>OW028573.1:72765178-73965178 GCA_932294295.1 Alitta virens | reverse complement strand
ATTTCATATACTTTGGAACTATCTCATAGACTTGGAAACAACTCCAGATGACATCATGTGAATCCTGGACTCATATTGGTTAAATGCCAATAAATCCTGGTCCAGGACTAACATGACGTCCTCTACATGAAGTTCATGCAGTTTCCAAGATCATGACGTTTGTGTCAGAATCAATAAAATTGGCTGTAATACTTCTGTATGTTCAGCATTCAATATTATTCATATGATTTCTTTTTCTCTGTAATTTTATAAAAGATTGTCTGCTGTGAGGACGCAAAACTGAGACAATAGTCAAACCGGCACCACCTCAAACCGTCACCAACTGAGCGGCTCCCTGGATGCTGCTGCTGCTGCAGCATAGGTCCCGTGGGAGGCCGGTGTAGGAGGGTTGCCAGTAACTAGTTTTGGCTGCACATCAATAAGCATGTCAGCACCCGATCATCAGGGGCCATGACAATATCAACAAACTCTGACATGAGTCTGCCTCCCCCTCCAAACACAGGCAGACAATTTATGAATGCATACCATTCTGCCCACTATCTGTATACATTGACTATGTCCATAATGCCCAATAATCTGCTCCCATCTTATGTATGACCATTGGTCACTTGGCAGACGTCTGACTTCTATACATATTTACAGCAAATAATGAAGTCATATGGAGGCCCTTTAGCTATTATAGTGAATAACCACAACAATGTTGAATATATCCACACTGACAATGGACAATGGTCATTCAAGTAGGATAAAATGGCTGAACTCACTGAAGTCATATTCTTAAGCACACAAAGGCTTCTGACACAGGACAAATAGTCTTCAATTACATTTGCATTTGTGCACTATTACATTTGCATTTGTATACTTTTACATCTGCACCAGGTAGACATACTCCCCGTCTGCATTGGAATCAATTACACCATGAGGGTGCGTCGCCAAAAAGACTTTATGCATCTAATAACAGCAGCCATTTCTTGGGCCAAATTAATTGACACTAATGAGATTAAACATGTATTTCAGGCTCCAGAGTTGCAAGCTTTTGTTAAGCTGTACATATAATGGTGAAGAAATTGACAGAAGAAGCTGCAATGTTATGAATATTTTTCTTGACCACTAAACATTGTGCTATACATTAAAGAAGGACAAACTTTCCCACAAGAAACTGTCAACAGTAAAAATCAAAACCATACATTGTACAATGACGTCCTAATAAAACTCAATGCAAAGATATCACATTCAATGTTCCTGGTGTAGTGTGGAACATTATAGAAAGAAAAAGTTCTGCCAGTTCTGGGTTTAATCTTGGACCCCTGTTTGGTCCAAGGTTTAATTATAACAGCCTTTCAAAAGAAAATCTTTTGAGTTTCATGTTGCAACTATCAAACCCACTAAAGAAGACGCGTATGCTGTAGAAATATGGCAAGAATCAAATGATGTTTTTTTTCCCCATGCCTCAGCACATGTTTCATGCTTAATCACACACTTTGGTGGCATCGAGAAAAGAGAACGATGGTTTTTCAGCATTCTGGAAAGGTAGAGAATATTTTATTCCTGATGATATTTCCTCTGAAGGTCCTTGGATTGATATCCGGGCTAAGTACTGTAAACGTGTCTACAGAAATCAAATCATAGCGAGAGATAGAGAGAGAGGGTAAATGACATCATGGAAAACTGAGCAACAAGTCAAATATACCTTTGCTTTATCATCATTACTTCTGCCACTGACACTAGCCATTTAAGGCAATGAAGCTTTATATAGACCACAAGCACTGTGATAATTTAATGCCATCCTCTAAAAGAACTTGTCTATTCTTCATTTTGTAACTTCCAAAAATCATATATCATCATGTGTATTTCCGTTGCCCTGAAGGGAAATCCCCTAAAAAGATGTGATGCGTGACCTACCAGTAATACACAGAAGTCACCCTTGACATCTAGAATCATGTTGGAGCATCAAAAACAAATAGAACCGATGAGGAAACTGACAAGAAAAAATATGCATCTGCGGAAAGAATGTTGCAAACGAACAAGAAATGACACAAACTGACAAAAAGATATTCAAATGCTACATCTTGCCTTTTCCCACAAATGATAGAAGGTCCCAGTTTAGTATGATGACATGACAGTATTCAACGTTACGTGCATATATCATCAAAGGAAAACATGTGGAAGTTATTACATTAAAACCAAAGATTCAGTTTTTGTAGACCATTTAAGGAAAATGTACAACCTCTTCTCGCAAGTAAAGAAAGACGAAAACTAAAAACTTCATTTTCTGCTATTAAAATTCCTCACGAAAAAGCTCTAAATTCAATTTACACAGCTCAGATAATTTCAATAAATTTATGATGTTATATATTTCCTAAAATGGTCTACAAAAACATCTTTAACACACTAAGTTTCTCACATATTGTCTCACTGGAAAAATAGGTTTACTTTTCAGACATTCTCAGTAAACAAGGTCACATCTCAATTATGACCAGATATTTCTTCATCTGATTATAAACAACCTCGATAATATGGCCATTTTGGTCTTAAATATACGGTGGCCGCTATAGAGGCGTCCAAGATTTGCGAAAAGAGTGGCATTACCTAAAGTGATTTGTAACAACTCGCAGCCTATCACAAAACCATAAGCAAGACCTCCTGTTGGGGCGTATTATTAAACCCAGCATGTTCTAAGCATGCTTCAGTTTATAAACATGCATGCGTGAAGTACATGCATGCACGCCCCTATGCTGGGGCAATCTGGCGACACCAGGACCTAATACTTTACCCCAAAAGGGGTGTCATAAGAAATATATCTGGCGATGTACCCGAGATGACACTTTTGATAAATGATTTCTTGCTCTATGAATTTATATAATAACCTTTTTTTTTGCAAAATAAAGACTAAAATGGCAATATGATTTCACTATTAAGACTTTGGCGCATAGGTATGGAACTTCACTAAAACTATATGACTAAAACTACAATCTAAGTTCATTATAAAGACTAAAAAGGCTCAGGGCAGTTTGTTGAAAACTCCAATAAAATTCCAATGAAACTTTACTATATTACTATTAAAGACAAACACTATTTAGATCACAGTTTAAGCCCTAAAAATGAAGGTAAATGGTAAAGTTGGGTTTAATGGTGAATTGGTCTTAAAGAGGGGTTTCCTGTTCATTTCACTTATCATCAAATTCATCTCACCTTATCTGTAAGAATTCATCAAAATATTCTATATTGATTTGAGAAAATAGCTGTGGTATCGGCCAATCTGTATTGAACTGTACTGTGTGATGACCATGCACTATGATAAGTTGCACTGTATTGGTTCCCAAGTCAAATACACCATAGGTAGTTTTATTTAAGGACGTGACTTAACCTATCCTTCCAGTATGACCTTACATTACAACAATGGAATGATAAACAAAGGATAAACTAACATAAATAGGAAAACATTGACATAATATTCAAAATGACTTATATTTCTACCTTCTATTTCACCTTTACTGAAACTTTGTCTTGATCAAAGAGTCTAAATCCCCTCTTAAGACAATTCAAACTTTGGTACAAAATGGAAATGTGTAGAAAATGCTGCTTGATATAGCAAGACAACTATTGGAGAAATTCATCTCAATACCAAACAAAATGACACGACAGACTGTAATGTTGGTTACTTGGGTGGGTCAATATGACAGAAAGAAATCAATCCAACGGCCAATATATCTCTATATTGTCCTGATACCATACTAATATTGTCCTAATATGGCGAAATATTGGCTATTATGACGTGCGACAACACACTGGACAAACATACAAGACGTGTGGTTTCTGCAAAGATAGAGAATCATGTTCTTGGTTAATATACTCGTACATGAGATTAATTCTAATGGAATTTCAGCAGGTTTAATCAATATTTGCGACATTGTCATTTGATCAAGCTGGCCCATGCAGACGCCACGCTGAATGTACATTCATCTTATTAAGTCGAATTACTTTAAAAACATTATAATAAGTTACGACAAAAGGAAAGAATTTCTTTAGAGCGATAAATGGGGAAAACCACAATGAATGAATGAATGAATGAATGAATGAATGAATGACATTTCTCTATTCTATATCCAAAATACCTCATTTTCAGATATTTTTTCGTTTATCTTTTTTTAATTTCAAAAAATAAATCAAACTTTATGTACCCTGGTGAACATTAACATCTCCTATTAAATTACCTAATGCTTGGATAAGTTCAAACATAACACTAGACTAACAAAGAAAACCATTACAAATGGATTTTTTTCCCTGTGACACCACTACACAAATATTCAAATCACAGAGGTAACTGGAACCAGTATTTTGAGTGTCCAATTTAACACATACGAGTTTCGTAGTGGGCCATAGCACCGCTGTGAGCAGGGCAAAATCCCAATATATGCTTATGTGAGTTTTCACAGTTTTGTTAACAAACTGCCTGAGGGGGTAGGACTGACAAGGAGTCCCCCCATTCATACATTGTCCCACAGTTTGAATAGCAGAGAGGTAATCGTATTATTCTGTCTACATTCCTGTAATTTCTGCAAGTGTTGCAGATGGAATTTACACACACAGCCTTCCCATACCTAGAGGCAAGAAGAAATGTCTGCATTATCATGTCATCAAATAAAACACCCCCAAGTGAATATAATGCAATTTTCAGGCACTCAAAGTTTTATGCTTGGTTGCTGAGCCCTATTTCAAAGTATATTGCTGTGATCATCAGATATCGCCCAAAAAATTGACCATTAAAAGTGACCATTAAAGAGGCCAAAAGATATTCTTCCCTCCACTGATCTTATCATCTAATAACAAACTTCAACCTCTAAGATTTCAACACTCGAACAGTATTACTACAATATTACAGAGACCTGAGGCTCCAGAGCAAAGCATTTGACAATGTTGTGGTTGGTTGCCAACAATAGGACATCAAATTGTGACTCAGTGCATTATGGAAATCATCACTTCATGCATTTGAGTGGTCATACTCAAAGTAAATTGAATACTTCATTGAACAGTACATACTACGGATGATCATATCCTTTATAACTTGTAAAATGAATCAAACAGCAGGTGTTTGTAGCTTTCGATCCCCTTCTAGCTTGTACTCCACTATTATGTATACTTACTATATAATGCATATGTATTGGTTTTGGCATAAATATACCTATTTGAACACAACTCATAGAAATCAACCTTATCCTTGACATAACGGGTGGGGGCCTAGCTTAGTGGTAACGCGCTGGGCTTCCAACCACTGGGTCCCGGGTTCAATTCTCGGTCGAGCCTATGTTGGATGGCTGTTTCATCCTTCATCTCATTGCCATGGTCCCTACCTGTCCTAATTAGCCCATCAGGTGCAGAAAAACAGGACGTAAAGCTCTAATCCACCCCCACCCCCGACATAACGTATACAGGCATGACCAGTCTCTTTCTCAATTGTATAACATTCTAAAGCTAAAATATAAACACACCTTAAAATGAAATTTCTTACCTGTTTCAAGTCCAGTGTGATGGTGACCCAGTTGTATTTCAATCCCATGCCAATTGATGGACTTTGCCACCAGTTATTGCTCCCATCAATGGCATTTTGTATAGAATGCCTGTCGTCCTCATCATCAGGACTGTTCTTATCACAGACCCCACACTGTATTTTGTCCCCAGGGCGTCTTCTTACATGCTCCACCAGGCGGCAGTACATTTCCGGTCCATTTTCTCCACAGGTGGCGTTAGTAGTGATCTTGGCACGTGCCGCCAAATTGAAAACCACTGGGAACAGTCCTGTATCTGGAATGAGATAAAGGTGAAAGAGTGACAACTATTATAGTCATTTGAAAAAGGAATTTTCATCATTCAAAAAAATAATACAAACAGATTCTTCATAAAATTATTTCAAACCATCAGACCCCAGACCAACTCTAAAACCACGATTTGATGGGCGTCTGAAGCAAAGGTGGCATATACAAGAAAAAGAAGAAAGCAAACGAAAACTAAGATAGAGCGCTAGATCAAGTCAATATCATTTAAATGTTGGCCAACGGGGCCAACATTGCGCTGATGTCGAGCTGGCTGGATGTCTACTGATGAAATAATATCTGGGAAAAAGATGTAAACTTTTAAGATATATAAATTAATGAACTAATAACCTGCATTTCATTTAAAGACCACCTCAGTATTATAACCATCTCTATAACTGAGAACTTAAAGTGTACTTCACTGCAAATATTAGTATTACTGCACAATAGGACATTCTCTCCTGCTGAGTCTTGTAGTGGGCATAAAAAAACAAAAATTAGTTATGACAACAAAAATCACTCAAAATCCCAGCTCATTGTCTGGAGATAAAGTCATTTCATTATGAAAAAGCCCTGTTGATGATAAAGCATCATTGTATTCGAGTGATCATGTTGCTGCTGCTGCTGCGGCTGCCCCAGGACAAAAAGATGCTGAGATAGGAGGAGACACTTCTCACAGGATATTTGTTTTTGACAAACAGTAACACATTATGTCATGCACTAAAGCATATGTGTTTATGAAGACAAGGACAGAAAAAATCACAAAAGAAATACATCATGCACTGGTTTGCATTACTAGTTTAGAATAAGGTTTTGTTTTGTGATCTACCAACATCTGTCAAACAATCAAAAGCATGTGTAATTTTGTACTGTATAACATTGCATAGTATGATGTTGACCATCATTCTGAGAGTCTCTGCATTATAAACATTTGTATACCAAATCTTCGATCTTGTATATTTTTAAATATATGTGTATACGTTCCTTTTAATTACCTATGTGTTAGATCATTTGTTATGGATAATGCTGTACGATTTATATATATAGATAAAACAAGATTGAACTTTACATTGAAAACTGTACATTATTATGTTGCTATTGTATTGTAACAAATCTTTGTCGTAGCTGGAACCAAGTTTATTTACTACTTTTCTATTATTCTTTAATTGTTATTGTATGTCATTTACTTTGTATTTTCTGTTTACATTGTGACACATATGTCATGAATGACATGAAGCTGTCGAATAAAATATATATATATATAGTATTGTATTGTACTTTATTGTATTGTATCCATAGTGATTGCAAGCTGCAGAAATTGGCATAGCAATGACAAAACATGCATATTGCTGACATCTGATTGAACTGAGGCATCTCCTAGCACTAAACTTGTACTTAAGACTACATCTTTAGTAACCCAACATTCCAGTGGAATCATACACTTGATAATTAATGGTATACTGCAGCTGGAAATTGTACAAAATCCTGTGTGTTGTCTCTTCGTGAGTTGTAGCTAGGCCGATTCTTAAACTAACACCAAACAGTTGCCAGATGCAGACGTAATGATGAGTTGATAATAACAACTAAATATGTGTTAGATTGTCTCCTCACATGAAGTTATACACAGTATATATCTGCTATAGAGTATGCAAAAACACGACAACTACCAATGCAATATGGAAACATCCCATTACTACATTTTCATCAGCCTCCTACCTGGATTCCTATTAGTTCCATTGCCTTTTTGCCTGAACCTCCACCCCAAGTTATTTTTCTTTCTTGATCCTGCCTTTCCTTGAGTCAAAGCCACCACTAGCAGCAGCTGCAGCAGCAGCAGTAGCCGCATCAGTTGCATCATATATGACTTCAGTGATGCTCAACTCCAACTGACTGTAGGGACACATTCTCCGACTTTTAGAACATGGACAACACCCAGGAGCATCACCAGTTAACAATGCTGTCCTTTGATAAAAACAGCAGCTGCAGCATCAGCAGCCCAAGTGATGGGGATGAGTTGACACCCAACAACTCCACACTACATGACTATCACAGGCTACCAGGGAGAACAATGCCACTGACAATGGTGTAATGTCATGGTTATGGTACATCATAACCGATGTATTATCATGTATTATCAACTAATGCAATGTACCTTATGTGTTTGAACTTAGTTTATAACTTGCAAATTATTGAGAAACGTTGGTAATGGATGGCTTTCACGTTATATGACAGAAATTTAAAAATTGTTTGGAAACTTGCAACAAAATGGATAAAAAAAAAATTCCATCTGCATTTTTCTGAATGATAATTACGCACAGAATGAATTGGCCGATGAAGCACACCTTTACTTAAATTCAGCATTCTCCAACTACTCTGTAGGTCATCCTCCACTTCGTCAATTTGACCTCTTTGGGCATATCTCATTCACGAAAGGGGGGAATGACAATGACAATGACTAAAGGTTTATTTAAACAAATAAAAACTGAAAACAAAAATATCATAAATTGGTAACAATCAGGAGAAATTCATTAAATCATTGGCACTCATAATTCACAGCACCTAATAGTATGACATTATTCTTACATGACTTCTTCTGAATATCAATGAATAAAACTCAAATTTAGAGGAAATTCTCTTGCATGCATGCCTCTCAAGCAGCTGACTCACGAGGTGACCAGGCTGACTCAAAACCCAAAACCTTAGCCTCGAGGTAAACATGGGCAAGAAAATGACATGGTGTCAGATTCTCCCCGATAACATTAACAGCTGGTAGCTTCTCTGGTGGGACCTGCTAAGCAGACTGCCACTGTTTTGCTGTTTAGTCCGATCCAGTCAATTTGACTTATTTGCTTTAAGGGCATTTAAGTCGTTCTGAATGATCGGGTCATTCAACAAGTCAAGGTGTCCTGGCCAGCGGCCAAAACCAACAATTGAAGAAAGTTTAGAAGGGTCTAAGGTGTTGGGAATTGACCAGAATAGGCCCCTCTTATTGTCCACTCTTGACCACTGACCACAGGCTACGTAATCTATGTCCACTTCAAAAATCAAAGGGCCATTTGAACACGAGAAAGAGCCAAATAGTTAATAGGAATATAATGGTAGGTTAAAAATAAATTTACTATATTTGTTATACTTTTATTCTTTTATATATTCTAATTCAGACTATTGTTTTAAAATCCATGCAGTTTGCAAAATTACTTCGCAAAATGCTACCAATTTAGGGGAATCCTTCTTGACGACCACCTCATTATTAAGACTATCTCGCCAAAAAGACCACCAAATTTTGGACAAAGTATTCTAGTCATTATGTCATTATGAAGATCACCTCGCTATGAGACCAGTAAATTGTCACTAAAAGCTACTAAAGATAGTCTGTAAGGCTAAGTTCCTGTACATAAACTTAAATATTTATAATGACCATATCCACTTTAGTTGAAATCTTCAAATGCATGTTTTGTCGTTTTGTGCTAACCTCTATTTTACCCAATGCTACAAACTATCTCTTGATGTTCCCCTGGGCTTTCTTCCACCGCCATGTTGTAACAACATGGAACCACGTGGGACAACAAAAAACAACAACTTTTAAACAGGAAGTCCTGCGCTTATGCTTTGGAGATCTGTCTCTAATCAGGATCCTGTGTGAGAAAAAATAGGGTCAATGCAAAACGTATGCAAAAACCCTTATTCAGAGAGCAATGCAAGGATTCGCAACAGAATGGGCTGAATACTGTTAAGGGATAATAGACATATGCTAATTGTTAGGGCTGGAGGGAAATTCCCTTCAAATTGAGTTACATACAAGCATTTGCCCCCAGGTATGCAGCAGTTCAGGGTATGAGGCATCAGTTCATCTCTCTCAGCAGCAGGACCACTCATCTGCATTCTGCATACCCAGGGGGTTAGGTCATCCCACAATTGAAAGTACCAATCATCCTGTTGTATTAATTATATATTGAAGACCAATTATCTCATCTCACTTTGTATCGAGTCCCATTATCCCATTGTGTCAATTATATTGGATACAATCAACTTGTCTCAATTTAGTTTGTTTCTGGAGTCCAAATGTGGTTCTTGGTGAAATTGCCTCAATAGTTAGTAGCCTTATTTGTGAAGTATTCCGAACTTCACTTTAACTAAGACAACATTAGAAATTCACTACTAAAACTAAACAGCAAAAGGCAAGACAAAAGCAGCAATAACATGCAATAGGGACTGCAATAGTTCACAGTTAAGAAAAAATAGGACTTCCCTGTTAAGAATAAAACAGCAATAGAACATTACTATCCACCAGCAATATAACTTCTCTATTCAGACTGAAACTGTGAAACAATTTCCCTACTAATACAAAAATGTCAGTAGGATTTAATTTTTAAGACTAAAATAGTAATAGAACTTCCCTATGACGACTAAAACTGCAAACAGACTTCCCTACTAAAACAAAAGTGCATGGCAATACATAAATTAAAATGCATAATAATCGGGGTAAAAATGTGTGTGGTTTTAATTCATAGATGGCCTCTAGTGAAGACACTGAAATGCAAACTCTATAGATAATATCAATGGCAAAGGTTCACAAATGCTTGTCTCCTTTCAAGGGGTAAAAAACCACTACAAAATGAGCCCAAAATAAGCACCTTTAAGAGGGTAAAGCCAACACTAATCATACCCCCCAACAGGGTGACACACCCACTCTCATTACGCACTCCAAGGTGGGCTACAGGCACAATGGAAGGTCCTTAACTGACCACAGGTCATTTCTTCACCACAAAAGAAATTTAACTGATTTTTAAGGTAAGTTACTCGCTCACATAAGAATATAATTGGCTTATGGGTTGACATAGGAGCAATCGATTTAGTCAATTAAGTTGACTCAATTGGAGTTATTTGACTACATTCTACCCAATGAAGTTCTGTATGCATGGGGTGGTACTACTGGGAAAAATGAATTGATTATGAGTTGCCGACTAACTTGTCACGACAATAGCATTTATCAAGTAATTTCAAAACCTGAACTTTTGGAAATGTTGCATTTAATCTAGTCGATAAAACCAATTAAAGTCTTCCGGTCAGGATCAAAATTGGTTCTGTTATAGCAGAATATTGTTATGTACGAAACCATGAATTTCGTTTATATATAAAGGAAAATCTACTACAGTAAATTCAATCATACTTGACAGCTTTGTAAAATTGTAATTTGTTGCATCTGTACTCTACAATAGGAAATGATGTGATATACTTTAATTTGATTCCAAGAAGCTGCACAGTGAACACCATACATTATCATTAAATGGGCAAAAAAAATTCAAATTTCTGTACAAATGCAAGTTAGGTGGACCTTGGAAGAAATATACATATTTCTTCCAAGGGTGGACCTATTCTTTTATATTTTGGACCACATTCGTGCATGTCAGAACAGAGTCTTGTCCAGATACCATCTCTAAGCTTCCTTTCCTCTGTGCATGACATCTTGACGTCCTAGGTCTTTGAACATGATTGCCATATCCTTAAAAGGTCACTAGTGTGTCTCAATTGAATTTGACAGAGTAATCATATACTGTAGATATATCATGCATGTTAGTCGGGTCTGTGTACACAGCAAGGCATGCACCCTTCTACCCCACAGGGTATGACCTCTCCAGGTCACCCCTGCAAAGGACCTACCATGCAGGGCAACACACTCCAGATGTCGGATTCTAATAAATCAAAAAAGGTCCAAACAGATTGTAATACCATGGACTTTTACGTCCATGGTAATACCAATGACCTTGGTAATACAATACAACTGCAGGGTGTTTAGTAAAGCACATTTTTCTGGAACTCATTTCTTATCAATTCTAAGAGTTTACATCATCATTATTCTGTCCACTAAAAAGTGGTAGACCCTCCTCTCTAAGTGTAAGAATTGAGTGGACTTTTCAAGAAGTTTGGCAGAGTTAACAAGGCTTTAGCATTCACTTTAATCACATTAACAATGACATTGAATTGACATATAATTGGCATTCCATATGAATGCCCATGTTCTAAGCATGCTAATTGGAACAGTTTTACACAATAACTTCATGGGAGGTCCGATGAATATTAAATGAAATTGTAAGACCAATAACAATTCATCCTTCCATGCATAATAAGTTGGTAACTAATTCTTACACAATGCAGATTCATACAAAATATTGTGAATACATGAGCATTGTATATATGCAAATACTTCCATGGCAAGTCAATAACTATATGCCTCGACTCAATTATGATGCATTAAAGAACCAAATTAGGTGCCTTCAACAGCAATTATAAGTGAATAATCTCGTCACAAAAAAAAAGAAGAAAAAAAAAAAAACTTTAAAAAATGCTAAAGAAAACACTTTATTTGGCACCAATAGCAGGTGCATAAAGCAAAACTAAAATGTCAAATTCTGAAAAGGAGCAGAAGACCTGCACCTGTCTATTACAAGATACATTAACTCAGCACACTTAAGTGAGCAAAGAGCATTAACTTTTGAATATATACACTGTACCGTATGCTCTATTCAAACACTTATAATAACACCAGATTCACCAACCATTTAACATTAAAATGGCCCAATAAATTAAGCAATAATTCAGAAGGTTCTGGGTTTCAAAAGCAAGGGCATACATGGGTATGCCTACAGATATTGTTCAAATGATATATTTAACAATAACAAAGCATTAATATGACTAAATGAGCAGTTAAGAAATGGACATTAACTTTCAGTGCAATATGAGAGAAATTAATCAAATATTAAATAGCCATAAAGGCAACAATTATGAAGTTCCATTGATGAAACTTATATGGCTTATAATAACTCATATAGACCTATACAAAATGTACTTTTTGTGTCATATGATACATGTAGCCACTCAGTGTAGCAAAATGTAAAAAAAAGAAATCTTTTTAAAACACTAATTTATATATATTAGCCACATAAGTTATTCTAGACATAGTAAAAATGTCTTAACGATAATGAATCAAAATATCTCTATGATTAATACTACAATGGCTACTCACTGATATTGTCAAAGTAGCTACTTGAAAAAACTCTTTGGTCACCTCCACCTGTAGATTTTATCAAGTGTACTATCATAGAGGGTGGTAGAATTTACCCCATATAACATAGTCACCCCACACCTTATTTGGCAAGGGTGCTTCATGAATAATTAATGAGCAATTTCACATCTCACCCCTACATAATCCTTAATATAAACAGCCCTTGTGAAATATTAGCCCTGCTTGAAAAATTGGACAGCCCAGTCTGTGGGGTCAGCGTGGTCTCAGGTGGTGAGAAAGCCATGAGGAGAATGTATTACAAGGTATCCTACAATACTTCATGCAATGGTACTTGTTTAAGAAGTTATAAGAACTAACAGAGATTCTCTTTGAATATATGTTGTTCGTAACAGCAGTTAACTTCATTGCTAGACATTTTGGCTAACTTTTTAGGCAATTAACATGACTTTTAGATATTTGACTACTTTTTGTATGTAATGTCAGTAATTAATATGTTTGATGATATTCATTTCATGTAATATCTGCTCTAGCTAAGAAATAGCAATATATATGTTAGTAGTTAACACCAAATGCCTTTTTATGTAAATATATAATTTTTTAGTCACTCATAAGCCCGTGTGGGCTGGGGATACCAACGATTTGTTCAAGTTAATGTTTAAATTTATATATCGGTGTGACTATAATAAAGATATTCATTCTGAATCATTCATTAATTCACTTAGATTGAGGGCTGACTGCTTAGAATGACTTTTATTTTAACACATTTAACTACACTTGGATATTTTGACTGTCTAGAAATTACTGACCCCCGATTCGTTTTGATTTACAATTAAGTCAGTCAGTTTATCTAACAACATAGTCAACGTCTACTTTCTTAGTCATATTGACCAACTTCTTGATCAAAATATGTCAATCCACATCAGGGACCATAATTTACGTAGAAGCTGCAAGAAACAAGTGGCCGTTACCATGCATAGAAACAAATGCAAGATCAGCTGATCGACTGTAAGCTCACTTCATACATAGTCTAGACCAAAAACTACCCTTTTTTCTATATAATCTCTTCTTTTTCATCTCAAATCAAGTGCAGAAAAGGTGATGGCCACTTGTGATCAATGCAAACACGAGCTTCTGATGTATAAATATTTTCTCTCTGCTCTTTTATTGTTGAAGACATAGGAACCCAGCCCTCATGTCAAGATTGTTAAAGTGGCTGCCTCCATGTTAAATTGTCCTTTTTTTTTTTGGTCCACTTCTTTTTATTTTTATTATTTGGCCTTTTCTTTTTCAGGTGAACAGAAAAAAATTAAAACCATGTAAAAGGAAGATAGAGATCTAGCCATACTCTACACATGTTCTGTTTAATTTCAGCTGATGGCAAAGACCATTATTTTTATTTTTTCATATACTTTCTGAATATTTTACCCTCACTATTAGGATCACAATTGGAGCATAACTTACTGGCCTTAATGGGAGTGTGGTCTGAATTGTAAGCAATAGTAAGAATAACTTAGTATCATTTTAGTGAAAATTTAATGAGGTTTTACTGTTTCTACTATATGGTTTTGCCATTCATCTACTTTTGTTATCACTAAAATCAGTGAGAGAACAAAAATACAAATGTATCTCCAGAAGTCAAACATTGTATCAATTGTAAGTTCTCCTTTAAATGTTTAAACCTTATGTATGTTTCACTGAAGATACACTTCCAAAAAAACATGCTTGGCGTGTTGAAAAGGCTTATGATAAATGAGGTAGCATACTTCATAAAATAACTTGAAAATGCACATATATAGAGCGTGTAACTATGAATATATTGAAGCCAGTTTTCAATTTAGGTCACTCGAAAGTTCAAAATGACAGTCACTATAAAGTGAAGAAGAAGATACTCTAGATGACAAAAGTGAATAAAAAAGACAATAAAAGAGAAGCATTTCCTTTCATGTCACTCAACAGAGGAATCAGTTTACATGCTCATCATCTAGGTACCAATTAAGTCCCACAAATCATGTTGTTAACTAGTATTTGTTGCAAAGCTGACAGATTGGTTACCTTAGATGGTAAAAGTCACGTGGAAATGGACATCGTTAACATTCATATAGATAGACAGACAGACAGAAAGAAAGAAAGAAAGAAAGAAAGACAGACAGACAGATATATAGATAGATAGATAGATAGATAGATAGATAATAGACAGATAGATACATAGATAGACATAGATAGATATATAGATAATGAAGACAAGAGTACATGCATATAGATACATAGATGGACAGACTGAGTGACTGTCTGATTGAGTGACGTGCTGATTGACTGACTGACTGATTGACTGATTGACTGACTGACTGACTGACTTTTCCTAGCATCACATTCTTGTTGTTATTTCCTCAGAATGAATAAGTTCCAAAGAAAACACTCTTGAACACCCTAGTAAAATCTGATTATAAACCCTTGACCAGTGGCTATCATCTGCTGACCACAAGTCAACAACTAACAGTGAATGACCACTTGAGTTGCCCTCGAAGTCTTGTTTGCATTTTTACACCAGTTTACGTTGAAATTCTAGATGATCAGCTTTGCCCATTCACACAACTCAAGTTGTAGTACCTGGGGTTAGCTTGGCATAACAGTTGACAAGGCACCAGGCAATACACAAAACTGCAATTCTAGTGCTTCAGATAAGATTATATGTCAAGATTTATTTCACACTACTGGCTATTTAAGCTGGGTGTTCATTTGTTCTGTTATTATACACCTAAGTCTACAGTCTAGAGGTGTATTTGTATATGCATGCATGAAGTATTCGATTAAAAACAGGGGTGGAAGATAATGACTGAGTGATTTTAAATAATATTACGTAATTCAACACTTATTTCGTTCAGAAATAAGTACCCATCGTCTCTGACATTGAAGTATAAAGAAGCCCTGGCTAGTAAAATTGATAAGATAGTACTGAATAAGCAGCGGACGTTTGATTTTCTATTTTCAAATAAGCTGGATGCAAGTTATCCTAGTTCTATATCATATGAAAAACTTTCCCATTAAAAGATTGAAAGATTAGGTAATAATCTGACCACACAAAAACAGGTAACTATTGACTGATTGCTGTTATTTGTATAGTGTCTATGCTGAGGCAAGTAAAAAATCCCACCCATGGGTTAAATGTGTAACATGGGTGGACTCCTCCTCTCTCTCTCACCTCGTCAATGAACCCTCGATAGCGGCAAGAACTTGCCTTAGAGGGCTGCACTTTCCATATCTATCTATCTATCTATCTGTTCATCTCTCTGTCTATCTATCTATTTATCTATCTATTTCAAGAGAATACTCCTGGGAGGGCTATGATGCTCCTTTTATATAATGACATAAAGATCGTTGAAAAAGGAAATTGCCTGAATTTTGCGGGTCATTTGTGATCATTTGTACAAATTGCCACTTATTCAATATTTGGATAAATCTATAAATTAGAATAGAAGATTAAAGCACAAAAATGCAGATTTCTGGCAGTTTTTCCTTTCTGTTTGTCTGGGCTAATCTAAATTATATAAATTGTGCTATTTATTTTGGCAAAATTACAATGAGAACTGGTTTACAATGAAGTTAAGCAAATAGACCAATCCTTTGCACTGAATTTGTGATAATATGTGGGTTTACCAGTGTAAAGATTTAAAGGCAATTGCAAATAAGGCAATTTAGTTGTGAATTCCCTACCAAGCTATTGTGAGTACACCTCAAATTGCTGATAATAACAACTCCAAATACAGAGGTTATCTCTCAACCCCTAGGAGCTGAAAATGTGAGCACCCTCATTCAATTTTAATTGGACTTTTTCTGTGTTCAATGAGCCATAAACTACTCGTATAAAGCACTTGTTCACACTTAGCAAGATCTCAATGATACACTTTCAGCATGATATATTTGTAATGAAAGAGCGCCATATCTGCAGTCTTACATCAATCTTGTATCAGTGACACTACTAAAAGGTCTACCAAAACCGTAGTCAATGTGTAACCGCCACACAACACTATGAAGTAGCACCGAGCTATCCATTTCATTGGCAAATACACAATCCACTGATGTACTACCTGATAAAGGTACACATAATATTACTTCAATGGACAAAGTAGTAACTGAGCTTTGTATATGAGTTTAGGATTGTGTGTACCAGGTAGTCTGGAAGCCTATTATTTTCTGTAATCTTTACTTTACAATTATAGACATTATACCAAATTAATAAGCCTCTCTATTTTTTTGCAGATAACTACTCTTTCTCTTTTGTGTTCATGGTTTAGAAACTACTCTTTAATTGCAGCATGGCGTAACACAATGATAAACAAAATTTGTGGAATATAAAAAATTTGAACTATAGATGAAATGTGAAATTGTGGCATAACACAGTGACATTTGGAAAGTCTGACCCAATGATTGGTCTGACCAGTGGTCAAGCGACTGATGTTATATTGGTTCCGTTGTATGGTGCATATTAAAGGCAATTGTGTCTAAAACGTAACTGATGAATGAAATGCAATAAATTGATATGTTTTGCATCAGTAGACATTAGCAATTATACACTCAATGCTGATATCAAAACAAAATCTGCAAATAATCCAGCATTATTGTGGTCTCCATCCCATTTATTATAGGCCTACCCAAGCCCTTAATAATTCATATATGATAACCTGACATTACATCCATGGTAACTGATCTTGTGATATTTGATAATAATTAATTAAATTCTACATTACCTGAATTTTGAGCTGTGACACTATCAGTAACCACCAAAATCACTAAGATGCAAATTAGTACAAAATCCATAGTGCCAACACAGGTATATCCCAACAGTTGCGGTGGCCTGTGCCCCGCTCAAGTACCCTGCTACAACTGCTTCAAACTTCACAACTCACCGCCCCAACTCACCTCTGCAACTCTAACACCAGGGGCGCCACTGAGAAGTGACATGATTTGCCCTCTAGTGGCCAGGTAAAAAGATTTCCGTAGCAATAACTATATTAATTAGCCAATCCTTAGGAAAGTCACCTGATGCCATTTCTTTCATTTTCAGAAGAGTGTGTGTAATAATAATAATTGTAAGTGGTGCGTCAATGATGGGGTACAAGGTGCCTCGTCCTCAAAGAAATGTTCCTTAATTTTTACAGTAATCTTCACCAAATTGTGATACAATCAACTGTTTTCTTACATTTTATATATATAACTATAAGAGAGTTTCCAATGTTAGTATTGACATGTCTATGAATTATATGAATTTAAAATTTCTTTCCATTACTACCATTAAGCATTCAAGCTAAAAGAAATCCTAAAAAAAATAAAGACAAGTTGTTTCATATAAGCTCTTAATTTTGATAAGCAAACTATATAAACTAAGTTGGTCCCCTCCTCCGCACGAGTGTACAGTGTAGGAGACTGCGGTTCCAGTGCTAACTATAAACTTGCTCCAAACGTGGTGGCAGCACCATACAAATGGCATCAATGCGCCACCTGTTTTTTCATGACGTCGACCGAAGCGCCACCGTGTGAAATATTGATTTGACAGCTGTATAACTCACGTGGTGGATGTAAACATTGAGAAGTGGAGCTCAAAATGTTTTATTTAATCGGGTTGGGGCTCGGTGATGCCGAAGATGTCACAGTTAAAGGCTTAAGAATCATAAAGGGCTGTAAAAGAGTTTATTTGGAGGCGTATACTTCAATTCTGACAGTGGGAAAGGAAGCTTTGGTAAGATTCATTACATGCAGTGTTTGATAAGTTCCCTAAGATTTATACTGTAAGTTGCATGATCATAATGATACTTGGATACGCATACACACTCACAATTAATGTGTTTACCGCTATGATGATTTGTCCAACATTGGGAATCACTAATTATGAACTGGAAGATTTTATTTTTATTTTTTAAAGCTAAAAGTTGTCCAATATTGAGATAAAAGTGAAATTGATAATACCATAAAACTTTTAGCTGATTTTGACATAAAATTTCAGGAAGAATTTTATGGTCGTGAGGTCATACTAGCTGATCGAGATATGGTTGAACAACAATCTGGTAAGTTTGTTAGCTAAAAGATGAATATGATATAAAATTAAATATTTGTCTTTACACCTTTGCAAAATCATGGTGTATTTTTAGAATTTCTCAGTGTCAGAGTGATCTTAATATTTCAGATGAAATTCTGGAAGGTGCTAAGAGTGAAGATGTTGCTATGCTAGTGGTTGGAGATCCTTTTGGGTAAGCAGTAAGATAATCAGTTTCCATTGTAGCTATAGTGCACCTATGCAATCTGATTTAATACACATCTCTGTACATGTCTGTCTTCTTACAGGGCAACCACTCACACAGATTTGATTTTGAGAGCGAAAGAAAAAGGGATCAAATACAAAGTAGTGCACAACACATCCATAATGAATGCCATTGGCTGCTGTGGCTTGCAGGTGACTAGAAATGTTAAAGAACAAAAGAAAAATAACATAGCTGGCACAACTAGTTTGATGTGGATGTTACCAAATTCCATTCTTATACTAATTATCTACTCTCTTTCAGCTCTACAGTTTTGGAGAAACAATATCAATAGTTTTATGGACAGAAACGTGGAAACCAGATAGCTTTTTTGATAAAATATGCATGAATAGGAAGAATGGTTTACATACATTATGTTTATTGGGTAAGTTATGATTGATTTATTATGAATGATTACAGCATTGCTAAGTTTCTTCAACGACATCTTTTATTTCATTTTATTTTTTTTGCAATTTCAGACATAAAAGTGAAGGAACAGTCCATAGAAAATATGATGAAAGGAAGAAAAATATACGAGCCGCCAAGATACATGTTTGTTTCTCAAGCTGCTGCCCAACTTTTAGAAATAGTTCAAAACAGAAAAAAAGCTGGTGACAATGACCTTGGTAAGTTTCAACACATGATATTTTACATGTAACTTGGGTCTGCGCTGTAGTGTACACTACCAGCGACAGAAAAATTAAAAAAAGTTTTGACCACTGCATGGCGAGGTCACACAACAAAGTCACAGGTTGAACCATTTCACTTTTAGCCTCAACACCAAATGCAAGGCTCCACCCTTTAAATATCTGACACTTGTTGTATTTAAACAACACTCATCCCAGATGACATGCCACATTGGCCCAATGTAACCTGATCTCTATAATTGGATATTTTTGGTATGATTAGGGAT
This sequence comes from Alitta virens, assembly GCA_932294295.1. Classification (NCBI taxonomy): domain Eukaryota; kingdom Metazoa; phylum Annelida; class Polychaeta; order Phyllodocida; family Nereididae; genus Alitta; species Alitta virens. The sequence continues at coordinate 73,945,141 of OW028573.1, read as the reverse complement.
ATGATTCTGTACTTCCTGCTCAAGCTGGTTCTATAAAGTAAAGGACAATTCCAAATTTTCTTGCATTAACTGTATTGATAAACATCGGAAATCTGAGCCTATTTCAGAATTGACTATCACTACTTGAATTGTGCCACTTCTTTTAACAGCGTTATTCTCATCAGATGAAATTCACATGCTGAGCAACGGAGCATTTTCAAATGAATTATTGAAGCTACAAAAATATTGATATAGACTCGTAGGAAACATATTACTGATGTGTTTTTTTTACATTTCAGCTGTAACAGAAGACACCATATGCATAGGTTTAGCAAGAATTGGTAGTGACAACCAGGAAATCAAAGTTGCAACTTTAGAAGAAATGGCCTCGGTAGACTTAGGAGGACCTTTGCATTCCCTCGTCATTGCTGGGCATATGCACCCACTAGAAATGGACATGTTGAAGTTATTTGCAAATGATGCAAGTGTGCTTGACAAATTAAAATATGACAAATAAAGATTTTGCAAGCCAAAACTACTGCATTTGTGGACATTTTATCTCCATACAACAGAAAAACAATACAATTTACAATCATTATCTCATGAAACGGCTAAGAATTTGCCATTGCCATGGGGGCCCCCACCTTATGACATAAATGTATAGGCCTAACGATAGATCTGTTTAATTGACATTTAGAAAAATACTACTAATATAATGTATCTCTTATAAGACTAGATATAAACATTAAATATAGAGTTTGTGGAGATTGAAATTGACAAAAAGACATATTTTTTGGTCAGATATTTAGTTAGCTAATATAAATGACTTGATTTACAGTCAATATAACAATAAATGACAGTTCTGATCAGCAATAATATTAATACAGTGTACATGATGGTATGAATTAATGCATGTTGAAGAGCCTTTGTCACAGGAGGAAACTAACGGCCGCATAACTTGTGAAACCGGCAAACGGAAATATAGAATATAACAGTTGATATAAGATAGTACATATGTATACATCTTTTCATGTAAATTTTTTGGAGTGTACATTTTAAATGTGAAATATAATTATTTGATGGATGAATAATTTAAATGATGATATGGTATGATGACAGAGCAATTCCTAGATTCCTAAGAACAAGGTACTATTTTGAATAATCCTGCAAAATGTCAGCCATATGTTCATTATGAGATACAACATTATTCCTCTTTCTCTTGCCACCCTTTCTTCGTTTCTGGGCTGTGAATGGTCGTCGCAATGAAAGATCTTGCATTGATGCAATACCCTGTCTCTGAAGATATTCTTCTATTTTGTTTTCATCAACTCCTTCAACCGTGGCACCTCGCCATAATTTGGTTACTTCTGGAAAATGATGAAGCATACAATACATTACATATAGATATGGAAAGTGCAGCCCTCCAAGGCAAGTTCTTGCCGCTATCGATTGATGAGGTGTGAAAGAGATGGGGAGTCCACTAATGTTACATTTACCCCACGGGTAGGATCTTTTACTTGCCTCAGCATAGACACCGAGTACAAGGGACTGCTATTTAACGTCTCATTCATACAACATCCAGCTGGGATGTAGCTCATGAAGAGTGCCCAGGCTGGGGATTGAACCCGGGACCTTCAGCAGAGCTTGCCAATGTCGAATTGGCAGATGTGTGCTGTGGTCCAGTAGTAAAGGTGTTCTCCTGCTAATCAGGTAGAAGGTTCGCACCCTCACCATGGCATGGAGAAGTGGACACATCTTTTTCAACCATTGTATCACCTCACCCAGGTGTTTTTTATTACTTGACAATAGGCAACCAAAGTGATGACGTTAGTGTGAGCTCTTAAGCCATTAAATATTGCTTAACCAATGTTGAAGTCTGAATACTCCATTGGGGATTGAGAAAGACTCTGGATTGGCATGCCAAGGGTGTAATTGCAAAGTCAGCAGAATTCATGTTCTGAGTACTAGCACAGGGTTCTCGCTAGCAGTAGCAACACAGCATTTTTGCTTATCCAATAGCCATGTGGCTAATCTAATTTCGTACTTTATCATTTGTGGCTAATTTTGAGATGACCATTTACTGTACAATCTATCCAACCGTGGCTAATCATTTTCAAAGTTGAGAGAGATCCCTGCCTGAGTAGCACACCGTAAACCCTAGAAGATTTACAAAACATTTAACCAACCTTCATCGACATTGAATTCCGTAGTTTTATCATTGTAAAATAATATTCTCTTCTTGTCTTGAGGTCTGGTTACAAAAATGATCTGATCTTCTAGAGTCTGAAAGAAAATATGACACAAATATTTTCGCAAACATTTTTTGAAACCTTTCCTTTAATAATAATTGACATTGTTCATGGTACATTCTCCAATTATAACTTACTTTGAATGCTTTTTGTGCCTTGGGTAATGATTCCTCAATATCTTCTTCAAGGATGCCACCAATTCCTTTCAAGTCATGTGTGCTCAGTAATCTCATTAACGCTTTCTTGTTCCTAGTATTGTACTTAGGACGAAATCTGAACTTGTCACCTTCTACGACTTCAATTTTTGGATTGTTTCGCAGAGCCTGAAAAATAAAAAAGATAAGACATACATGTCTCTTGGAAATGTAGAAATACATCAACAGTTGAATTTTTAAATAACAAAAAATTCAAAGCATCCCCACCTCTGTTTCAAGCCACGCTTTTATCCTAAGTGGGAGATCCATCAAATGTTTCTCATCCAGAATTTCCTCAACAGTTAAACCATGCGCTTCTCCTTCTTGGTGCCTGGTCTGCAACATAACCGATCATTATTTGACATTTAAATATCACTCAGGCAATTCTGTGCAAATTTCTGTAGTCCATTTAGAGAATTTATACTTCTTCTCAGGGTCCATAATTTGCTTAGCAAAGCTAACAGCCAGTCCTTTATGAAAATTTAGTTCTATTTACTGTTTTTCAAAAAAAAAATTTAATCTTACGAATCAATTACTTAACGTATTTAAAACATTTTATGTACATGCGCATGAATAAATTAATAAAATATATTATCAAATGCAAGCAAAAATACATCTTGAATTCTTGATCCATACCTTCATATACTGCACGATCTTTGCTAAAACTGCAAATTTATTGGTGGGGGTGTGGGTAGCAGTTTTGTAATCAAAATCTGAAGGCAAACAGATTCACACATTTTACTACAAAAGTATGAAAGATTTTGACATAAAGAATTTAAATGTAAAATCATACGATTCATATCATATTGAAGATAAGTACCTGACACAGGTCGCTGCAATGCACTCTTAAATTTCTTGACTGGTCTCGACTCTTGTTTCTCAGGCTTCTTCTCGGGTCTCTTCTCAATAACAGGGACTGCCAACGCCCTCTGCTTGAATTTTTCTCGCTCTTTCAGCAATGCCGGATCCATGGTGGTTTCTGTGAAGAAATATTTTATTTTATTTTCATGACATTGAACAAAGTTGCTGCCTGAAACCGAATATAATAAATCTCCACACACTTCCGGCCCTTATCATGCTTATTCAACTTATTTAAAGCTGGATTGTCAAACGTTTCTTTTTTTTGTAAAATCAAAAAAGCTATCTAAATGTTTCAAACTGATAATTTACTACATTAACTTTGTTTACATTTTAGCTTATTATTCATTCGAAGGTAATAAAGAGCGTCACCGATTCGCGATTTCAGATTCATTTTATGGAAAAATGAGATCGGATTTGTTGGAATTCATGCCATTATCAAAGTACCAATACATTTTTGTATCTGATAAACTTAAAAATTTTGAAAATCGGACAAAAATTGAAGGTGCTGTTTAATAAAAATGTATCACGAGCAGTGTTCCAGCTAGGATTTCAATTGGGCATGGCGCAGAATAATATTAGGGCCTCAAAATAAGACTCCATAAGGATGCTGAGCAAGTTAAAGAGAAAAAAGAAAAAAAGTCTTCACTTTTTTTCAGGCATGGTGTTGACGAAATCGGGCATGGCGCAATGGGCGTCATGCGGTGCCATGCTCAAATGGCCTAGCTGGAACACTGCCGAAGCGATGACGCTAATAACTGTCATGACGTTGATCTGTGCCTCGCTTTCATCTTCATTCACCATTTATGTAAAAATCTAATGGAAACTGGAATTTTTTGTGCCGTGAAAAAATTAAAAGCCATGGGAAGTTTATTTATTTTTAAAAAGAAATAGTGCTTCTAGCAAGGCCGTGATGAGTATTTTAAAGGGCAATGAAATAATCGCAATCGATTTTGGTCACTGTCATATTGAGTGACAATCCAGGTTTAAGTACTGAACTTGAGTGAAATATTAATTTATCAAGCGTTATCGCCACAAGCAACTGGAGCTCCATATCAGGCACTTTTATTACATATGTACATAATACAAGTGGGCATGGTGTGAAGCCCCAGCTGCCTGTGGTTATCGCCACTATTTCTCCTTAAATTTATAGTGATGGCGGATGAATGATCACAACAATTTCATGCCTTTTGAATCAGTAAATATGAAATTATATTTGCTAACTGTACAAATTATACTTTTTCTCACCAGAAATATGGTTTAATTTTTTTAAATCAGCAACAGTTAAGCATATTTATGTCACATGATAAAAATGGCACTGTAGTAATGTAGTTTAGCTTTCTCACTTGGGGGGTTTTCCAATAAAAACTGGGGAATGTTCTGCTGCCCGGAATAACCTAACCCCACTTTGCATGACATCGAGAGGGTCTCCCCTGACGTCCGAGAGTGTCGCCTTTTACGTTCGCAACCGTTCAAATAGCCAATCTGAGGTGTGCGCTACAAAACTTATCATTTACTATGATCAGTACACTTTATATATTCTGATGATTAAATTTACCAGCTAACGCTTTAGGTTAGTGTTTGATAGATAATTAGATTTCAATAACAGACTGGGTGGTGTGGCAGCTCTGTAACAAAAGCCTGTTTTAGCTGTGGCGACACAGATACAAGGATGGCACTTGACACTTAAAGACAATGAAGAGTGTTAAATGCACAAAGAAAACTTTACCTGAAATCACATCCCTGCTTTGACCATTGTCATACTATGTTCAACATTTTTTTTTTGTATAATGACTTGTAAACAGCTATGACAGACAAACAGACAGTAACAGATTTTTTATTTAAGCCATGCAAAATATGACATTATTATATGCAAATACAGCTGTATCAATTTTAGCACAGGCGATGACCATTTTGCCTAAGTGTTAGGTGCTGCCTAAAGTTGTCGAAGCACGGAATAAAAAAAGATTAATTTAACGATTGTTCAGCCAATCAGACGTAGCGATTCATTAAAAGACGCGCCTGCTGTACAGTGCGAAGGCGTTGCAACCACTCTTTTTGAACCGCAAGTTTTCTTAGACAAGTTAGTGAAATTTTCACTGGCTCCCACGTCTGTGTCAAGCACAACTTCAGTTAGGCCGGAGCCCAGCCAAAGTGAAATGTGGGGTTATCGGCACTGGAGCCCAGCCAAAGTGAAATGTGGGGTCAGTGGCCACCCGGCCTAATGGTTAGAGCCCTTGACTGTCAATCCACTGGCATAGTCAGAACGCGGCTTCAAATCCGGTCTGGTGCTAAACTCAAGACAGAGCTAAAACGAAAGCCTAACACAAAAAATTAACATAGATAAAAACCAGAACACAGACTCATACGTGCAGCTCCTCTGACTAAGTGGTCTCCCCCAGCCAATGAAGTATAAACCTTTATTTTGTTTTAAACACCAGTGGCAGTGGTGTGTTTACTTGGTGTTTACATTTACCAAGTAGTTACATGCATTATCGCCCAACACAATTTCCAAATTCCTCCTTAACCAAAGTGATACCGCATAAAACCATCAGCTAGCCGCAGCATTTAATGTAATTGTTTTCCGGCGGCATACTAAAGTATATTTACCTTTTCTGGAAACACCTGATGAAGCGAAATAGCATAAAATAGGTTCCTTCCTCCTCAGATATTTTAGTGACAAGCTTCCATTGATTTCTGCAAGGTGGCGTAGGTGGGTGCTATTTTCTTGCCTGAAGAGGGCGCTGATTGATAAATCATCCTTGACCCTGCACACATCAACGGGGAGGTTGGTTTGTAGCACATTTTGCTTGTTTATCTGTAAAATTAGCAGTGAATGAGGTTGGAAGCACTATTGAGACGTTAAAAGTAATGTACTGATGTGTCGAACACCCTACAGTTGGCTAGATAAGCAGTTATAAACGAGAGGCCTGAAGCTGAAGAAGCAATGTTTGGCAGGCAATGAATTGTGATCATATGGAAAATGATGATGCAGCTGGACTAGGCAATCTTGAATATATTGAATTACCAGATTATTGCTTGACAGATACACATAGTAATTCTTTGCTTGGTAGCAACCTGGTATGTGTATACATTTGTACTGTTCATCATGGTTCATGGTTGAATAAATGCTTATTATTAATATTGACTACAAATAATTGAAATATTCAATGAAATATATGAAGAGGTAACGATGTCACCCCCTCCCCCCCCCCCCACAAAAAAAGCCAAAGGTATCTTGCACATACTCCACACATGTATTAAAATTAAGCTTCGGTAAACCATGAGTTTGTGAAACTGAAAACTATTTACCATGCATTGTCATTGCCATTAAGTTAACGTCTTTCCGTATAATTCTTGTCCCATCTGTATTTGGTTTTATATAGCTATCACTGATTCATAGTTTAAAAAAGCCTTTAAATAACTTTTTTGAAAAATGTTTCCAAGTGGCAGCGCGCGGGCCTCTGGTTAGTTGAAAATTGGTAAAATATTCTTCTGAGGTAAAAAATAAATAAAAATCCTCCCTACCTGATGGGTTTCTTAAGTGTCATGTAACCCGCAAACAGAAATATTTTTAAGACTGGCCCAAGGGGCTGGCATAATAGGTCCCAACATTTTCAGAGACATCGGCTGTTATAATTTGTCGTAAAAACATTCTTGGTTTTGCCAACTAATTTATGAAGGAGAACAGTAGCACTAAATATTCTACTCCAATATATGACATCACTGGTAGGGGTAAATTATCATGCCTTAAAATGTTTCAGCCATTAGACTTGCATACCATGGATCATTAGTGATTGAATAATTAGCCATATTATGCAATTGTGACACCAGTCAGTGGGCTATTGATTTGATTTGACCTGTATATAATTATGCTGATTTAGAAGTAACTGCTAAGAAGGATGGGCAGTGGGCACTGATGGCTGGCCATTGATGGTCAAAATCAACAGTTGAAGCAGGATTCAACAAAGATGTTTGTTATAGATGTATCATGTTGTCATTTTCCAAACTTTGGTAAGGGGACTTTATTTTATGCTTGCAGATATGTGATTCCATTATGAGTTGGCTTTTTTCGCAGAGCAGCCAAAAAAATGGTTGGCGATATTCTTAGACATTATTTTGTGGCTCTGATTTGGCTTCACTGACTTAATCCAACATGGAAGATACATTGAAGTCAATAATCAAGGAGGCTGTCAGCCCCAAATTTGCAGGGCTGAGGAAGTCATGCACCAATGCACTTGGTAAGCCAACATTCATATTAATGATGTCTTACTTGGGTGATGTCTTGAATTATGTGATTATCTGTAAAAAATCAATTAAAAGCAGCTTAGTAATTTGTGATAACTTGTCACTGGCACAGATGTTCTGGGCAGCAGAGAAATTATAGAGAAGATTGAAGTTCATCAGCTGAGGTGAGTGAAACGCATGGTGTGATCTCACAGGTTTATTTTGATTAAAAAATAATCATGAATGACTATATGACATAATATTATGTTTCCCAGCTTCTTCTGCTTCCTGTGCTTTACCGCTCTCAAGTGTGTCTTTTAAATCGCATGCAAAGATAAACCTGGAATATTCTTGAATTTCTTGTAAACCAAATGAATTTACTTCTTATTTACATTTATGATATTTCTTGAATTTTAGGCAAAAATGTCTTACTCCGCTGTCAATGGCAATTGAAACAAGAAACATAAGGCTTTGTGCTCTTGCTGTTGTTGGCCTCAATGTAAGTTTACTTGTAGCACCAAAAAAAATGGACTTTTCTCAATAAAGTAAACACAAACCATTTGTGAATGCTAGCATTATTGATGCATAAAGTATCCTATATATATATATACCGTAAATTTCAATGCACAATTCTGTTATGAGTCAATTAATTAAGATGTAGTTTAATCTGAGGTGTTTACAATGTTTAATGTGAAGTTAAATTCTCTATTAAGAAACTGGCAAGTGATGAGAGGTTACAAAGCAAACCAGAGGAAGAACAGGATAAATGGATGCCGATGCAAATCCTACAGACTTTGTCTAATGCAACCAGTCTCCCTGATGACACTCAGATTGACATCATGAAGGTACTATTGACATAATAGATAACATCTAGGATTACTGTGACCATTTTGACAAAAATTTGATTACATGTATTGATGTGCTTAGGGCTGTTCCATTTAAAGGTGGGGTCTTGAAAAAGTGGGGGAGGGGGGGGGGGAGGGGTTTATCGAGAGAAAAAGAGAGGGGGTTGGTTTACCAGTATTTTCTTAATATCTTGATATTTAGAAAAAAGGGGTAGAGGGGCGGGAGGGGTGTCTGAAAATCTTCAGATCCACCCCCCCCCCCCCCAACCATTTTTAAATGGAAGAGTCCTTATTGAAAAGGTTAAGTAAAGTTTAGTATCAAAAAGATTGCATAACAGTGTTTTCAAATGTGGCAATACTTGAACATAATATATATTTTCAAAGCTTTTATCAATTGAGGATAAACCTGTTTGATATTTTTAGAATTAAATTCTGGATTTCTATGTGGATTTTGCCGTCAATGAGAGAATGTGGTGAAAAGCCAGCTGTTACAGTTTTCACTGTATGTTACAGTCAGGTGCACTTGGCAAGCTTTAAAATGTCTTTTTAATTCTATTCCACAGATGTTGCTGTCAGTGACTATGCCTTCTGAATGGCTTACAAATGCAGTGGTCATGATTAAATTATCCGAGGTAATAAAATCAATTAAGTGCATCCTGCCATGTGACCTTGATTGATGGGAATGTCAAGGACTTTGATGCTTGACTTGTCATGGTTCATGAATATGTCATATTGAAAAATTATTTACATGATATAAATATGGTGGATAATGTAATGGAAGAATATGTAAATCCAACAAAGTGGGTATTTTTTTCTGACCTACAAAGCAAGTAATCCATTTTAGGTCATCATATGAACTTTTTGAACAATTCCTTGTCCGCTGTATGATTTATTTTATATATTATTATTTTATTTTTCAGTATTATGATATTCGGTATTAGTATAGAAAATGAGATATATAATATTTGGATCAAAAGTTCTGGAAGTAGTATTATTTAGTTAGTATATTCAATATGTAATTTTTATGTCTGTATTAACAATGTATTGTGCATTCTATGTACCTTGTTTATGACGAATGGGTCAAAACTGACTCCGTATGGTCAAATAAAATGTATCTATCTATCTATCTATAAGATTTAAGAATTGGAAATGATACTCAGTCATTCTGCATTGTTCACTGAATAATTGATATTTGTCATGAAGATTATTTTCCTTATTCTTTTACAGCTCAGCATAAACATGTACAATGCCAATGGAGAAAATAGTGTACGAACTGCAACCAAAGCCAGTATGACCCAAATTATGTCAACTTTGACAGAGAAAATCTTCCCCAGATCGCCAGCAGAGGTAAGCTAAAATGGCATCTTGGTTTATGATTTTAAAAATGAAGTTAAGTTGGCTGAGCTGTATATTAGTGGTTTGCTATGACGAATTAATGCAACTTTGAGCTGCTGTTAGACATGATGTAAGGTATGTTTACATGTAATATATTATTAATTAGCTGTTCATTTTGCAGAGAGGTGGTAATGGACCTGGGGTGGAACTTTCATCAAATGGTAAGTCTCAGAACATTCTGATTTTTTGTCTTTCGATCTCTCTTATCCTTTTTCTTTTGGCTTAGCATTTCACAAATCATTGTGTCATTATTTCGTGACATGTTATTTCATGTCTTTTGTTTTTTCAGGGACGGTGAAGGATGACCAGTTTGATACTAGCCTTTTACCATTGCTATATTTTCTCTGCGAACGTCTTGCGAAAAACAACACTCAGCCTGCGGTGGCCATGATCCTTGAGTCTCTTCTGGCTGTCTTGATTAATCTTCCTGATGAAGTCAGAGACAACAATTCTTTCGTCACATTAATCTGGTGAGCACAATATTTGTTATCTGACAATCTTCTTTGCTATTATTGCGACAGTTTTGCTTTTTGCTATGGCAGCTGAAAGAATGTTGCTGTTGTAAGATTACAATTTTGTTTGTGCTGTGTTCTGCGTGACCTTGAATTAATAGTTTAGAGCTTATATAGTTTGTGCGACTAGCCTTTAGAGGTAAAGTAATGATGAGATGATAAGACTTGGGAGTCCATAGAATCTTGAACACAACTAATTTATTGTCTTATAAGCACAATTTTTATTTTGTTTACTCTTTTCAGGAAGGAACTTTGTCCCAGCTTGGTTTATCTTTTGGGAAATCCCATGTTGGACAAGACTATTAATACTAGTAGCAAAAGAACGAATGTGCAGGACAGCGAACTAGGTCGGGGATCTGGGTGCTCTGCTGCTGCGCCAAGTGTTAGCTTACAGACTGCTGCCACTATTTACCAGTAAGACTTATTTATATTCTGTGTATTTATGATAAAATAAACCTTTGAAGCATGCAAAATCACTAACATTTATCAATTCTGGCATCAAGTTATTTCGCAGCCGAATCATTCGGGGACATATGCGCATTTGTTGTAACAGGATAATGCCATACTTAGTGTATGGGAAAGTATTATACACACCCATATATAGGCGTAAAAACATATAGTATAATGCCTGGCTTTTATTATACGAAACATTGATATGATGGTTTTGGACCTATTGGATGTTTGATATCTAGTCTGAACAGTGAGCAGTGTGATATATTTTTCTCATTTAGCATGTCAGTGGAGCTGGTGCGACTGGTCGGATGCATGCAGTCACTGAGACCTGTTCTTGAATCAGTATTTCATCGTATGCTCCTCTACCCTCCCCCAATGCACCGACTAGATGCTATAAAGATTATTAAAAAGGTAATATTTCACTGATATCCTATGAAATTGATACCCTCTTACCCAATGTCGTTAATAATTGGTGATATAAACAATTGAGAATGCTAAACTTTTGGTATTGGGTTTTCAGGTTCTTGGAAAACCAGAACGTTTGGTTGACCTTGCGGGTCCGACACTGAATGACAGCAACGAAACGAAAGCAGCGTCATCTAACAAGAGGAACACGTATCAAGATATAGCTTTACTGAAATTGTACGTATGCTTTTAGATAGAATTTACAAATGAAATTAACTGATTTTTTGGGGGGGGGGGGGGGGGGAGATAATTGGATCTATTATCATCAGAAAAAATTGCAAGGTGGCTAGAATTTATTTCTCCAGAGAATATAAAAAAAAATAATTTTGTTCTCGTTATAAATATGCCCTAAAAAGTTAAATGCAGTAAAACCCTGTTTTAAGACCACCAAGTTTTGGACTTAATGATATTCTTGCGATTTTATGTTACCTCATCATTAGGCTTCTAAATTTGCACCACATCTGATCTTAATGGCAAGGTTCCTCTGTACTCTATAATCTCAATTTAAGGCCACCTCACTAAAAAAAACAGCCTCTAAATTATGGCCACCGACCTCACTAGTAAGACCACTTTGTTTTGAACCTAGTTTGGCCTTAAAAGAGATTGGGGCATTTCTTTTTATGAAATTTAAAATCTTTACTCAATTTGTCTCAGGATCGTGGACTCCGTCGTGGAATGCAGTCGCTGTTCAGAAGACAACATGGCTCTCGCGTCAATCCAAGTGGCTCACGAACTTCTAAAATGTATGGAGAGTTTAGTCAAAGGAGAGGGCCTGTCGGATCTCATAGTTCAAGAAATCCATACACAATATAAAGATGATAATGGTATGTGACTTTTAGATATGAAATACAATAATGCCAGTACTTGGATTTAATTTAATTTAGATAGACGGGATGTACATGTCTTGAAAATGAAATTATTAAATACTTATAAGTAGTCATGATTGTTGTAAGCAAAGATTTTTAAAGTATACAAGAATTTGGCACTGTTTCATTTGCATTGTAAAAATGACGCCATAATCACCACAGTCGCCAGTAAAGACATCTTTGCATTTATTTGATATTGTTGCGTCATACTTCGGCTGGCTTGATTAACATGGTGAAAAAAAATTAACCCAGAACAAGCTGACGTTTTTTCAATTTTACTGGGGTCTCTTGGTATAACTCTATGGTTATAAGTCTGTGTTCGCAAAATTTTTATTATTTCATCAGGTGATGCTTATGAAATAGAAGATGACGATATAGGAGAAGTTTCTGAAAATGTCGTCATGGACACGCATTCTTGTGATGACAGTTCAGATGATGAGGAGGAAGAGCCTGATTCCAAAGAGGTAGAACATTTTGTTAGATTGTTTATCTCCATTTATCTAATGATAAGTTCCAGGATTTGAATTGTACAAGCATAATTTAATGTAGAAATACCAAGAACAAAGTAGAAGTTCTTGGAAATACTTACTTTTTGACTGGAAGTGGCAGTAACACAAGAGCGGTGAACATTGAACTAATTTGTTCCGTCAGCAATACGTTGCACATTCGTAGCAATATAGAAATGTAGGTCACTTCAGTTTCCTGGGACCCTGAAGATTCAAAGGTCCCAAGCAGAGGCAGTGCTTTTAATGTTTTCAAACTGATGAAACAACACAATAGAAATAGAAGTTTGTGTAGCTGTCAATCAAGGGCTCATTAAATGTGAGTTTATGATATTAAATATGCTTTTAGGTACAAGCCAAAAAATTACCAGCTGAAGATGGCGACACAGGAGCCGATTCTTCTGATGATGATGAATTCGAGAAAACTAAAATACAGGAGTTAATGAATGGTGCTGGGATCTCGGGCATGTCTGAGAATGAAAAGATGCGGGATTATCATCGAAAACTTTTAACGACCAAAAATCAGGAATTAGAAGAGACGGAGAGACAGAATGCTAGGAATTTCATCATTCAGCTAAAACAGACCCTACCTTCATTACTAAGATGTACTTATTGGGAAGATGTTGATCAAATGATGCTACAGTTTGCATCGGCAGTTGCTATAGGTAAGGGCTGTTTCATTTTTGTTTTCTTTAAAGGGGGGGTGTGGACAAGAAATTTTTTGAAAAACGAAGGGGGGGGGGGAGGGGGTTCTCCAAAAGAGGAAAAATAGAGGGGGAGGGTGGTTGACCACTATTTTCTTAATATCTTAATTTAGAAAAAAGCAGGGGTGGGGGGGGGGGGGATCTGTTAAAAAACATATCAGGATGTCTGAAAATTTTCTGGTCCACCACCCCCCCCCCCCCCCCCCTCTTTTAAATGGAACAGACAAGTGATTGTGATTGTAATAAAATATTTTAATGCCCACAAGAAGATACAACTGTTCCATTTGTAATTTGTATTCTGCAGGTGATAGATAATTAGCACAATGTAAAATGAAATAGTAATGAGTAAAAGAAAATAGAAATGCTGGAGGAAGACTATCAGAGCAGCGATTTAATTTATGATTTTTCAGCAAATTTTGTTATTAACTATTGTTAGGTGCTTTGCAACCTGTGATACTGAATGTGTGGTTTAATTTTCTCCTTTTCAGAAGTGAATGAGAAGAGTGGAGGGGAACATATGTCGGCGCTAAACGCTGACGGAGTCTATTTTGCTACTTATTACAGTCTTGTTTTGAATCTCAAGTTGGTCACATGTGGCTATTATCACAGCGAAGAAAAGTCTTTACCCATAACTCAGGTACAACTTATGAATGCGTTTTTTTATCGTTAACTGTTGCCTTAAAGTGCTACTTTGACACTTAACGAGATTGATTCAATCTCAGCATCTTAAAAATTAACCTTCATTGATATGATTACACCTGATTTACACATTCTAGATGAACTGTTGAGTGTAATACACAGGTGTATGCAGTTTAACACATGCTCTCTACGAAAAATTATTGAACTTAAACACAACATTTCGTTCACAGGACCAGTTTGTTGAGGACATTCTTAGCACCGACCTACTTCTCTACTTGACTCCATTATGGTTAACGGAAGTTTATCAACATATTATCCATTTTAATCTTCTTGGAGATGCTGGTTACTTGCCACATGCTCAACCCCAGCAGCCAAGCCTCATCACCCTGCTTTCAGGTATTATGCACCTTGTATTCTAACCAATTACTATCGTAAACTGAAGTGGTCAGGAGCGCAGGGGTGATAGGGCAAAATTTGAAGTATTTGTCCAGAAAAGGGTGATTTCTTTATCTAAGTGCCATTCTTGGATTTTTTCTGGTTAAAGACAATATTGTTGCCTTTACTGTATGATGTTAAAGCAGCTTTACGCGTAAAAACACAGGTTTAAAATTGTATTCCTTATCATCCCAGCGTCTCTAATCATCCTAGTTTATGGTGTAAATGTTTCCAAGGTTACTGAATTAAATAGTCATGGTTAGGGCTGTACACCGGTTCTCAATATACCGTTTGTACCGGTACAGGGTTAACGATACGGGTATTGATAACCGTTATGTAATAATAACGATACAATTAAACGGTATGCAGAGCAGCATTTTCAAGAAAATAAGACACCTGCAACCCAGATGTTCCAGTGTTTGTGAAGAAAAATATCAGCGACTCTTAATACACAATAGTTTGCAGTTATTCAATGAAGATTTGTTCATTAAATTTCGTAGTATCTTTGATTATTTTAGGTTTATAATAAACTTTTATAAATATGTACTTAATTGCTAATTGACAAAATTGAACGATACGTATCATGATACGTATCGTATCGGTGTTACTGTATCGTGATACGTATCGTTTTAAAGATAAAGGTGTACAGCCCTAGTCATGGTACATATCGAAATGTATTAAGAAGTTTTTATGATTTTTAAACAGATCTGGATGGTCTTGGAAGCAACAAAGCTGGAAGCCAAATGTTATCCCAATACCAAAGTAATGTTTTGGAACCAACCTCGCCAAAAAGAACCACGAAGCCAAGTAACACCCTGTATACTGCCAAACTACATGCAGGTAAAAAGGAAATCTTATTCGGTATAAGTTGGAGCCTATGGGGTTAGGTTTTAGTGTGGAATAGTAGTAAAATAGTGTCTGTAAGAGTACCTTTAATTATCATAACCCAGGCATGGACCCCAAATGTTAAGTTCTTGTGAGCAACTAGAAGTTGATGCTATCATTAATTGTGGCTAATTTTGAGGTCAAATTAACTTTAAATAAGAATTTATTTTGGCACTGCAATTTCATTTCTAATTGTGACAAACTTTAAGATGTGCGAATGTGCCCTTAAGATGCAGAGGTCATAAGGTCAAAGTCGAAGGTCATAAGATCACCAATGAGTCACTATGCCAGAGCATCAATTGCTGACTTATGAGGTGACTGCCAACGACAGACATTATGGTGCAATACTGTAATGTATTTTTTCAGGCATGAAGCTTTGCAGTCGTATGCTAAGAGTTTGCTGGTCAGGCATCTTGGCTATATTGTCTTCTCCATTCGGGACAAAAAGTAGTTCAAATATCGGAGAGAGTATTGCTTCACTGCTGGCCAGTAAAGATGAAATGACTCATCGACAGATAATCAGCACAAATTTAGATGGATTATGCACTGCTGCCCAACTTGCTTGTACCTTAGGTAAGTTCATCATTTAGTTTTAATGAATTTGTTGTGGTGTAAGTTTAGGTCATAAAATGCTGTAGTGATCAGTGGTGTCAGATGAAAACTAGTGACCCTGGGTGATGTATTTGTCAAGTTAACTTAAGCAGAATATTCCAGAAGTCTATAAGTTACATGATAATCAAAGCTGCACAAGTTAAAGCTGGATTGTCACACAACATGACAGTGGCCAAGATCTGTTGTATTCAATTCACTAAATACTGATTACCTGCCATCCAGAGCCTTGCTAGGTTCACCATTTCTCTATAAAATAAACTTCCCCTGAGAATTTTATTTTTCATGCCATGAAATATCCCCGATTTGTTACATTGCATTGTTAGTATATGGCCCTTGAGATGAAAACGAGGCACGAACCAACATCATGAGCACCACTCGTTGCTTTGTAGTGCATTTTATTGCCCATCTCCTTAAATTTTCATCTGATTTTCAAAATTTGAAGTTTATTTTATGGAAAAAAGTGTTAGTATTATGATTATGACATGGATTTACACTAATCTGACATAAAACTCTAATATTATAAAATTACTTTGAAATTGTGAATCGGCAACGCTCTCCAGTACGTTCTAATGCATAATAAGCTAAAATTTAAAGTATTTTCCTCCAATATTTCTTTATTTTGTACATTCTAGACAATGTGGGTTTTTGAATTCATCAGTTAGAAGCATTTTCTTTCATTTGGATAGCTTTTTTTGGTGGTGCAAAAACCATTTGACAATCCAGCTTTAAAGGATTACAAAGCCATTATAAACTGTTCAGATTACATTGAGATCAGAGCGAAAGTTAGGACTAATTAGTCATCAGGTAGTTATGCCAAAGTCATCAGGATATTCTTGTAACTCCTAATAAGGAGAGTACTGTGTTTGTGATTATTTCATGTGCTATGGAATGTTCTTTAATATTCAGGACTTCATGACTTGTGTGGAGCGGTGTTCTTCCAACTTACGAGGGCATCGTGTGTTGTTGAGGACACAAAGAAAGGAGAAGATAAGAAGGCTTTATGTTTACAAGCAACCCATGCCCTCTGCTTGGATGTCGTGCTCAAGATGGGTTTGGAGATCGGGAGTCATTCTGCTGATTGCTGGAAGCATATCTTCAGGTTGGAGAAAGCTGTTCGAAATGTTTAATTAAAAAAAAAAATTTATAAGATAAGATTAAACTTTATTTATAGTCGGAGGCATCAGATAAAACAATAAAACATAAGCTATAAAGCTTTTATCCGACTGGTAAATATAACAAAAATAGCCGACTGGTTAAAAATAACAATAACAAAGAACAGTTTGATGTTTATGTAACAGGTTTAAAAAGGTAATTAATGGTATTTATAATGACGATTCAGCAGATCTTTTTCGCTACACTCATTTTTTGATAAACAAGATGTTGAAACTTTTGTTTTCTTCGCTAGTTAACAATCTATTGATTAACGTATCTCACAATAATTTAGATGTCTGTGCATTTTTCTTTCTCAGATGCTGTGGTCATATCTCAGAGTTTGAACACATCTGCTTTAGTTCAGGATTTTATGACAAGTATTTACCAAAGCTCTACCAAGAAGCAACTTCTCCTCAAGATCAGTGTGACTTGACAATGGACTCCCTTTACCCTGAGTAAGTATAATCATGAGGACGTTTCAGTTCGCTTCGTTTTGAATTGTAGTAGTACTGTGGAAATGATGCTTAGTTAGCTTGTATGATTAAAATGGTGGTTTCTTTTGCTTGCCTCGGCATGGGAATGGAATAAAAGGCCCTACAAATTTGTGTCTTGTGGGAAGGACACCCTATTGCATCGTGCTGAGGTTTCAGCTCAAACATGTGCCTGGACTGAAACTTCAATCCCGTGTCTGAACCACCAGATCATAATTGATGTTTACAATATTCAGATGGCTTACAATACATTTCCTTTTCTTCTTCAGAGATCGTCTAAAATTGGATTACGGGAATGTGATGCAGGCTGAACCTGTCCTGCCAAAAGCTGACGTAGCTAGTATCGTAAAACAGAGCATGGAGGAGAGAGGAGACCATGGGATGACAGGGGCGGGAACTCTATCGCCCCAGGACACTTCTAGGGCTTTGTTTGCACTCTCTCAACATGTGGACAGGTAATTCTATCATGTGTTAAACAGTCGCTGTGCTTGTTCACTTTGTATGAACTGATTTAATACAGAAATACAAGAAATCTTGCTGTGTCCCTCGGAGTATAGTTTTTCATATGATCTTCACTCACAATGTGTGGTCACTTAGTATGAATCAATTTTATATACAAGAAGTACAAGAATTCATGCTGTATCCTTCTGACTTAGCCTTCAAATTGTAGTCTGCCTGATATGAATTGAAATTCAATTTGAAGTCTATTTTCCATCGTATTATGTTCGAGCCCATCCACTACAGATCTGCTCTGCTCATGTATGTTTGTTAATACACTGTAATTTAAACAATCAATATGATTGGAAGATCTGAAGCGCAAGTGCCATATTGTGATATGCTTCATATGTTGCCTTCACAGGTTATTTGAAGATGCAGCTTCACAATTAAACATGAAAGCATTGCAAGGATTCCTAAAAGAGCTCTGTGTCAGTAGCGCTCTCCAATTGAGGGGTAATACAAAGATAGAAAGACACACAGGGACGTCAGCACTTCATTTGTATCGTCTTGGAGATGTCTTACTGAAAGTTCTCAGAAGTGGAAGACCTCTTATTCATCTGGTCAACATATGGAATGTGGTGTCACCTTATTTGATACAAGTAAGTTCCCTTTGTTGTATTTGACTTGAGGGTGAAATATGCTAAAGCTAATATAGAAATCTTAGAGGGACTATATGAGGTATTGATATTTTGTTTATCAATGATAAACATACATTGTAAATGGAAAAATCACGAAAAACTACTTGAAGTAGTCTTAATTAAAAAAGCTTATTCGATGAAAAATACAGACATCCTCCAACATTTTAAGGATGGGTAAGGCATCGAGAACAGATGCATGGGACCTCTGATGAGATATGGATTTTGATACAAGAAAAGAAGGAAAAAGATTAGAGCTTCAATATAAGGGAAGAGTTATTGATTTAACATGTTGTTTAATGGAAATATTCATTTCTTTGCAGGCTTCTTGTCACAGGGACCACAACATCTCCAAAAAAGCAGTCAGCTGCATTCATGAATTTGTAACGAGTGTCATTCAGACGCAAGAGGAGTTACCATATTCCCACTTCAATGAAATGTTTGTGAAACCTCTGGAGAGTTTGTTGTCGTTGGATCTTTGTAATGGAGATGCACAAGACCAAGTGAGTGATTTGATAAATGCCCAAACTAGTTAGGAATGAGAGTATTTAATGTATGTATCTCTTGAATCTTCAGGTTCTAGTAGTAATGAAGTTAATATGTGCTCCTGTGTTGTGGTTTCTTTGTAATTTAACTTTCAAATGTTCTCTGAGCTATTAAAAATGATCATTGGTCGGATGTGTTAGGTAAACCTATGATGGTGTTATTAAGGACTATTAAATAAAATGTCCCATACTGAATGATATTCTAATATTTTGCATGATTGAACTTCTCAACAATATGATTAATTTTGTTTGGTGTATCCATAAACGGTGATTAATGGTTTCTTTTACAGGTTGTCTGTTGCATTTGTGAGTTGGTAGAAGCATGTGCGTCACAGATCAAATCTGGCTGGAGACCTTTGTTCGGAGCTTTGCGTTCAATAAAGATTGAATACACAACAGATGAGGATGTGAATGAGTCAAGAAAGAACCACATCGCTACTGTGCTTGATGTCTTCGATGTCTTCCTGAGCACCGACAATATCATAGTCTTCTCCAATGCTGCCATAGATTGCATTTTATGTCTGCTGAAATATGTCAAAGGTCCAGGTAAGAAGTTTGGACAAATTGATATTGATTTTTAATCAATAAGACAAAAAGCCCCCCACTGTCCATGGATGAACCAAATGGCCGATGATCAAAGACGATATTGATATAATGTGCATGACTAACAGCTAAATAGTTCGCAGCTTAAAGACTTACTTATTTGCCCCTTTAATGCATGGAATGTCGAAGTATAAGCATGTACATAGTTTTCTTTTGATGAGCTCTATGCTTTTCGATGCATTTATAGGTGAGTTTTGCTCTGATGAAAACATTGGAGAGAGTGACAGTGAAGATGAAGGAGGTGTTGAGATGTTGTGCCAACCTGCTCTTCAATACTTACAACAGTTTTGCACATTCCTTTCCAACATGTATAACATGCCTGCATGTCCTGTGTTCCATGATGCTAACAGGTGTGTGCATTACTTATGTCTTTAATTAACTTCATGGCTTGTGCATGATTCATAATACTTGACACTGTAAAAGGGAGCCATTAGGTCAGTGAAAACACTCCAAAAACACTCCATAAAGATGTTGTTAGCTGTTATAATATAACAAACATTATGTTTGGCGAAGTAACGGGAAGCTGTTGTACCAATGTAACCACACTCAAATGTTCTTATATGACATCAGCAAAACGTAACTTCATTAACTGTCCTCAATGACCTGTTTGTCAGGTGATGTCATTGAACAATGATTAGGTACAGTTATTGACAGCTCCCTCTGGTGATAAAGAGTAGCCTATTATGTTGTTAAAGGCTCTTTGTGACACCAAAGTGTCACTTGTCAGAATATCCCGGTTAGATGATGATGAAATTATGATGTCCCAGCAGTAATAATGTTATAAGTTGCACATGTATTGCCACACTACAAAAATTTAAGTATATATGTACATTTATTGTATATTATAATTTTGATTCAGAATCCAGACTAGTCACATACTTCAGTCAGTGGATCCGGTTGTGCCATGCATGGACCTCCTACTTTACCAACAGCCGTTCCTCAAGCAAGCGTTCATTCTGGATTCGGAGAAAGGCAAAAAGGACACTAATGCAGGAGAAAATGCTGCGAATGAAAGTTCTAAGAACAAGCAAAATTCAACTCAAAAAGAAGAGAAAAAGGAGGAAGAAAGTCAGAACGAATCAGACGCAGAAGATAAGAATGTTCCACCACAAAATGAGGATCCCATGAGTCTATACTACTTAGAAAATCCAGAGAATGCTGACAAAACTGCAGTCGCTGAACTATCACGCATTTTCAAGGTAGGTTTGTTGTGAAATATTTTAGTTGGAAACTTCCCAAAATCTTGTTGTATTTTTAGTATATGATTTACTGTCATAGTGACCATCCACAATGCTGTAACTCAAATCTGGCACTGCTTGTGCATGAGAATGTATGGAGAGGAGGAAGTATAACAGGGGTACAGTGAAAATTCTTTCAACCACATTAGTCGCATCTGATTTGTACATTACTCTCATGGAGAAATATGACTAAGTGTAATATCAATTACGTTTTCTTTCTTTCAGCATTTTAATGAAGTGAAAAAAAATAGCCTGCATATTTCAATTGTGGGAAAATACACTTTTAAAAGTTACAATATTTTTAATTCACAGGATTATTCAGTTGGCAGTCTTGATGAAGTTGACAACCACACGGGGGTGCTGCATGTTTGGTTCCTTGTTCTGGAAGGTTTAGCTGATGCCGTGGCAACAGGACCAAAGACTGTCCAACCTCAAATCCTCCATGCTTTGTTTGATCTCCTCAAGGCTGCAGTTCATGTAACAGGTGAGAATAGTCAAATTCAAATTACACATGGGTCAGTCTTAATAAAGTCAAATTCAAATTACAGTCTAAATATTAACATCTTTCTTGTCCTAATGTGACGCTCACATGCTTTGATTACCCAGCAACTGGGAGGCATAAACAGATAATCACTAAGCTTGTTCGTTGCTCGGCATATGGCAGAATAGGGGACTTTCTGGTCAACAGGAGGAGCTGTGTGCCGGTCCTCACAATCATTGTGACGTCATCGCTGACCTGATTGTATGACTACGTCATCAAACAAAGGTTATGGGACCTGCATCTAGCTCCCCCTGTTGACCTGACTCGTTCCCGTCTCAAGTTAGGAGACAGGTTTGGTCTGTGAATCACAAAGTGACGTCACAGATCGCAGAATTCGCCAGAACCAACTTGAGTGTTTCTTCACTCAGGGAACCAGAGAGCTATTACCTATTGCAGTGGTTTTGAATAGTTTGCATTCAGAAAGTGTCAATAAAATTAGTTCTGGCATTGAATGACAACCAGGAGTGAGTCGCCTGATGTAGCCCAAACAGATTGCCTTGTAAGAAAGTCCATTGGGGTTAACCTAATGGGTTGTGTTATGTATGTAGGGGCGCTGCTAGCCATATGTGTCTATGATACGCCATAAAGATTGTAAATTAAGGATAATCTCTGGGTCTAACTAGCCAGTGACTCTTATTTAACGCAAGACATGTTTTCTCTTCACAGCGCTTGATGGCAAATGGTCGCTCAGCATTTACAGTGTCAATCAACTGGTCCTCCCGCTGCTACAATCTTGGTTACGAAAGGCATCATTGAACACAGAATTCTGGCATGTCACAATGACCAACTTCAAGCAGTTTGTTGGACTTACTACTGATCTCATTGTTGACTTTCTCATTCAGTTTACTTGTAAGTCAGCTTGTTTTTCATACAGTATAAGTAAGATTTATGTAAGCAATTTTGTGCCATTATTCAGTACAGTAAAATCAGGGGAAAGGTGATTCGGTCATACCCAACTGCTTTGTCATTTCTTTATATAACGGTTTGTTATTAGAAGAGTAACTTATTCTTTTAGAATATATAACGAATAGATAACTATCCTTATCCCCATAATAATTACGAGGAATGGAAGTATGTTTTTGCTCGCAGATGACAGCTGACATCTTGCATTTCAAGGCTAGTGATTGGACATTCTCAACATTTCTGATGTAAAGAACTGAACATGACAAAAACAGAGTTTTACAAATCATTTGCTTTGTTTGGTTGTTTGGTTGTTTATAGTTGTGATATGTTTGATTGTTTATAGTTATCCTTTGATATTTGTTTTAATTCTTTTGTACTCTTTGAATTGTTTACCAAGCTTTTTTTGCATGAAATTTGGAATCTCAGCAAATAGGGATTGAAATAGGATTAGCAGACAAGGCCTGAAGTGTTGTCATGTTCTGGATCTTTGCAAAATTTCAACTTGCATTCTACACTGGGATAATAAATTGAACATTTCATTTCAGCGAGTGAAGATCATTCTATGGTCGCATTTATGTTGAAGTCTCTTCTTGATGTTCTAACGGAATGTATAGCTCAACCCAATGAAGCCGTTTCTCGTCTTGGCTGTTCATGTTTCAGGTATACATGTGCTTTCTACTTCACAATACGATAACCATAATTACCCCATATTATACATGTAGATTATCTACTTCATTGTGAAAAACTATATGAAAGGGCTTAAGAAAAAAAGGGAATGAGCTGATTTAGCCACCCTTTGAGATATGTACAATGAATCAATAATGTATAAATTTACTGTACTTTTTAATTTTTTTATTGATGTGTTTTTCATGTACTTTTCCAGGCACTTGTTACTAAGCACTGGACCAATACTGTCAGAGAAGTTGTGGCAGATTGCTGTGTTATCTCTGGAGAATGCCTTACATGTGACATTATACAACTTGAGACTTTTGATGACGCCATTCCAAGTCAATTCAAATAACTTCTACGGAGACTTGGGGCATGTGAAGATCGGTGTTCGGAAAGACTGTTCGCCCATAGAAGCTGAAAGACTTCGGCAGTTGGCCCAACAGGTGGGTACTACGGATACACTAGACTTTCCTTCGAACTCAGAAAGAAGCTTTTTATTCAAATATGACACCTGAAAATATGCAAATTTGGGAGTGGCCATCTGTGGCAGAAATTCTACTGTTATCAAGGCCCACACCCAAGTTAATAAACACAAAATAAAATGATTGAACCATGTTGATCTTACAATCACCTAAAACATCTCACTAATATTATGGCTATCTCACCTGAGTCATTAATAAAGCTACCTCTCCTTTAAGGTCCCAAAATATCAGATTGAACCAAAGAATATCAGGTCAATAGGTCAAACTATTTCTATGATCCTACAAGAAGGATTCTTTGTATTCAAGAAACTCCCTAATATGGCCAATAATAAAATTTACTTTACAATTATATGAGACTTGTTTAAAATTCTGAAAGTTGGTTCTGTTGCTTTTCAGGTGTTTTTGTTAGATAGCCAAAGAGCAAAGAACTCTGGATCATCTATAAACTACAACATCGATGAACAACCATCATTTATCTTCTTGATCTATCCTCCTAGTGTTGATGGGACTGATCCGAATGATTTGCTTATGAGGTGAGTTGGAGAAGCTTTATAAACAGGGCATCTCAAGTCTATTAAAAACTATATAATAACCTGAAAAACTTTTGCAGGCCGTTTGATAATAAGGCCAGCTGTGATGGTAAGATAATAATAAGACTACGAGCTCTAGAGTCCTCTCCATTGGTGTGCGAGCGTGTGCCATGTTACATGTATGTTGTAGAAAGCCTCGTGCAAGGCACTACCAATGTAAAATCCCATGCCAGATTCTTTAAGAACTCTTGAGCTTCAGCTTGTAAACACTGTGTGGCGTGAGAGTCCGGCCCAGGACAACGAGAAGACCCAATTCATGAACCTGACTTGTGAGTCATGAACATCGTTGTTCATTAATTCATTCTAACATCAATCTTGTGTATGATTTTGCAGAGTGCCTTTCCGTAACGTGGTGGAAGGCTTGGTGTGTCACCAAATGTTGCTTCACACGGTGGGATGCATCTTACTACAAGGAAGCAAAACTAAACTCCCTGTGGAAGCTGACATCATTCCTGATCCTACATCAGACCCTACTTCCAGCTCCCATCCTAAGAGTAAACTTCCAGGTGAGTCGTATATGTCAAATTATGAGCTAAATACAAAGTAGATAGTTCTATCTAACTTAAATCCAACTACAATGTGCAGGTTAGTTCCTAACCCTTTGGGCTGTTCCATTTAAAAAAAGGTCTGAAAATAAATTTAGAAAAATGTTTTTTGAACGTTTCATTTATGATTGTGAATGTATGGTTCTGGCTGGGAGGGGGACCAGAAACTTTCAGCCCTTAGAAGTTTGTTTCAAGTGTAAAGTTCTTTGCTCAATGCTCTGTTTTCTGCTCCCAAAAGCCTAAGTCTGTCTCTCATGGAATTCACTAGTTGTCTGCTCCAATAGTCTACAGCAACACAAGACCTGACCACTGTCAGTCATGTGACTAAGCAATAGAAGCAGATTCAGATTTAGGTTCATTATTTTATTCCACAAACAGATAAAGAAGTCCATGAGAGATGGTTGAATGATCCCAGTAAGCAAAAAATTTGACCTTTTGAGAAAAGAACTTAAAACTTGACATATCAAATTAAATGCTCATAGCCTCATAACGTTCATGTTGGTCCTGTTTATGAGGTCACATTTTAAAAGGCGTTCTTTTTAACTTCTTTATTTTCAGGTTTAATAAGTCACATGTCATGCAGAAATGTTGTTCATCTTCTGAACTGCTTGCACCATTCTTACAACACTTCCAAACAGTTTGACGAGAGACCTGGGCTCAAATTCCTCATTCAGAAAGTTGCAGGGGCTGAAGTAGCGGCAAATCTATACAAACAGGCTGGCCTGGCTGCCACCTTCTACATCCATACCCTCTTCGAAGTTTGTTCTAGTCAGGATAACATAAACATTAACTCTACACACATGATACTGACATCAATGAAAAATGAACCCAAAGCCATTTATGACTCAGAGGATTACAGCAAGGCATTAGATAGTGTGCATCCCATGGTCAACCAGGTCGAAGTGCTTATGTGTCTCTTCAAAGAGTTCCTTGATGAAGTGTCCCAGACTTACATTAATCTGATCATCGATGCTGAGGGACCACAAAAGAGTGACCAGTTTGCCACACAGGTTAGTTGGTGGAGCTGCAGTTAGTTTCATTAAAAAAGGTTGACTTTTGACAGCTGTAGCAACCTTCTATCTACTCTTAGCTTATATTCAGCTTACACCTGCCACCACTGAAAAAATATAAACCTTGGTAAATGTAAGAAACTTATCTTAGAATCATAAATATGTATTTGCATGTGCTTTTAGATCCGGCTTTGAGTAGCCAGCTATAGCCAGACAGTTCAGTTTAGTGGCAGGTAGCATTGTATAGCAGAAGTTGTCTAGCTTTGTCTAGGTTCAACTTGACAGGCCGTTTTTAATTAAACTAACTATGAAATTTAAATAAGGTGTGAAATGGACATTGTACATAAATTCATATTTATATAAAGCATTTCATAGACTTGAATTTGGTCGTTCGTACATGCTTGTCTTAGTGTTATTTGCTTCATCTCAGCAGATGCTGGTCTTCCTCCTGGCGCCTCCTGAAGAGCTACCGCAACTCAAAAGAGAAAAAAGCATCAGCGAAATGGTGGCCGAAAAACTGAAAACACTTCACAATGAAAAGCGAAGTTCACTTCCAGGGGATGCGATTCCTACTACATTTGGTATGATTTTATTCTCTTCATTGAATGTCTTACTAGTTACTATTTTAGAACTCATAGGCAATTTAAAAGAGGTTTACTGTAGCTTGGCCAAATGTATGACAATATAGTGAAGGAGTTTAAGTGGTCACTTTCATAAAATGAAATTTTGATGTATGAGCTATATCTCAGCTGAATGTTGGTCACATGACATTAAATTGTTGGTGCCTCATACTCTGTGTCTATGCAAGTAAAAGCTCCCACCCATGGGGTAATTGTGTAACATGATGTGGACTCTTATCATATCATTATGTCTGCCTCTGGCAGCTGGTCATATAAGCTGACAAAGCGTCAGACCCAGCAGCACTGAGACATAAGGAATATACATGTATGTGAAAATTGTATGAAGTTATTTTGCTTGCAGAGACTGCCACAGGCTTAGAAGACCAGGTGGTTCCACCATCCAGTACAGGAAGCAGTGAACCCCAGAGTCCAAAACACATCGACAAGAGTAACGTCAAACCAAAGCCACAAGAAGACAAGGTTTACACTGTAGCATCAAACGACACCATCAACAATCTCATGTCTCAGTACAAGAAGCACAAACAGGCAAAGACAATGCCAACATTCGTGAAAGCACAACGAAGCAAACCTGCACCTGCCAAGAAAACGCTACCCAAAAATTCTGATCCGGTTGATCTGCAGATCCATCAGCAACAGGAAACTTCTATTGTCAAGGTAATTGTGTCACTTTCTCTTGCTGCTTCATCTTATGTAGATTCATGTGGTCAGATTATGGTACAAGTAGACTGCCTAATGGTGAGTTGTTCAAAATGAGTTTCCAGGGACCCTCAGGATTCAAGTCCCAGGCAGAGACAGGATTACTGCCATAATTATCATTGCTTTAATTCAGCAACTAACTGGGATGACCAAGCCATTCTATGCGTCATGAAACTTAAACAATGTCTCTGCTAATTAATAGATATTTTATGTTTATTTGCAGGACAGCGAAGCTTGCCTGCAGTGCTGGATGGAGGTCTTGGTCAGTGTGCTAAAACTATTCGAACAGCTACCCGATGGCCATTATCAATCGCTTCTACCAATAGCATTTGGAAGTTTCAACCAATTGGTGTGCTATAGTAGACATGCTCCACTTAAGGAATCGCTGAGTCATTGGATACACCATATGGGATGTCTGTACGGTCTGTCTCCTCATGGCATGGCTAAGCCTAAGAGTGTATTGAAAAATTAGTGCTATTAACTTGAACTCTAGTAGATATAGAACTTATTGAGTTGTGAATGTGATGATGAATTCAAGATATTTTTTAAACCTGTTGAGGTGGTAAGGCTGACTGAAAATAAATGTTTATTTCCGACAGACCCCACTTCACGAGGCCCGACCTGAATCATTTTTAAGGCATCTGTCAAAAAATGGACATTTGACACTAAAATAATAAGAAGTCCCCGAACTACCGAACCAAATTTTTAAGCAAAACAATCGGTTTTTTCAATTGGCTTAATAAGCACCAGAGAACATGCCATACCATTCTAATGTCAGCAAGACATCAGCAACGACAGCTCCTCTGTCAGCCAATTATATCGATCTGGCATGTTTTCAGGAATGGCATTGTGTCTGAAGTGTGGTTAAAAAGAATTATTTTTCAGAAGGCATATCCTTTAACTCAACCTTATATCATTGCATGTACATGTAAACAATCTTGACTCTCATTGAAAGTTGTGTATATATTACTCCATCTATTGTTAAACATTAAATCAAAAACTTTGTTGTATATCTCTTACTGTGTATGAGACAAGCTGATGTTTATGTGCAATATGGCACACCGAGCTAGTCATAAGAATCAGGTATCTCTCATGTGACCTGTTTGGAAAACAATGAAATCTAGTCTTTAGATATTTCTCTATTTTCTCTATACCATTCCATTTATGGCGCTGCAGACTGAATGAAAGTAAAATGACTGTGATAGGATGTTTAAATGTGTGTACTTAAATCTTGCATTTACTATGGTGGAGTTCTCCTAGTGGGTACTCATCTAGTCTTTCCCTAGTGTGTTATGGAAAATAGTATTAGTTGTATAACAAATATTTTCTGGGCAATTATGATCTACTTAATCAATGTTAATTGTTTGTTCAATGGTTAGTGACTTTATTAGTCATGTTCAATTGGTTTTGTCAATTGTGTTAGTTACTGTAGCAGTATATATTATATATTGTGTTGATCCATGCGTTGTGGCATTTGTCAATTACATCTGGGGAGGTTATTTTGTGCTGTTAAGAGTAATATTTAAAGTTGTTCCAATTATGTAATCTTCTGAGAATGAATTCTGTTGATTGTAACAAACAGCAACATAATTACTGTTCAGTTGTTTCATGAAAGTGTGCAATAACCAGTATGTATTGTTGACTTACGTGATGTTTAAATAAATTCAGACTACTTAAAGTGCAATCGAAACTGAACAGTCTCTGCTAATACTTAAACTAGTATAATTAACCATATAACTGTATAACGCACTAAGAAAACTTGCTGGTCTAACAAAAAGTGGTTGCAACGTTTCGCGCTGTTCAGCAGGCGGGCGCTTCTTTTGATGTATCGCCATGTCTGATTGGCTGAATGGCCGTTAAATAGTTTTTTGACTCCGTGCCTTGACCATAAGTCATTATACAAAAAAAGAAAATTATTGCACATTGTGTGGAAATGGTCAAGGCACGGATGCGAATTCAGGTAAAGTTTCCTTAGTGTAATTACATACGTTGCAGTGTTAAGCTTATGCAGCTCGTGTACACAGTCATATAGGCCTTAATTATTTATCAGTTTTTGTTGTTGTTTTTTTTTACTTGGTGCATGGAGGACTAAATGTAAATCATTTGACATATATATTGTACTAATGGGGTATTATGCACACATTGGCACATGTATAGGAGCAATGACACATCAAATATATGTGCGTGCACACAAAATTGTATCACCAAAAGATGAAGCTGCCAATTCCATATATTGATATTGGCACAGCCCTGCTGAAGTTCCCGGGTTCGATCCCCAGCAGGAGCACACTTCATGATCCATAACTCATGAGATACATCCCAGCTGGTTGTCGATGGCATGAGACAAATTGGAGGTGCCTTGAGACAAGTAGAAGACCCCACCTGGGTGTAAATGTTATATGGTGTGGACCCCAAAGCCTTGTCATCTCATATTTTCTGGCCGCTGGTCATGGAAGCTGACATAGCTGCAGACCTATTGGCATTGAGAGAACCTGCATGACCTAAATGACAATTGGCCGGAACCACGTTGCAATGTTGTCAAACGCAGCCCTCTGGTGGCCGTCTTGAACCAAGAAATTGACCAATCAGATATAGCCAAGTGACGTCTCCACCTTGTTCTTTGCTGCCGGAAAAGTTAGACTTGATTGAGGATTTCTTAATATTGAAGGACTTTAGCAGTTAATTACACTTGGATAATTAATGAATTGACAGTGTTTCGTAATTTTACAGCGTAAACCAGAGTAATTTAGCTCTTTTAGGCGTGTAATTAATTCCCAAACAGCAGCTGGTTTTCGTGGTGCTGCAGAGAACAAGGTAGACAGTTCCAGCATGGAGGTCTCGAGCGATGTGTTGCGTTTGTTGTGCCTGTTAATAGTCGCCGGTTTCGGTTCCTCGGGCTCTTCCTCCCCCCACAAACGATTTGAATACAAACTTAGTTTCAAAGGACCACATTTAGTGCAAAAAGATGGCACGATTCCTTTCTGGGAGCACGGAGGACGTAAGTACAACCAAGTGTTGATCCATATGCTTCACTGGGAAATGCTGTGCTGTCATTACTGCTGCAGAGGTGTCGCCTGTCACTGGCAAATGCACTGCATTCCCTTCTGAATCAAAACACAGGGTTAGGACTTGTGTATTGTGTGTCAACCAGCTCAAAATGGATTTATATAAGTTATTAGCTTTAAGTTATCTAATATGCCCCTATACACTATTTAATTTTAAGTGTTTCTTGCCTTTCAGTAAATTTATGCTGAGACAGACAGATCTATAATATACAGACTATATCTTATCACTTAAATGTCTTTATGTTTTTAATTTTCTGCTCCGATTTTCAGATGCTATTGCTAGTGATGAATCGATAAGAATTACTCCTTCATTGCGAAGTAAAAAAGGTGGGTTAAATGTAAAAAATAATTGACAAAAACTTGTATTTTGTTACTAGATATATATTGAATATCTATATAATTATTCCATGGATGTGAGAATGGTGTATTTATCTTGAAATGTCTATTCACAGGTTTTGTATGGTCAAAAGTTAAGAATACTTTCAAACATTGGGAAATTGAGGTATCTTTTCGGGTCAGTGGAAGAGGCAGGATTGGAGCTGATGGATTGGTATGTTGATCATGTAAATTAGCTCATTTGTGGGTTTTAACTGCTATTTACTACAACCATTTGTTCTCTATAGCACTCCATATGTGAGGACATAAATTTACATTAAGTTTTGAAAGCTCATGATATTCGCTTGTTTTGTACAGGCAATCTGGTACACGGCGGAAAAAGGTATGGAGGGGCCAGTGTTTGGAAGTTTGGACAAGTGGAATGGTCTCGCTGTCATTTTTGACTCATTTGATAATGATGGGCAGGTTTGTACTGTTGTTTATATGAGTGTGTAATGTTGGTTAAGTACTGCAACATAAAGTTGTTTTCTGAGAGACATACATGAAATGATTGTATTGAGTCAGTTTCTCTTAATATGTCATCAGTGGCCTCATAAATTAACTTTAAAAGAGCCATGAATGAAAGAAATTAATACTCATGCTATAAATTTCAGCATAACAACCCATATGTCATGGCCATGGTGAATGATGGAACTAAAGAGTATGACCATAACAGGTGAGAAATAGCTCTGCTTTTTAAAAGTCACAAATAAGCTATAATGGGTTAGTTGCATGCGCTGGAATAACATTTGCGGTAATGGCTTTTGTTCTGATCAGACTGATTGACCATTTTGCCCGGTTGAGGATTTACCTTTTTAATTTATCTTGCAGTGACGGTTCCAGCCAGCAGCTTGGTGGTTGTCTCAGGGATTTTCGTAACAAACCCTTCCCTGTCAGAGCGCGTATTGAATATTACCAGAATGCCTTAACTGTAAGTTTCTATGTAATCTTCTGAGAATGAATTCTTTTTCTTTTGCCTTTTTTAATTTAAACTTTCATCTGTGAACTATTGATTTTTAAATTGTGTGCAGATCATGCATAGAATTCATATATATAATTTTAATATATAATTTATGGTCCACTTAATTAAATATCATGTGTGGTTATTGCATGTCAGAATGAATTAATAAGTGTTTAGTTCATAAAGCTTTGAGTCTTAATTGATATTTGCGTCAATATGCATCTCCTGAATATATTTACACAATCTCAGTTTTATGCGAAAATCGACATGTGTGAACTACAACACATGTTAGTGTTAGGTGTGTTGCAGCATATGATGATTTTCCATATGACTGAATTTGTTTGAACAGTTGGTGTTGGACTTTGTTGATCTACATAATCAATTTTCCTGGTGTCTTATCACATTTAAATACTCTGATATTGTGTAGATTTTTTTACTGGATCTGTTCCACTTCAGTTGGTGGTTTGATCGAAATGACACAAATGTACCAGATATAGGCCTATCTCTGGTTTAATTACATCTTAGTTTTTATTAGTGGCCATAAATGTCCATTGTAGGACTTCTATTTATTGAAGTTTTACAATAAATTTCTTCCAGGTGTACATCCACAATGGTATGACAAACAATATTGATGACTACGAGCTCTGCTTACGGGCTGAAAATGTTTTCCTGCCCCCGGAAGGCCACTTTGGTGTCTCCGCAGCAACGGGAGGTCTTGCTGACGATCACGATGTCACGTCATTCTTGACTCACAGTCTCACTCCTTCTGGGGACGATGGATCCAAGAGAGGACCTGAAGTGTCTGAGGACGAGAAAAAGAAATTCGAACAGGAATTTGATGAATACTACGAGAAGTTGAAGAAAGCCAAAGAAGAGTATGTACACTAATGACTATTAATATCTGCTCAATATTAATGAGTTTCTATCACAGGCATTTGGAAGATATGTTGCTGCAAAACATCAGATATTAATTTGCTGGTCGATAATTTCTGTTTGCAGTTATCAAAAGGAGAATCCAGATAAGAGACCTGAAACTGATTACGATGATGATGACAAATGGGTGAGTTGTGCTTCGATATACCCTAGATCATATCCTGATTGGGTTCAATGTCTTTGTTGGATGACTCTGAACTAACATCATACCGACTAGGCATGGTATCTAGAGTACTGTAATTTACTCACATTGGGTGGTCTTTTCTCCTCGTCATTGAAACAATTAGTGTATAAATGGGAGATGAAAGCTGTGGCCATTGAAGATGAGGTAGCTGCGTTACAAAGACATTCTGTTCTTGAAATTTGGATTTCATTGTAAGGTATGTTGCTAACTTTTTTGTCATTAACAGTTTGAGTCCCAGGATGAACGGCAGCTAAAGCAAATCTTTGATGGACAAAACGCCATCCATATGACAGTGAGAGACCTGCATCGCCGACTTGATGAAGTTATTGGACGCCAAGAGAGAACTCTATCGCAGATCTCATTTATGTCTCAAGGGGGAATGCCTCAGGTACCACCAGGACAAGGACATGGAATGGTAGATATATATAATTATGTTGTCTTTAAATGAATGTGCATAATCTAATAAACAATAGTGTGTTTTGTTTGATGGAGTTTACAGGTGATGCATTCACTTTATTTCAGCCTCCCCCACAACAAATGTTGCCCATGGATACAATAAAGCGCCATGAGGTTGATGCTCTTATAAACAACCAACGAGAAATTATTACAACTATGCGAGATTTAAGGTAAATTTACAGTTACAAGTCAAGGAAGAGAAATGAAACAAGTCTAGCTGTAAAAAATTTAACAAAGCGATCGGCTGAAAATAATATTTGTGCTATACAAGTGAAAGACAATCAACTGTTATAAATCCATGCACATTTTTCTTGCGCTGCTGTTCTGTTTAATTCAAAAGGGTTTTGAAGATATATTGGAGCAATTCGCCTTCTTGATGTAAGATGTGTGTAATTGACAAGAGTTTGTTCTTAATTTGCCTTTAATGAATTGGGTTTGTCTTTCTTTTTTTTTAAAGAAATGCTATGGATCGTCAAGCACAGGCCAATCCTGGATATCAAGGTGAACAGATTAATTCCGAGCTTAAGGGAACATTGAATACAATACAGAACGATGTTCGCATTTTGGTTAACAAACCTCAGGTATGTTTTTAATTCCTTTCAATACATACTGCATAATACTTCCCTGTGTATCAATTTAGTACAACTGATTGCATTGAAGCGTAGTCAATAGGCCATCATTTCATTGACCAAAAAAATTATGTTCATATCTATTTGTGAGCTTGATTGGGAACGACTCGAGCATGGTAAATTGTGACATCACAAGGAGACTTGGTCAAGTGGCTG
The DNA here is from genome assembly GCA_932294295.1 of Alitta virens. Lineage (NCBI taxonomy): Eukaryota > Metazoa > Annelida > Polychaeta > Phyllodocida > Nereididae > Alitta > Alitta virens. The sequence continues at coordinate 73,911,322 of OW028573.1, read as the reverse complement.
ACTACACTTGATTGCTCATGTGGTCTAGTTATGAACTTTGTGAGATAGAGAGAGATGCATTTATTCCAACCATAATCATAATCATTTTTACAATAAGAGTATTTGTATACAATAAGTTTAAATATGGTTTTGGAGACAGACATTTTGGCATACAGCCGCTAGCATGTCTGCCACCAGGGGATTTCATTTGAAAGTACATTTTAACATTAGTAAATACATCGCTATAGAAGTACACTGTACTCTTAATTGTTATAGTAGTGGTATCAAAATCTTTAGCAGTAAAATATTTTATGATGTTCACACCTCATTTTTAAATGCATTATGGTAAAACATGCTTCATAAATAATAATATATCATTGATTGGTCTTGTGATTTAGACCTTAATTTTTTAGATCAATACTGCCAGGAATTTGTTGATATAACTTCCCTATTTTATTTTTCAGAATGCTCCATTATGTCCTCCAGCTAATAATAACTGCGTGACACCAGCCTATATGTTCCTATTTGTTATGATAAATGCTGCAATGTTGATAGCCTATGCAGTTTACAAGTAAGAACATTTTACTTATGGTAGACTATAATGCTACATTTGATCATAAACTGTATAAGAACGGGATTTCATCTCAATATTTAAGCATTTCCAATTTAATTCACTGATCTGCTAGTTGTTATAGTAACCATTGTTATGCATTTTGTTTCCAGGAGCAATCGAGAAGCACAGGCTAAGAAATTCTACTAGGAATTATCGACTGGTTTGAAATTTAGGAAAACTAAGTCATTCTCATGTTGTTACTTCAGTTGTTGCGTTCATTTCTTGGTTTATTTTCATCAAGAAATGTCAAAATGGTGAGAAAGTAGTTTTGAAAATGTCAAGTGTGAAAGTTTGCTCGACATCATTGATGGTGATCACCATCGTTCATTTTCATCAGTTTCTTTATATAGTTTCTGTCAGGATCGCTGCTTTATCATGTCAAAAATTAGTGACTTCTTTCTTTTTTTTGTTAAATTTGAGAGGTAACCATTGTAATGACAGCCGACTTAATGAAAAATATATTATGACATTGTAATTTTATGTGTAAGTTTTGTGAATTTATTAGTGATGATTTTACATCTGTATTAATTAATTAATCGCGTTCATCGTCATAAGTAATGTGTGTACATGACTTAATCCTAATAAGTGCCAATTAATGCCAAAATTCATAGTATCAGTGTCGTACAATTTCACTGGTCTCCTAGCATGTTATATGCATTTATTTTAGTTTGAATGAAAAAGGTTCAGGTATGGCAGATATTAAGCATAAGGCTCCTTTGTAAGGGTTTAATTTTGTGAAATATTTCCACCTTCAATTTTTTTCTTTTATGAATTTGTTATACATTTTTTCGTGTTACGCTTTTTAAAATACTATAGCATTGCATACTGCTGAAAAGACGCAAAATCAAAATAACATCGCTACGCCCACCTTTTTCTTTTTGTGGCATGTTTTAAGAGTTTTGTTAATGTTATATTTTCCTATCGCTTTTTCTTTTTGGTATGCTGATTTACCTGTGAGATATTGTTATTTCCCCACCTTATGTCTGATTTTCTTTACAATATGTAGTATATATACTAATGAGGTGAACTTGTGACTGTAGTTGATGAAAGTCTAAAACGTATGGTTGGCATTGAACGGTTTGACTAGCTTCATTTCAGTTTTGTTGGATAAGTTTCGAACTACTTAATGAATGAATTCTGGTCTGGATCTGATTCCTTTAAGCTATATATATGTCATAATGCTAACAATTTATTTATCATAGATAATTTTCCTGCTAAGACTTTATGATTGTTGCTGTATGCAAAATTATCTGTATCGCATTTAACGATGTTGTTATATGTCATGTTCATTAACATGGGTTGTGGTTATTGTTTTGTGTGTGAGACTGTTAAGTCTTCAGCTAATGTTGAAATGAGGAATTTTGTGTATACTGTGTGCCATGGTATCTTGTTAACGGGAGAGGTGTGATACAATGAATGGCGGGTTCCACTAAGTGTCTTCATATGGACTATATTACAAGCAGTATCACTTCCGCTTATTGGCAATTTATGACTAGTGCATTATAAGTAAATCAACCCAGAATCTCTGGCCTTTTTAAGCCCATCAACTGTATTCATTCCTTACGCACCTGCCAAACTTGTAGATCTAAAAATTTACTTTGCCTATTATTGAATCTTAGTCAGCGACTAACTTCATGAAGAGTGCACTTAGTCATTTAGTCCACTAGTCACTAATTAAGTATATCGCAGGATAAATTAGAACCATTTCAAGTGTAAGTGACTAATACAACTACATGACATAACTGGAATAGTCATGTCAAATATAAATTGATATGGGTGCAAGCCATGACTTATGATTTATAAAAGTGAAGCATATTATGATCTTGTTTCTGTAATTTAATGGTAAAATTCAGTGGAACCCAGCAGTTATAAGGGCGCAAGAGTGTATGCATGATTTTAACGAGATGTATTAAAAATGTTCAGATTGTTTGCATTCCGTTATGAGCGATAGTTCAGATGTAAAGGGCATGTTGAAATAAAGAATATTTTTAAAGGAATCATCATGGTTGTGATGTGTTGCACAGGCTAGTCCTAATGACACTAATTTATGTTATACTATGTAGCTGACTGCTACTTCAAGCCAATTGCTCAAAATAAGGCTCCATTTTAGGAAGGCATATATTTCCCTTTTTCCCTGCCATGGAGTGCAGACCCATACATGTCATGACAATGACCGAGGGGGGCATATCCAAGGGTTTACGTTGCGAGGAAACACTCGGCTGGTTGGGTGTCTCTAGTAATTTAAATGTTACATAAATTTATGCTCATCAAATAGGCTAGCCATCTCAAATCTTAATCACACCCATGGAGGTGATAAATTTTTTCATATTTCATTGCTCAGAGAGGTTACATCCTCCCTAAAGACAATCATCTGATTGGAAACCGAATTCAAAGAGGATCTCTTAAACACACTCAGCGACTGACTCCAGACGAACAAATTGCCTCATACATAAAGCCAAGACCGCCATGTCACAAGTGCTGCTTGAAGTGCATATTTTACAACACTTGTTACGAGGAATAACATAGTGATGGATTTGGTTTCAAGAGCTTCATCAGCATTTAATTTCATCACGTACTATGTACATAACATTTTAAAAACACCCTAAGAATTAACAAACTTAGCTTTGCTTCATTATTTAAAAGGTATGCAGGAAGACATTAAAAATAAAACAGTTTACACTAAGTTATTACTGTACATAACACAGTGAGAGCAGAATTGGTATCCAGGAAAGTGGTACTTAATACAAGCGTACACTCAGGGTACCAGTTAAGATTCAAAACTGATCATTCCAAGTTGATTGTAATTAAACTGCAAACTCAATCTAAAGTCATAATTCATGCATTAATTCCAATTTGCTGAAGGACACGTTTCTCATCTTCTGTGTGGTGAGCAGAGAACATGCCGAAGCATGGCTGCTGAGAGAAAGACTGCAAGAATTCTGTTATATGTCCTTGTAAGTTGACCTTGTAAAGAGGATCAGCTAACGCATCTGGGTCATCTTCTTCATCATCTTCTCGTTCGTAACCAAGAAAATCATGACCACCACTAAGAGCAGACATCAGTTGCTGAATTGTATCACCGCCTCCTCCTCCGTTCACATCCTCCACATCTTCCTCTTCAATATCCTCCCATTCACCCTCCTCCTCATCGTCTCCATCAGCAGCCTGCATCTCCAACTGACTGGACAACTCATTAATCAGCAGCTTATAGATCTTCACAAGTACAGGAATCATTGTCCATTGATCAGGGGATTTAGAAGCTTTCGAACGAGTACGAATTCCTTCAGTTGGTTGGAAAACCTGGTCTCCCTTGACTTCTATACCTTGCAATCGAGTATCATTTGTCTGAACGGCATGTAACATCAGCTTACTTAACGCTATTGCACTGACTTTTCCTTCGTAGCCATAAAACAGATGCTGACAAGAGCACCATTCAGTGAGGACAAAATCCAAAGCAGGTTTTCCAGTAGGACCAGGAACACTGCTAAGAAACTCGAGCACAGCATCCATCTGAGTGTGAAGCAATTGGGCAAACACCATCACAAGACTTTGCACAACACTGGGAGTTTCAGCTTGCTGCATCTTGCTAAGAACTGCTCTCAACATCAGATCCAAGTTTTCACCAAGCTGTGATCCCATCTTAGAAATCACCATGGACACCAACCTGCCAACAAATGTTGCGGAATATTCTGATGTTTTTGGGTCCAGTAATTTTGATATGATTTGTACGATATAGTATAGACCGTTGTTACCCTGTCCATCATGCCACTGACAGGCTTGCTCAAGAGAGACTGACACAAAAGCTCGCAAACATTCTCCGCCATTTTGTAGGGTAGCGTTGTCGTCCGTTGCAATAGTGCACTGCACACAGGCTGGGAAAGCTGTGTTAATAAGAGCATCTGATAATGGTGCATTGCTACCTCTAACAACAGTTTGCAAAATGTCCAAAGCTACGGCTTGTAGTCCCATTGAAACCTTGTCTGTCGGCGCTTGCAGGATGCTAACAATCGTGGGGATAATCCTTTGCTGGACCGCATGCTTGCACATCTCATTCTCACATAACACCTTGAAGATATCTTGGGTCAGGCTAATTAACAAGGGATCACTGCTGTATCTCAAGAGGATGGCTGAAGCAAGAGGTGTGACCTTCGATTCCACTGAAGCTGTAAACTGATGATCCACACTGAGGACTACCGTCATTGTTTCCAGACACAGGGCAAGGACCTCTGACGAAAATTGTGTGGCGACAGCTATTAGACCTTCCAAGATGTTGGGTAAGAACGGCAAGATTACTGTAGTCTTTTCTCCATTCTTCAGCTCTGTGCTGAAGCCAAAAACAGCTCGGACAGCGGATATCCGTACAGCGGCGCACTGGGTGACTTCTAGACCTTTGACTGTGGCTTCTAAGAGTCTCTGTATCAACTCTGGAGACATTACTTCAGTGAATCTACTGGCTGTCCACAAACACCGACCAAGTAAGAATGGCGATACAGAAGAATTCAAGTCATTCAGGACGACTGTGGTGAGAAAGCCATTCAAATCGAACTGCATTTTGTTTTTTGCCACTTTATCAATGATGAGGCTGCTGACACTTCCCAATGCTAGCATCACGCTTTCATGCAGCTTCCACCAATGTTGATTGCCACTGTTACGCAGGGCTTCCGCTTGCTGAAGGTGTTGTTCGACAGCTCTGATCAAACCAGGAGTTGCATCTTTAGGAAATTCATTGCACATCAAGAGCAACAGGTCTTGCGCTGAAATTCGGACAGAGTACGAGAACGAATCCTCATCTTCATCCTCGACAAACTGATCAGGACTAGTGCTCCATTGGCGCTCTTGATCCTCTGTCATCTGGGCATACAACAATATGTAGTAGAAAAGTTGATCGGCTGACTTCTTCACATGATTTCTGAACTTAGTAGTGTCTATGAGCGCATGGATAAATTCAAACACACTGTAGACTAAGTTTTCAAATCCAAGCACTTCACCATCAGAATCTACAGGGTCATCAGCTTCTTCTGTATTATTCACAACAGTTCTGATATACACATCAGCGCTGTGTGTCAGTGTATTCCAAACAGGGGGCAAAATCTGGGCTATCCACTGATTCATTTGTCCCGGGAAATATTTCACCAAAGTTGTAAGACCCTTAAGAACTTCCATTTTCAATCCGCTGTCCATGGTCCAGCCATCCGGAGTCTGAAGAGCATGCACAAAAGCTTCTGTGAACTGCGGTACCACAGGGAACAAGAGCTGCTTGGCAATACCCTTTTGCAATTCATTCATTGCAGCAATTAAACCAGCACACGTATTGAAGATATCTACAGCTCTGCCTCGAGTACGGATACCATAAACTTGGTCTTGTGTGAAAATCTTGTACATTTCCGGAAGAATGACAGGGGCGACCTGCGGCATCTGAGCATCTGTCACCTGTTGACAGAATTCCGTCAGCACTCTCATGGCTCCGTGAACCGCTTCATGGTTACCACTCGTCAAAGCTTCCATAAGAATCCCAAATAACTGCGGCCACTGTTCAGGCCAGTCCCAATGAGCTATTGCGGAGACTGCGTAGGCAACACTTGACCTGACTTTGCTAATTGTTTCTTTCAATCCAATGGGCAATATCTGTCTGATGGCTGCTTTGGCAGGTTCTGAGGTCTCAGGAGGTCTGAATTTCTCACTGTGTTCAGACCAATGGACTTCCACATACTGCTTGAGGAGAACTGAAGCCAGCTGCCTGATGGCCAGCCCACCATTTGGATCCACTGTCAGCTCAGCCAGATGTACACCAAACTCTTCTGTAACTTCCAGCGCCTTTATCTGCTCCTCCCCAGCAGCCCGCACATCTTGCATGGGCGACAGGATGGCTGTGACACTCTCCAGCAAAGCATCTTTCAAGGACTGGTTCCTTTCCACCCCTTCTCCCGCCATGTTGAAGTTTCCCGCCAGCACCAATCGCACTTTTCAGAGGATTTTGTCAATGTCAGAATAACTTATCCACTTCTAATGAGCAGCTCTAATGCCTTGGTACTGTGTTTTGCAGCGCTGTCACTTCCACAGTCCCAAATACTCAACTAGTTTTCCGTTTCAACATTTGACAGCTCCCAGTGCAACGTTCGCACACTCCGCCGCCAGGCACATGTGCACGACTCAATTATCGCCCAAATTAAAAAAAAGTATCTATTTCAACAAATAAATATCATTGGAGGAAAATAATTAATCATAGTGCTTAATGACTGTATATTGAACCACTTTAATGTTAATATGATAAAATCAACGATGCTTCCTTTTCGGATTTGTTTGGAGGCAAACCAGACTAAAGTCTACAACGGCAAGAATTACAGTTCCATGCGTACTGCTAGTTTTCGCGCGCTTTCTCAGCTCCACACATTGGAAACAGAAAATTAGAAGAATATCTCTGGACAGTGGCGCAGACTTTTTTCCAGGGGTGGGGGAGGGGATAACACCTCTTGGAGCCAAAAAAAAAAATTGAAATAAGAAATAAATTTCTGTCGGTGGGGATGTAGATATATGTATACCCTCTAACAACCCCCGCCCCCGATTCAGGATTTGCGCCTATGGATATGTATTATTTACTCAAAAAGTGACATATAATATTCTTAATAATTTTGGGGAAAGAATTGGCATAAACTTGGAGAAATTTTGGGGGAAGTATCAAAAATAAAATAATAATAATATATCTACGCCACTGGCATGTGATGTTTGGATGACAATAGGTCACATTGCTGAATAAACTTCAGGTTTCAATTGACAAAAATTCTGCCAACACAGCTTAACCTTCATTCTACTGCAAAAACGTAAAACAATTAAAGGGAAACTTTGGAGATATTTAAATTTTAAAGTTTGAATTATTTGATTTATCACACCCAAGAGAACAGGGTTTAGAAAACTGAAACTACTAAAAAATCTGGATCTAAGGAAACACTTTTAATGGATTGTTTGGCCAAGAAAAAGCTTTAAAACACACAAAGTAGATTATATATTATAATAATTATATTATTTATTGGTTTACTGCATTATTCAGCACTCCATGCTGCTGAATATAGCCCTTTTCTAAAGTAATGGTAAATTTAGAATCAAGATTTAAAAAATTAATATTTTATAAATAAAATTGGAAAAAGCTGTAAGTAAAGATTCAAACGACAACATGATAATAAATTTTCTTGCCAAATACATAATATTACAACTGAACGTATGTGACACTGACAAACTGGCTGTCTCCATTTTAAAAAAATAAATCATGCAGCAACCATAACGTTGCATGGAGTAGGTGGCTTGCCCTGGGAAGATGCTTTATTTCAAGAATCAGCATTGGTTAATCCATCACATAATAATAGTAATGAAAATATTTGTTAATGTATTGAGGCGAACTCATCTAAACAATATATCAACCATACAATCAGTGATGGAAGTGGGAAATGTCGGTCGGGGGAACTCGTGCTCCAGCGACCTGGCTACACAGGATTAGCTTAGCACAAAAATGTAAATTACAATATGTATGTAATAAAATTTTAAAAAAAATTATTGAATAACTTGAATATAAAATATTTTACTTAATATATAGTATATGAAAGATAAACTTTTTCCCTTTGTATTATTGATGGTTATCGACAGTTGCTACATGTATACAATTTTGGAGATTGGCACTGCATAAAAAATTGTGGATGATGAACACAAACTCTAGTGAAGGGTTATCATTCGGTGGCAGGGTCATGGGTTGACAGGCCATTCACCTGGACATATGGCCCCAACCCTGGATGTTTAGCTGGCCCTTTTATGGACAAGTTTGGCCAAACCAAATCAGGAAGATTCAACTGGTCCCTTTCCATGAAGCACCAGCCCATGTAGGATTGGCCCAGGAAGATAGTCCCAGGTTGAGGAAGGCTGGTACGTGCACCATGAAAGGTTGGCTCGTATCATCGGCAGTAGTCAACAAGGCGAAAACATAATTTCACCTAATGATGGCCCCCTCACTAAAAGGTGCATTTTCATCAGTAACTCTCTAGCATTAGCCAGTGACTAGCCACGTAGCATACATATATATACTTATCCAATAGCCATATGTGGCTAATCCAATTTTATAATCATTTGTGGCTAATTTTCAGATGACCATTTACTGTACAGTCCAACCATGGACACTTCACCTTAGCAGGTGAATCACCTGCACACAGGACTAAAATTGTAAAGCTACCTTTAAAAATCCAAATATATTGATTAAAAAAATAAAAATTATATAGCAATCATTGCAGAGCTCCCCCTGTTTTTCGGTCAGGGGGACTCCCCCAACCCATATATAATTATATGACATGAAAATAAATGTGCTTTTAAGAATATATATACATGTATATATATAGGGGTGTGATAAACCAAAAGATCTATTTTATTCTCATTAGCTTCTCATTAGTGACAGATTTCATAGCTATGTAAGATTGTGAGTATACATTTTGTACCTTTCTTTGCCAAGTACCACCAGTCGCTCGCCTACTAGGACTGGTACCGCATCTCATACAATGTAGCACTCGTGCGGAGGAGGGGACCAACTTACTCGCCTACTGGCCTGCAGTTGTGGACTTTAGTCTGTCATGGTTATTAGCCTCCGCAGCGCACGAGGAGGTAGATTTGGATCGTTTTCTCGAAACCTTTGGTCCTGCTGAGTGTAGACTTCTAATCAATTATGAGCGATTGGGAGTCTGATGAGGACTCGGGAGCCCCTGTCAGTAACAGTAACACAATCAGCAGCTTTGGTCGTGGGTTCGGACGTGGGAAAATATCTGATTCGGAAGGAACAGAATCAACAGATCAGGATTGGCGGCAGCCATGGGACCCGGGGAACACAGGTGGCCGCGGCACCAGAAGCCGGGGATTCGGTGGAGGGGGAGGCCGGGGATTCAGCGGAGGAGGAGGCCGTAGTTTTGGAAGAGGAGGCCGTAGTTTTGGAAGAGGAGGAGGCCGGGGATTTAGAGACGATGGATGGGGAGGAGGAGGTGGTGGTGGCAGAGGTTTTAGTCGGGACAGGAATGGTGCTGATTCCAACTTTGACTCAGACAACAGTGAGAACAATGAAGTCATGAACATAAATCGCAGTGATGTTGGCAGAGTAATAGGTATATATATGCACAGTGTGCCAGTTTGATGTCATCGAAAGTAATACGTTTTTCAATAATTAATAAGGGACAGGTGGCAATTATGTGCTTTGCATTAATTTAGGCAAAGGTGGGGCGACAATCAAGAGGCTTGAGGCTGACACAGGTGCTCGAATAAAGGTAATCTTGAAATTAGGATTATGAAATCTGGTATTGTTCTACATCTTTAGTTGTGTAAATTGCGACCTTGAATAATGATTACTCTTTTTCACGGTTTCAGGTCCAATCAGGAGAATCAGATGAGGCCACAGTTACCTTGTCAGGAAGCCAGGAGGCTGTTGAACAGGCTCGTCAGCAAATTGATGAAATCTTAAGTCGCTCACAGTCAGGTATTTGTCTCATTCCCACTTAAAGTTACCCTGTCTTGTGTAGAATGTAGCATTCATTGAGTGTCTTGTCTTCACTTGGTATGGTCAAAACATTTTGAAGCTTGGTCATCTTGTGTACATTGTTGATCAGTGATAGATGTGATGAGATGATTAGGATGGAAGTGTGTATCCTCTGGTTGTTGTGTGACAAATGATCAATGAATGTTACGCAGGTTATGGAGGCGGCGGAAGACCATTTAGGGGCCACCAACAAAGAGATGGATTCAGAAGAGACCACCAGAGTGAAGACGACTATGAAAGTGCCAATGGTGGCAGTGGGTTCCAAAGAGGATTTGCCAGTACTAGTGGCAGTCAAAGTTCATGTGAGTACTCAGAACTCAGAATTTTTTATTTTGAAGACATAATTCTTCAGGAGGGTCCCTCTAAGACTAATTAGAAGTCGCTGTCGAGGGCTCCCCCTTAATGACATTTTACATCAATATTGCAACTTAAAGTTAAAAAAAAAAAGAAGCCCTAAATGGTGACTGAAAGATATCGTATTTCATTAATTGAAGATGAATTGTTGTGGTAAAAAGTAGGTTAAATTTGAAATGTTATAAGAATTTTTGTGTATATATGTGTATGTTGGATAATTTGTTATATATAAGACTGACAGTTATTCTATAAAAAGTTTCCATAGTTTATTAATTGGCTGTAAATCGTGTATTGCAGCCCAACAATCATCTGGGGCAGGCCAAAAAACATCTGCGGCAGCTGCTCCTTTCAAACAACTTATTGACTGGGATAATTTGCACCTGAGATTTGATGAAGATCAGCAAGAGAGATGGAAAGGTGATTGTTATTTGTATAAGCAGCTTCTACTTCAAATGAGTAATTTAAACAGCAGGAGATTTGCATCACATTTGTTTACACACGCGATCAGATGCACTCCATAATTATTCGGCAATTTTTGTGTAAGATTACATGATTGGTCATAAACATAAGTGTTCAAGTGGTATATTCACCTGATTTATAATGCTTCCCTTTTTTGGCAGACCTTCCTCCAATTGAGAAAAATTTCTACATTGAAAGTCCAGTTGTTGCAAATAGACTACCAGAAGAAGTTGAGGAAATTCGGTATGTTCTTGATGCTTTTGGTCAATGGCTAAATATTCACCTGGAGTTACTGACTGCTTTGAAAGATTTACATTTCTTTGGTCATTTTTCACCTTTGTACTGAAAATTACTTAATGGAGACATACTGTGCATTTTTCAATTTCCAGAAAATCTAATATGAGTATCCAGGTTTATGATCTGATTGAATCAGGAACGCGAAAAATTCCAAATCCTGCAATAACTTTTCCCGAAGCCTTCGAACACTATCGTAAGTATTTTCAAAAATGAGATATATATTTATATATATATGTGATCATACTCCCTTTGCCAGAGCTCTATAAGAGTCGTAATTTTCTTACATTTTTTTTCAGCTGAAATACTGACAGAATTAGAGAATGCAGGTTTTACAACACCTTCTCCGATTCAGGTATGTAGTTAAGAGTACACTGCACGGAGTTTTCAAGAGGGTTCATCAATTTGGTGGGAAATTTGTTATTGGGAGGGATAGTGGCTCAGTTGGGGGAGGGATGAGTTACCCCCATACAGGCCTCCTGGAAACCTTGTCCCTAAAAATTAACTGCCATTTCATAAAGCAAAAATCAATATTTGTACAATCCTTGGTGTAGGGAGAAATTAAGTGCCCCCTGTTTTGTTTACCATTTCAGATGCAGGCTTGGCCAATTGCTTTACAGGGTTATGACTTCATTGGAATTGCTCAGGTAACTGTCTTTTGTAATTCAACACTAAGCGGGTTTTCCAGATTTATTGATGACGACAAAATGTATAATATGAATTGTTTGTCTGCGTTATGTGGTTATAGGCCCAACAAGTTTATTAGAGTTAGTCTAATGTAAAGTCCCTATTCAGCTGTTACAAATTTTGTTATTTGTGTTTCAGACTGGTACTGGAAAAACCTTGGCATTTTTGTTGCCTGCATTTATCCATATACAGGGCCAACCAGTGTAAGTGCCTTAAGTAACATTTCTGATAGTGTCATTGATGTTTGTCTTAATTGATACAGGAATAACCTTTTGGATTAAAATAAATTTTCAGTCCAAGAGAGGAGCGAGCTGGTCCAACAGTTTTGGTGCTATCGCCAACAAGAGAATTGGCGTTACAAATTGAAGAAGAAACTAAGAAGTACACTTATTTTGGCATTAAATGGTAAGCTTTGGTTTACTCGTGTTGCAGTCTCCCTAGTAATTGTATGTAATATAAATTTCTGCCTGACTATAGACATAAAGATGAAAATCATGATACATATATATATATAATTTTTATTGACGGAAGATGTCAGAAAAGACATGTCTGTCACAAATACAGTGTTGTTTAGTAGTTGGTTTTAGTCTGTCCGATGAGGACAGGTTTATTGGATGCTCTTCATGCAGCAGATTTGAATGACAGTCCTGACATAATCTGCTAATATAAATATAATAAATAATTAATGATAATGATGTTCTGTATTTCAGTTGTTGTGTGTATGGGGGCGGGAGTAGAAGAGCGCAGATCAACACAGTATCCAAAGGAGTGGAAATCATTGTTGCTACCCCTGGTCGTCTGAATGATTTAATAAATGCCAACTTCATTAGTTTAGCCAGTGTGACTTATTTGGTAAGTGAGATTTCTATATATGTGGAACTTTGCTTAAAAAAAAAACCACCCACTGAACTTGAACATAGATCTGAAATAAGGTCTTGCTCAGTCTGTGTCGTATCTTACATGCAAACTAGTGCTCCATATCGTTTGATTCAAATCGATACGGTACGTATCGTCGATACAGTCAATCGATATTCGATACGTATCATTGATATGCAGTTGGAATAAAGAAATAGAATAAAATGGCTTGGGGACCACAAATTAATGTGATGATTTTCCTTTTGAAGCCATATTAGTTTACATTCCATCTATTTCTTATCAGAAAATCACTTTTCTTATGTTTAGTTATTCATAAATCATAATTAACAATAATTTCTGGTAAGGTCTATTAGAGAAAACGTACCATATGCACAATCTCTAAGATTAGTTTTGTTGTATATATTCCAAAACTGTGTAAAACTAACAGGTATTCTCTATTATGATAGGTCAAAATAATGTAAGTCAGTTTTCACCCTCTTTTTTAAAAGCCAAATCTTGTAATAATGGCAAAAAAAGTGGACATCAATGAGGAATCCTACATATGAGGAATCCTAATATATAATGTTGATTGTAACCTGAGGTAATAGAGTAATAGTAATAGCAGGAAGTTCAAATAATTTTATCAGGCCTACAAATTCTCTGCTTTGATATGTTGAATTGCAATTAACTATTGACACTTGCTTGGTTGTGGTCAAGTCCAATTCACACTTTTGATTAACACCTGCAATCATGCACTCCAGCAACATTTTCTGGATGCAATCATGGAGGCAACTTCTTAATTGCAATTCAATTGATTTAGGATTGTACAAGACCATTTAGGCACTTTCCCAGCATGTAAATACAGTAAAATTACGGCCGTACCGGTATTCATATCGGAGGCAGCGTACCGGTTTACTTGATAAATATCGTACCGGTATGGAGCACTAATGCAAACACCTGTTTTCTTCAATTACTCAGCAATTATAAGGCTTACAGAGAGAGAGACAGCGGCTCATTCTGCGTTGTACCTCGCTCTATAACAGTGTTCCTATTGTCGTGATGACCGATGGTGTTCACAAAATATCTGTAAGGTCAACACTGAAATCTGTTGATCTGCTTTGTCATTTTCTGATGCAACAAATAGAAACAATTAAGAATGTGTCTCTCGAAATGGGAAGATAAAGTAACAGCCAACAGGGGGCACAGGAGTACATAAAAAAACAATAAGATGATGTCACTACACCATTGTTGCATGGATGACGTCACAATATACATGACGTCATCAAACAATACTTGTCTGCTACGATGTCAGTGACCTCTTGTACTTTTTCTCCCCATTGTGTATGATTAAGACATCACAATCGTCCTGGTACCACCTGGCAGTTAATGTAGAGGGAGGGGGCAGTGATGTTGCCCCAGTGATTGCATTGATCATTGGACACTCTAGTTCCAGAGAGTTTGCTATATGAGGCGGCATTAAGGCGAGGTTCTAGTGTATGCTGTCCTAAATGGTGAGATGGTCTTAAATGTACTTAATTTTCTTTTATTGTAACAGGTGTTAGATGAGGCAGACAGAATGCTTGACATGGGTTTTGAGCCAGAAATCAGAAAGGTGCTACTTGATATCAGGCCGGACAGGCAAACCATTATGACAAGGTATGGTTCCTTTACAAAATATTATTTACCTGTGCTTTAAATATTAATATTAGAATTATGAGGAATTTAACACATGTTGCATTTAATTGCAAAAATTATTGTGATTAATTACAGTGCAACTTGGCCTGAGGGTGTCCGAAGGCTTGCTAGGTCGTACATGAAGGATCCAATGCAAATTTATGTTGGGTCTCTAGATCTTGCTGTGAGTTGAATTATTTTATTTTAAGTTCTGGCAATCCTGATTATATCTCATGCAATGCAAAATGAGGAATAGAAGACTTATAAAAGAGTGGCATTAGTGGTTGGGATTGTGGATCAGGTTTTGGTCTATTATCACATGGATAATAGACCAAAACCTGTGAACTTTTGGCATAGTTTTGTATGGTTTTACAGTGAAACTGTGTTAAGCAGTGACCCAAAGGACTAGCTAAATTTGGCTGTTTTAAAGACAGGTGGCCATTTAATAATGTGGTAAAATAATGAAAATTCAGTCAGGGAGGGTTTGAATATGGCAAGTGGTTGCTCACAGAACTCTAGAGTCGGAAAAAAAAGAGGCCACGACTCCCGACTCTAGTCAGGCCATTCTTAAAAATATTCGTTTTGCGGTGTACGCGACCGTATTGAACATATCCGTGTGTATGACAAATTGTTTTTCTTCCTTTTTTCAATCTGTTTCGAGAAGATTCTTCTGAGGTAAAAAAATAAATAAAAAATTCTACCTACCTGATGGGTTTTTTAAGTGTCATGTAACCCGCAACAGAAATATTCTCAAGGCTGGCCTCCGTGGCCTCTGGAAAGGTGACTCTGACTCCACCCAAAATTGCTCGCTAAATATGGGTGGCCGTTTTGACTGTATTTGTTATAGTTGAGCAGTCTGATTTCATGTGAAATGCCTACGTTCATTTAATTACACATAATTGTTTTCTTTGTAGGCTGTTCATTCTGTGAGACAAGTGGTGGAAATTATAGAGCAAGAAGACAAGAAAGAGAGGGTGGGTTTATAATTTGTTTTCAAACTGAAAAATTTGTCAGATCATATCATCAATATAAGGCCTAAATAAATAGACGTATTTCTCTTTTAGTTGCTGTATTTCCTTACTCAAGAACTGGAACCAGATGATAAAGTGATTGTGTTTGTAGGCAGGAAAGTTACGTAAGTAGACTTAGTTATTCACCTTGATGAACTTGAAATCAGGTACTTTAGAAATGAGCACATTGATGCTCCTGACCAGCTACGATTCATGACGTGGGTTAAACTAATAATGGCGTAATTTGGACAACATTTTATTTCCTTGATTGCAGCGCTGATGACATTTCCTCAGATTTTGCTCTGGAAGAGATTAATTGCCAGTGTATTCATGGTGATAGGTAAGCTGAAATATACATTGCATTTTATTTGAGTCAAATTTGTTGTTTTATCTAGCAGTATATAATTCCTAATATTTGCAGGGAACAATCGGATCGTGAACAAGCCCTAAAAGACTTAAAGAGTGGTGCAGTCCGTATTCTTATTGCAACAGATGTAGCTTCTAGAGGAATAGATATTAAGGATGTTACGTAAGTTTAAATTCAAGTTTAACATTTTAAACAAGCTTTTGATCTTTCGTGTTGCATCACAGGTTAAATTTTTTTATTCTAGCTATGTGTTTAATTACGACTTCCCCAAGAATATGGAAGAATATGTCCATAGAGTTGGACGTACTGGTAGAGCTGGGTGAGTACTTTACTCATAGAAATCAGTGTACAATTGAGATATGTAACAGAATGATCTAGTTGTGTTCATAATGGATATTTTTTAAATTATAGACGAGAAGGTAATTCAATTACATTAATTACAAGAAAGGAATGGCACCAAGCCCAGAAATTGATCGATATAATGGAAGAAGCCAACCAGGTGAGTTAGCATTCTGTCAACATGACTGTATTAGATGCATGGTGAGCGAGTGGTGATCAAAATAGTTCCTATGCGATAGTGAAACATAATTAACAGATTTTGATTGCGTATTGTTTACTTAATTCTGTAGGAGGTGCCCCAAGATCTTCTGGACATGGCTGAGCGATTCCGTGTCAAACGTGAACGTGAGAAAGAGGAAGGTGGGGGTTACCGTGGTGGCGGTTACCGTGGTGGTGGATCCCGGGGCGGGGGATTCCGTGGAGGAAGAGGGGGGCGAAGAGACCGTGACAGGGTAGACTTTATAACCCCTATGTTTGGCTGAAAGACCATCGTTAATTGTTATTCCACCTAAGTCGTACATTCGTGGATGTATATTGCATTTTTGTATTTCATATCTATATATAATCAGCATTTGTATATTATATTAATAAACTGTGGGCAGATTTAGTAATAAACTCTTAATTTGCTGATGTACAGGACAGAATACTCCTACAAAAGATTTCTTTTTTTATCTTCACGGCTGCTCATATTAAAGCATGTACTTCCATTGAGAGGTTAATGTGTTGCTAACGGAAACCTGCAGACCGATTTCTGTACTTGCAACTTTGTACACCTTTTGTTTTTGCTACGCGTTTGTAAACTTTATGTTTGAAGAGTGTTGATCACTCCTGATATTATTGGAAATGTAATCATCCGGTAATTTGTACTATAAGCATGTCTATTTGCATCATGTATTTGATATTCCAATAGAAAATGAAATGTAATCTAGTCGAACTGTGCTTATACAAGTGCTGCCAAAAGTGGTAGACTGCTCATTACTTGTTGGGTCAAATATTGTTAATGCAAAATCCAATGAATGGTGTTTATGACCCAAGAAATTATAATATTCCATCGATTGCAGAATTCACTTTGTCAGATGTGTGCTCACTGTATTCCGTTTATATGATTTAATCATGCGTTGGCTGATCTCATTTGTGGGTGATTAGACATATATGCTGACAGAGGCTTCTGGGCGGGGCCAGAGGGTCGTTGGATGTGCCAGTAAATATTTTCTGTATATACACCAAATTGGGGCGAGGGGGGGCTGTGTTTAATAATTTTGATTACTCGTCTAATATCAGTGCCATTAAGTCTTAAAGACTCCATGGTCCTGATAGTTCACATGTTCTGTAGTAGAACCATGCACCTATGTAAAGTATTAACCAAGTTATCTTTTAGACTTAAACCAATGTAATTAATTGATTTTTGTGAGCTGTCATTTCAAGGAGGAATGGATTTTATAACAGACTGGCTTGAATGTTAACTTATGTATAACAGATCTGTGCAGTAATGTTTGTATTATTATTCAGAAAATAAAAGATTTTTCACATTGGTATCATGTCCTCTTTTATTACAATATTGAAATGGTTGCCCCTCTATTTAACCTAAGCTAGATCAGGCATGCAGCATCGACCTGGAAGTATATAATAGTTTCATCCACCGATACGTCATGTGAGTGCAATTGAGGTTCTTGTAGTGTTGGTGGTATAGTAGCCATGTGCTACCCATACACCCTTTTCGCACAGCATCCATGTTGGCATTTGACTAGTATTTTCTTAATATCTTGGTGCATCAAAAACCAGATTGTGGGGGTCTATAAACTTTCAAGTCCATCCTCTGCCCCCACCCCCCCCCCCCCCCCCTTTTATAAATGGAACAGCCTCAAGCATATTCCCCCAAATGAGCACTTCCTTTGAGGAAATGGCCATATTGCAATATAATGCCAACAATAAAACGGCACAGTATTGCCAGTTAAATTGAAATGTTGCTCATATCACAGAAGTATAACTCTTCTATGCTCATATGATATGGCATAAGTTCTCTCATTTGTCTCAGCTACCTTGGATCAGTATAAGACGAGGATATTTCGTATTTGCTTTACTCCAACTGATTTATCTCTTTTTTCAAACAGCAAGAAAGAACTTGGCTGACCTTTCATACAACCACCATCAATTTGTTAGGTTGTATCCCAATTCAGGCAACAAACGAGCACATAAATGGTACAGTAAATTCATCACAACCACATTCCTAAACGGTTTTACATTTAATTTTATTACAAAATATAAATGAAAGGTACTATTTACAGTGTATGCAATGAGAATTTTACAAACATTCAGTGAGTTTAAATTATGAGTTTAGCTAGTTTCGCAAAAATGAAACGACGTACATGATTAACTTATTTTTCAACAGAACAGCAAGGATGATGAATGCTAGTGATTTGCAGTATATCATACAAGTTCCCCACAGTCCGAAATGGTGATTTTCTGTGATGGTTTTCCAGATTTTGACCCCATACCCTGAGAACAAGAAAAGGAAATTTATATAGAACAGGTTTTAATTGAATCTTTATATTAAAATAAATTCAATTCTATTTAATACATAGGTTTGAATCCATCAACCAACTTACCTCCATTTTTCTTACAACATCCATTCCTTCAATTACTCTTCCAAAAACAACATGTTTGCCATCCAACCTAGAGAAAAAAAAATATATCATTAAAAAACTTCAGTGCAGTGCATTAGGTATCAAAACCTGTCTAAAATTTTTAGAATGGTCAGGGATTTGTACTTTATAATGCTTCATATCAGGGGTTGCGATTTCCCTTGACGGGTGGGGGATGCAGACCTACTTTGTCGCGGACTTCCCTTCACTCGTACAAGATGCGGCAGTTCAAACATGAGCACTTGTTGAGAGGTAAATTCTGATTCATTGATGCCAAACTATTTTTACGCATAAACTTGTACTTATATGTGATATGAAGTGTAAAACTAAGCATAGATGGTCCAAAACTAAAGTGTATAAAAAGGTTATTTTCATTTGAGGGGGGATGATTGCATTGATCATCCTCCCTTCCCAAACAGTGGGGTGTGGGGGGGGGGGGGGGGGGGGTTATATATCCCCCAATCAGTGCCCCTGCTTCATATATTGCACTGTAAAGTTGATTAATTAAGACACTTACCAGTCTGTTTTTTCAGTACATATGAAAAATTGTGAACCATTTGTGTTGGGCCCAGAGTTAGCCATTGACATGGTACCTGCAACAAATAAAAGAACCATGTTATAATAATTCATTAGGATTCAATAGTAATATATATAATTGACCTTTTCCTTCAGTGCTTAATGAACAATAAAGGTCAGAAAACAAATTTTTAGCAAGTGAACTTAAACCTACCAGGTCCTGTGTGTTTCAACACAAAATTTTCATCTTCGAACTTTGTCCCATAGATTGACTTTCCGCCACTGCCATTGTGGTTGGTGAAGTCTCCACCCTGACACATCTTTATAACCGTTAAGGAAAAATCAAACTACACACAGATATAAAAAGATTATATGGACACTGGGGCAATGTGGGGCATCACTAAATTAACACCTGAAAAGGTCTGGGCTGTTCCATTTTTTTTTTAGAAAAGGGGGGCGCGGAGAGGAGAGTGAATGGGAAGGTTTTAGGAAAAAGTGGAGAGGGTGGGTGGTTGACCAGTATATCTGTGGAAAAAAGGGGGTGTGGGGGGGGGGGGGGGGTGGGTCTGAAAATATTCCTGTCCATTAAATGGAACAGCCCTCAAAGTAATTATATAAGTCTACAAAGTTGCCACAGTTTCTAATATGGAAGGATACAAATTGAGGAATAACTCTGTGGACTGATGAACCCTTGTAGCCAAAGCCTTTTTCCATTGTACACAAACACCTAAAATTCTCTGCAAGAAAGAATAAAACTTTCATTAGGTTTGAACTTCTATGCATAATATTTTCAGTAATGAACGAGCACCAACAAATCTTAATGCTGTCTTAATTACCTGCAGTTTTTGGAACAATATCATTTCGAAGCTCCATGACTATTCTACCAATAGATTGGTTTCCAATTCTGATTTCAAAGTAAACTTGAGTGTTGCCTTTGAATCGTTTCGCTGGTTGAGAACTCTGAAAAACAAATACCCCATATCAGCAAATGTTAAATAATGCTTAATAATCAAACACAAAAAAACTAAAATATTCTTGACATCTTTACAGTTGCGCCAGAAATCAGACTGTACTATGTAAAATATTATTCACAATACAGCAAACATTAGAAAGTGTTTGAAATGCAGTATGGAGTCTCTTACATTGTCAGTATCTTCAGCAGCCCTCTTCTCTCCTCCTCCTCCTTCCTCTTCTCCTTCTTCCCCTTTTTTGTCTAAGGTCGCACCAGAATGCTCTTGTAACCAATTATCCTCCGACCAAACTGAAACACAACATAATATTGTTGTAACTCCATGGACCATCCGAAATCATCAGAAAATTACAGAACTTTGCTTTAACAACAAGACATCACACATACCAGGTCTTGAGTACCCCTCCTTGATTCTCATTGGTCGGGCTATATTCACACGGATAGTTCTCCCAAATAGTTCTGATTCATTCTGAATGCAAAAAGACAATAAGTCATCATTAGTCAACTTTAATAAAACCGTTGTTCCTTTTCACAATTTGTAAGAAAATGCCATCCTTACCAGATTATCAATTGAAGCCGCAGCATCCTGAAAAGTAATCAAAGAAGAATTAGATAACTTAAACAAATCTACAGAAATCTGTAACATTTATCATAATCATATCACTGCAAAATTATTCACATACCTCAGCCAATTCATATTCTACAAATGCAAATCCCCTGTGTTTTTCTGAAACAACAGCAATCAGTATAAATTTAGTATTCAATTTCAAAATTGACCTTGAACCCGTGACACAAATAAATATAGATCTATACAGAAATGTGGACTAAAATTCATAACTCAGATAGCATGCCACATCATCGAGTCAACCTCAGATCGTGCCGGGCCGAGATTGAGCCGAAGGGGCATGTTATCCGGGAACCTCCTTGGCAGGGGTAAATGTACCTGTTTCATAGTCCAGAGGTATTTGAATGTCAAGGATGTCACCGAACGGGATGCAGGCGGCATGTAATACTTTTTCATCGACCTCTTCAGCAAGTCCACCTGAAAAGCACACAAAAAGGATAAAATGAAGTGTATTACTTAAGTTGAACCTTTTCAGTATGCACCCTGTATTTCACCAGCAAGATAACATGCAGCCAATGCCAATGTTCGTACATTGGCAGAACATCGGTGTAGTGTTGAGGCAGAGATGCCAAGGTCTGGAGTAGTGAATGAGTGAGATTTGGCCCTTTCCAACTAGTAAATTCAGATGTTAAAAGATTTATTCTGGTTCTCTTGGAGTGAGACAAATTAAAATATGAAGAAATACTCATGTCCAGAGTAGAAGAGTGGGACAGCAACCAAATGAGTGAGACACACTCTGAATGAGTGAGACTTGGCATGTCTGGTTGAGGAAATGTACCAATTAAAATCCCGGTTAACGCCTGATTTGAACGAATACCAGCTGAACACAGACCAACAATTACACGCTGGGGTGATCAAAATCATCACTTACTCAAACCGGGAAAGTTTATCAACTTGCTTTATCGCTCACATCACGGCATATGACCAAATTTTAGGGCATTTATTGTCGCTGTTCGAAGTTATTGGTTTCAGAAATCATACCAATGAAATTCCGATTGCCATGCAGTTGTGTAAATGCTTAAAATTCATGAAATTCCAACTTACCAACATAAATAATACGTTTGTTTACAGACATGCTGATAGAAATCGTCAAAATATCGCTCAGCACTTCGCCGCTAGACGGCAGGTAAAGATTAACTGAACGCCACCTGTAGTATCTTGTGAGAATACTCAAAAACATAGGCTGCGCTGCAGCAAAACCCTCAGCGAATTGTTGAAACGGGAAGCACATAGCCAGCTACCTATTGTTTCAGACAGCTCATTTAAGGCTGAATGATCATGCAGCTTTAACAATTACAGATCTATAGTTATAATTATTAGATATAGTCACTAGACATAGTTTCCAAGAGAAACCATTTCCCTGTAGTCAGGTTACCTTGGCTTTAACTTCCAAGGGTATGTTGTATGTTGTTGTTGTAGTTCAGAGCTATTTATTATAAATGCCTATGATAGTTGCATACCGTAGCTGACAATTTATAGGCTTCATGCAGATGATGACAGTCTATTGGTCGCCACATTACCACTGGCAGACCATGGATGCTTGCTAGCTACCTGCAATTTCTAACAGAAAGACTGCGCTTATCTGATGTGTTGCACATGCCTTTCTAGTAACACCAGTTTGAAACTGCCTGCCTGGTAGCCCCATGCGAGGCATTGTGGTATGCCGTGGGTAAACGATCATTGCAAGAGACAAGAAAACCGTTGCAACAATGACGCTTGTTCAGTCAAATTCGAAAATAGGATTTGATGCAGTTGGTGGAATTCCATGGTGAAGTTGTTCAATTCGTCATGAAGTATAGTTTTAGCAAAAGAAAACGTCTGAAACAGTTTCCTACCAAGTCGCTTCTTGGAAGAAATTAGGCGTGGGAATCGTACTACTTCGCACGCAGACGACACGCGTAGATTCTAGACATTTCCCTCCCAAATAACAGGGGAGCAGCAAATCAGTTATTACAAAGGCAGTTGGCTGGGCTCCGGCCTAACTGAAGTAATAGGCCGGCACACGCCAATCTACAGGTCGGAATCCTGACCTTTACCGGAAATATGTCATACCTGCGCACTGGCTGTTTTCTCCATTCAGCACTTGCAGTGCGCAGGAGGGCGGGGCTAGATGACCGATCGAGATGTTCCGTAACTCTGTGGAATGTGGATCATGGTGCAAACCCAGTATTCAATTAGACGAAACTTCACGCTGTGTCTTAACACAATCCGGTTCAGGGTGTGTTATCTGGATTGTAGTTCATGACTTTCTGCTTCTAAATTTGCGCAAGGCAAATGTGTGAAGGAGCATTAATTGAGTGAGGTAGGGTTTTAGTTGTTAAAGTCCTGCTTAAATATTCTGTATTTTATGCTTTTATTGATATTGTCTAAGCTGGTATTTTTGTTGGCAGTGTTGGTGACACATTGTACCAGAAATGCCCGAGAAGGCATATTATATTATTTTCAACATTAAGTGCAAACCAGGCCTCCGAGGCCCAGTCTGGTTTCATTCACAGTATTGCATCAGCAAAAATTACTTCAGAGTAGGTTGAAATCACTGTCTCCTAATCATGGAAATAAATAAATTTGATATTTCTAAAAAGAATGGTTCCAATTAACAAATATGAAGAAGGTGATGATGATTTATCCAAAAGTAGTGGTTCCGAGCATGCACCTGATG
The DNA here is from genome assembly GCA_932294295.1 of Alitta virens. Classification (NCBI taxonomy): domain Eukaryota; kingdom Metazoa; phylum Annelida; class Polychaeta; order Phyllodocida; family Nereididae; genus Alitta; species Alitta virens. Next base: position 73,887,726 of record OW028573.1, on the reverse strand, counting down.
CTAGTGAATCACATCGCAAATCTGATGACTCTAATTCACCTGATTCATTAGAAGATAATGGACCACACCATTAAACCTGAAACACCTACCAGCTATTACAAGAATGGGAGAAATTAGATGATTTGCAAGCAGCCTCAGCCCAATTAAACCGCAACAAAGGAGCATCGACAAAGGTCCTCTTTAGAATATGACCTATGCCGATCATCCATGTTCGGATTGTCTAAATTTGAACATGATCTGGCAGATCAACAATATTAAATGTATCTAGTGCATGTTATGCATGAAGAAAATGGCTCATAGAATAAAACCCTAGGATGAGGGTGACCTTGAACCATAATATTCTATTCACTTTGGTTGAATTCTACTCGAACCTTGTATAAACAGTAACTTTAGATAGGTGTATAATAATTGCTGAAAACATGCCACTCGCACTGATTATCCGCTTCAGAAAGTCTTTGGAAGCCTTCGCAGATGACATACTTGACTTACTTGTAGGGTCAAATTCTACTGGAACCTTATACCCTCAACTAATGATAGACTTGGTAGATTCAGGTATATTCTTGCTGGGATTGTGCAACTTGGACATATCTCTATTTGCTTTGGGGAAGACCTTGGATAACTTCCAAGATGTGTGACCATGACCTGTTTCTGAGGTCACAGACATCACATTTTACCCTAAACTTTTAGGAACAATATCTTCAGGTGCAACTTGTAGAAATCCTTATAGGAAGACACTTGGTAACTTTGAGTAAGGGTAACCTTGACCTATTTTTGAGGTCACAGGGGTCAAATTCATGTCTAACCCTTTTAGATATAACTTCTGATTCATTGCAAAGCGGGACCATTTTCCTAGGAAGCTATGTGGTCCCTTGTTTTGAGCCCAGGATGCACTAAGTATATGTAAATAAGCCTACTTCTTGAGTGAAGCTTTCAACCAGCTTCCATTGGGCTTTATCAGCGGTGCTTAATCATGTGATCCGATTACATCATGTCACGTGACTGACATCATTACTCCTTTAAGCCTACTTAGAGGTGTGTTTGTATATATGTGGCAGTATCCATTGTGGTGGCATTGATGCTCGTATTGTGGTTCGCAATGTGTTTATGGTTAATTATGTCTCTGTCCACTTGGTATCTCTAAAAGTGTCATCAGTGATGATTTTAAAACAGATTGAGCATGCGTGTTTTGCATTACATAGTGGTAATAAATCCATAACATTACATCCATGTATGCAAACCAATTTTATTTTATACATGTTCTGAATTTTGATTGTAATTCACAATTTCACAGATTAATTAGTCCTTAATTAGTCCTTCTTGTAGTGCTAGTTGATGGAACAGAGAATTGGCATCATTCAGCAGCTTGTTTGTTTCTTCGAACTCCACGATTTTGCCTTTTTCCATAACTATGATTCTGTGAAAGAAATTTTCATAGAAGTATTGATTTAATGCAATATATTACCTCTTTGGCAGTGGCAATTTAAAAATTGGAATGTAGTGAAAAGAATTTAAGCACATAGGTTTGCTGATATATACCTGTCACTGTCCAATATAGTGTTGAGTCTGTGAGCAATTGTGAGGACAGTACAGTCCTTGAACTCCGTTCTGATGGTTTCTTGAATGAGACTGTCTGTTTCCATATCAACCGCAGCTGTAGCCTCATCCAGAATCAAAACCTTGGATTTACGAAGTAATGCTCTAGCCAAGCACACAAGCTGTCTTTGCCCAACACTGAAGGAAATAGACAACATATATTAAGGATTTAAGTGTTTAAATGATGTTTTTGAAATCTGAAAGAGGATGATCAGGTCTTGTGAGTTTACCTGAGATTCTGACCACCTTCTCCGCATTCATGGTCAAGTCCAGCTTGAAGCCCTTCCACAAATGTTTTCAGGTGGGCTCTACCAAGAGCCCACCAGATTTCTGCATCTGTGTGGGTTGAGATTGGATCCAAATTCATCCTCAAAGTGCCTGAGAACAGGACTGGATCCTAAAAATATCAAGGCTTAGAAGTAGCAAAGATATTTTCTTCCTCTAATTTATAAAGGGTGCCTCAATAGTTATGAGAAGTAATCTTCATACCTGAGGCAGAATTGTAAGTTGGCTACGAAGGTGATGGAGCCCTAACTGTTGAATGGGAATACCATCTATGGATATTGTTCCAGTCGCTGCCTCGATGATTCGAAACAGTGCAAGAGTTAATGTGGACTTGCCTGCTCCAGTGCGACCACAAACTCCAATCTGTGAAATAGAAACTTTCATGTGGATTGACAGATAATAACTGTTTCTCAGATAATAACTGAGTAATGGTGAAAGCTTCAATGTCTCAATGAAAGGAAAAAAGAGAAGCAAGAATGTAAGTAAATAGTAAAGTAGAATGTTTAAGTGAGAGTCTGCTGCTGGTATACCTTCTCTCCAGCTTTAATCTGTATGGTAATATTGCTGAGAGTGTAATCAAGGTCTTGTCTGTATCGGGTTGCATAGTTGTTGAATTGTACCATTCCGCGATCAGGCCAGTAATGAGGGGGTTGTGTAGCTTCAAGGACCCAGTCTGCCTGTAAGAAGTAAGAAATTGCATATTTTGTTTTTGGTTCTCAAGTCAGCATTCAGTAAAACCTATTTTGAGTTAAATAATTCATATGGTGAATGCATAAATTTACCTCTGGTGGCAGATCAGAGTATTCTCGAATTCTTTCAACAGCAACAACACTCATTTCCATAGAGCTTGTCATGGTGACCAACAGGTTTAATTCACTTGTAGCCTGTAAAAGCCATGTTCATGTTACAAGATCTGTACACTGGGTCATGTAAATTATTAGTCATACCTTGTTTCAGTTATAAAAAGGACAGTTTTAATATTGTTTCAATAATACCTGCAGGGCATAGGATATGGACAATCCCACTAAACCACCAGTTATACCAGAATTCTTTTCAACCACAGCAAAGATGGCAGAACCAAACACTACGCATGCACCAAGTAAATCCAGGCGAAAGTTGAGCCACCTAAGAAACATTATGAACCAATAGTAAAAGGTGCCCATTGGGCATTGTATGTTGCTACAATCATGTTGAAACATAAGTAAAGTACTTGCCTATTTGATGTTATATTTGCAAAGTAGAAAGCATAATTATGGTCAATTAGATCCTGGGATTTGTCTTGAAATGCTCTTTGTTTCTGAAATGCCCTGACTGAAGATGCGCCAGAGATGGTTTCGCTGAAGTGAGCGTAGATGGCTGACCGTGTCACGGACTCCAGCCTCTTCAGTTGTCGCCCAGTTGGGATGTAAAATTTCTGGGAAGAAAGAGTATTAGGACAATAAGGTTCACCAATCTGATGATTGATGAAGTTGTTGTTAATGGTTCGTAACTTTCTTGTTTGAGAAATGTAAATCTTCTGTATGACGGATTATAATCAAATTTGGATGCAAGTTTTTTAATTAGTAATAATTACCTGAATGAAATAATACAAGATGCATAAAGGAATGATGACAGCTGTAAAGTATGGGGTTGCAAAAATAATAACACTGATGCTGGCAATCACGACAAATCCTGCTGCAGCCCATGTTGACATTGTTTCAGGCAGTGAATGGTCAATGGTGTCTATATCTTCTGAAAAACGGTTGAGGATTCGACCAACGGGTGTGGTGTCAAAAAAAGACATAGGACTTCTCAGTATTGATTTAAGCATGTTTGAGTGAAGGATTCTTGCAGCTTGTATCAAGGCATGTGCAAACATTACGGAATATAAGAAGATCAAGACTCCTGCAATGGAAAAAGTGGTAGAAGAAAGTTTCAACCTTGGCAACGAAGAAAGAATATTCTCTGGTAATTTCATTTGACGAGTTAAGTTTAAAGTGACCTTGAATGGCTCCTATTCCTCCATAAATACCCAAGTAGGAATCTCTCTTGTGGATGTAGTCTGTGTTATTGGAAAGAATGGAGGAATTAGAGAGAAGTGGATCATCAGCCCACTTGCTTAACCAGATGTTTGCCATAACGGAAGATGCTTGGTATAATGTGTAGAGAAAGAGCACCATGAATGTGTTGAATCCTCCCACTGCCTTCAGGTATGCCATATAATCGGACAACTTCACCTGAAATACACCATTCGATTGTTCGAAAAAAAATGTAAGCTGGGAGTATTTACTAAGTTTGTTATCATTGATACTTACGCTACCAGTGTTGGTTTTCTCCGCAGTTATAAGTTCGGCCAGCTTCTTCTTCTCCTGTTCATGTTTTAATGCAATAGCTTCTTCCTCCGGTGACAGTATCTTGGTTACTTCATCTGGTTTGTCATGGTGTTCATAGTGCTCAACTTGGGCGTGATGACCGCAACCAAATGCTGCAGCATCACTGTGATGGTGACACCCATTTGCATTGGTATTGTCTTTTGAGTCATTCTCGTGGTGGTCTTCATGTTTGGTGTGGTGATCATGGGTGTGGTGATCATGGCTTCCATGGTGTTCATTGTCATGTTCAAAATGATCATCACCCTCATGGTGGTGATCATTATGACAGTGGTGATCGTGAGAGTGGTCGGGATCCTGGGAGTTATGGTGATGGTGATCTAAGTGATCACTGTCATGATGATGATGATGTTGATCATCTTCATGGGTATCATGATGGTGACAGTCTTTACTGTCATTTTCGTGAATGTGATGCTGTGAGAAAGTCTTTAAGAAGTGAGCAAAAGGTCCTCTTTTTTCAACCAGCTCTTCATAAGATCCTATCTCTGTAATTTGTCCTTTATCAATTACCACAATCTGGTCTACCATTGGCAGCCATTGTACCCCATGAGTTACAAGAAGTCTTGTCTGCAATTATTCAAATATACTGAATTAGATTTGAGCAACAAACTCTTGGTAAAAAACATATTTAAATCTGTGGAACTGCACTTATTGCTTTACCTTGTTCTGGAGTAAGCCATTCTGTCCTATTATATTTTCAAAAATGTGCTTGCCAACATGAGCGTCCACAGCTGACAAAGGGTCATCCAAGAGGTAGATGTCCAGATCTTGATAGACGGCTCTTGCCAAGGCCACTCGCTGTTTTTGTCCTCCTGATAGGTTGATTCCCTACCAAAGAATTGTCTTTATATAAATGGTGAACTGGGTAATAAAACTTACAACTTGCATTTCTGCTGTGCCCTTCGATGGCAATTGTATAGTACTCACCTTCTCGCCAATTTCTGTCTTGTCTCCAGCTGCTAAAATTTCCAAATCTGTGGTTAGCGCACAAGCTTCTATCACTTCTTCATACTTGTTCTGATCAAACTGCTTGCCAAAGAGGATGTTGTCTCTCAAGGTTGCATTTTGGATCCAGGCTTGCTGAGCGACATAAGCTGTACTACCCTGAAATGGATGAATGTTACAAATAAATGGCAGGGAAGTTATAATATCTATAGAATTATAGTTTGACAGTTGTGTTTATGGCAGATTTGACCCACTTAACTTACACTGATGTTAACAGAGCCCTCGGGTTTTTCCATTTCTCCCAAAATAGCTGAGACAAGGGAAGACTTGCCTGATCCTGTAGGGCCAACAACTGCCACAAGTGAACCTTGTTTAACCATCAAATTAATTCTGCAGAACAGTAAGGTTTTGCTTGATACTGAATCCATGGCCAAATGTATGAAATATGCCATGTGACAACAGAAATACTTAATTACCGTTGCAACACGGAAGAATCATCCTCTTTCCCGGTCCAAGTGAATGTTCCATCTTCTATTGCAATTGCATGATCTAAAATACAATGAAAATTAAGCCCATACCTGCTTAAAAAATTGGATTAATTAGGAAAGAATTTAATATAATAATTTTTTTACAACCTTCATTAGGACTGAGAGTAACATTTGTAGGATTGATATCTGGCTGACACAAATATCGTCCTATTCTGCTCAGTGATACCTTCGCCTGAAAAAGGATAGAAATCGTCACTGCAAATCAGCTGATATTTAAGCTGACATATTATTCATACAGTTCTTTAATGGTTTCATCAAAATAAATAAATATGTATTATTACAGTGATTATGTATGAGTAGAGCATTGGTAGTTGGTCCAAAGGAAACTGTAGGATATTGAAAAGTGTCAGAGCCACAAAAGCAGTTTTTGCATCGAGTTTGTGTCCAGTCATCACGTAAGTTAACAGTGTTGCCAGCATCACCTACAATGAATATTGCTTTATATTAGTGCCACGTTTTAAAGGAATAAAGATAACTGATGGGTCTTATGCAAATCTATCTGGTAGTGCAAACAGGTTATAAATACGATTGGTAGTGTTTATTGGCTGATGCCATAAGCCTCTGGTGTTCCCTGATTTATTGATTACTCGCCAAGTATGGTGCAATCATCCAAGACAGACTGCACACCACTGACACATACTGGAACTGCTTGATGTTAGCCAGTTCTAAGTTTCTTATGTGGTCCACTTTCTCTTTGAATGAGAGTTCCCAGGCATAGAACTTCAGGATCTGAAGAATGTGAAAAGTTAATAATGGAATTAGATATCTACATGTCTTCCAAAACTGTATTTGAAACGACAAGACAGACTGTTAATAGATAACATTGTGAAATATGATAACAAATTCTAGTGTACATACTTTGATTCCATTTAGAATTTCATTCATTAGTTTGATCCTTCTGTCTTTAAGTTCCATTTGCTTCATCTGGAAAATACAAAGTAGTTAGTAAATATTTACTAGGTTTTAAAAGATTAATTTAGTGCATTAAGGATAAAATTGTGCACCTCTATGCCTTCCCAAATGTTGTAGAGGAAACTGTTCATGGGCAGGAAGATCAAGAGAACGGCCAAGCCAGCCAAAGTCGCCACTCCAACAAGTCGCCAGAGCAGGAACATCGCGATTGCGATTTGCATTGGGCAGGACCACACGAGCCACAAATTGGTCATGACATTTTCGATGTGCTTAGTATCCACTGACATCAAGTTCACTATCTCGCCAACTGTTGTGCCTTTCCTTGACTGGTTGCTGATGGTCAATGTCTGAAAGTTACATGTATTAATACTTTATTTACACAGAACAATAAAGGATTTTGACAAGTATCATTGTTGTTAGAAAAAGATCTTTCACCTTGCTATAAACAGCGCACATCAGAGCACTCCTCATCCTCATCCCAAGAGTCAGACTGAGATGATTAAGTTGTTGAAGGAATACAGACTGAACTATCGCCGTGACAAAGAACAAGGCTGCCAAGAAGTAACCGTGCCATAGAGGTGCTTCGGTGTCATCGGCGAAATCTATCAACTGACTGTTAGAGAAGAAATGCCATTTATGATATATCTTTGTACATAATTCTTACTTAAGAAGCTGGTTTTGTGAGATGTTTCGATACATACCTCTGGATTAAAGGACCAGCAAATGTGAGACCTACACAGGCCACTTTGCATAGATGGGCAACCATGATTTGCCAACCGTAAACCGAGAGCAACACTCTGACCAGTGAGGGCCTCTGATCTTCCGACAATGGCTGCTGATGTGATGGTGACCGAAGGAGAGGTCTGCGATCATCTGATTCCGAATAGTTGACACTCATTGGCTCACGGTGCTCGAAGATGTCCTCTGTCGTGTGCACTCTTTTTGTGGCATTTCTGTAAAGGAGATGCAGATGATTATTCATCGGGTGATATGTTGATGATCTGATCTGCTAACCATTATCAAATCAAGATGAGAAAAGATTTTGTCGTTTTAGAAGATTGGGTTTTTCCTAAAAACCTACAGTTTGCTCTTATTCAGTTTTTTGGTCAATTCTTTTTGAAATTTTGGTGCTGTGTTTTTAGCTTGATCTCTGGTGTGCAGTTCGAACAAATCATCTTCCTTGAGTTCTCTTCTGAAGCCTTGGACAATTAGTCTGAAATAGATTACATTTGTATCAATATTCAGCTGATTATAGAAATTTACATGTCTAAGTCATTTCTAGTATTAGAAAATTTGAGATTATATTATTTTACCTTGTGACCCACCAGTATGTGATTCGTGACAAGAAGGAAGCCTTTGCTTCTGGACACATTCTCTGAAATTCAAAATACAGGAAATTATGCTGATGTTTGTTTGGTAACAGCTGATTTTGTATATGATTGCAGAGAGGTGCATCATTAGTCTAAAGGACCTACCGCATTGTCTTCAAGGTCCGGATGAGAATCCGCGAAACAGAGCAAGAGCAACATCAAGCCCACAAGAGGAAGATGGACGAAGAAGGAAACAATCCTGAAAGTATCCTCATGTGGCCTGTCCTGTGATAGATGATGACAGCAAGGTAAGTAATGTTAAACGTGTGTAATTAGTTGTGTGTCAGCTGTTGCAATTTGCATGCTGTTTTAAGTAGAAAGGACTGATTGTGTTGATACAATTAGTTTCATTAAAAACGGCCCGTCGAATTGAAGCAAAGCTGTAATTGCTGGCTACTCAAAACCGGATCAAAAAGTACATATTTATGACATATTAGATTAATTTCTTACATTTACTGAGGTTTATATTTATCTAGTGATAGATGTAAGTCGATTATTAGCTATAGAAGTGGACAGAAGCAGCTGGCTTTAGCATGTGTAGACCACACAGCCAGGTACAGGTCGCTACAGACAGCTAGAGTGGACCATATTTTATGAAACTAACTGTGGATATGGTAAACTTTTCCATATATATTTCTGATACATACATATTTCAACTCGATGATCTGCGCCGCAAATTTGATCACTCCAAAACATAGCAGCAGCAAGTAGAATACAAAAAGAAAGCCTGATGTAACAAATCCTTTTCTCCGTTCCACTACCATGAGGATCATTGAGACAAGCTAAAATTGGAAAAATATGATGTGTGTATGTCAAGTGCAATTTGCAGCATTTCAATTCACTTCCTTAAGAATTAAGCAATCATACACTTACTAAAGTTATGCCAAGAATCAGTGGTGATGCTACAAGGACGTATGCAGAGTGATCGCTTGGTGACTTTTCGGTGTCCATCACAAACATAATGATTTCACAAAATGCCAGAATAGAAAGTAGCAACCCTATGACCTGCAAAGAAACGTACATTGAATGAATATGTAATGCCTAGAGAACTAGAAAAAAAATATAAAATAATAAAGTGAAACTTTTAGAAAAAAAATAGAAACTGTCATGGTGTGAACATGTATACTTACCAATTTTGTAACATGAATTTTGCTGACTGGAGTAGGGGAGAGCGAAGTAGTGGAGGACAGAATGTAGATGTATGTTGCCAACAGCAACCAGAAGAAACCACATGGAATCCATATTGGAATTGTCCGTTGGAAACACAAGGTCAAATCTGGGGGTTCATTGAAGATACTCCATGACAGGGACTCATTCTTATAAAGAAAATTTGGTGCCACTTTAATTCATTAGATATCGGTCTTAAATAAACGCCAGTCTTGATTAGACACCGGGCTAAAAACTGCCTCTAAAAATAGAGGCCCCCGGCTTCTAATTGAGAAAATACGGTAATCCAAACATGAGAGGAGAGGGGATCTATGAACAATACAAAGTGTTTAGATATATTAATTTTCTGCAAGGAAGATTGTAAATATTTTCTGAAAATTTTCAGCCCTGCATAGGATATTATCATGCTTGAATGCTTTCTGAGCATTGGGTATCCAAGGGGAAACTTGACTGTTGCATAACCCAATGAAACAGTCCATTTTTTCCCTGTGTGAAATTTGTGAGTGTAAACAGTAATTCTTATTTTTATTAACTTTACGTACTTGAGTACTCCTGACACTATAATGATTTAATCTGACATTATCACAATTTAATATTGAATGCATAGCCCCTGATAGACATTGCCTCAATATAAGTTATTCAACAAGTTGAGATGGATTTTTCTATGGCAAGACAAACTGACAACTATTTTATTGCTCTTCTTTTGATCTATATGAATTGTAAGATAGATATTCAAGCTATGATATACATATGCAAATAATATTTACCAATCCACAATGTAATTATGCATTATTGGTAAGTCTGGTAATTTTATGCCATCACTCACCCAAAAAGGGCCGCCACAGAACTCAGTGAAATTCATCATTGGTCTTGAGCAATGATGCTGTGTAATATAGCCAAGTGATAGTCACCATGTGAGGATTGTCACTGGCATCTATTCATGGATGGCTGCCTTTTGCATTGCTGCCTTGTTGTGTCATCCTGTTTATGTTTCACTCTCTGCAGAAACTCAATTGTATGTAGGTCAGTGTGTGCACTCAAAGATGCCTAAATAAATAACGCTATCAGAACTGGAAGTGTTTGTCAGTGTCAAAGCACTGACAGGTAGAAGTTGCTGCCTGGGCATGGTGCAGGCTTATCATGCTTATGGATAGTCGGTAGGTGGCATACATATAGGGGAACTCCCTCATTGTAGAATGTGTAGTAGTCAATTTAATTGTTGCTCAGCATCACAATATCTATTTCTGTTTGCATAACTGTGGTGCCATTTGATAAATTAGTATAATTTTATTATGAATGTCCTAGTTCCTGTCCACAGTTAACATGAACTGGAATGATTTAGTTCAGTTTATTGAATTGTGCCATTATAGGCATGTAATGATAATATTATGGTCAGTAAAATTGTAATCGGACTGAAGTTTATTCACAAATGCTTGTAATTTGTTTGGATATGTACGGTGTGTACTGCACCCCATACTGCAAATAACACGTTATGTCATTCTTGGTTTTGCTTGAATACTTCTCTATATTTATGTAGTAATGTGTGCAAAATTTGCAGATTCGTCATTATTATTTTTGCATGCCGATGCAGGTCATCACAAGACTTTTACTCTGGCTTGTGCACACAATTGTGCCTATACAGAACCTTGCACATCCTGTATATTTATGTTGTACCAAAATTCAATGTTCAATGATCTGTGACACTTCCTTTACTTTTTTATAAGTTCATTTTAATCAGATATTTTGTGTGAAGTAGATAAGATGATGATAACACTTATGATAACTATCGAGTTTCTTGCAAGAGTACTTATCTTCAATGTAAATCATTCAACAGTCCATTCAGATGTTAAGCTTGTTAAACAAGAAGTGAAATATATTTTTACAGAAATCTTGTTCATTTACAGTATCACCTGCCTCAGTGCAAGCAATTTGATCATTTGGAAATGATGAAATAACAATGGATGCACTGCAAACATTCGCAAATTTCTGCGGCAGTGAGTTCTGGGTGAGTTCAGCATTAAATGTGTGCATTAAATGAGTGCACATTGTATATAATTCCATAAAAGACATTTTGCATTTGTTGTATTAGGCAACATGGAATGTTATGATCTCAATATTTTGACTGTAATGCAATCTTAGTATGAGAAAATTCTTAAAGAAATGTATTGCTATTATGAATTATGATTTAGATCAGAAATGGTGGAACTGTTAAAAATTAAACTTCAATATTGTTTCTTTCCAGAACAATACACTATCCTGGGACACACCTCCGGGGGTATTGCCGGACCTTTCCCAGTGTTTCCAGGAAACAGCCCTTGTGTGGGTCCCCTGCGGTTTCCTATGGCTTTGTCTACCTCTTTATCTCTACAATTTGTGTGTGATCTCATCAGCCTATCCTACTCCCATCAATAAATTTCACATATCCAAGCTAGTAAGTTTACTTTCCTTCAGGTAGTTATGACATTTTTACACACTTGTGGAGGTTTTTTACCATATTTATAAATTTTCAGGTGTTAGGCATCATCCTTGTGATTCTCTCCTTATGCGATGTGGTGAAATACATCCTGGAATCAAAGCATGGAGACCAACCACCCCCAGTCCTACTTGTTTCTCCAGTCATTCTTGGCGGAACACTTGTAAGTTTCTTTTCTTGTGATGCATCAATTGATAGCTGCTTAGATGGACTCCTAAAATGTTGCAGAGGCCTGTGATCACAATTGATTTTCATTCATGATTGATAACATCAGAGATCCTCACTTGAATATGGTTTTATTTGCAGATAGTGAGCCTCATTTTGCTTTATTGGGAGAGGAGAAAAGGGTTTGTGACATCAGGTGTTCTCTTTGTCTTTTATGCCCTCTTATTAGTGGCTGGATCTTTTAGATTTGCTTCTCAGGTTATCAAACTCAGTCAGGTAGGACAGTTTGTTTTATGTTGGATCAATCTATTCAGACTTATTTCCTGAAAAAATATGCTTGTTTAGTTTTTATTTAAATTTATTTTTTGTTAATTGCAGAATTCAGGCGAGGATGATTTCCGTGCCATCACATTCTTCATATTTTATGCGATTAACATCTTAATGTTTTTACTGCTATGTGTAGCAGAGTCACATCCCAATTATGAAGTGGATCAAGTGAGTGAAATCAGATTTTAGCTACTTCTGTACATGTCAATAATTGACAATAAATGATGCTTTGCATTAGTTACTAAATTCGTTATTAGCATTCCTCATTTTTCATTGCAGAAAACATGTCCAGAGATTAAAGCATCATTCTCATCACGTTTGACATTTTGGTGGATAACCAGGTTAGCATGACGTTTTTGAGTCAGGATGTATATTTTAGTATTAATATTATTTATTGACAAAATTGGGAAATTTCTCTTATATCATTGTACAGAAATCGGTAGTTCGGCAAAAAATAAATGAAATAACAATGACAAAATAAATATATATGGAAATTTGAAAAATGTCAAATATTTGAGATAGTCAAGCATTTGTAGCAATGCATTGCCAGGACTTCACAGTATGACTGCTTAAAGTTCATTAGTTACTGGATGGTTGTTGATGATGAAAATTGTCTGTTAAGGGTCATTCACACAAAATAAAACATGTTCTTTTGTCTGTATTTAAGAGCTGTCACATGGTCATACGCGATCTGCCTGTGTGGTTTAGGACCAGCGACCAGTCTCTACCTTCAATCTATTGTGTTTTATGTATTCATTAATCTATATTTCGTATTTTTATCAAGATTAATCGTGCAAGGTTACAAGGAAGGTCTAACTGAGAAGAATATTTTTAAACTCAATCCGAGAGACACCGTTCAGAGGACATTGCCTAAGTTTGAAGATCGTTGGAAGAAACAACTTGTGGCTTGCAAATGGTAGTTGTTGGCCCTCGAGATTTTGACTTTTCCTGTGCTTACTGTATCTCCAGACTTGCTGTATCAAATTGTGTAACGTTTTTTGCATTTACATCGATAGGAATCCCAATGCACAACCAAAGCAGACAACTGTTGTCGAACCTGCAGAAGGTGAAACCAGTGACAGGGCCTTGCTGATTAACTCTGAAGTCACCGATGTGAGAGTGTCCGCCCCTCGAAAACAGAAAAAGCCATCCTTGTTTAAAGTGCTGTTCCAAGTATTTGGCTGGGATCTCTTGATAGCTAACCTCTGTCAGTTGCTTGTAAATGCATTGACATTTGCAGGTCCATTAATTCAGAGGTGAGTTTTCTTTTTAAACTATTGTTTATAAGTATGTCAAGCTTTATGTGTGGTTTAAAATGTGCTATAACTTTTTACAACATGCAATAATAACAGAAAAGCTGAATCCTAAGATGGTCCAGTTCTTGGGAGAACCAAAAGTTCTTGTCGTGAATTGTAATATTGGGTGATTGTAAGTAGTGATTTTTAATTAGTATTCAAGTTGTAAAACTATGGAGCCGAAGTTTACTGAACAAGGGGCTTGAACGCTCTGAATTCTGGTATACTTGGGAGAACCAAAAATTCTTTCGAAGTCAAATGTAATGCTATTGGTAGCACTATAATAAAGCAGATATAGAATTTGATAAACAAGCAATTGATTTGATTCATGTGCCATTTTCTGCTTCAGCCGGTTGATCCACCTTGTAGACACTGTGACGGAGCCCACGTGGCATGGACATTTCTATGCAGTATTATTCTTCTGTATGGCACTTCTGCAGGCAATGTTGAATCAACAAATGTATCATATCAGTATGTGTATGTCAATGAGAATAAATGTGGTCTTAACAACGACAGTTTATAAAAAGGTGAGTAGTTTATTATCTGCCCATTAACCCACAGATAGAGAGACAGATGCACAGATGAATAGATATAACATGCAATAAAATATAAAGATAAATAAATTTATATGACCTGTAACACTGTGATAATCTGAAAAGTATCCGAAAACATGAAGTTGTTTAATTTCTTGACAATTAAAAAGGCTGTACATATTGGATTCATTATACTTCTCCCTGATTGAGCTATTAGTAAATCATTATGTCTGACAGGCACTGACAATCAGCAACCAGGCCAGGAAAGAAAACACAGTTGGAGAAATTGTCAACTTGATGTCCGTGGACACGAACAGAGTGAAAGAAGTCCTGGAGTACTTGTGGATTGTTTGGTCATGTCCATTACAAATCTCTATAGCCCTGTATCTTTTGTATCAGTTATTGGGAGTTTCTGTGTTCGCTGGTCTAGGAGCACTCATCCTACTAATTCCTGTCAATGGCTTCGTAACTAGTGTTATAGAAAAACTACAGGTTTGTAAATTCACTCAATTGTGCTTATTAACTCTAAATTGGTGCTATATTTATTGTGTATTGGTTTGCTGTTATATTTTTATTTATTTGCTTAATTGTTTCTTTTAGGTCAAACTGATGGGACTCAGGGATGACAGAATCAAAATACTGAATGAAGTTCTCAATGGTATCAAGGTATACTGCCACTCAGATTTTGGTTCTTGCTGATAGCCAGTACAATTAAAGTACACGTGTGTCAAGGTAGATACTTTATTTTTAAGGTGCTGAAGTATTATGCTTGGGAACTGTCATTCAAAGAAAAAGTGGATGCTGTGCGAAATATGGAGGTGGCCACTTTGAAAAGAAGTTGGTATGCTTGGTCGATCTCAATGATGTCTTGGATGGTTGCTCCCTTCTTGATACGAAGTTTAAACTAGTTATAAATATGTCATTTCAGTAAAATACTTGACAGATTACCTTGGAAGTCATAGTTATGAATATTAATCACTGGTTTTGTAGATCTGTTTTCATAATACTTCTCAGTTCAGTAAATAAAGTGTTTCATGAAAGTTCAAGCTGTGTCCAATACTCATGTAACAAACATTAACATACAAATTTTCAGGTGATGTTAACAACATTCGTTACCTATGTCATGACTGGACATATACTGGATGCAAAGACTGCCTTTGTTTCTCTTACGCTGTTCAACATATTGCAGTTTCCAATAAACCTTTTGCCAATGCTACTTTCCTTCATGGTTACTGTAAGTATTTAACATATAAATCCGTTCATAACATTGATGGACAAATCTGCTGAGAATTTAGTATGACCAGCATTCAAAAATTATTTTTAGGCTGGAGTTTCTCTTCGACGCATTGGGGATTTTCTCAGACAACCTGATATTGAATCAGACTATGCATCATTTACAAGTAGCTCAGGTATGTTTTTCATTAATTTCAATTGTCATGTAACATATGCAGGACTCAAGACAAATATATATGCCCTACTACAATGTATGTTGTATATTTCCAGGATCATCAGTAGAAATAGAGAATGGACTGTTTGCTTGGGGAACCACAGAAGATGACTTGCCTGCACTGAAAGAGTAGGTTTAATCATAATGAACAATGCGATACTTTTAATAGAACATTATATAATTGTGTTTTACACCTTTTCAGTATTAATCTGCAATTGAAGGATGGTTCCCTTGTTGCTGTTGTTGGGCTGGTTGGATCAGGAAAGTCTTCTCTTATTTCTGCAATTTTAGGGGAGATGGAGAAATTGGAAGGCCAAGTTAATGTTGATGTAGGTTCTCAAAATTAGGAGATTATGCAGAATATAATATTAAGAAGTGGTCTTATGTTCTGTTGAATTTGTGTATCCAGGGTAGTACAGCTTACGTTGCCCAGCAAGCCTGGATCCAAAATGCAACAGTGAGGGACAACATCCTCTTTGGCAAGCAGTTTGATCAGAACAAGTACGAGAAAGTGATAGAAGCTTGTGCGCTGACCACAGATTTGGAAATTTTATCAGCAGGAGACAAGACAGAAATTGGCGAGAAGGTGAGTGCTATACAATTGCCATTGAGGGGCACAGCAGAAATGAAAATTGTAAGTTTAATTACCCTGTTCATGATTTATATAAAGACAATTCTTTGGTAGGGAATCAACCTATCTGGAGGTCAAAAGCAGCGAGTGGCCTTGGCAAGAGCCGTCTATCAAGATTTGGACATCTACCTTCTAGATGACCCTTTGTCAGCTGTGGATGCTCATGTCGGAAAGCACATATTTGAAAAAGTAATTGGCAAGAATGGTCTCCTAAAGGACAAGGTAATCTTGGAAAACTGTTTTTTTATTCCCAGTAATAAACTAAAAGTTCTGCTTGTAATGTGATCAAGAACTTTTGTACTTTCAGACTCGTGTTCTGGTAACTCATGGTGTCCACTGGTTGCCACTGGTCGATCAAATTGTCGTGATGAACAATGGACTTATTTCTGAAACTGGTTCTTACGAAGAGCTTATGCATCATGATGGGCCGTTTGCTCAGTTCTTAAAAACTCATCTCCTGCAGCAACAAAAGGATAAGGAAGAGGGTAGTCAGGATGATGAAGATCCTGAAGGTATAGTCAAGCTGTCATTGAAATGTCATTAATTGCCTTTTGTACTTTATACTTATACTTGGAAGTCATGAGGCCTCATAATGTATCCATTATTTGCAGTCATTGAAATGCAGAGAGCTGTGTTAGAAAGAGTAGCATCCATAAGTAGTGACGATGCGGGACAGGCAGCAAGTTTACAAGATGAGAGCAGGGGAAGTTCGAAGAGGTAATTGATGAATTGGAGCTGAGAATAAATTTAATTATGTAGCAGAGCCTAGAGACAGAGCTTTAACTTCAAACTGTTGTAAAGACAGACCAATAGAGACACATGCACTCATAATGTTTGGCATAGGCATTCATGTATCTCTCTATTCATTGTGACACATCATGCCGCCCTATTTTAGTGAATATTAGGTTCTTATGACCATGTTGTACATGCAAGGTAATGAAACTTGCAGCAATATCATGATTATTATTATACGTATCATGTTGATATATTGTGAACAAAGAGACCTGTGGAAAGAGCGACTAGTTCTTCATTTGCATAAGCCAAAGCTGCCATTTTAGGGTTGGTGCATGACAAGCCCGCAGTGACGGTTTCACATCAAAATTATGAAAGGATTTATTCATTTAATACACTAATGAAAATAAAATAATTAATCTTATAGATTTATAAGAGAATCACATAATGAAACATTTTTTTATAGCTCAAAGTCAGTGTTTGACATTAATTTTAAGCCCGCAGAAATATGACATCACAATAGCAACAATCAAAATGATGTCACCTGCTGTTGTTATGATTATGACCTAATATAGCAAAGTACACTTATTTTCGCCCAAAACATACCCTGAACACAGAACAGTCTTACAGGGCGATGCTGAGTTTGCTCTGTTAATTGTAGCGATATCATTTTAGTCTCTCTCTTATGTTGGAAATGCACCATATGTGAGATATAAAATATGAGTGAAAATACAGTATTTTAAAGTAAAAATGTATTAGCTTATAAGTGTAAAGCATAGGGTGTACTTTATTTCAGCCTCATAACTCGACAAATATCCACCACAAAGACGGTCTCGAAAGAAGACGCCTTGAAAGAAATTCAGAAGGAAGAGAAGAAGGCGGAGGAGAGACTTATAGAAGAGGAGGAGGCTGAGACTGGCAGGGTATGGCGACTTCTCTTTTAATAAGAATATGACTGACCTGCATGACAGTGCATGTCCTTTATATTTGCAGGTTAAACTTGTGTTAAAATGCTGCTTATAATAATTAGTTGCTGGAAACGATGAAAAAGTTTCACCTTTTCATGTATAGTGGACTAATTAGGTATTAAATGGCGGAGAGGAGAGGCCATCCTGTTTTATTTGTAATTTTCAGAGAAAAAAAAAAAACTAGTTTTACGTAATTTCTGCAGGTGAAAATGATTGTACTGTGGTCGTACCTCAAGGCGTTGGGTTTATTTAATTCATTCTTCATATTTGCAACATACATACTGTACCAAGGCTCTTCTGTCTTTGCAAACATCTGGTTAACTCGCTGGACATCTGATCCAATACTGAGCAACTCTTCAATTGCCAACACGTCTGAATTCTTAGACCAGAGAAATCTTTATCTTGGTGTGTACGGAGCCAGTGGAGTAGGACAAGGTTGGTTTGATCTGAAACCCTTTCCGGAACGATTTCCAATTTTGCCTGTGATTTAAGTTATTCATATGTTATGCCAACATTGTATTTTTTTTATTTTCCAGCTATGTTTATGCTCATCTTTTACTTCATCTTGGCCAATGGGTCAGTTACTGCATCGGCCAATTTGCACTCGTCCATGCTGTTAGCAATATTAAGAAGTCCCATGTCATTTTTTGACACAACACCAATCGGACGCATATTGAACAGATTCTCACGTGACTTTGAGACGGTTGATGACACCCTGCCCACAATGGTCATGCAGGTTTTTATGTCGGGGTTTACTGTCTTTGCCAGCATTTTTGTGATCAGCTTCAGTACACCAATCTTCTTGGCATTGTTGGTCCCACTTGCTGTGATCTACTATTTAATTCAGGTAAGCAGAGTGCAATTCATGTTATTTCAACAACAAAACCAGCCAGACTATATTCTCGCTGACGCCAGATGTGATTTCACTACATAGATCTCACATCGTGACTGAGTTCAGTCGAACATTCTCGTATATCTGTAGTATCTTATTTCCAGAGGTTCTATATACCAACATCTCGCCAGCTGAAAAGATTGGAGTCAAACACAAGGTCTCCTGTTTATGCTCACTTCAGTGAAAGTGTGGCTGGGGTAGCAACGATAAGAGCCTTCAAGAAGCAGCGAGAATTTGTGGAGAAGTCTTTTGAACTCGTCGATCATAATAACATTTTTTATTTTGCCAATATATGTTCAAATAGGTATGAGTTATGTTCATGCATACTTGATTGGTTTTTCATCAAATTTGCTAGAAACTCTATTCTAGGCTTCAGTGAATGAAATGTTTTCGCTTGTTCTGTTACAGATGGTTAGGTTTTTATTTGGATTTTTTGGGTGGAATCATACTCTTTGGGGCGGCCATGTTTGCAGTTATTGAAAAGGACAGCTCTGGAGCAATATCTGGAGGAATGGCTGGATTGTCCATTTCCTATGCTTTGCAGGTATTAAAATTTGTCAATAATTATCCTATACTAAGTAATGTGATCATGTTGAATGTTTATTAACTGTCTCATACAATTCTTACTTCCACAGTCAACGCAGGAACTGAACTGGTTTATAACTTGCATCAGTGACTTTGAATTGAGTTTGGTGTCTGTGGAGAGAGTGGACCAGTATATGAAAGTGACACCAGAGGTAAATGCTTGATTATGAATTGAATTTACTTCCATAGGGTTAATTGTATCTTTCTGTAAACACTTACCTCTCACAATTTCAGGCTGAGTGGAGGAGAAAGTCTACCGAACCTCCTTCCAATTGGCCAGCTCAGGGTAGAATTGCATTTGAGAACTATTCAACAAGATACAGACCTGGCCTTGATTTGGTGGTAAAGGACATCAACCTTAATATCCAGCCACTAGAAAGGGTTAGTTTTTGTTTTAAATTCAGTTATGATTAAGTCCATCTGAGGTTTCACTTGGAATCAATGACTTACTTATCTTTCTGGTAGGTTGGCATTTGTGGTCGAACAGGAGCAGGAAAATCTTCATTAGCCACGGCCTTGTTTAGAATTATTGAATCTGCTATGGGCAACATTATAATCGATGATGTACCAATCAGCAGTTTGGGCTTGCATGATTTGCGCAGCAGATTGACCATCCTTCCACAGGTAAGATCTAGTTGCCGTTGTGGTTTATTGAAAGTTTTTACCTCCGATATGAGTCATCGACTCCAAAGAGATAGATGTGTGGTTGCAGCACTTACATGTTCTACACTTGGGTAAAGAAGAGTAACAAGAGAATTTGCGTAAAGTGATTTCTTGAGATGCACACACTATGAAAGACCATTTGCAAACATATCTAAGGTCAGCATCTTTGGCTCTAGTTCTCTCTTACCTTTGCAGGAGCCAGTGATTTTCTCAGGTACATTAAGGATGAATCTAGATCCGGTATCATCTCACACTGATTCTGAAATCTGGTGGTCTCTGGAAAAAGCTCACCTTAAAACATTTGTGGAAGGGCTCCCAGCTGGACTGGAGCATGAATGTGAAGAGGGTGGTCAGAATCTGAGGTATGTACACAGATTTATAATTATCAGATCAGTTTAGTCAGATCCATACACATATAATCTATTCAGTCTAAAACCTCAAAAATATACCTTCCTTCAGTGTTGGACAAAAGCAGCTTGTTTGCTTGGCAAGAGCGCTACTACGCAAAAGCAAAATTATTGTTTTGGATGAGGCTACAGCTGCAGTTGACATGGAAACGGACAGTCTCATTCAAGAAACCATCAGGACAGAGTTCAAGGATTGTACTATTTTGACCATTGCCCACAGGCTCAACACTATCATGGATAGTGACAGGTATAGTAGTAATATTTTCAATCATGGTATTTTATTGGAGCTCATATAACAATTAGAATGGTGATGTGAGTAATCAATGTTATGTATTTTCAGAATTCTTGTGCTTGACAAAGGTCATGTTGCCGAGTTTGACACTCCAACCTCCTTGTTAGCTGACCAGAACTCAATGCTATACAACATGGCAAAGGAGGCAGGCTTGGTGTGATATATATGGTACACGACATATAATCAAAGCACGAGCACTGGAATAAAATTTTGCGCCCAAACCAGGTTATCTTATTATATAATCATTGAAGAGTGAGAAACTCTTGTGACCTATTGAAGAGGGATTCCCTGACTTTGGGGCAAAAGAACAAAGCAACAATTATTAGCAGAAACCTAAAATAGTTTTTTGCTGATTCTTTAAAATATATTGTCATCATATTTGGAGTTGTAAATATAATTTATATAAATAAATATTCAGTCTAAGTTAAGATAGAGCACCTGCATAACACAAGGGGGATCACCTTTGGTGACCTTCCATGACAAAATGACATCCTATTTGCAAGGTATGCCCTGATTGGCTAAAATTGTAGGACAGAAGGGACACAAGCTGTAGCTGTTTATTTATCCTGTGTTACTCAAATATGTTCAATACCTCATTGTAACTGGTTCAGTATGCTTAAAATGAAATTTGAAATTATTTTCCAATGCCTGTGAGCATAGTTTGTCTTGTTTTCTACTCAGGGCAGTGCTCATAACGATTTTGTTAATATCTTATCTAAAGTTCTATGTCATTTTTAGCTTCAGTTATCAGTTCATTTTGTAACTTTTAAGGGAAATCCGTGCTGAGGTACAGGTTGAACTCACTTCAAGTTTCTTACTCTTTATTTTAGATTGTATCATGTATATATATCTATTGAGTTGGTACCAATTGTTACTGCCATAAATTCAAGTGCTCTTGAATCAAAGTGACTTAGTCCCTGTGCATTGTTAGACAGTTTGAAGGACATAGTGTGCCTCTGAATAGCACTGTGATATGTCTAGTCATACACAAATATTGTTGGAAACCTTTTTTAGACACTATGCTGTGGTACGATGTATGTAATTGTATGCAAAGTCTGCTATAGGCCTAAGTACTTATTTCACTACATAGTTACTAATTCAACTTGTTTTCATAAAAAGCAGCAAAATCTATTATTTTTGCCTTAATAAAATAGGAAGTGATTAATGTAACCCCCTAATTTATATCTTTAACATTAGAGGCACTCTTTCATTAAACATATATTGCAGTTCATATTATTACCACCATCAGATGGCACTGTTCTATTGGAAGTGTTACTATTTTGAAAATTACTTTCTCACTGCTAAGCCTTCAGACTTAGTTGTTGTGGCTGGTATTCACTGGAAGAACTCACTCTACCATGAAAATAAATGGATTTTGTAATGTGTTCAGCAGTTACAATCTTCAGTTGGATTCGAAGCCACAAAGACATTGATTTATACGATAGAAAATTAACACAGTAAGGCATGTATATGATTACTCTATGTGAATAAATTTGGAGATAGAGAGGGCTGGCTACCTAAATTTTGGAGAGAGGAGCTGTGCAACCAATTGCTGCAAAATCCAATGCATGTCTGATGGATTAAACTGATGTCGCCAAGTAGATGATTCCAAGTAGATTATATCATCAAAGAATGTGTATCTGAGATGCTGCCAGTGACTTCTGGTGGTACTCTAGTGATGGCAAATTGGTGGATCATTATGAATTTCACTGTTCATAGGTAAATAGTTTGTGGGGCTGGTATTATTTCTACTGTCAGAATACCACAAGCCTCTAAACAAGTGGCTTGGAATCATTGAGTTAAAATTTAAATGGGTCCTCCCAATAACCATTGTATTAAGGTGAAACAGCATTGTATTAGGGGTACAAAACAGCATTGTATTAGGGTGAAATTTATTTGTCCAGGATTGAGCCATCTCACTGTGATAATATTTCCATGAAGTGTTACTTTTTAAAAAGGCATTGCATTCAGGCCTACGAAACTCATCAAAATAACATTTCATGTTTAATATCTATTAATTACTTTGCTAAAGTGGCCAAAATTTTCAGATTTCAGATGTGGTCCCTCCAATAATGATTGTATTAATGTGAAATTTATTTGTCCATGATTGAAGAACAACCTCCCTGCTTAAGATAATATTTCCATGAAGTGTTACTTTTTTAAAAGGCATTGCATTCAGGCCTGTGAATCTCATCAAAATAACATTTCATGGAGAGGCCAAAATTAGCATTTTCGGTCTGAATCTGGTCTGAAAAGAGCTGGCCACAGTCTGCCATGGTGCATTCTGCTGTAATGGCCAAACTTGCCTTGGTTGGCAAATAAATGCGTTTGTGATGTCTGGGAAATTTTGGTTAGGCTGGTGGACTATGAACTGGTAAAATGTTCTTCACCTGCATGTCACAATTTCTATGACTGATTTTGCAACTCTTCTCTAGCATCGCCAAAATTAGGTCAATTACTGTGTCCATTGATTTCAACATATTGCCAAATCTGGCGTTATTTTGGGCTGTTAAGCATGTATTGTAAGCCCCCGGAAGGTGTCGTCATGGTTGCGAGAATGGGTAGCAATCGTGGAAAAGGGTGGTGCGCCAGTGTTGCACGCAGTTGCTTTCTCTGGGATATTCTTAAGTTTGTAATTGGTGTACTAGAAGCCGTTGCCCTGTGGTCGCCGTGGGGATGTGGTGACGTGAGTCAAGTTCCAAGTTTTGGCAAAGTCTCTGAACGTATCACTAGAAAGTGTGGACTGTTTTCTGAGACGACGTGTTTGGGAATTCCAATTTCCAAGAATAGAAGTTTCAGGGGGTCGATCACAACCGAACTGGGGGAGGGGTTTGGGAGCCTGCTTACTGCTCCTTACCCCGTAAGGGGGGGGGGGAGCTTTTGTTATCACTTTGTTTTCGCGATTGATGTCACCTTCTGGGTGATGTCGCCTTTTCCGCCAATTGTATGCCAGATGAAAACACAAGTTAGTTGGAACAGTAGTCTGTGAAGAGGAGCCACTGTTTTTTTCCCAGATTCGAATAGGTCTGCTGCAACATGTGACCATGCACATGAGAATCTGATGTTGATACAGAGGCTCGCATTGCTGAGTGAATTTGAGCGACTGACACTGTGAGCAAGACTTCACCAATCTCAATGTCTTTGTTAACGTTGGGCCAGAACATGGTCTCCTTAGCCAAGAGTTTTGTCTTTTGATGTCGAGGTGTATGGTTTGCAGCTTTGGGAGTATGCTGGCTTGTAAAGCGGGAGGTATTACAACTTGTTGGCCCTTCACTACAATGCCATCTGTGACAGACAATTGGTCGCGGACTCCAGTAGGGACGCAGACTGGCCGGCAGGTCCTGGACTGTGTCGGGCCATTCTTGCACAATGACTTTGGTAAGAGAAGTTAGAGTGGCGTCAGACAGTGTGATCTCTCAGCTGTTGTAGTTTGCTGTCCGTAAAACTGAGAAAGTTGACTCGTATGTCTAGGTCGATTTCAACAGTGGTATCGCATGAGAGACATGAAAGGCCATCCTCAAGTTAGTTGTTGATACCACGTTGGTGTGTGAGTGTGAAGTTATAGCGTTGTAGACGAATCAGCATCCGCTGTAAATGTGCAGGTGCCGAAGCGAGAACTTTGTCTAGTATCATTACCAGGGCTTTGTGGTCGGTGATGACTTCGAAACATCTTCCGTAGAGGTATGTGTGGAAACAGTGTACTGTGGACACAATGGCTAATGGTTCACGTTCGATGCATGCATAGCGTTCTGCCGGTGTGAGACTTTTACTGGCTTATGTAACTGGTCGTAGAACATGGTTCATGTCAGCTTGTAGGAATGCTGCGCCAATCCCACGTTGGCTGACGTCAGGTGAGCTTGCAAGGGTTTCGCGGGGTCGTAGTATTGCAGTGGGAAGTCAGCTGTGACTTCTGGTTTCAGCGATTCAAAACACGTGGTGGTGAGCTCCCACAAGAACATAGAGTTCTTTTTAAGTTTTCTCAGAATTGAGGTTTTGTTGCTGAAGTCTGGGATGAATTGCGATAAGTATGTGAGGAAGCCCACGAAGCTCTGTAGTTCAACTTTGTTGGTTGATTCTGGTTTTCAGTAGGTTTTGTACTTTCTGCGGATCGGGCTTGAAACCTTCTGCCGAGTATACATTGGAAAAGAATGCAATAGTTTCTTGATTTCACACTTGGAGGAGTTTAGCATGAGACCGTAATGAGCGGCAATGTTTATGAAGTGGAGCAAGTGTTATTCAGAACTGTCTAGAGGGTGCATGAGTGTATTACTTTCGGAGCAAGATGTGACTTGTCAGTTTTAGTTGCTTTTTGGATGTTTTGCAGACTCTCGCGCTTTACAGGTGCACTGAAGACAACTTCCTTCAAGGGGGTGTGCGGTAAAGGACTTCTCGACAGTGTGTCGGCCACAGGGATGTCTTCTCCATATCGGAACACCAGCTCAAAATTGTACTCCAGAGTACGAAGCAGCAGATTCTGTAGACGTTCTGGTGCCTTGTCAAGGGGTTTCCCATTTTTGGACACAAGTGGCTTGTGATCAGTACTTAGGGTGACATTAGACCATAGGTATAATGATGGAATTTCGTCAGACTATATGGCACTGCCAGCATTTTTTTTTCAATCTGGGCATACTTAGTCTCGGCGGATGACATCGTTCTGCTTGCAAAGGCAATAGGCTTGTCATCTTGATACAGTGCAGCACCAAGCCCATATTTACTTGCATCATTTCCTAGAGTGAGCTGCTTTCGAGGGACATAAAATGCAAGCACGGATGCGGAGGTCACAAGCTCTTTCGATTAGGCGAAAGCAGTACGCTGGGGACATTGCTTTTGAGCAAATTCAAGAGAGGGACCATTGTGTCGGAGAGATTCGGCAGGAACTTGCCCAGGTAGTTTATTGTTCCTAGGTAACGACAGAGAGAGGAGACATCAGTTGGCTCCGGCATATCAACAATAGCCTTGACTTTTTCCGGGTCAGTGTGAAGGCCTTTACTACTATAGTCAGGGTTCTAAGCTCCAAAATTTGGCAAAATCATTCACGTTGTGATACAGCTCTGACACTGCACAATGATAGAGGTGGGTCAATACCGTCATTATTAATATGGACCCACCTACAAAAACTTCCTGTTATGAGCATGGTTGCCATGGAAACAAAAGTTTTAATTTTTCAACATTACCCGGAAATTGTAAAATAACATGATTTCTAAAATTCACAGCTTCACCCAATGCTATAGAGTAATAACAAAGGGTTTAGGAATGCAATTTGGTAAATAACTTGGAGGTCAAAGCCAAAGTCACCAATCTGGAAATCTAGCAATACAGATTCAGATTCATTCATTTTATTTCACATTCATAAAACATATATTATAAATTTAATTTTCAAAACATTTTGTACATAATGTGAGGAGACCCCACTAAGAAGGTATCCCTTCGCTATCGTGGGGCCACCTACAGAGATTAAAGATTCATAAAATATTTTTTATACTATTTATAGGGTTCGATTCCCGGTCGAGCCTAAGTTGGATGGCTGTTTCATCCTTCGTCTCATTGCCATGGTCCCTGCCTGTCTTAATTAGCCCATCCGGTGCAGAAATACAGGACGTAATGCCCAAATCACACACAAACACACAGTGAGGGTTTGACCTTGAACAAATATAACAATTAGGAATATCACAACGTTCGTTATATGTTGCAATCATACTAAATTTAATAAACCTCTTAAAACCGTCTTGACTATGTTATTATTTAAATTATTTATGTACCTATACTTAATAATTTGCTAGGCAAATTCATGGATAACTAATGGCAATCTAAATCTATGTACTTGTCTTGTTTCATAATTATGATGCTGAGTTGATGATAAGGGCAGAAGATAATAAAATATTTCAGGAGAATGTGATTTATACGTTTATAACAGCATTTAAGGTCATGCGTTGACACTTCCAACCCCACAGTAAGACACCATAGGTCAAACGTGATAGAATCAAACAATTATATATGTGATTTAGAGTATAAAGAGGCACCGTTTTTCAAACGATTCATAACACCTATAGTTTTAGACAACTTATTGTTATCATATCACAATGGGGTCTCCAATTTAGGTTTTTATCTACAATGATACCTAAAAAGTTAAATTCTTCCACAAATTCTATGGTGCTATTTTCTATCTGTAAATGGGGATAATAAACTCTTGTTATGGGGTGTGGAAGGGGCGGGGGCCTAGCTCAGTGGCAGCGCGCTGGGCTTCCAACCACTCAATTCCCGGTCGAGCCTATGTTGGATGGCTGTTTCATCCTTCGTCTCATTGCCATTGTCCCTGCCTGTCCTAATTAGCCCATCAGGTGCAGAAATACAGGACGTAAAGCCATAATCCACCTACACACCCATGGGGTGTGGAAGATCATGGCCTTGGTTTTTGTTTTATTAATGGAAAGCTTGTTAGCCCTCAATGAGTTGTTTACCCTGACCAACTCATCATTTATATTTATCTCAATTGTTCTATCAGGACTGAAAAGTATTTAGTGATGCAACTAGAGTGTATCGTCAGCATAAACAATTGGATGAAAAGCTGAGGTTGCACTTACCAAATCATTTGTATAGATAATGAAAAGCAGGGGGCCTAGTATGGATCCCTGAGGGACACCAACCTTAAGAGGTAACTTTGCAGACATTACATCACATCATCAACAACTACATACTGTGTCCTGGTTGTTAGATAATTGTTTAATAGCTTCAAAGCAATCTGTTTTAAACCATAATATTGTAGTTTGTATAAAAGTACTTCATGGTCCAGTGTATCAAAGGCCTTTGATAAATCAAGATATATATTAATAGGAATTTCACTTTTATCTATCTCTTCAATTACTAATTCCAACATTTCTAACACTGCCAGCTCTGTCGAATGCATATGTCTGAAACCATATTGACTTCTATAGAATAGTTTGACAGAGTTAAAGTAATCATGAACTGGGTCATGTATAATGCGCTCAAAGACCTTTGATACACTGGGAAGTACTGATATGGGCCTATAGTTCTCAATTTTGTATTTTTCATCTTTCTTATATAATGGGACAACCTTTGCGATCTTCAATTTATCTGAGAATATTCTTACTTTTATAGACTGGTTAATTAGCAAGGTCACGACATCACAAATCTCCAGTTTAATCTGTTGAAGTAATCTACTAGACAAGTTATCAAAGCCACAGCCATCTTTTGTCTTTAATGAATAAAGTACTTTATGGGGCAGGGGCCTAGCTCAGAGCTTGGAGGAATTAGAGAAGGAGAGAACACTCAGAATTTGCTCCATGAGATCAGCGTCGCGCTGTTGAATCTCCTACTAATTAATATGAACTATACTCAGCAGAAATGGTACTGTTTAGTTATTTACCCAATTAAATGTATCTATTTCATTATCACAAAAGGGCGGGGGCCTAGCTCAGAGGTAGCGCTCTGGGCTTCCAACCGCTGGGTCCCGGGTTCGATTCCCAGTCGTGCCTAAGTTTGATGGCTGTTTCCTCCTTCGTCTCATTGCCATGGTCTCTGCCTGTCCTAATTAGCCCAACTGGTGCAGAAATAAGGACATAAAGCCCTAAATCGACCCACCCACCATTACCACAAAAGCCAGTTTTGTGTTCTACTATTAGATTCTTCTTTGGTGAAAATTAAAGCATTTTTGGTGGAGGTTTAAACGAAAATAAATGAGAAAGATTTAGGAATTTGTTATTAAAACCGTCATTACATAAAATCCACAAATACCCACACAGTGCAATTATGCTTAGATGAAACTAAATATTCTGGCCATCAAAATGATATAACCTACATTCACGGCTTCCTGTGGCATGTCTGCTTAATATTAGAATAAACACAAAAAATACTAATGACATTAATCCAGATATATCTTAATAACTAAACATCTAAGTGAATTCAAATTTAAGTGTATTATCCACAAGATTGTTGTCTTCCTAATATCATAATCACTATGTATTTTTTAGTTCTTTGGTACTCAGAATAACCAAATTATGTGTATCATGCATTGCAAATGAATTTGTGAAAACGGATAAATATCTATATTCCATGCTTATTGTTGCACAATTGCCCCCCAATTAGGGGCGGTTCCTTTAGGTCATTAAGCTTTTTGCGCGACGGTGATTCAACTTTTGATGTACCTAAGTGTCCTCTCCTTCTCTAATTCCTCCAAGCTCAGAGGTAGCGCTCTGAGCTTCCAACCGCTGGCTCCCAGGTTCAATTCCCGGTCGAGCCTATGTTGGATGGCTGTTTCATCCTTCGTCTCATTGCCATGGTCTCTGCCTGTCCTAATTAGCCCAACTGGTGCAGAAATACAGGACGTAAAGCCCTAATCACACACACACCTTAAGTACTTTATCTCTGTGTACTTGTTGAAGTTCAAAGCATTGCTCTAAAGGTGTATTTGAGTAATTTTTGAAATGACGCCATCTGGAATTCTTATTGAACTAGCAAGTTTTGATCCTATATTTACATAATATTCATTAAAAGTCATGGCAATATTTTGCCTATCAGAAGTATATTCATTGTCTATCAGGAAATATTTTGGAAACTCATTTTTCTTAACAATTTTAATTATTATGGAATTTATCATGCCCAAAGTCTTTTTTATGTCATTTCTAAATCTATTAAAAAAATGTTCATAATATGATTTCTTCGCTAAATGAATACTTTTTCTTAGTATTGTATTATATGTCTTTAATTAACCTTCAAAGTGTTGTAGTTAGGGTTATTTTCATCTATTGATCTAAACTTGATATACATTTTGTCTCGATTAGAGCTCTTGATTTTACAATTCCTGTGTTATACTAATGTGACCCATGAAGGCTATGGCAGACTTGAGAAGTTCCAGCTTTTCTTCGTTCATCTTGGTTCCGACTTGAGCACATCGATCCAGGAAAACTTTCAGATTGGCGTCCTGTAGCTTGCCTTTAGAGGACTGGCATATTAAATCTTTCACGAAGCAGCTCTTTGTTTACCTCAGTGGGGTCCAAACAAATATGAATGTCACCAGACTTCTTGTGGACAATGATAGGGCGGGGGCCTAGCTCAGAGGTAGCGCTCTGGGCTTCCAACTGCTGGGTCCCGGGTTCGATTCCCAGTCGAGCCTAAGTTGGATGGCGGTTTCATCCTTCGTCTCATTGCCATGGTCTCTGCCTGTCCTAATTAGCCCAATTGGTGCAGAAATACAGGACGTAAAGCCCTAATCACCCACCCACCCTTGTGGACAATGACCACTTAATTAACCCAAGGAGTGGGCCCCGTGATTGGGGCAATGACACCTTCAGCCTCCATCTTGTCAAGGGCAGTTTTGAGCTTGTCTCGCAGACTGATTTCCCGATGAGGCATTAAACAATAACTCACACACACACACACTCGCAGACTGATTGCAATTCGTTTGTTAGGCATAACAATGGGAGTATCATTCTTTGACAGTCGCAAACACACAGTGCCAGGAAGAGTTCCCAGATAATTATCAAACACAGATGACACAAATTCCAGCATCGATTCCAGATGGGTGCCACACAGTCCATATTCTCTTCCAACACTTGGATTAGGCCCATCTGTTGAGCTCCTCTAAGGCCAATGAGGGGTGTTGGCATTCCACAGACAACTGTGAACTCAACAGAGTACATAGTAGTGGAATTGTTCCACATTTGCAGCTTTTTGTTGGTGACTTTGACATCCGAAGCAAATTTCTCAGGCAGGATGTTCACTGATGCACCTGTATCCACTTAAAAGACAATTTCTTGGCCGTCAATGATTAGATTGCAGTTGAGTTGTCGCTTGGCCTCAAAATCATCCCCAACAGCATAGATCCACTCTTGTTCAGATTCGGAGTCCTCCATTTTGTTCACATTGTGGACTCGCTTGGGTTTGCACTTGGATTATGAGGACTTGGGAGTTGGGACACGTGTCAATATCCTCAGAATTTGCAAGATTTCTCCTCACTGGAGTTCTTCTGGCGGGCTGGAGGTTGACTTCACTGGTCAGCAGATTTGCCTTTGTGTCTGTTCATCGGTCTGGAGTCCAAGACTATGTTGACGGACTCTTTGCAGTTTTGCAGATGTCAATGCATTTGCCCAGTTTGAGCTTTCGCACTTTCCTCGTTCTATCTTGAATCCTGCCTTTGCTGCACATTACCCTCCCTGGTTCCACAACAGTCGAGAAGCCGGATTCATCACAATTCCAAAATCCGGGTCACTGTAAATTTTCCATCATCCAACACCTTCTTGTATATTAAAAAAAAAACTCCTTAACTGCTTCCGTATTGAAACAGCTTTTTCCAATAGTTTTCCGAATTGATAATGTTGGATGTTTGCTCAAATTTTATTGAGCCAGTCCTTCAACCATTTTTCTGAATCAGTCAAACATATGAAATGGTTCTTCTGCCAACTGAAATGTTAGTCTTCGAACATCATTTGCAGTAATAGAGAACATGTTTTTCTCCATATATTTATCTAATTTTAACCAGCCAAAGGGGGAGCATGAACAATTGGAATGTACCGGTGCCTTGTGCTTGACACAGGTGCGGGAACCAGTGAACAAAGGCAGGTGCTTTGCACTGGATTGTGGCGCCACCTTTTGGGAGAAAATGAGCAACCTGGGATAACTTACGGTATTTTATAACAATTAATTTTTCCAGAGCCTTCAGGTGATTTAGAATATTGTATTGTGCATGTTGAACATGTTGCCGGTGTTAAATATAAATACATATCTGATGAAGTGTAGTTGATGTTTAAACTAATCAAGAGTCCTGTCAGTCTTAACATGGCACAATTAGGTAAGGGAGCATGGGGTTCATTGTTGCCAAACAGCATTGGGTAAACTTTTCATTTGTGCACTGAGCAGAGCATTTACAGCTCATTTCCCCCTATTATTGGGTATATTGTTTGTCTATAACATAAATTCCAAAACAAAAAGTCAATAAGTAGATCAAATAAATTATATTTGCATGAACTTAAATTCTGAATGAGATAGATTACATCCAAACAAGAACCAAGTCCATCGAAGTCAAGGGGGATGCATCCCTCCCCTACACATTTATTATTTATATATATTTATCCCCGTAGAAAAATTGCAAACTGCAGTCTACAAAAATCACGTGGACTATATTACATTATCGCTACGCCCATGCAATGTATTGCACACCGTGCAAAATTGGTCAAAGTTCACCATTCTAGTTCACCATGCTTTGCAAGCATATAATATCCCACTTTCACTACGTCGAACTGTCGCCATAATACATATCCTTGCATGCAGTCCTGCCCTCTGGTGGAAAAAACAAAACAAAAACTTATTAACCAATCAGATACCAGGGTGCACCATGACGCTATGACACCATATTCCAAATATGGTAGTGCTTTCTCAGGTCTTCCCTGATTGTCCAATAAATTTAACTTCTGTTGCAATCGGGAAGGATCGAGATGAATAACCACACAAATTACGAATTCAGGGCAAAGGTCGCGGTGCTCCATGCTCGACGATATTTGCCAATGGGAAAATGATAATATCCATATTTCAGTTTCTGTATTCCTTATGTGGAATTGAACAACTTTGAATCGAGGGCCATAGGTAAAAACTATCTGGGTTAGTTGTGCGGGATCTTTAGTGAATTGTTCACAGTGTGTTCCCAGAGACAGGCAAATCTGCGCCGATTAAGCAGAGACAATATTGGAGAGAACCAAAATTGATTACAAAGGCAAGTACTATAATGGATTTGATTAACCTGAATGAAATTCAACTAGTGCTCAGAAACAGGTTTGATGCAATAGCCGTTCGAGACCTTGACATCAGTAACATGAAGATAACAAAAGCAATAAACGAAAGTGCCATATAGACCATCACCAAAACAAGAAACAGAAAGATCAAAACTTTAAGTCAGAAACACAGTCCTGAGCTTCTATAAGAAGCGAAGGAACATGACCAACAGGGGCACAACAAGAGACAACATTTTATAGGACCATGATAAGAAAAAGAAGAAGAGTAGTACTAGATATCAGAGCACAACTCAATATAGAGGGCCGTAGAGGAAAGAAAAGGACTGATGAATAAACAGTAAGGAAACCAGAAACTAATATCAGCACTAAAAAAAGCTTATCAAAAATACTAATATATCAATAACAACAAACAGAGACAGAGATGTCGAAAGATGTGCAGAATTTTACCAGCAACTTTATACAAAGGGCAAGTGCCATCATCATGAATCCAAAGCACCATTGTCCACTAATACTAGCAAATAAAATTGAAGAAATACTAAAGCAAATAAAGAGCACCCCGTGAAGGTGAAATTACTATTTATGTACTCAAAGCAGGGGATAAGTGCACCACATATAGATTAAAACAACTGTTCAACTTAGCATAACTACAAGAAAAAGCTGGAAGAATGCCAACATCATCCTGTTGTTCAAAAAAGGTGACAAGAAAGACCTGAACAAATACAAACCCATCAGCCTGCTTACACATGTCCTAAAATTTTGCATGAAAGAAATAAAGAACAGAATCAATGAAACAGTGAATGAAAACCAACCACCAGAGCAGGCACCTGAATGCACCGGTTACTCTGATCTAGACCATCTCCATACAATGACACAGGTGTTAGAGAAATACAGTGAATGCTGCATCCCCCTGTACATGGCTTTTGTGACTATCAGAAGCCTTTGATTCCCTAGGTCATGAAACTGTTTTAAATGCCATTGAGAAGCAGGACATGCAACGATCATATATTAACACATTAAAGTCATTACAAGGATGGCACAGCACAAATTAGAGCATGCAGACAAGATAAGTGGCAGAATTGCTATAGAGAAAGGGGTGAGACAAGGAGACACGCTATCCAAATTTATTCACTGTGGCATTGGAAGAAATATTCAGAAGAGCAAGTTCTGGAATCAATATCTAGACAGGACAACAGCCAGAACAAGACGGGAGCTAGGATGACAACCCCAGTGTTCCAGACCTCCAGGAAGAAGTGCATCAAGGAGGAGCATCACAAGGGCAAGAGAGCAAGTCATAAGAAATACCAGGGGGACATAAACAAAGAGAGAAGAAAATGTACCAGAGAGAAGAAAGAAACTACATGAATCTATCAACAGATCTAAGATGGAAGACTTTAGATGTCCATCTGGACAGCATTCCAGAGACTAGAAAGCATCAAAAAGAAACTATATCATGAGTCAAGACAAAGATCATCTGTGAAGAATACATGTATGTATATATTTGGGGAGAAAACAGTAGGAAACAAAGCACAGCAGGCTAGCAGAGCTGAGACAACCGAATCTGACCAAGGAGTGGAGAATATCAACTTTTAAAGAAGAAAGGAAGGCCTCAAGGAGCTTTGAGCAGACCTTCACACTTAGCCGGATCAGAGGCTGGAGTGTCCCGGAATGAAATTTCGTTAAATCCGGGGCGGTCCGGGCGAAAAAGTTAGAAATGTCAACAAACGAAATATTTGGCGGTGTGGACACAAAGGCCAGACGGTGGCAACACGGAGCAACACGGCCATTACACGGATGTGTACGGTCGATACACGGATATGTACGGCAGAAACACGGTGGTGCACGGTGAACCAAGGAACGAGCCACGGTTGTTGCCGGAGGTAACACGACTGTGCCGGATGAGGGCGGAGTGAACTGGATGTTACACGGGGTCTTCACGGATATACCCGATCTTTACACGATCTTACTACGATATCACTACGGAGTTAAGCGGTTTTCACCCGGATCGCTCTGAAATTGGTATTTAAACTGGCTGCGTTCTACTGTCCATCATTCCACTTTGGACTACCATACTGCAAAGGTGTTGCTCCTACTACAGAAGAATTGGATATGTCTTTATCACACTACGACAGGGTGGAATTGGATGTGAAGTACCTGGACATGCAAGTCCAGCTACTTACTGCTGCTAATGATATAATTCTGCAAGAAGAACAGAAACTTCAACAACAACTGATGAAGATGACTAATTACAAAATGCTGGTACTGCATGAAGAAGAAGAAGGCAAATGTGGGTGTGACCTTGGCTCCTAAGAAGGCCTCTTTATGGGCAGTATGAAAAACTGATGGCTGAATTGACTGCAGAAGATGTGGGTGGCTTCAAGAATTTCATGAGGATGGAGCCTGACTTATTTCATGAAGTTCTTGCCAGAGTGGGACCTAGGATTACAAAGCAGGAGCGCACAAGTGCAAAAAATACACAGCATTTAATTATTGTCATGCAATACAGTTTACATGAAAAAAATTAACATAGTAATACAATGACCAGTAATTTTAAATGTATCAGTTGCTGGTAATAAAAGTTCATTGTTCATTTAATAAAAGTTAATTGTTCATTTCCAGGTGAACATTACTCGGTTGTGGTAGTTGGAGGCGTGGGCACCGAAAAGGAGGAGTTATGGTCATCACCACCAACCATCCCCCCCACACTAGTGTTCAACAAGTAGCTGGTCAGAGAAACATCCTGAGGCGTGCTACAATCCTGTGGTGACATGGAAGGACGACTGTGCAAAGGACCTACAGTCAACCATGCCTGACTTATAATCCTCGAAGATGTCGCGGGAGGGGGGATCGGTGAAGGCACAGACGAAGAAGAGGCAGACGACATGAGAGCCTGGGGTGAAGGGCCGGATGCAGGAGCGAACATCTGGGCAGCAGGGCTGGAAGAATGCTGAGTGAACATCTGGGCAGCAGGGCTGGAAGAATGCTGAGCGAACATCTGGGCAGCAGGGCTGGAAGAATGCTGAGCGAACATCTGGGCAGCAGGGCTAGAAGAATGCTGATGAGGGAACATCTGCGCAGCAGGGCCGGATGAACTGGCTGTAGTAGCAGGAGCAGGGAGTATGAACTGCTGCTGCTGAGGGACAGGCGGCACAAAGGGATGATACTGCTGTTGCTGTTGCTGCTGGCGCTTCCGACGATACGCCTGCTTAAACTGCTTCAGGTGCTGTAAGATTTGGGCCTTGTAATCCCACCAAGTATCTGTGTCCATCTGCATGACCTGCAATAGCATGTGCATTATTGACAATGTAATGAAAAGACAAATCACCATACAGTGAACACTGGAAGTGCCAAGAAACAAAGCTACCACTTTCTACTATGGAAAAGCTACAACTTTAAAATGCAAGATTACAATTACAACTTTAAACTGCAACATTACAATAAGATTATCTTGATTATCACGACAACTGAAGCAGTATACTTACTTGAGTGGCAGCTTGTGGAGCAATTCCACCTCCACTACCTGCAAGGCTGGATGCATCACTGCTGCTGCCCTTGTAAGGCCCACCCTTGGACCTGCTGGTATCCAAGTCCCTGCCACCATCATCCGAACTATCCACAATGACCTCATCAGCATCAGAGGTCTCATCATCCTCAGTGGTAGCTCTGTTGCTGGATGCACTTTTGCCGATAAGCTGTGGGAAAGCTGCCCACCTTTCTTTCTCTTCCCAGCATCAACCCTCTTGATGTGCCTTTCCAGATAGCCAAAATTGATCTAGTTGTCCCGGTCTGTGAGGATTCTGGCGGCCCCACCAGAAGGCTTCTTGCTTGGATCCGTCAGCTTCCCCACTGAAGTCTGCATGGAGTCGATCCACGTCTTCAGCTGCTGGGCTGTACAACTCAGCTCCTTCGCATTCTGGTCGATTATTCGCGATTTGATGTCTGTCCGCTTGTATTGAGCAAGCCGCCGGTTGTACAGCATCTCCTGGGAACGGTACCAGTCGGCCACATCTTGTTCCTGGTCTTCTGTCAGGTTCAGGGGTTCTTTCTTGTGCCTCTTCGCTTTTGCTGCAGGTGGCGGTGGAGCTGCAGTACCAGTTACTGCAGCTTCAGCAGGTACAAGTGGCCCAAGTAAATCTGGTATGCCTTGCGGACTTTGCGGTCTTGATGAGGTATTACTGCCTGCATCTTCTTCAACAGCAGGTGCAGGTTCCTCTGGCAGTCTTCTTGGAAGCCCTCCCTTTTCCTCTCCTAGGTGGCATGGTGGTTATTAAAAGAAACGGCAGTAGTAGTAGCATGTCTTTGGTTCAGCAATCCAGAAGGTAATATCCAGAAGAAGTGGTCGATAAATCAATTAATTCGATGTTGATGAACGGCGTGCGTGCGGCGGAATGATGCTTCTCCCAAGACGGCGGTTCTATATACATCCGTACTCACTCCATGTTAGTCTAATTAACACCGTGTTGACACCTTGTTCACTCCGGCCTCTCCGTATTGACATCGTGTGACACTGTGTACATAATGGGGTTAACGGTGTCAAGCAAATGACCTGTAACCCGCTTTCCCTGTTCACTTCGTGTTTAATCCGTGTTGCCCCTTGTTCACTCGTGTGGAACCGCGTTGCTCCTTGTACTGTTCGGCGTGTACTTCTCACGCCCGGTTGACGCCAGACTTAACTGGAGATCACACAAGGTATTCCAGAGTCAATACGGAGGTCCCCGGAGATCGACGGAGTCTACTGGGAGTCTACACGGATCAACACGGAGTGAAATACATCGGTACCTCCGGCATGAAAAATTAAACATGTTTAATTTTTTTCCCGGAGTCCCACGGTGTTCCTGGATAGCCCCGGACAATGCCGGACAATGCCGGACATGAACAAGAGGTCTACACGGCATTCCCCGGTGTATGCAGGAGTTGTCCTCCGGGACGCTCCGGTGTCTAATCCGGCTAAGTGTGAAGGGGCCTTAAGGAAATAAACAGAGAGAGAAAAACAAAGTCAACAGAAGTTCTTTGAAAGCCCATACAAATTTAGATATTCTTTTTAGGAAAAATGAACCACCCTATAGAAGATGCAGAAGACAGTATATACCATGCTGATAGTGATTTGCCTAGAAACCTAGAATTGGGAGAGGAATCGGAGCACCGGACCCTTTAGTTCCATTTGATGATTCAGAAGAACAGGATCAGCAACATTTTTCCATAGGCAAAGATTGCTGTGTCCTGAATGGCCGTAATTTGTGTGTTTATTAATCTCCTTTTTGATTGGATGTAACAGAAGGTTATTGCACAATCAGGGAAGACCTTACAAAAGAGCACCATATTTGGAATATGGCGTCACGGCGTCATGGTGTTAGCTGGTGTCTGATTGGCCAATAAAGTAGTTTATTCCACCAGAGGACAGCACCTGCAAGTCTCTTCATTGGCCCAAGAATGGATGGAAAATATATGAGAATTTCCCAAGAGTCCCGAGACTTCATCAAGTACTCTACAGTTAGAAGACCTTGCCAAGCACATGGTTCTGTGCAGAAAGATGCTTCGTGCCAAAAGAATTGAATTCTATGATGATTGGCCAGTTTATGGAGATCTCTCTACAGGATGTAAAGGGAAAGATATTTTGTGCAAACTGTCAGCCAAGTGACTGACATCCTGTTTGTTACAGAGTAGGCCTAATTAGGTGAACCCCAGTATTAAAAAAGGAGGAATTCCAGGCTACTCTGGCTGCTTGAAACGCATCAAGCTATACATTTGGAAGTCCACTCACAAAGAAAGCAAGAAAATACAAGAGGTCATTTGAAGTGGTATGCATAATAGAGCGCCACTTCAACAATCTTGGTATGGGGTTTACCAATGGATGGACACTGGTGTTAACAATATCCCTTTTGCTGAGGGTTAAAAAGTGTTACTTCACCGGGTATCAGAAGTTATTGTAAAAAGTTGCCTTTTCAGCAAACAATTAATCAAGATGAGCTGCACCAATGTCTGATTTAAAAAGGTAAAGGTCGAGGAAGAGGTTTATGGTATACTATTAACTTGAAAGGTGCATAATATAATATTATAGCTTGACATTGGTTAAAGGAGGATCTGCTCAGTTCCTCTATGCTGTGCCTGGGTTTGAACCCATGGCCACACGCGTACGAGTCCAATGCTCTATCCACAAGGCCAGACCTGCACCCAAAAGTAACTTAATAAATCATTTATTCAGAACAAAATATTTCTTCAATCCCATGTGCCAGTGAGCAGAAATAATTTCTGGAAGACGCCCCTCAGAAATTATTCATCTATTTAGGATGTTAATTTGCGAGTGACAAATTATTTGCTAGTTACAGAGTCCCAAGCGGAGACAGGTTTTCCTGATTTCTTTTAGTTTAAAGTGTGAACTTTATTGTCTTTAGTCTTCATGCTTGATGTTTGCTTAGACAAAACTTGGTGATCTAACATCCACCATAATCCTTGGCGTGCCACAAGGCTCGATTCTATGCCCCCTTATATATTTTAAAATGTTTTTCTGGCTACCCAAGCAGCGACATGAATATTTGAGGCAAACATTACTTAAGGCCCCGTCACACTTAGCCTGATCAGAGGCCGGAGCGTCCCGGAATGAAATTTCCAGGCGAAAAAGTTAGAAATGTCAACAAACAAAATATTTGGCGGTGTGGACACGAAGGCAAGACGGTGGCAACACGGAGCAACACGGCCATTACACGGATGTGTATGGTCGCTACACAGATATGTACGGCTGAAACACGGTGGTGCACGGTGAACCAAGGAACGAGCCACAGTGTTGCTGGAGGTAACACGACTGTGCCGGACAGGGTGGAATTGGATGTGAAGTACCTGGACATGCAAGTCCAGCTACTTACTGCTGCTAATGATATAATTCTGCAAGAAGAACAGAAAGTTCAAGATGATGCAGTGAGGGCCACAACAACAACTGATGAAGATGACTTATTAAAAAATGCTGGTGCTGCACCAAGAAGAAGAAGAAGAAGAAGAAGGCGAATGTGGGTGCGACCTTGGCTCCTAAGAAGACCTCTTTATGGGCAGTATGAAAAACTGATGGCTGAATTGACTGCAGAAGATGTGGGTGGCTTCAAGAATTTCATAAGGATGGAGCCTGACTTATTTCATGAAGTTCTTGCCAGAGTGGGACCTAGGATTACAAAGCAGGATACCTTTTTGAGGAGGGCCCTTGAACCTGGATTGAAACTGGCTATTACCTTGCGCTACCTGGGTACGGGCAACAGCTACATGTCTCTGCAGTATGGATTTAGGGTAGCCTTCAACAATCTTGGTATGGGGTTTACCAGTGGATGGACACTGGTGTTAACAATATCCCTTTTGCTGAGGGTTAAAAAGTGTTACTTCACCGGGTATCAGAAGTTATTGTAAAAAGTTGCCTTTTCAGCAAACAATTAATCAAGATGAGCTGCACCAATGTCTGTTTTAAAAGGTAAAGGTCGAGGAAGAGGTTTATGGTATACTATTAACCTGAAAGGTGCATAATATAATATTATAGCTTGACATTGGTTAAAGGAGGATCTGCTCAGTTCCTCTATGCTGTGCCTGGGTTTGAAACCATGGCCACACACGTACGAGTCCAATGCTCTATCCACAAGGCCAGACCTGCACCCAAAAGTAACTTAATAAATCATTTATTCAGAACAAAATATTTCTTCAATCCCATGTGCCAGTGAGCAGAAATAATTTCTGGAAGACGCCCCTCAGAAATTATTCATCTATTTAGGATGTTAATTTGCGAGTGACAAATTATTTGCTAGTTACAGAGTCCCAAGCAGAGACAGGTATTCCTGATTTCTTTTAGTTTAAAGTGTGAACTTTATTGTCTTTAGTCTTCATGCTTGATGTTTGCTTAGACAAAACTTGGTGATCTAACATCCACCATAATCCTTGGCGTGCCACAAGGCTCAATTCTATGCCCCCTCCTATAATAGTGTATAATATTGATATTGATGACATCAATTTACATAATATCTGACAAATTATTACCCATATTTTTTGCAGATGAAATGGCACTGTGTTTATCATGGAAAAATGTTGATGAAATAGTTAAAACTATAAATAATGAACTTTCTGCTTTAAAAAAAAGAAGAAGGGTAAAAATGTTTATATGATATTTACACATCAGAGACAAATATTGCGCTAAATAATAGTATTTTTATTCGAACTCAATAAAAGCTCTAGATTTTGTTTTGGATGATTGGGATCTACATGTTGAGAACATCAGAAATAAAATATAGCTAAAGTGATAGGAGTTATTGGAAAAGCAAAGAAATATCTCCCTCAACAAACACCCAAAAACATTTTATTATTATTTCATAGATCCATAGATTTGACTAAGAGTATTGAGGTGTAGGATTGAATTTGCCATTTCATTTACCATTTTAAGAAAGCAAAACAAAATCTTCATTCACTTATTCAGCTGCAAGAACTCAATTCTGATATATTATTTCAAAATCTATGTTCTATCAATACACAGCGTGCATAATTATTATGCAAGTGTGGTATTCTTCAATAATTCAATGAATCCTAAGCTCTACCCAAGCCAGACCTCTAGGAGAGCACTTAAAACAGTTTGACCCCCTGAAGCTTTATTATGAACGTCCTATTCCTACCCTCATTGATGAATTTTGGGGATTATGTGTTTGTCACTTGTCAATTTGGCATAATCGCTTGGAAAATGATCCTACACATTGATTTTTATATATTTTAAAATGTTTTTCTGGCTACCCAAGCAGCGACATGAATATTTGAGGCAAACATTACTTAAGGCCCCATCACACTTAGCCTGATCAGAGGCCGGAGCGTCCTGGAATGAAATTTCCAGGCGAAAAAGTTAGAAATGTCAACAAACAAAATATTTGGCAGTGTGGACACGAAGGCAAGACGGTGGCAACACGGAGCAACACGGCCATTACACGGATCTGTATGGTCGC
Source organism: Alitta virens (assembly GCA_932294295.1). Classification (NCBI taxonomy): domain Eukaryota; kingdom Metazoa; phylum Annelida; class Polychaeta; order Phyllodocida; family Nereididae; genus Alitta; species Alitta virens. The sequence continues at coordinate 73,846,435 of OW028573.1, read as the reverse complement.
TACACAGATATGTACGGCTGAAACGGTGGTGCACGGTGAACCAAGGAACGAGCCACGGTTGTTGCTGGAGGTAACACGACTGTGCCGGACAGGGTGGAATTGGATGTGAAGTACCTGGACATGCAAGTCCAGCTACTTACTGCTGCTAATGATATAATTCTGCAAGAAGAACAGAAAGTTCAAGATGATGCAGTGAGGGCCACAACAACAACTGATGAAGATGACTTATTACAAAATGCTGGTGCTGCACCAAGAAGAAGAAGGCGAATGTGGGTGCGACCTTGGCTCCTAAGAAGACCTCTTTATGGGCAGTATGAAAAACTGATGGCTGAATTGACTGCAGAAGATGTGGGTGGCTTCAAGAATTTCATGAGGATGGAGCCTGACTTATTTCATGAAGTTCTTGCCGGAGTGGGACCTAGGATTACAAAGCAGGATACCTTTTTGAGGAGGGCCCTTGAACCTGGATTGAAACTGGCTATTACCTTGCGCTACCTTGGTACGGGCAACAGCTACATGTCTCTGCAGTATGGATTTAGGATAGCCTTCAATACCATTTCTATGTTTGTCATCGAAGTCTGCCAGGCCATCATAGACGAGTACTCAGCAGAAGTGATGCATTGTCCTGTAACCCCAGAAGCCTGGAAAGAAGTTGCCAATGGATTCTACAACAGATGGAACTTCCCCCACTGTGTCGGCACCATTGATGGGAAGCACGTTGCCGTCAGATGTCCTGCGAAGCCTGGATCCCTGTTCTACAACTACAAGGGATTTTTCTCTATTGTTCTACTGGCTGTAGTTGATGCTGAATACAAGTTCCTCTATGTTGACATTGGTGCCAGTGGACCAGGCTCAGATGCTGGAGTGTTTAGTCAGACAGAATTGAAGGAAGTGCTACAAAGTGGGAACATTGGATTACCTGAACCAGATAACCTGCCTAATGATGACCAACCAGTGCCTTACTTCATAGTTGGGGAGGATGCCTTTGGACTGCAGACTTGGATGATGAAGCCTCTGCCTCACAGGAACATGACCATGGAAGACCGAATCTTCAACTACAGACTTTCTAGAGCTAGACGGGTGGTAGAGAATGCCTTTGGACTTTTGGCTGCCAGGTTCAGGTGTCTCCTCACAATAATGCCTCAAAGTCCTGACAGAGTGTGCACCATAACTCTTGCTTGGTGTGTGTTGCACAACCTACTGAGGATGATGTATCCAACTGCTCAAGTAAAAGCTGTGGACCAGGAAAATGCAGACAGCTGGGAGTGTACCATGGCAACAAGACAAGATTTGAAAACAACACGAATGATGTAAGTTTGAACATTTAATTATTACGACACTTCAGACATCTGCAGCACACAAGTGCAAAAAATACACAGCATTTAATTATTGTCATGCAATACAGTTTACATGAAAAAAAGTAACATAATAATGCAATGACCAGAATTTTAAATGTATAAGTTGCTTGTAATAACAGTTCATTGTTCATTTCCAGGTGAACATTACTCGGTTGTGGTAGTTGGAGGCCTGGGCACCGAAAGGAGGAGTTATGGTCATCACCACCAACCATCCCCCCACACTAGTGTTCAACAAGTAGCTGGTCAGAGAAACATCCTGAGGCATGTTACAATCCTGTGGTGACATGGAAGGACGACCGTGTGAAGGACCTGCAGTCAACCATGCCTGACTTATTATCGTTGAAGATGTCGCAGGAGGGGGGATCGGTGCAGGCACAGACGAAGAAGAGGCAGACGACATGAGAGCCTGGGGTGAAGGGCCGGATGCAGGAGCGAACATCTGGGCAGCAGGGCTGGAAGAATGCTGAGTGAACGTCTGGGCAGCAGGGCTGGAAGAATGCTGAGCGAACATCTGGGCAGCAGGGCTGGAAGAATGCTGAGCGAACATCTGGGCAGCAGGGCTGGAAGAATGCTGAGCGAACATCTGGGCAGCAGGGCTAGAAGAATGCTGATGAGGGAACATCTGCGCAGCAGGGCCGGATGAACTGGCTGTAGTAGCAGGAGTAGGGAGGATGAACTGCTGCTGCTGAGGGACAGGAGGCACAAAGGGATGATACTGCTGTTGCTGTTGCAGTTGCTGTTGCTGCTGGTGCTTCCGACGATACGCCTGCTTAAACTGCATCAGGTGCTGTAAGGTTTGGGCCTGGTAATCCTACCAAGTGTCCGTGTCCATCTGCATGACCTCGTGGTATATCATGTCCGTGAAAACCCTCTTGGACAAGCTGCCTGAGTCATTTGGCTGACTCAACTTGCTCTGCATGTCCCGCTGCAGATCTGTGGCTTTTTCAATCAGCTGGAAATAGGAAAGAACACAACATTAGAGTAAAAGTCAAGCGGCAACTGCAATAGCATGTGCATTATTGACAATGTAATGAATAGACACATCACCATACAGTGAACACTGGAAGTGCCAAGAAACAAAGCTACCACTTTCTACTATGGAAAAGCTACAACTTTAAAATGCAAGATTACAATTACAACTTTAAACTGCAACATTAAAATAAGATTATCTTGATTATCACGACAACTGAAGCAGTATACTTACTTGAGTGACAGCTTGTGTAGCAATTCCACCTCCACTACCTGCAAGGCTGGATGCATCACCGTCATGATGATGACAAGGCTCGTGATGAAGTCTTGACGTCTTCTTGCTTGGAGGAGGGGCCCCCTTCTTGCTCCTGCTGCTGCTGCTGCCCTTGTAAGGCCCACCCTTGGACCTGCTGGTATCCAAATCCTTTTTGCACCATCCGAACTATCCACAATGACCTCATCAGCATCAGAGGTCTCATCATCCTCAGTGGTAGCTCTGTTGCTGGATGCGCTTTTGGCCGATTAGCTGTGGGAAAGCTGCCCACCATTCTTTCTTTTCTCAGCATTAACCATCTTGATGTGCCTTTCGAGATAGCCAAAATTTTCCATTATCCAGTTGTCCCTGTCTGTGAGGATTCTGGCGGCCCCACCAGAAGGCTTCTTGCTTGGATCCGTAAGCTTCCCCACTGAAGTCCGCATGGAGTCGATCCACGTCTTCAGCTGCTGGGCTGTACAACTCAGCTCCTTCGCCTTCTGGTCGATTATTCGTGATTTAATGTCTGTCCGCTTGTATTGAGCAAGCCGCCAGTTGTAGAGCATCTTCTGGGAACGGTACCAGTTGGCCACATCTTGTTCCTGGTCTTCTGTCAGGTTCAGGGGATCTTTCTTGTGCCTCTTCGCTTTTGCTGCAGGTGGCGGTGGAGCTGCAGTACCAGTTACTGCAGCTTCAGCAGGTACTTCAACAGCAGGTACAAGTGGCCCAGGTAAATCTGGCATGCCTTGCGGACTTTGCAGTCTTGATGAGGTATTACTGCCTGCATCTTCTTCAACAGCAGGTGCAGGTTCCTCTTGCACAACAGTCTTCTTGGAAGCCCTCCCTTTTCCTCTCCTAGGTGGCATGGTGGTTTTTCAAAGAAACGGCAGTAGTAGCAAGGCTTTGGTAGAGTTCAGCAATCCAGAAGGTAATATCCAGAAGAAGTGGTCGATAAATCAATTAATTCGATGATGATGAACGGTGTGCGTGCGGCGGAATGATGCGTATCCCAAGACGGCAGTTCTATATATACTAAGGCATCCGTACTCCGTGTCAGTCTAATTAACACCGTGTTGACACCTTGTTCACTCCGGCCTCTCCGTATTGACCTCGTGTGACACCGTGTACATAACGGGGTCAAGCAAATGACCTGTAACCCGCTTTCCCTGTTCACTCCGTGTTTACTCCGTGTTGCCCCTTGTTCACTCGTGTGGAACCGCATTGCTCCTTGTACTGTCCGGCGGGTACTTTTCACGCCCGGTTGACACTGGACTTAGCCGGAGATCACTCGAAGTATTCCGGAGTCAACAGGAGGTCCCCGGAGATCAACGGAGTCTACTGGGAGCCTACACGGATCAACACGGAGTGAATTAATCCAGTACCTCCGGCATGAAAAATTAAACCTGTTAAATTGTTTCCCCGGAGTCCCACGGTGTTCCCGGATAGCCCCGGACAATGCCGGATAATGCCGGACATGAACAAGAGGTCTACACGGCATTCCCCGGAGTATGCCAGAGTTGTCCTCCGGGACGCTCCGGTGTCTTATCCGGCTAAGTGTGAAGGGGCCTTTAGCAGTAATGCAATAAGTATAGGTCATTTCATCACATGTCATTTCAGATCAGTTTGTTCATATTTTTGTCTCTGAGATAGAGACATTGACTTTTTGAAGGTATTAGATGGCTTTAAAACTTGAGTCTTTTTCAAATATGCCTATTCCATTTGAATAATTTAAATATCGCTAGTCTACCAATTCCACCAAATAAGGGATAAAAATTAATATACAATATTGCATAACTCTTTTATTCAAGATGCTTCTTACTGTAATTATTATTTCAATTCAATGGCTGTACAAAAAATTGATGCATTAACATACGCAAAGGCAATTTGATAAAGAATGGAATGCATCCCTGTTGCAAGATAAGATTTATATATAATGGGTTGTTCCACAGAAACGATGCCCTTTTGGCATTTAAAATGCAAAAAAAAGAAAATGAAATTATGGATTCATACATTTCAGTGTTGTAACATGACAGCAAAACATTTATCATCTTTTACATTTAAATTGGCTGGTCTTGTGACCTGTAATGTAAGCAATTATATGGTAACTGGAATGACATTAACAGGATTGACATTTAGTGAAACTTTATGCAATATCTGAAAGGGAAATGCAGGTAATATTACAATATCTGAAAGGGAAATGCAGGTAATATTACCAAACTTCCCATTCCATTTTGTAATAAAGGAGTACTTTCCAAATTGCTTTGAAACAATTTCTGTGATAAATAGTTTCCTTATAAACTTGGTAACAGGAATGATGAACATAAAAGTCACCCCTGCCAATACAAACTCTTTTCTTTAAATATTGAAAAATATTTGAAATCTGTAAGATGAGCAGACATCCTGAAGTCCCCCATATTATGCTTTCATCTCAAAGTAGATCAGCCAAGTGTTTACGAATTGTATCTATATTTAGTGCAGCCACGTGGCTGGCAGTGACGGTTGAGTGTTTTGAAGCGTTGGTGCATCGCTTGCATTGGCTGACCTACTTAGTCACGCGTCCAGAGAGCACAGCCAAAAAACCACGGCATTGCTGTGAAATCTAGCATGGCACACGCCATAGCCGTGCGGAGGAGTGTGGCTTGCTTCAGGAAGATAACCCTTTCCAAGTTTCCCATTAATTCTGTTACCGTAGTCAAGGAAATAAACCATAACGAATAATGATGTAGCAGAAGTCAAATCTAAATCCTATTGTTTTTGGCATTCTTGAGGCTGTTAGAACCTGTTTGACATAAAGCCATATACAAAATGGCTTTTTGCTTTAGGTCACCTTATAGGCCTATATATTGACTTGAAGTAAGTCTATTAGTACAGTGTAAGTCCATGTATCTTGCATCATATCTTTGACCAAAACACAGAAGGTAAGTGACCAGAAACTTCCGGGCCTCACCGTCCTGCAAGAGGGTATACATGCGTCACATGGTGTGGACTGCAAGCTTTATCATGTCATCATTGTGTCTGCCTCTAGACGATTGTCATATAAGTGACAGACCTGTAGTATTATAACCAGACATGAACGTTGGTCTGTACTATGTTGGTAAAGATGTCCATGCAATTGAGTAACAGATGCATTTTAGTGTACGTTTTCTGTCTTAGTTTTTATTTTTTTTTAAATTAAATTGACTTTTAAATTTGTGAACTTGAATTTGCTGTCATAATCCACCTTGTTATGATGATAATTTGCCTCTGTACAAGTAAATTAGTATTTTCACTAAGCATCTGTAAGTTATTAGCATACATAGGGAATTAGTTTAGAACTGTACCTCCTTATGAGATGTACAGAACTTTTATACTTCATGAGATGTGGTTCATTTAATTAAGAATTGTGACCTGATTTCCGCCAGGTGTTTGATATTGCTTGATAACTTGCACTGAAACACTGATGGGCTATTTTAAATGCTTTAGTGACTTAGAGAATGTGATATGTAAGTTTCATTCGACCACTTGAAGACTCTACACTAACTGGAAAGGAATGACGCTAAAGTCTAAAATCTATGAACAGCGAGGAAATATTTAAGCAACCATTGAAGTAATATAGTTTTTGTTTCTTACCAAGTGAAGAACCTAAGAACATAATTTTGCATCAAAATCCTATAATAAAGACGCCTCTGCGTATGCTAATTTAGTTTTTTAAAATTTCAGTCCCACCATGAAAATATTTGTTCGTACCATGTAGTGTCATTGTGAGTCTGGTTTTACCATAAAATATGTTAATAATGATGCCCTGGATATAATATATGGGTATGTCATGTTTTCATTAAAACCAATAGTGCTTCACTATTATCATCATGGAGCTATTTGTTGTTGTACAGCTATCACTGTAAATCTCAATGACTTAGATTGCTGTACCAGCATAGAGATTTTTCCCAGCAGCCTTGAGGAAGGAAAAAAAAGAAAACTTGTTACGAAGACTCCTTGAGACTTTCTAGGTTAGTTATCAGGAAGAACAACAAAAACACAAAAAGAAAGAAGAAAAACACAGCAGTAACCAATTTGTTTTTAGGCATTTTCACCAGCAAAACCATCACATCGTAAAACTCACTTTCACTTTTTCCCTTTTTGTAAACAAGGGGAGCACTTCCAGAAAATGCTGATCTTAGCAAATTGAAAATTTGGAAGACGTTTGCAGGAACGTTTTGTTTATAAACAACATGAAAGAAACCTGTCAGTAGAGTTTGGGTTATTTCTTTTATTTCGCCATGCACAGAGGTTGGGCTTAGTATCTGAACCATGTGCCAGACCTCTTGTGACAGTCTATGGAAAATGATGATTGATTGGTGTCAACTGATGCTCAGATTTGTGCAGTATCCTAATGACAATCCATAGGCCAATACAGCAGATTCATAATTGTGCTGTAATACAGTTCGTAATAGCCACAGAGATGATGGGTAGCAGTTATTGATGGGGTTCAATGGTCAATGCAGCCTTGTAAGAGTGAAGATACTAGTACAATGTTTAAAAGCAGGTCACTTCCGGGTAAAAGCTGCTAGCATCTCTGTCAGCCTTCACCTGCTGCTGCTGCTGCTGTTGCTGCTGTTGAGGGAGCCTCGGCTTGATAGCAAGCAGCAGCACCAACGCGTAGGGCCAGTGACAGGAGTGTGTGACTGTAGCAGCCAAGGATAGTAAAGCCATAGTGGATTAAATAGAACCATTGCATTCTGGAAAAATGAAAAGAACACTGAGTGGTTTGTGACCTAGCAGCATTTGAGGGACCTATCCATCGGTGTTGGGCTGCTGGCACTGCTGCTGCATCAGAGCATTGGCGCTGCTCCAGCCGCTCTTGCTGTCTGCTGTTGCTGCTGCTGCTGCTGCTGCTGAAGCCGTGGCTGTTAGCTGCTGCTGATGCTGCTGATGCTGGTGCCATGAGAGAAAGATGATGGACAGTTAGCCAGCACACTGCAGACAAGAGCATTTCTGGATTTCCTGCGTATTTTACCTTCGTTGGTTTCCACTGGCTTTCCATGACCATCCATGCTAACAACCAAGGTGGGTGTCCATTCATGCTTCTGACTCTAGATTGCATATTAATGTGCTCCATCGACCAATAGTCCCCCTGTCCATTCAGCTTTTATTCTATCGTCATCACTGAGCATGTCATTGTAGCTTCATGTGTTATATCACTAGTCTAAACCCTTCTCATGTCACACATATTATCTTCAGTTTTATCGTCTTCATGCCAAGATATTTTTGAAAGACACAGGAACTGACCAATCCGTTTCAGGCAAAATTTGCTATTCACATAGTAAGAATGTCACATAGCTGTACTGTCACCCATGGTGAACCTGCACCCCATGTACCATTTTGGCGTGCGTGAGAAACGCCTTTTTGAGAGCCAAATTATTGATATAAAACCCCATTCTCTTATGGCTATCAAGGTATCAGCATCTCTTCTGAACAGTGTCGCCTGATAATCAACATAGAATTAATGGGGACGACATGTTTGCTCCCAGCGACACCCGTGGCAGTGGACAGAACTAGAAACTGTGATTCCTGACAGAGATATTATCTTTTTGAGGTGTTGTGGCCGACTGCCTGTGTCTCAGTGTTCCTCTACTTATCGTGGCCAGCCCTGCCTAGGGCTAGACAGAATACAGACTCATTTGCTGGCCTCGTCACAGGGAACACAAGCTTCATTAGCTGCAACTGATGCTGGTGTTTTTCTGTCACTACCGCCATTACAATCTGTGTAGGTGCTTCATTGAAGCTCTGTCTCCTTTAGAACATAGCTGCTTCAAATATATGTTGCTCTGTATATTCTGTTATCTTGTCATTGTAACCACAATCTACAATTATAACACACCTGTAAATGATACACACCCAGAATGGAATAGCACAGCAGCAATACACATGTGACATAACATTACGCCTTGCGCTACTCCTGGCTCCATGGTCATGCAATTACTACATGTAGGTCTGTCTACTAGTGTCTAGCTTGCCTGAGCCAGTACATATTGAGTAATACTGTATATTCAGCGTGACATGCTTGTGTTCAATCAATGCAACCAGCTAACAGCTTCTCATCATGATTATAGAATTAGACGTCGATAGAAATCAATGCTCAATTCATAGCAACCTGAAACATCAGCCACAATCACATCTCATCACTACATGCACTGATGGGAACAGATGTTGCTCCTCAAATGATGGTTCATAATGGTCATATACCTGCTGATGACTAACTGACGTCACTGATTTCATAAATAGATACCCAGTGACTCGGCCATCAATATGCTGTCAATGAGGTCTATATCCCTTCATTGTTGATTGCATTATAACCATAATCCAACAGAAAGTCTATAAAGTCAATAATACAGCCAATAAGCATAATTGAATCAGTGATATCATTGAATCCATGCTAAATCATGCTGTTCAAGCAACACTACATTAAATTAATGCTTTACAGTGGATCTGTCTTGCGACTGCCTCACTGTTACGAAGACCTCACCATTACGACTGCCTGCTCAAATTCCAATTTGTTCCTGTTGTAATTAACCTCATAATTAAGACAACCTCACTATGACAAGTAGAACAGTCCATGTTGCAACGAGAGTGATCTCAATTTTGAAGTTATACTTCATTTTTATGTTTAATTGGGGACGATCATAGCTGCTGCTGCAACAAGGTTAGACCATTCACTGTATCAGAGATGTAGGACAAGGTGTGACATAACTGATGATGAGCTAATTAAGGTATTTTAGATTATGATTAAAATTAAGAGGCCATATATAGGCCTACACTGAATAAGAATATCATAACATAACGTTGCTACAAATATGGAGAACATCCAGGGATTACAATGCATCAGCTTTCTGGATTATCATTATGACAGACTGTTCACTATTACTATGCTTAAATTGAGCTGAAATACATATACAGCTGTACATTATATATATTTTTGAAAGCCGGATTATGAATTCTGGACAGTGATTGCATATTTGACATAGTTCACTGCGCGGATAGATTTAATGAAGAATACATTGGTTTCATTTAGATAATTTTGACAGTTAGGCCAACAAATTGATCAAGTACCAGTATGTAAGGTAAACATAACAGCTCCCTGTTATGACCTAAATCTGTCTAATTCTCTGATATGTGATTTGCTGCTTTAAAAAAATGCAAGGCCATGGTTTTCCTAATTCCTAGCCAAGTGTCTTAATACTGGTAAACCTAGATTTATGACCTCCCCCACATTTAACACAGCCTAACATAAGACCAATTTTGTTTAACCCAATCGTATTCTTACCATTAGTGAATGTACATCACCATTAAGACCACCTCGCCATTAAGACCAGTAAATTTGCATTAAGGGTGGTCTTAATTGTGAGGTACTGCTGTAATTACGCACATTAAGCGTAGAGGGTAGCCTTATAAGTTACAACTGAGGTTATCACAGTGGATAATTAAGGGTCCATGCATAACACCTCTGACATAATCAAGTGCTATTAAGGCATAACAGTTAACTCAAGTAGACTAGAGTAACAATAGATGCAGATTGTATAATTACCATAACGGAGGGTATTAATGACAGGGGGGTATTTTCGACACTTAAACTAGTTTGTTAACAAAATTACGAACTGAGTGATGTCAGAGACAATTTTTCAGAAACTGTACTTGAACCAACAGAGGTTCGCTAAATGATATTTGAACTTTCCATTGATTGAATTTCTTTTTTTTTACATATAATTTCATGTGTACTATTATATATGTACGAATAAAATAATATATATTCTAATGTTAGTGTTGATAATACCCACCCTGTCGATAATACCCTCCGTTACAGTAGTAAACAATTGAATTAGCTCGCAGAGTTTGTCATTAACTGATTAGAGCTTGGTAATATATGCTTTTGTTGACACAGTAATATACATTTGTCAAAATAACAGATAAAAACATGTACTAAAGCTACTATTCCTATATTCTATATATATGCATCATATAAAAGTTAAAGGTACACATTATCTAGGGCCCAACAAATTTCAGTGCTGGCCAGGTGTTACTTTAGGTCAACATTGGCCTAGAGTTTCAACTGTACTTGATGGTTTTGTTGCCTGGTATGTTACATCATATTTTGTTGGACTGCCTGTGCAGTTGATACAGGTTCCCATATTACTATGCTGAATAAGACAGTATATGATAAAATACCTATTAAATTATGGCCTAACTTAAAGACCTATCCCACTGAGCTAACTGCAGCAAATGGTGAACTTGTTATGACCTATGGTTACAGTAATACATTTATTATTATTTAAAAAATGAGAAAAATTACTTGTATTCTGGGAGAGTTTGCTCATAAGGTATAGTTTTTTCACTAAAAAAACCAGCTCGTTTTGTTGGCTTAAATTATTAAAGCTGAAACAGCAAGTTTCATGGTAATCAGCTGAGTCAGGTTATTTAGCTTATATAACCCCCCAAAAAGGAAAAAACACTTTGTGGGAACCTTGGTTACATTTAACATACCATTTAAATATAAACTTTTTCTGATGAATTTTTTGGCTACTAATTATCTAAGAAAAAGTGTATTATAAAAACAGTGTAGATACCACTTGACCACACACATGGACAATGAATAAGGTATGTGAAACTAAGTACTATCAATCCACTACAAGGATATGTGACGTACACAGTTCAAGAATTCTAAACACAGCTGACACCAAGCAAACAAAACAATCTCTAATCATGGTATTACTATATTGAAACTTTATCAAAGGCCTGTCACAATAAATATCTCCTGGCAGTTAAGTGACTGCTAATAACATGATTACTAAGTGTGCATGTTAGCAAACCAATTTGTTCTTGTGGTATTTCAGTGCCCAGTTAGCTCAGTTGGTAGGGTGTAGACCATGTGAAGGTGATGCTTTGTGACCTGGATTCAAGTCCACTCTAGACTGAGAATTGTTACCCTTAATTGAAAAAAAATTTGTCTTGGTTTCTCTCTCAGATATGTGATATAACACCTAATAAGATATGCCCAAAATAAACACATAAACCATGCCAAAAAAAATTCCTCATTTTAAATTTTATAATGCATGACATCCACAAATATATGTACTGTAACGGAGGGTATTATCGACAGGGTGGGTATTATCGACACTTAAATTAGTTTGTTAACATAATTGTTAACATTCTAATGTGAGTGTCGATAATAAACGCCCTGTCGATAATACCCTCTGTTATGATATATTGACTTGCATGGTAATGCTGCATGATATGATAAAAAGTGGCTTCACTATCCCAGCTTATTCATCTTGCTCGATTATACCAAGACATGGCAACCTTGTTTCCATGTGACTGGCTGGTGTAGTGGTTAGGGTGTAGGAATGTTAGTTTAGGTAGGATGTAGGTGAAATAGTTTGCAACAAAGCTCAATTACCCAGAGCTACAACGACTTATATCTATTGAGTTCTAACCTTTCATTGTTTACAATTTAAATCAGCTCAACTCAGTTGAATTAAGTCATCCTTGTTATCATAACACAATAAAATTAAGTTGTTGATTCAACTTGACCGGGCATAGAGTGTAAAACCATAGAAGAAATGTCCACTATCCTATCCTATCCTATCCTATCCTATTCTAGCCTATCCTATCCTATGCTATCCTATCCTATCCTAGCCTATCCTATCCTATCCTATCCTATACTATCCTATTCTATCCTATCCTATGCTATCCTAGCCTATCCTATGCTATCATATGCTATCATATCCTATCCTATCCTATGCTGTGCTATCCTATGCTAGCCTATCCTATTCTATCCTAGCCTATCCTATCCTATCGAGCACTTTGTAGCCACAAATTACAAACACTCCAATTGTGACCCAATAATCGACAACCTGTTAAATGTCCTCATATCGTTGTCATGATAAAAAGCTTGTTTAGGCTACCGCAACGACAATAAATTCACGTTGACAGAGTCAGAATCATTATTTGAGGAGACTTCTCAGATGGATTACGGTTGTATAACTTATTATATGGTATTAGATTGAATATTATATATCTTTATAGAATGTATAATATATTTTCTGACGATAAGTACACTGCAAAAAACAAGGAATTTTATGACATCGATTTTATCATAATGAATGTGGCATTTCCTGTTACTAATTTTCTAATATCATGAAGTTGGCACAGATGATGTATTTGTAATGAAATTCAAATACAAAACTATGTTTGGAAATTCTATTATATACGCCTATGTTAATGAAGTTTAGTTCAGTTTATCCATTCTTAATTTCAACATCATAATCAGTCATCCATACAAGCCTATCATTGTACAAAGGCTATGACTGAGCAAGGGCAGATCTAGGATTTTTGGAAAGGGGGGGGGGGGGCAGGCATATGACTTGTACGAGCAGCGGATTTACGATGTCCTGCTAATGGCGTCCGGGGGCTTTTTTTGCCAGAGAAAAGGGGGGGGGGGTTCAGGACCCCCTTGCCCCCTGTAACATAGTCTAACTAAAAATATATAAGTCTCTCTTTCGCCTTCTTTTCAGGGACATACGCCAATATGGAAATAGTTTGTGAATCTGAGAAGGTTCACATTAAATATATTTATAAATATTAAAATGTATTCATTTCTATTTTTGCAGAGATCTTGATGCGTTTTTGGGCGCCCCTGGAGGCCGCGGGACGGGCATCTGGCGTCTTCTAGGGAGATCTTGATGATCCCAGGGCGACGTCGCCACAACGTTGGCCATGAGCAGCGGCGGCGCCCCGTGGTCTATTCTCAAACCTTAGGACCAGTGGCCTCTCTCTTGCACGGCCTCCTTACGGGCATTTTAGACGTAGTGGGCCACGCTCAGCACATCTACGCGTTGCCGCCCAACTTCACTCTGGCGACCTACGAGGTAAAATGAAATGAAAATTAATTTAATTAATTTGATGCAGTGTTCTAGCAGTGGAATGACATATTTAAGGCCACCCAAAAATACAAAAAAGTATTGCCCCATTCTTTAAAGACCTGCGCTAGGCCCTATGTACAATTATACATGTAATAGTGTTGGAGCTGCTTTACATATTACTTTTTTTACTACTGCTTTCAAGTATTACATATTTTGATAAAGCCTATATGTATTATCACAGACTACTTTAGTGATTCAATTGTCTTAATTGTAAGGTTCCACTGCATTGATGTTACAGTACAGCAGGTCATTGTGTCATACAGAGAGAGGGCTCTTTGGTATAGTGGATAACATTGTTATGCTCAGCACAAGAGGTCCTAAGTTCGATTCCCAAGTAGAGCCCTATCTTCTCCCAGTCTTCACACTGGCATATCACTCACTACAGTTTATCTCACTAAAAAGTCTTACTCTCAGTTCAGGTTACAAAAATCAGGAGTTACTCAATTAGAGATTCATCTAAATGCTATATTTGAATTTGGTCACAAATTGTCCACATCAATATAGTCTAAACAACATTTAACCATGTGAATCCTCACTAAAATCAAAGGTCATTTTAGAATGAAACCAGATTGGAGAAATCAAATAACTGAATTTACCTATTTCAATGCACTACTAAGGATATCGAAATAGAAAAAATTCTAAAAATCTCTAGCTACAACTTGTGACTTGATCGTGGTTTTTGACGGTAAACAATGATGTATCTATTAAGAAAGATGCTGAAAAGTCATAAAATTGCATCAATTTCTATATGGCGCACAGCTCTGCAAAATTGTTATAGTGTGACGTATGGTGCCCTAATATGGTCAGTGTCCTTATATGGTCAGTGTCCTTATATGATTAAAGTTCCCTCATTTCATCTGCTGATCAGTTGCACAACTGAAACAGCAGCATTTTGAAACTTTAAATGTGTCTTTTCAGTTGCAAGGACGTTTAATTTTGTAAACAAAATAACATTAAAAAAACCCGCGTTCATGAAAACCATGACGGCCATTAAAGCTTGAAACTTTTGCTCAGCTGGATGCCAAATATACAGGAAATTGCTTTCTTTTGAGAGGTTAGTTCATCTATTTGACACCAGAAGCTATTTTACTGGGAAGAAGTCATTCGTTTCAATACAAATCACACATAAACCTAGGTGACCATAATAGGGCATCTTTGGCGACCATAATATGGCACTTGTGTCCTAATATCGTCAGTAGGTTACTTGTTTTAGCAGGCTGTATTTATTCATGTTAAAGAAATATTTCATTATTTTCAATGATTTTGTAAAGTAAAATATATATACTTAATAATATAGTTATTAGGACAATTGCTCAGTGTGCAAAACTAGCTCTCATAAGCAAAGGCCTGACCATAATAATAATGTAAACAGTATCATTGTGACTGTAGTAAAAAGAGTGGTGAAATGAAGTAGATACCTATTCCGAAAAGGAGATCTATATTATTTTTACAGCCGTTATTCTGTCTTTCAGTATAGCTTAGCTTAAAAAAAAACATATTTGTGTGTATATTCTTTAACAATGCATTTTTCAAGGGTTTCTTCTGACTCTTAAAATAGATTAGTTGCTCTAACCAACCTAATTATCATTCAGTGAGCACTAAAATATTTTTTCCATCACTCTGAAAAGTGACTCATGAAGCGTGCCCTGGCTGCGGGGTATTTAGACGTAGAGGGCATTCTATTGTACAAAGTATATTGTACCGCCGTTGTACAAATCAGCCTGTACTTGTAACAGTTAGCCAGCCACGCCGCAATGTGATTGGTAGGAGTGCAGTTTTAGCTATCTGACTTAATAGTACGTTTTATTTAATAACTTCATAAATTTTTGGGGTTAGTGGTTAGTGGTATAAAACAATTACACAATAGTTACACTGTGAGACATGAGATATGTACACCCTCAAATGTTATGTACAACTCGACCTATATCCGCCTCGTTGTACATTGACATTTTCGGGTGTACATATCGTCATGTCTCACATGTAACCGTTGTGTAATTTTATAATGTACTACTGTTATTGATTGGGTGCCATATATGACTATGATTTAGTCATTACAACAAGTTTTTGTTTGGTAAGAGATTTTTGATCAGTCTGTTCACTAATAACATTGAAGAGACCATTGAATATCTCCAGCCAACCCTGACTGTTTATAAAACACAGTAATTAACTTCTTAGGATAATCTCTATGTTGGTCAAAACTCGGGGCTGACTGAGCAAATTCAATAGCTCTCGGACAGTTGTTTTACTTTTTTCAAACAAAACAAAGCAATGATCTAGGTCACATAAGGACTTTGGCAGAATTTATTTAAATCACGACCACTGGGTGCTCTTCCACTGCTAGTTGGTTAGTAAAAAGTTACTATATACCCAGTAACATAGTCATGAATAATAGATAGATAGATAGACTGATTAACTTTATCTTCTGAGGGTAAAACCTATTACAGTGCCTAGTGAAAAGTGGTGACATTAGCAACCAGAGCAATTCTTTTCAGTCTTTCAAAGTGCCCTCCCTGCCACGTCATACTGGCTGTTATCGTTTGTAGATTTAAGCTGTTAAAGTCCATTGAAAACCTCCAACCAACCATGAGTGTTTATAAAACACAGTAATTAACTGATTGGGATAATCCTTCTGTTGGTCAGATCCCTTGGCTGGTTGGGCATATTCAATAGCTTTTGGAAAGTTGTTTTAAAACAAAACAAGGCAATGATGACATCACATGAGGACTTTGGCATGGTTATTTTCAGTGTATACCTTACTCACTGTATAACCACTATTATGCACTCTTAAGTTTTACACTTATCTTCCATAGGCCTCTCCTGTCAGTAAAAGGTTAATAATACACTGCTATAAAAACTATGTAAAATCAACTTTGCTATAAACAGTCACAAAATAAAGCAATGCTCCTAATATTCTGGCTTTGCATTGAGAAGTGATTGGCCTTGGTGAAATTATTCAGTTCTTCCTGTTTCCAAACTTGTTGATCACACAGGTCATCATTAGCGTCAAAACACGTGTTGCTGTAAGCTGTATGATTCATCAACAACCCTTATAATTGTGACAAACACTTCCTTTTATTTTCGAAACAAAATCCCAGCTGGATACATATTTAGTAGCTTCTTCACAACATAAATCCCAGAAATATGCCCTCACTCACATTATCAATAATTATACAATAACAATATAGTAATGATATATTTGAATGGATCTCTTTGAAACACTCTCTGGTGAAATAGTTTGTCTTCCTTTGGGCCTTTAATACACTGAAAATGAATAATGTGGCACCTCGCCATTAAGACCACAATTGACTCAAATTTTACTTGTTTTAATGGTGGGGTGGTAATGTGAGAAATACAATAGTAAGTATGCAATTGCTACTTGGGCCTATAAGATATGTGTTCTTTAGTGAGGTGGTCTTAATAGTGAGCTGGTCTTAAAGAGGGTTCCTTTGTATCATGAAACATTTTACATATCTTGAAAAATAGCGAAAACAAAGGCCTTGACTTCTCAAAGAATTCTAAAACAGAGGACAATATCACCTCATCTTAAGGCCACGTCACTAATTATGAGGTCACCTCATACTTAAAGTCAATTTGGAACATATTTGAAGTTGTCTAGACATTGAATGAATGACCTAAAAAATAACAGCAACTTTGATATGTATCTAATACAAACCCAGATAGCATTCCAAATCAGCCCAGCATCATTTTCATATCGGCCAGTGTCATTACAACATCGTATTAACATTGCCGACATTGCGCCATTGTCCCAGATAGCATTCCAAATCGTATCGACGTCGTCAAAACGATGTAGAAACGACGCTGGCCCAATTTGCAATGCTATCTGAGGTTGAAACGATTTGAAATGCTATCTGGGAAGGTGGTCTTACGAACCAACTTAAAATGAACCATTTTTATAACCAGAGTTTCGTTACAATCGTATTTATTATAAAGAGGTCCAGTATTTAGAATACTAAATATAAGGTGTATCTCAAACCAGTCATAACGTCGTATTTAAATCTTTTTAGAGCCATTTTTGACTTCGTTTAAAACTAAATAGACCTCTGCCGATGGGTCAGTTCAGTCCCTTGGTCAGTTATGACAATTACTAATGTCCACTACAGTGGTCACGACAACTTTACCATGTGGTCAGTCTAGATAAGAGTGTAGAAAATCTTAAGCAGCGTCCTGAGGCAATGATGATTTTCTGGACATACCATACGTTACCATGGTTACTCGCAATAACCTTGCTAAATTTCTGTACATTAATAATAATGAATATTATATTGGAAACCCAAATTAGCAATCATAAATGTAGGTACACGCGCATAAAGTGATATAATGTTACATTTCAGAAGTAATCAAAAGACAAGAATAATTGCTCCATAAGGGCTATTAATATAACATTGTGGCAACACTCCAATTAAGTTCAATTTATTACATCCTGTTTATAGTCTTATGTGGGTATTTAAGGTAACTTTGCAGTTAGCTTTCTTGTAAACATGACATTCCATGAAAAATACGTTTTTTTAAATATATATAATTGATATATGCAATATAAGTATACATGAAACCATACATGATACATATATGAGAAAAGGAAAGGAAGCCGCACGGCTTATAAATTCCTCATATACATAAAGAAAACTAAAAAAAAAATTTGTAGCTTCAGAAAGTATACATCAATAATAGTCACTTATCACTTATCGAAATGGAATTTATGCACCCAAAAAATAAAATAAATAAAACAGCCAACATTTTTGCTGCAGGAAATGTCTACTTATTCCACGTGCATGACATACAAATATTCTTCTGCAGCAAATAATTTCTTTCCCTGCGTACAAGGCAAGCGTCATGATGAGACGATAAGACTGAGTCCACCATTTTACACTCCAGGCATGGTGTCTTTTACTTGCCAGACATAGAAACAAAATATGAACTACTGTTTAGACCTAGCCTTGTTGCTGTATCTGTACCACATGCCTTACCTTTTTACTTGGAAATAGAGATAGTAGGTTAAATATTTTTGTGACAATTGCTATTTATATAGATAGATGTTGTTTGCCCTGGCAACCGCTATCATTGTAATCACTACTCATGTCTGATTGGACAATTTTGCCCAAAATAAACGACCAGAGATGGACAAGTGTACTTGACCAGCATGCAGCCCAGTTCTTGTCACCTGGTGACGAGACAATGATACAGATACGCGAGGTGACGCCACATGCAATTTGCTGCATCAGCTTCATTTACTGAAAACACTTCGATTCAGTACACTTGCTGCAGGTTGCTGCAGTACGACGGGGTCACGTGCTGAATTATGTAATCAGGTTGAGCCATGAGCTTGCATTAAATACGCTTCTTATGAGTGGTGTATTTTTTCACTTTCCTTGATTTTGAAAAAGTATACGAGTATTTTTGTTGAACTTTCAAATTGTCCCAAAAATGTTCTAAAATTAAATGATACAGCTGTAACTGCTACTGTAGGTTTTATCAAGCAGCTGGGTGGTCTAGTGGTAAGACGCTCGCCTGCTCCTCTGAAGGACCCAGGTTCAATCTCAGTCCCAGGCACCTTTCATGAGCATCATCCCAAGCTGGATGTCATTTGGATGAGACGCTAAATTGGTGGTACCTTGTACTTGGTGTCTATGCTGGGGCAAGTAAAAGATCCCACCCATGCGGTAAATGAGTAACATGGGTGGACTCCTCCTCTCTCTCTCACCACATCAATCAACCCTTGATAGCGGCAAGAACTTGCCTTAGAGGGCTGTACATCCATATCTATCTATCTATCTCAAGACTGTCTGTGGCACAGTCTGTCTGCCGTGTTTAGCCTGTATTTGAGATGCTTGTCTTCGGAGATGTTATTTCACTCAAGTTCACATGTTAATTACTACAACAAATGTCATTGTGTGAGCATAATACATGTAGTAGGCAATGTGTCTTATATTGCTAAATCATAATGTCAGCATTAGTGTTGTTGTTTTAATGACTGTTTCAGCTTCAAGAACCTACAATTCAGCTTACTATATATAGCATATATATTCTACGTTCCACATGACCTGAAAGAATGATGTCTTTATTATTTATGCTAGCTATTATTAGTTACTGAATATTCACAGTAAAGGCCTAAGTCTACACCGGTAATCTAAGCCGTAAGCTACTGTTCCCACATTCCTGATAGGCCGATAGCTGAAATAGCTGAAAGTAGCCACTGCAAAAAGATACACCAAAATGGTTTTAACTTGACAGGCCTAGGTACCTTCTACAATATTCTGTTTAACATGACAGACTTCAATTAGCAAATGGTGTTTACATGGGCGTACATGGTGCATGCATTAGAGTGCACTCCTCATTTGAATATTCTAAATAGAAGCCAAGTGGGGGCATACAGCTAGATAGGTGGCTTATCTCAGTGACGTGAAGAAGGTCAAAGTCCACTTCGTCTGGATGATGCTCTGACTTGCTGGCCTCAGCATCAATTCTTGAGTCCGCCATGGCACGCAGTACAAGGAGACGTTCTACGTCATCCACAGTGACAGACGCTCTCCCAGTAGCGTTGTCAGCAGCGTTAGCGTCCGCCCTACAATGTGGGGTCGTGAGAGTTGCCCCTGAATCTTCAATGGCTGTAGTGGATTTGCACAACAGATGTCAGTGGTTGAGATGCCCTGGTTCGTCTGCCTTCCATCCATGGAACGGCGCCAGATTGCTGCCGCGACGCTACACTCATCCCGCCACTAATACTTCGTTCGCTTTGACCGAAGAACCTTCGACTACTTTCTCAGAAGTGACTGAATCCAGGTTGGATTACCATTCTTCGACGGAGTTCCTCCTTAATGCCATGACCGTCACAGCTGCGTCCAGTTCCGCTCTTGGTCCAGCTAAGCAGTGTTTCATGGCCTCGTCCGTTCGTTCCGCGGAAACCGCTAAGGTATTAATGTCATTAGCAAATCTACATGCAGTGTACATTATTATAGAATCCGTGACTATTTCTGGAGAAACTTGTGTTGGGGTTTAGGTCCTGCTTTCTATGGTTGGTCTAAAAATAGCCTGGGGAGCAGCAGCCATTCGTATCACGTGACCAACCGGAAGTCATAAAGCGGAAGTGAGCCAGGACTTATCTTAAAATACACTAGATGGTATCCCAGTATGGCTGAGTGATCTATTGTCCCTATGATTATGCGTTATAATCTACAAGTGATAATGACTAGGGGATTTAGATTACAGTGAATTCGATTAAAGTTGATGGCAAAATCAATAAGAAAATTGGGTTACTGCGTTGGCCTGATACTTGACATTTCTTCCATAGAAAAGGCTTTCATCATTTGACATAGATCATTATTTAGGTTACCCACTAAATCAAAATAATGTATTTTTATACAAAAATCAATGAGGCCAACTTGATGTTAAAACTAATAGCAACAAACTGTTGCATGAGCCGTGACCTATGTATACACTGCACATTGTACTGGAGCCTGTAATCATATTCACTTAATCCATGCTAAGTTAAGCAAGTGGTTTTTTCAATGACGTTTAAGTTCATAGAACACGAGCTTACATGACAGGATATGTAAAACTAAATACATGTGGTCAGATGCAGTGATCAGGCTGCCATACTATGAAAACTCAACCAGGAACTATAGATAGGAATAACCATGGGTTGCAGTTCTACAAGGATTTTACTGGATATGTTAGTGTGATAATAAGTCTCATTCAGATATAACTAACATGGATTACGTGATAAAAAGACAATTTGGTCGAAGATTTTATTTCAAATTTCGTATAAAGGTATGTTTCTGTTTCATATGGTATGTCATGCGTCCATTGTGCATGGGGTTATTTTCATTATTACACACTCTCAAATTCTCAATATAATCAGCTGATAAATAACGGCGAAACAATTTCTTGACATTTCTCTGCTCCTTTTATACATACTAATTAGTTGTCTATTTTTTATACTTGTCTGTTTCTCTGTCGACTTGTTTTTAACAATCACTGACAGACAACAACAGACAACAGTTTGGTTTAGTTTCTAAAGCAGTGTTTAGTTATAAAGGTCCTGTGTTCAATGTATAAGGCAAGAGAAAGAACCCAACTTGGAGTGAATGAGTATAATGCTACATATGGTAGCACACTGATTCCTCTTATCTCACAAAATATAGGTTTAAATGTCTACATGTTTTTCGATAAACTATGATTTATACAAATAATGGAGCAATACACCAAATGGACTGAAATGTAAGCAAAAAGTCTTACCTCAACTTTCTAAAAAAAAAGAAAAAAAGAAGACAAGTCTTAGATTAATATAATATAATATAATGCCTATTCTATTGTTTCTCTTTGACCGAAAACAAAAGTGTGGCCTAGCTCAGAGGTAGCGTGCTGGGCTTTCAACCCCCATCACACTGTAAAACTGTTACTGTAAAATTTACAGCAACCTGCTGGCAGCAGAGTTGCCAGTAACTTGCTGTAAATTTTACAGCAAGAAATCATGTTGCTGTAATTTTGCATTGCAACAAGTTGCTGTAAATTTTACAGTTAATCACATGTTGCTGTAATTTACCATTACAACAATTTGCTGTAAATTTTACAGTTAATCACATGTTGCTGTAATTCAGCAAACCAACAAGTTGCTGTAAATTTTACATCAAGGAGAAAAATGCTGTAATTTACCCATACAACAGGTTGTTGTAAATTCTACAGTAGTCTGAAATTTTACTGTATTTTGTTCAGACCCAGTAGCTGTAGCCAGTAGCTGTAGCCATTCTAGTATGCTCATTTTTTATATTTTTTTGCATCCATGATATGACTAAATAAATGTCATCTCCAGCGACATAGTTATACATCTGGGTAATAGGGCAATTGATCAAACAAAATGATAGCAATTCATTTAGCACAATTTTCTCCTTTATTCAAGCATTGTCACACATATTTAATAATACATAACATGATGCAACAATACAAATACTTCAGCTATATCACATTTCGTATCACAATAGTACAAATACTAATACCTCAGTCAAGTCACATTTAGTATCACAATAGTACAAATACTAATACCTCAGTCAAGTCACATTTAGTATCACAATAGTACAAATACTAATACCTCAGTCAAGTCACATTTAGTATCACAATAGTACAATTTCCAAAAATACAGGAAAGTTAATCACAGACATTTGGCATAAAATCAAGTGCCAGAATAAATAACAATATATATAGTTTTATTGATAAACTGGATAACAGGAATTGATACCTGTGTCATATATAACATTACAAAACACAACATACAAAACATACATTACAAAACCAAGTCTAGTGTCTACCTTTACTCTAGTGTATACAATAATACTGACAGTTACTGAAACTAATACCTCTTAAATGTAAAAACAATAATACTTATAAGGCAATCATAGGATGTCCAGAGAATGTTTGCATAATATGTCAAGTCATAAAATATTTACATTTCTGGATTGTTGAATTAACAAAAAAAAAAAAAAACGCATAATAACAACTAAAAAAACTAACATGCGATCTGGGATGAGAAATAGGTTTCCACAGAAAAAGGAGTAAATATAAAGGTCTATTGGAAATATGTCATTTTAATTATCAGTCTATTTAAAGGTGTCCTTCCCAGGAATGTGCAGCAATGTTGCTTACAAGAGTAGCCACGATTTGGCTCACTTGCGATTTTTTTCGCGGAATCTGTTTCCCATTTTTTGTTGTTTTCTTCATTGAGCACTTAGACCCCTCACTGGGGTTGATGCCAAAGAAACACCTGTAAATCAAAATAACATTTATAAGTAATTGGCAATAATGAAGTATCGAGATTTAATCATAGATTTGCATTTAATCATAACGTTCCTTTGACTTTGGTTTGAGTTTAGAGAAGACAGACTTAGGCAAATTTGACTAAAGCAAGGTTTGCTGTAGTGTTTTAGCCAAGTGACACAAACTTCCAAATAGCTCACCTCTGAAAGAATTCAAGTGCGATCACAGCACCTTCTTGATATTGCAAATTGAAAACGTAATACGATGCAAATAAAGCTGCCAATCCTGATGTAAACGCTGATGAAGAAGTGTTGCCCTGAATGGCTACCTTGCCCTCAATGGAAACCATCCACTTACTGGCAGTGCACATGGAGTTTCCTGCAATAAATACAATCAGTAAATTATTACACTGCAACATCTAAAGATGTATTAACAAGACTAATTTCAACTTACGATAGGTCAGTCTGTCTTTTTAAGTGTCAACTATGAGGGTAACATTACATACATACCATGTTTATTATTCAAATCCAATTTATTTACAATTAAATAGTAAAAATAAATTGTAAAATATCTTTACTCATCAATGATGAAAAACTATTTACCAAGTAAAATGAGGCGAGGTGAGCTTGGCAAGTCCTCCAACGTCAAGTCTCTTGATGATGTGGTGACCTGCAAGTTAAGTATACAAACATTAGTTATGCTTTTATATGGTTGGTTTACATGTATCAACACAAACGTTAATTATATTAATGGTAACAAACTTACATCTCTTATGAAAAAAAGTGAATCTTCATTCTCCTTCAGATGTGACATGAGAATCTGAGTCACCACTGCCTCAAGTGACATATTTTCATCAATGTTATGAATGATATCTCGGATTTCCTTTTTATTAGCACTGCCTCGACTTCTAAAATAGGACAAAATGTCCTTGCCCCGTTTATTGAAAGCCTGCGTCAAGCCCTCCACAGCATCAATGCCTGTCAGCATTTCAAAATGTTGAAACAGGCCGTGGGGGGTCATCAGCAGAGGCCACATCTGTCCCAACTCATCAATGTCTATGGGAGGTGTTTGGTTTATGTGCTTTCTTTGCGCATAATAAGTTAATGCCATCATACTTGTGGTCTGACTAGTCACCATGGTGGGACCAGTTCTTGCCACTACTGACAGGATCTCAGTTCTCTTTGCCTCCAGTGTATCTTCGGTCTCACCATCAGGCAAATCCAAGGGCTGCCAGCTGATGCAGCCATATGAATCTGGTGTACCGTTTCTTTGCTTTGGTTCTACACCAGTGCTTGCCGAGCGAGGCTTACGAAGTCTGGCGAGCGTGTTATTTCTGTTTAGGTGCTCAACCCTGCATTTTACTTGATTCAGTAGGGAAGCATAGCCAGTCCCAAGTTTGTTTCCTTCCAATGTCACATCCATCAGACTAGATGAATACATACCAACAACCTTTTGCACTATCACAAGGCACTGTGATCGAGTGGGGTTCACTTGAAATACCCGCATAGCATCCACAATCTTCCGGACGAGAGTTCTGCGATCCGCAGGTCCTGGCCTGTTCCCACTGCGTAAAACTTGTTTCAGTGTAGATGGAAGGCTGTCCCATGGTACAGAGAAGTCTGATGTCCATGAGGAAATGCGCGATGGGGAAGACTGTATGGCAGTACGAGTCAATGAGATTCGTCCTGGGGAGCTTGTGACCGGGGAATCGGGGCACAGAGAATTTGACCGTGGTGAATCCGGACAGGCTGATGACAAAGCCGACATCATCCGAGCTGCTGATTGCGACACAATGGGTGATCCTGGTGCTGACAACTGTGGAGAGCCTGGATCAGGTGTGGCATTGTCTGAAAGAAAAAAAATATTCGATTAGATTTCTGATCAAACAAATGATACCTAAGAATTATAATGCACAAACAGTTCACAGTGATACAGAATAAGGAACCCATACTGAACTAATTGATCCTGCTTTAATAATTAGATTTGTAATAATAAGATACTTACTTTCATTACTCCATGCCGTAAGCAGTTTTCGGATCTGAATGGGTTTTAGCACATCAGTCAGATCACTCTCATTTACAAACTGCAGGTCTTCAACGTCTTCTACTCCTGTATCTTGTTGCTTATTCAAAATATTACTTAAGGTGTCATCATTCACAGATGGCAGCACTCTCTGTATGGCATTTTGAAGAGTCTGTGCCATTTTTCTGCTTTTTAGCAAAAATCTTTAAAATACAATGAATGATGCAGGCTTATCAACTTTTTGTCATGCAACTGATATTCTGGCAATGGATAATAATCAAGAATGCTATCAATGTTGCAACACTTGTAATTTGGTGTCACGTTTTCAATCATACAATAGACACCCACATCAGAAAGGTACACAGAATGCAATTCTTTTAATATGAAGTACACTTTCAAACCTGAGTGAACCAGTGCTAATACAATCTTCCCAAATATAACTCCCTCATCTGTAATTGATAGAGGCACTAACATTTCTTTTTTGTAAAGAGTGCCTTTGTACCTTATGGCATTACATACAACTGTATCAGCAGAATCAAAATCAAAAGGAAAAACGGCATTTGTTATCTTTACATCGTAGAGATCCTGATAAAAATCTATGGCACCCTCTGTGACAATAGATGGCTGAAACAAGCTTCCAGCACTGAGGTAGGCTTGCAGAAGCTGATGTCGCTCAGACAGAGTACTGGACAGGTATCATCTTGATACAGTATTACTGATACTGCATCGGGAAAATTCCTGTTGCTTTTGTACAATTCTCCATCCATAATATCTGTGTATACATCAATTTGTTGATCCTTGCTGATTGTATATTGCTCCTGGAATGACTTCTGAGAAAAAAGGGCTTGCAGTGTGCGCTGAATTGGGACATACTGACAAAACTTCTCATTGCCCAAATGATCTGTGCCCAGATATACTGATTCAGGTTCCACATAATTGAAGTTTGACTTGAAAAAACATTTTCGACTTTTGTCGGATCGCAGTATTCCTTCATTGCATAACTTCAGAAGATCCTCTTTCACAAGCTCATCTAAAATCTCCTTGCTTTCGTTCTGTGACACACCAAACTGTTCAAGTTTTTCACTTAACTTGGAATGCATATGTCTTTGTCCAATAGTGTGAACTTGTTGAAATTCTTCAATAATATTTTGAATGGTTGATGCAGGTAGAAGGGTCTTAGCTTGTAATTTCAAGTAAAACAAGGCTAAGCTTTCTAGAAACAGATTTTCATCTACATTGTTGTCTGGCAGACCAGGTTCATCTTCAAGTTCAAATTCAGTATTTGTAACAGTAGCAGTTGAAGGGATGTCATTGTTTACTTCCAAAACTGACCCTGACAAACAATTGTATGACCAGTCTTTGTGTTTTCTGGAGACATGCGATGAAAATGATGACTTAATGCTGAACAATTTGTAACATTTTTTGAATGGACACTCTATCTTCACCCCATCATCGACATGTGCTTTGATGTGTGCAAACAAATCCTTTAAATTAGAACACACTACACTACAAAGTCCAGTATTACATTTCAAACTGATCTCAGTAGAATGAGCATACTTTTCATGATTATCCTTTGCCTTATGATCCCTATAAATATGGGACTTGAAGGAAGCATAAGTCCGAAATGTACGTTTACATTCTGGTACTCCACATGGAAAATTGAAATTTGGCAAATTTCTGTGAAATTCAACATGAAGAGAGAAAGTCCTGAGAGTTGGTGACGAATACTGACAGAATTTGCAAGTGTACATGGCTATCACTGCATTACCTATATTTGTTCATAACAGCCTACAGTACATCGGAAATCTACCGCATGCACTACAAAATTTACAAGTATTAGGACTAGTGTACACAAAGTTCTGGTCCACTCATTAACCACGTGTTTCTCATTCACTATACAAATAAATCACTGCACTCACTCAATAATTGCATTCAGTGTACTCTATGGATGCTAGGAACATATATTATTCGATACAAATCACATTTCATACCAAAATATCAGTCGCAATCGTTTGTTGTTGCGGAAACAGTGCCTGTTGTGATCACAATGAGCTTGTTTTTCAATATGGCGCCCAGAACATGTGTTGACCAATTGAGTGTAGAGATTATCCACAGAGGGCGCTCCTTGCAGTCTGGTGGGAGTTTTTTGTCTAGTTGAATTACAGGTTATTGCATATTGAAAAATGTAATAAGTAAAGTGAGTTATTAAAGAGTTAAGTGGTGGTTATTTCTATTTTAACCTCTCTTAATAAATGCAACTTCGCATCCTGGCTATTTGATGGAGATTAACTTTTGGCCCCCTAGTGGCATTAACATTGAAAATACTAATTTCTAATACATGTTAAATTATTTAAGTATTAAGAGAATTTTAGTATTAACATTATTTTACTAGTTAAGGTGGTGGTGTTTTCTAAAATATTTTATTTTAATAACCTCTCTTAATAAATGCAACTTCGCCACCTGGCTATTTGATGGAGATTAACTTTAGGCCCCCTAGTGGCACAAATTCTAATCACTGAATCATGACATCGGAAAAATACTTATTTCAATACATGTTCAATGATTTAAGTATTGAGACAGAAGTTTTAGACAGAGCATTTTTATTTCTTTTTGTAAAGTAATTATGGGTCTAAATCCTGAGGTAGGTCCCAAATGGGATTAAAGTGGCCCGGGATTGCCCTTTTGCCTCCCCCCTCTCTTAGAAACTATCAGAAACCCCCCCCCCCCCCTCCTCAAAACTGCAAATATACCACTACTCACGTTGATCTCCGTGCACAGAATATCGAAGTGTATTAATTGTAATTATTAAATAATATAAGATTGAGCACTTCAAACTTTGCACTAGGAGAATTCATAAATCATAAAATAAGCGTTATTAGACACATGCTGTAAAAATGAAATGTAATAATACTTCTGTTTTCAAGACAGATACTTAGCATATTCACACATAGTTTGCCGACTATGCCACAGTGACAGTAACTTGCTGTAAAATTTTGTACATTAGATCTAAATTTACAGCAGCATGCTGTTCCAGAATTTTATAGTAAGTTGTTGTACAATTTACAGTAAACTGTTGTACGAATTACAGGGACATGCATTTTTACAGCAACTTGCTGGTCATGTGATTTGCAGCAAGTTACTGTAAAATTTACAGCAACTTGTTGTTCAAATTACAGCAAAGTTTTACAGTGCAGGTGCAGAAATACGGGATGCACCCACCGACCCACCCTATAAAAAAATGCCTTAATGATGACAAAAAGATACAAAATAATCATTGGAAGTTAACTAATTTAGACCTAATTTAGACTTACACATTTTTGTAACATTAAAGGAGGTGTGTCAAACAAACAAAGGCGTCTTTTTGAGTTTTTACAATCGTTTCAATCTATATAATGTCACCATGACATCGTTGCCTTAATGGCATATCTGGCTGAAATGCTTTCTAAACCGTCTTATTTTCAACCATTATGCTCTTTTTTTGTTATTTAAGTGCCAAACAATTGGTATATATATAGACTGTTCGTGCATTAAATTGAATCATAGTTTTCCAAGAATAATCTATGCAGCAATTAAACTGTATAAATTGACATACATTCCACAGCTTACCTGGAAATTCGTTTAAGAATAGAAAATGATAAAGATAGAAAAGACGTTTTCAACAAGTACGTTGATCTTTCTATTCATGACACTGGAAAACCCCAATACTGGAATAATTCATCTTTTCAAATTATTTTATATCTGGGACTGTTATTACCAGGAACGTGATGAAGATGGCAATGTCATTCGTAACTCGTAATGTATGTTTTGGCTGGTTACATGTTTCAGAATTTGCATTATGACTATTATATGAATATAAATATAAAGGAAAACTGTGTTCTTTAGAGATGAGCACTACTTGTGTATTTATTATTCAGCTATTTTTTTGTACTATGAATTTATGATTATGCTGATAGGATTTTGTTGCAGTGGGATTATACTTTCAAAACCATTGGAAATATGAAAATATAATTCTAAACATACAGTGTTCTATTCTCAACCCTGGGTTCTCCAATTGGTGGTGCTTGCACTTGGTGTCTATGCTGCAGCAAGTATAAGATGCCACAGAGGGGGGGGGGGGGTGAATGTATAATATGACCTCACCATCTCATCCTTACATCAGCGTCTAAACTATATAATCAAATAAGATGACTTAAAGGTGTAGGAATGACCATTTTCGTCTTTTTCATTTGCTTCACTTGCTTCTTCCTGTGTCTTTGCTAAAATGTATTAATTGTATCTGTAAATGTTATATCATTCTTTACATTTTAAAATATACATAAGGAAGAATGAATCAGGATTTTATATATTAATTGAGGCCGATAAATAGTTTACATGGATGTACTTACAAGAAAAAGTCCAAAAATAGTTTACATTTAGTGATTTCCAATACCTTATGCATTTGTTCTACAGGTGGATTGTCCATACATGCAAACAATACCAGATCACTTTACACTTGTACACAATTTAGCTTAGTCATGATTTAATTTTTATTTTTCATTGCCAGATGAGCAGCGTGTCTGGAAGGGCCCCCTCCTCAGCTGACTCAGATAATCTACAGACCAACAACCGGGGACCCGCGGCGGGCCAGCGACCGGCGGCCAGTGGGTCGGGCGCCGGGGGTCCGGGCGGGGGCGGCAGTGGGGCTGGCGGGGGGTCATCTAGCGACGGTCAGCCGGACACACCTCCTCCTTCCCCTGGGGCATCTTCAGAAAGGGGCTCCAAAGCTTGTTGTTTTTGTTGGTGCTGCTGCTGTAGCTGCTCATGGTAAGTCTATTTGAATATTTCATTGTTTTTGTTTACTCCATCATTGGGTCCTATATACAGTGTACTACTATATTCATACTGCTTACAAAGACTACAAACACTAGGTTGTCAAGGTCATTAGCAAATTTGTAAAGTCTCTCTCTCGTGCACCTGGAGTGCTACCTGTTGTGGCTGCAGGTGAGACCTCTGCATTCAGGCGCCACCTGTTGGTTGCAAATCAACTGGTGCTGCCCCCTTGCTCAGCTTGTGAAGGCAGACTGTGGGCCGTGTTATCTTGTGTCCTAATTGATATAGTTCTCTTTTTCCTGGATATTAAAAAATAATAGGATGGAAAAAAGCACTTTGTAAGAATTTCTACCTCTAATAATAAGGCCTATGACTACAAATTATTTTGTTGAAGCTTTTTTTTTTTTTTTTTGGACAATTTATTCTAAGAATTTCTTTCCCTTCATTTGCCATTATAATGAAATGCAAGACACATTTTTAGTCAATATCTTTATCTTAAGCCTTGTCACCGGAACAGGAAATATGCCATGGGACTACAATTGATTTTGTTTAAGCTTTTCTTTTTTTTTGGGGGGGGGGGGATATATATCTACACCAAAGAATAAGATCATTGTACTATTCAAAAATTCATCAAGCTAGCGTGTTCACTAAGTACATTATTTATTGTCAATGGGCATTTCAACTTAAGATCCTTTTGACCGAAAGTAGCAGTCAGTTAGATATGCAAATAAAATATTGACTACAGCAGAAATCAGGCTTCTGTAATATAACACTATTTTGCATGATATATC
Organism: Alitta virens; assembly: GCA_932294295.1. Taxonomy (NCBI): domain Eukaryota; kingdom Metazoa; phylum Annelida; class Polychaeta; order Phyllodocida; family Nereididae; genus Alitta; species Alitta virens. The sequence continues at coordinate 73,815,516 of OW028573.1, read as the reverse complement.
ATATTAGTTGGATTGAAAACTCCCTCATTTGTATCACCATTATGGCATACAATATGTGCAATATGAACTAATGTGTAACAATATTACTACTTAGTGCCTGGACTACCTGGTGCAGCATCAATTTCATGCTGCATTGCCTTGTGCAATATCATTTGTCTTTCATAAATACAAACATTGCTCTCTTCACCGAATTGTATTATAAAACATTATATTGATAACTTTTTGGGAAGAAACAGTTATCCAAGTGCACCGGAATTATACATTTTTTTAATATTTGGAACTTTTATTAGAGTACCGAAACAAGGATATTAAAGGAGTCCTTGATAGGGATCATACACTGTGGTATTGAACTGTTTGTGTCAGCATATTTTGTTTGACATTCATGATATCGTGGAGATAGTGGTGCTTCCCCTTAATAACGCAACAACTGATGTGGTAAGGTATCGTAATTTGACTAATTTTGAAATGTAGTACTTAAGAAGAATGTTAGACATGGATGCATTGATAAAGATCATTTAGTAAAGCATTTGTGAGACAGTAACTACTATTGAAAGGCACCTGAAAACTACTTTACATTTGCCAAACATCGACAGTCATTGACAGTATGGTGTAAAATCTTACGAGTGAAACTGCTCAAAAAGTCAAATGTTATAGCTGTTACAAAACAATCCATATTGCAAAGATATGGCGTATATAAAAGACTCCTTTCTACATAAAATCCCTGGAGATTCCGTGGGAGATTTGTAGATAAAATTATGTATTTAGTGGTTATTTAATTACTTACTTACTTACTTCCTTACATACTTACTTCCTTACATACTTACTTCCTTACATACTTACTAACTTACTTCGTAATTACTTACCCACCGAAAGCTTTTGTACCTGTGTGTTTGGTAAGTCCATTGTGAAAATATTTTGGAACGTAGGAAAACAAGTTATGTTTGCAAATAAACTAAAATGAAAACAGCTAAGCTGTCAAAGGACTTGTTTGTACAAGATGGAAGCTTTAGAAGAAAACCAGGAAATGGTACTATTAATACAATTCCATATAGAATCTCTACATTAAAGCTGCTTCCAGGTAACCTTAAAATATAATAGCTTAAAAAATATTTAAAAAAAGTAGAGAGTGACGTGTGACATACATTGAAAAGACGTCACCGCATGAATCACACAGGTTGAGGGGAAAAAAAGGCGATGTGGAGTATATAACAATAAGAATAAGACTGAAGGGAAGTGAAGAGAATATTGACTGCAGTCTAAATAGAAACGCCTATGACGTCATTTGATGATTACTGCAGGACCTGATGCTATTTTTGCCCTGGCCTATTGATAGGTTGCTTTTTAAAGCTGTCTTAGCCATTTGACCGAAGTGTCTCAAGGCCAACAACAACTGCTCTAGTGGCTATGGCAATCAGGTGATAATCACAGCTGTTTAATTAGAATTGCTTGCTTGCTGCTGCTGCTGCTAATTTAGAGGTGTGTATGAAGTATTATGGACCAGTAGTATTAGTTTTTCAATGAAAGTTTGATATTGGAGACAATTGAATTATTGGCTCATTAAAAGCAATGTAAATTGCCACAACAGCAGCTGGATGCATGGAGAGCATGATCATTTGAAAGTAGGTCAGGGGATCTCTCGCATCACACTGGGCCGTTGGTTGCAGCAGCTGGGAGCCAGCAGTAGCAGCCTGTAGGAAAGATGCTGAGGGGGAGGATGTAACCTGCAGCAACAGCAGCAGCAGCAGCAGTAGCACTACCATCAGCAGTGTCTAGGCTGCTCTAGACTGCGCCTCATTACATTCGCTATTCTTTACGTATTACGCCCCTTTGGACGTCGCTGAAAACGTATCGCTTCATCTGGCACAAATAGACTGCACACATCACACATACATAGTGTTATCACAGTAGGACACATTACTGCGGCTGCTGCTGCTGGTGAAGCAAAACTGTAACAACCTACCTGAGTGGCGAGAGAACAGGCTAGGAGTTCAGTTTATCTAGTGACAATGTGATTCTGTGGATAGCAGTTAAGCAACAGTGCCTGTTCAGCAGTCTTGCAAAATAGTGCTTGTTCACACAGTGCTTGTGCTGCAGTGCCTGTGCTACAGTGCCTGTGTTAACAGTGCCTGTTCGGCAGCTTCCTGGGACTGTAGAGACAGAGATGTGCACAGCTCAAGTGCTTGTTCTGTTAGGAGATATGGGAATAAGGCCTTCGACCCAAATGTGTGGCATTTTTTCAATTGAAGGCCATGAAGCCTCTGACGCTTCAGACGAGATGAGAGACCAATGGCTGAGCCAAGTTTGTGGAGTACCTCGTAGACGGTGAGAAATAGCACTATACTGTAAATAATAATAATAATAAAAATCTTTATTTAAAGTCACAATTAAATAACGATAAACATTAGCACAAAGGCTATTATGTGACAACAAGTACCCATAATAAATGCCCACTTGGTTTTTGGGCACATTTTTCCATAAATGGCATGGAGCAGCGAAAAGTAAACAGAAATGTTTGCAAAAAGTCAAAGCTCAACTTTCTGGCTGCTGATAAAAACAGTTCTGGGAACGAAATAACCAGAATTTTGTAATATTGTCCGTTGCAATTTCTGCTGAGCACTCCATAACTAATTGCCATAATGATGAGATAATGGCAAAAAATAAGCATTGCTTAGATAGGGAAATTGAAGTTAATTTGTACAGAGAGGGGTTTTTATGGGTTATAAAGTTGGGCTTTGACTTTTTTTGGTAAAATTTATATCTAATTTGTGTTTCTTCATGACATATGTGTGAAGATAAGACCAAAGGTCTGAAGCTTAGTCAGCTTATATGGCCAACTGCAGGCAGACATAATGTTAAGATGATTCCAACCTGGGACTAACGAAGATTCGTCAAGTTGATGAGGCAAGGAGTTGGGGCCTAGCTCAGTGGTAGCGCACTGGGCTTCCAACCACTGGGTCCCGGGTTCAATTCCCAGTCAAGTTTGATGGCCATTTCATCCATCATCTCATTGCCATGGTCCCTGCCTGTCCTAGTTAGCCCATGAGGTGCAGAAATACAGGACGTAGAACCCTGATACAACAGCTTTTATGTAGCTATTCTGATTCTACTCATTAGTAAATTGATCGTATGTATGTATGACTGCCTTTAGACATACTGACAATATTTCGTTTTAATTATGTAAAATGCTAGACAACCTTACCCTATCACTGCTTCACATCATGATGTGATTCAATTATCACTGTCAAAATAATCAATTGTACACTAATTAGACAATCTGACACCTTTTCGGTAATACGATTGCTGTATATGTGACTGACTTGCACTCTAAATAGATTTTCCTTGGAGTTTACACCAACATTCACTTCATTATGATGTTTTCAAATCGTAACTATCGAAATGGCTAGTCATATATTGCCGGTTTGGGAAGTCATCCTGACTACTTATGGCTAAAATGATAAGAGTTAAGATAAGGGAAGATAAGATGAGATAAGATAAGATAAGATAAATCTTTATTTATGATGCTGTAGGCCTTACATAATTATATGACTGTCTTTAGAAATTTTGACAGTATATTGCTGAGAGTGCTAGAACTTCACCGAATTACTACATTATTATCAATATGACCAAGGGCGGACCCACAGACAATTTTCAGGGGGGTTGACAAATAAATCTTATTGCGGGGATCACTGAATTTTTAATATTTTTTAATTAAAATGTAAACACCCTAAAACCCCCCCCCCCCCCCCTAAATCCGCTACTGAGGGCACTGGCCAATTTCAATTGCATGTCATTTATACTAATACAAATCCATACCAGCTGTGTGGCTAACTCTGTTCATAAATTATAACCTACTAAGTACATGGTCACAGTGGTCTATGGATATTTTGCTGGTTAGCTACATGTTTCAGTTGTACGCTACCAGGATTAAATCTCTGATGTTACAGGATTTCCATAGGTCAGCAAATTGCTATTGACAGAATGTGATGATAAATTGTGTATATTCAAACCAGCACATCATGTGTTTTTTTTATATGAATGACTTTGATAAATTATTATTAGGCGCGTATTGGATATTGAAATACGAAAAAAAAAAAAAATTAGATAAGCAGGATGTATTTTATTTTAGACATTTTATTATTTCATGTATAGGTCATGTTTTTATGGTTAACGTATACCAGAATTAGAAATAAAGCTGCACTTTGGCCATGATATCATTAATCATTGCCCTATATTTGTGAAAATAGAAAGTGCATGATATTTAGAATTTCCATGGTGCATACATGCATGATTTAAACTCTTCAACATGTGGTATGCCGCCAGATGGTTGCTTCAACAGACTTCTGTTGCCAAATTTCACATTTGAAGTGTCAGATATTTGGCTTTCGTGTATTTATTCCTTACAATAGCACTGCCCTGGTACGTGGTGTTTTGTTTAGTGTTTAGACACAATAAAATAAATTTATTGTACCAAGTGGACTTGATCATAAGCCGCTCCGAGCTATCAGACGCCGGTGTTATCTAAAAAGTTGCAGTGACTTTATGGAAGAGAGGAGACCTCGTCTACTTCCGGAACACCTGGTCCAGGTGTTTGGGCTTGTAATTTAGAAATATGGTGTACCCAGATAGCATTCCATATCGTTTCAATGTCGGCACAATGTTGGCGATGTCAAAACGATGTTGTAACGACAGCGGCCGATATGGAAACGATGCTTGGCCGATTTGGAATGCTATCTGGGTTAGAAGTGATACTACATTATTGAATACATTATATTAGATACATTATTTTAGAGAACCACTATATTATACTGTTATGTAACATATTACGCTATTAACTACCATGTTACAATTTTGATGAACCACAATGATTCTGTATATCCCCTAATGTAATCAACTTTAACATTACTCTATTATCCACAATATTACACTTTTTTTCTGCTATATTACACTATTATGACGTAAATTACATGAGAAACCCTCAGGGTTCTCTGTCATTGCATTCACTTCTCTGTCATTAGAGGTGAACTAGCTAGTGGGTTGATTTGATCCTGTTGTAAACCAGCCACTGTTTGGGGAGCACATTTTGAGGCTCTAAAATGGCTAGCTATTCGACAGAATTTGGAAATAATATCTCTTTGTGAGTGCTGAAAAGCACATGTCGATAAAGATTTCTGTCTGTCTGTATGTCAGTATGAAGCCTCAACATTCCCTTCTTCTGTTATAATCTTTTACATCACACCATAATCCAAAATATTAGGATATTATCCACTACCTTAGGCTTAAATCCATTATATTGCACTATTATCCATCATATTGCACCATGATAAACTTTATTGCACCTCATTACGCCATTATGCACCACATTACACAATTATCCAGTTCATTACACAGTCCCTCAGCAAATTTCATCTCTCGCACAAACAATATTATCACTGATAAGCCAGCTCTCTTTTTTATCAATATCTCCAATAATAACAGCATCGCACTAAAAGGCCAGTTTTTATTATAATAAATATATCCAGGCAAAATAGTTCAAGTGAGTTTGTTGTTTCTGCAATAGCCAATTTGCATGAAAAACAAAAAAACGAAGAACAGGTAGACTTGACAGGTAAAAGACATGACAAAAAGCTATCTAGACTATTCTATCTATCACACACAAGAAAACATGCCTAATACTATTTTATACTGTTACTTTGCTGCAGTTCATGGTGACAATTTTAAATGTCTACTTTTATCATATGATAAAAATTACATCAACTGCTTATAGCTGTGTATCAAGGCTATGATAGTGTTTTTGCACTACTGGTTAACTTTAACGCACTGATCTTGCTTCTTCAGAATTAATACCTTCATGAAACTGGATATACAGTAGGCGGCACAATTTCAGCATAAAACTAACCTGGGAATTTACTGATTTACACAAGCACTCGCAGCAATTGCAATGTTTGCCAGATGCAGTCAGATAGCATATCTAGTCCACTAGGCTATCATTGACCTCAGGTTAGATATAACAGCAAATTATACGCACTACACACAGCTGGTATGCACTATTGGACAAACTGAATGGTAATAATAGATGTATTGGAGATATGTAGATGATAAATATTTGAACACGTGTAGATGGTGTTCTACTATAGCATTGGTACTGAATGAAATTGAATTGAATTAGTAAAGGGTCAGGGATTACTTCAATTGATTATTTTCAATTAAAATTGTTTCGGAGAGACTTAGATAAAACATTCTCAGTCACAACAGTGAAAACAGACAAGTTTCAAGTTCAGGTTTCAAGTTTATTCAAAATCAAATCATGTCAGGCACAATATACATAAATTAATTAAAAAATTATTGGAATGCATGGAGCCACTAGCTGATGATTGTGTTGGCTATTCCCTTTAAACATAATTAATACGATGACAATATCTCCACCAGAATTAATAAAAAAAAGAGAATGAAAATAGTGAATTATATTTTATGAATAGTTCAAGTTAAGGTGACTTCAAGGCAATACACTGATTCAGACACTACAAGTTAATGATAAGATAAGATACGTTACGATAAGATAAGATAAGATAAGATAAGATAAGAGAAGTTAAGTTAAGTTAAGTTAAGTTAAGTTAAGTTAAGTTAAGTTAAGTTAAGTTAAGTTAAGATAAGATAAGATAAGATAAGATAAGATAAGATTATACATGATCACCAATTACAACTTTCTAAGGAATTACAACGTCTTAATAGGAAACCTACATCTTTGAACTTAGCTAATTCATCTACTTGTTTTAGTTCAACAGGTAAATAATTCCAAATCAAAGCAGCTTGGGTACATAATATATCTTAAACCATATTGCTTAAAAGATTATCTCTCATCTCATCCGGCATTTCGAGTCAGATTCGGTTGTCACGTCAACTAGATTAACTTTAACCCTAGGATACAGGCAAAATGGTTTTCCATCTATCACTACCAAAGTTACGTGAACGAGCGCAGATCAAATGACTTATTAGTATATTGTTGTGGTCTAGACACTGAATTGGAGCTGATCTAAACTGCAAGGTTACAATCACACATTGGCTTAATTTAACCACGTTTGGATACATGATAGAACCTCTCCTGGAAGCAATACACAATAGACAAATTATATTTAACCCTATGTCCTTGGAATTATATTACCATGATAATTGGATTAATTAGATATTACTGATATAGTCGCAGCTTTAAGGCATGAAATATCAGCTCATTCTATATTTAATGTCATACATATTTCACTAATACGGCATCTTATAATTAAGGCCATAGTTTTTATGACTTTGTCCTTAATATTGAGGTGAAACAAGAAGTGCACATTTTCATAAATAAATGTAGGGTCTGACTTTATTTTTTGTGTGAATTACACTAAGAACACCTGTATTCAAGGTGTTTTCCACCGATTAGTAGGGTTATTATAAAGCATTGCTATCATAGAATATTGACCCATTGAGAAAATTCCTTTGGTAGTACTTAAACTGAAATGTCATTGAATAAATGATTATTCATACCAGCTAATTTTTGGTCATTTTAACATTTTAAGCATTTTGACAAAACTGGATTGTAACTGTGATTCCCATATAGACTAAGAACTCCATTAGCTTCTAAAATGTGCCACGTGCGTTTTCCATGCGAAGGATAAACGCATTGAAAACGGTTTTTAGCTAATTATAATGTAGCAAAAACCATGCGTTTTCCATGCGTTTATCCAAACGCACGGAAAACGCACGTGGCACATTTGGCCATGTATATAAATTATTATTATAGTCAAAGTAAGGCTGACTAATTTTAACAATATCAGAACAGTTGGTAGGCTCGTAGGTCAGAAATGCATGGCTACAAATGAAGCAACACCATACTTGTTAATTTAACATGTAATACAACACCATTTATTGAGAAATGTGATGCAGACACGGAAATATTATCATTTGACAACAGAGAACTGGTTCGAGCCAATTCTTGTTCTTGCAGAACGTCACGTTCACATATGATTAGCTCATCTTACAAAACCAACATTTTAGGTGCATGAAAATTACGATTTAGTAAGAAAGGGAAGTTTCTTCAAAACTTTAGTCTTTAACAAAAAGTCATGTGCTTGTTTTTGCACTTGAAGCAATTAGACAGTGATTTTGCTCTGTGTTAATACTTCTCAGATAGAGTCTTTTCACTGAGCAGCCCTGAGTTCAGCAAGACATAAGTCCTTCCTCTCCTCTTATTACTCATTTTGCTTTTTAGAAATAGAAGATAATCACTGACTTATTCAATAAATATAACATTCTCAGAAAAATAACAAAAATCAACTGAATGATAAGGTGTCCAATATATACATTAAAATGCACTAAAAGTACTGCTGCTAGGATGCACTTTGCTTCAGCCAATCACAGCCAAGGGCAGGAACTTTTTCAGCCAATATAATTGCAGTATTCTGTCATAGCCACCTGGTGGAAATATAGAACCTTCCGTGAAAATCCACTATTCCAGTGAAGCATGGCACAGGGTGTTGTTTATGGCCACCCCCATCGTGGTAACTGTGGTTTATTGGCACCCAGTTCTGTTTTGTGCAGGATTAGATAACAAGTGGGGGTTAAAGATGGTTGCCAAACCTCTGGGTCAAGTATGCAGTTGATATAGATTGGTTATATTTCTAAACGAAAGAAAGGCTGCAGTAAATGTTTTTATAACAACGCAGAAGCCATTCCAGACACTTGCAGTTAGGTTCATATAACAGAAAGCATTTTTTCATGAAAAGGCATCATTAGGCATCCTACATTGAGTTGTCTTCAGTATAGAAAAGGCATCATTGAGCTGCCTTCAGTTGATAAGCCTGGTATATTGTTTTCTCAACTGTACATTATATTACCATGATTGAGGCACAAGAGACTTCTATAGTTTGTCCCAATAGCCATGTGAACACAAATGTGCTTGGAAGCGTTTGTTTCTTTACCCCCTGTGGTTACTGAGAAATCTGTTCTCAAACAACTGTCTGCATACCGGGCAGCCTGGGGCAGGGCAGACTAGGTTTTCCATCATCTAACATCTTGTCAGTTTTCAATTAAAAGAGCCTTATTTTCACAACAATTTGACCATAAGTACTCAACAACTTTCACTTAAATAACACGGCCAGCATTGCTATGCATTACTTCATAACCTAATAACAATATTAGTTACAGCTACCTTTGTATCAACTTAAGTAGTGTGTTCCATGATATCATTTGTTAACAGTTTCTACGATTTTATAACTTACTTCCATAAATTATAAACCAAAATGTTATAAGATATTCATGTTATTTATTCTTTAATCCATCATCATTTAGTTATTTACGTGTTTGAACATCTCCATCCATCCGCGTAATATAACAGCCTGATCTCCACCATATTAGAATCATCAGTTTATAACCCAATCTGTCATTACCCATTATAGCCATAATTACAGATGTAGTGTATGAAATTTGTATCATGGATGGGTTAGTGAGATAGAGAGATAAATTTATTACATTTGTAATAAACAGTTACAATTGTTCATTTAAGGAAACAACACATGTAATGGAAAAGTGTTGAATAATTAAAAACAGTCGATGAAGCAACTTCCTGTTGTAGCTCGAAGGCTTTCAACTTTACCCCATCATGGTCCATGGCGGACAGCATTGCTGGTTTAACTTGAGGAAACCAGCTAAGTCCCTGGTGCATCTGCACATCTTCAAGTTGGCAATACAATATGCTGCTTTTCAACACAGGATCCTTTTGTTATAGTAACTGGGCAGTGTTTTTTGTGAAGCAGCTTTCCAGAGCAATGGAAGTTGTGTAGACTGCTCCGTCTTTTAGTGCAGTTTGAGCATTGTAGTTTATCCAGACTAAGATTAACCAAACTCACTTAGATGAGCTAAAAGATCGCCAAAGATAAGAGGTCAGGGTGGCTGGGATTACAAAGCAAGACCTGGCCATTGATGGACAAATAAATAAATGCACTGGTGTTTATGTTGGTGCTGTTGGGAGGTAGATGGACATGTGCTGCTGCTGCTGCTGCTGTTGCTGATTGGATGAGGGGCATCCAGGAAAAGAGTGCTAGTACTAGTAGACCACAGTCCCTTCTGGAATGGCATTAGCAGGGCAATAGCAGCAGTCAGAGGGGTTGTTTAAGAAGCAACCCTTGCCCAGATAACACCCTGATGTCTTGGGGTGCCTGGATGAACAGCAGGAACATGTACTCAAGGGTTATGTCCGCTCCTTGCACTTCCTGCAGCCACTTCACCCTCAAGTTCACCTACATTACTCAAGGGTCCCTTTGTGTAACACACTGCCACCTGCCGGATACTTTTCTAATCACTGCTGAAGATGCCTGACATACCTCTGTAATATATATATATATATATATATGTATTGACGGCTGGCTAATTGCTCTTGTGTGCTAGTTTCCTGGTCATAACATACCTGGAATTGATCAACCAAAATTTGTGCAAGCATGCTGAAAAGAAAACCTTGGCAAACCTAATGAGTATTTCAGATAAATCACCACATAAGTAACTTTTGTCTGATTGTTCATCAATATGAATACCAGCCAAAGAATTTGCTGACTCAGCAGATTCTTTTTTTTTTGCTTGTTCAGTACATTGTTGGTATTACGGATATTTATCACAATTACAGTTTGGCAAAAACAGTTGCTTTCTATTTTTTGTAAAATAGCATGTTAATTGTAATGGCAATATTCTTGATGAAATCATCTAATTTGCGTTTTCTTTAATTTCAGTTTAACTGTGAAAAACGGCGAAGAACAAGAAAAGAATATGTCGAGAGACACAAAGTTAGAAAATATTACTGAAAAAGACGAACCGTAAGTATATTTTGGTATTTTTAGCATTGAATTTTCTTTAAGTACGATTACAATAAAACAACAATCAATTGTTGGGCCATGGTATGGATAGACCTGCACTGTCTTCCAATACTGTATAATATGATTATCTGAAGCTTCCCAATGTGCTAATCGGCAGCCGACACAGAAGTAACGATGAGTAGATACGACTAAGGGAACAAGCATCAGATGATAATAATTCTTAGGAATCAAATTCTTCAAAGCAGAAGGCAAAAGGTCGATTTTCTTGTCATATTATCTGGAAAATGGTGCAAAAAATTACAATAGAGGTTCTGTTCAGATCCTTCATGGTATATTAGGGCCTCAAACCCACAACCTCCGGTTTTAAGGCCAGCAACTTGACCAACAGACTATGGATTCTACTCTTTAAATAGATTGTCACTTGCCAGGAAAAGTCTATGAAACATAATCAAAACAAATCACTTTTAATATTAAAAAAAGAAGAAGTTATATGGACACAACACAACAAGACACCTTGGAACTTGTACATTGCATAAATCGTGACCGATCCTTATTGGTATGGCATTTCATGAATAATGCTTGGGATCAGATATTCTGGGCCAGTCGGTGGGTATTTTAGCCTGCTGGATTGTCCATTGATGGCAAGTTGCACGCCATGTTCTAAGTCTGCTGTCCGGGCAGCTAATTACGCAAGCCTTTCATGATGCCATCTTATGTAAGACATTAATCAAAACAAGTCTAAAATTAGGGTCAACTTTCACAGTGCAAAATATTTAGGGTGAGACACTACAGGTGTTTGGCATAGGTCTAGTGTTTGTGCTGCAAAATAACTTTATCTTATTTACATATGGTATCAAAGTATCTCTGTGGTATGCAATATGAACAAGCCTCCACTAAACAATTTTTCACAATGATCATCTACTGATAATTATGCTAGGCAAACCCATACAGCTAACATATTATGATAAATTGTGCTATTGCACAGCATTAAGTCAATGTGGTTGCCCTGAGCAAACCTTGCAGCTACACAAATTAGACAATTTAAGCTTCGCTCTCCAAATAAGACGTCCATGCTGATTGTTGAGGCAAGTCTTATCATCTCATCATTACGTCTGTCTGGCATATCTGATGTTGCACTAGAATACAATGGTTAATACAATACAATACAATACAATGAATTAAATACCACATAAGCATATCACCTTGAGAAACGGTTGATAGAAAATAATGATGACTCAAAACTATCTGCAAGATTAATAACTTAAATAGCGTTTTGGGATGTACTTTGCAACATCATGTAGTTATTCTGCACAATAGCGTAGGAGGGCTTATAATTTTTGTCAGCATGAAATGGATATTTCTTGACCTTTCAAATAGAAAAAACAAGAAAATTAATATTCAGGAAATTAACATGGGTAATTTCTTTGGATAGTTAATAAATATGCTCTAATTTGTTTTGTAGGAGGGCTTATAATTTTTGTCAGCATGAAATGGATATTTCTTGACCTTTCAAATAGAAAAAACAAGAAAATTAATATTCAGGAAATTAACATGGGTAATTTCTTTGGATAGTTAATAAATATGCTCAAAACATTATTGATTTACCAACAACAAAATTAAAACTTAAATCAAGACTATATTAGCCTTGCTCTTCATTAACTTCAACATGGCAAAATGTAAATATCTAAAAGGATGTTCAATTGTACATGACCTACTGTGATAAAACCCAAATAATTAATTTTAGCTGACATTGCCATACAGTCAAATGTGTTTATAACGAACAATTATTGGTATTGTTCTCATATCTTCCTGGTCAATGACCTCGGTCAGGCATGCACCTTACTTATAAGCAGGCCCGAATGTATTTCTATTTAGACTTTTAAACGCCTTAGTATATTATACAATTGAAACACGAATGCCAGCTCATTTACATTGTCACATATCCTGTTCGTTCTCTGATTGCGAAATTTCAGGAAATCAGTATGTAGGTTGTAGCAATCAAACCAGGAATAAGTTGCATATGGATAAACTTATGGCTCAAATTGGGTAATTGATATTGCTAATTGATACCATTGTATAACATGGTCAAAATTATATACTTTGCATGGGATCATAATGGATGATTATTGCCTGATATATGATAATGTGTGTTATTCTGCACAGGACAGACCTTCGTGTGCATAAGGCTAAATTTCAAGAACCGTCTGTTGTAATATTATGGGTGGCATAACTTCATATTACACCGTATTGCACTTCTGTATTGCACGTTATAACTGATAATAAATCTCCTTCTTCTTATATGATTTTATATTATAACAATCCCTGCACATCGTCTGTGTAATATCTGTTTTAAAGGAACCTCGATAACTGATATTGCTCTCAACACTGTATATTGCACAGCTCTCAGCCAATCAAAAGCCAGAATTTCTGATAGCCATATTTATTATTATTATACAGAAAATGGATGCCTCAGGTCCAAATATATACACTCTACCAGGCAACCTCCATATAAGGACCATTATTTTGGTTCTAATACCACAGTTGCTTTATTGATTATCACAGTGATCTGGCAAAGATCTTTGGCCTTTTGTTGTGGTGTTATATGCATGATTTGCCTTGTGTTTTGTTGTTTATTTATTTGATGGGAGTCCAGCAATGTTTTGGTTACACTGTCTATGAATAGATGCATCAATTGGCCCTTAATCAGAGGGTGGGATGCGGTGTATTGATTTGGCTGTAATTATATCAATTAGAATGAATCATTGCTGTCCTCTTGTTGCTACATACAAAATGACGTCACTGATGAGATTTTTATATGAAGATGTGTAAAAAGACTGTTGCAGTGACATGGGATCACTTAGCGTGCGCAGGGCGCGTCTATTGACGTTTTATGCTGCTGCTGATGCTGCTGCTGCTGATGATGATGATGTTACTGCTGCTGCTGCTGCTGCAGTGTTCACTGAGCAAGTGAATGAGCCAGCCAGCAGCAAGGAGGCGCTGCGAACAGCGACTATAATGCATACGTCATGGCAGCTACCGCAGCGCCGCCTCAGTTCATAATGAGTGTGCATAATACAGCCACCGGTCTGCTACCTGAGTTGGATGTTCCAATGGCGGCTTACAGCAGCTAGCCATCTGAACAGATTCAATCCAAACACGGAGCCGATGAGCGTCGACCATGCCTTTATATGGCGAGGGATGATGTTCTGTTTTCGTCGAGCCGAGTCTGAGAGTGAAAACCAGGAACCACCCGTGCCAATAGAAACGACTTCTGAGGAGTATGCATAGGCTTCCTGCAGACCTCTACAATATTTATATGTGATAATACGCTGCGCACTCTTGTTCATGCCACATTATTAAGGTATTTTGCCTTTTTTTGTTTCAGACCCACACCGGAGGAGATAAAATCATGGTCAGAATCATTTGACAGGCTAATGGGCTGTACGTGTAAGTACTATATTATTATTGCACCCTTAAATCAGTGGTTAGGCTATGGTTTAACAGGTGGTCATCCAGAGTACTATGCTGTGATGTACCGTGGTAGAAGCACTGCATGGTACTGTACTGTGCTATGATCAAGCAATATTGACAAGGCTGAAACAGGTAGGATGTTATGCTTGGAGGGAGGATGAGCGCTGCTGTTACTGCTGCTGTTGCTGCTGCTGCTGCTGCTGCTGCTGCTGCTACTGCTACTGCTGCTGCTGATGTTCTGTTAAATAAATAGACTGGAGCTGCCTGCAGCATCTTGTCTTGACCGTGTGACCATCTACATCATTATGCCATCAAGGAAGATGTTCTCAGTTGCTCACATAGTCAGTCCGATGCTTGTTACTATGGCAATGGGTCATCAGCTTTGATTTTGGACCCCAGCCAGCACAAATCAATTGGGCAAACCACAGGTTAAAGAGGAAACTAATTAATTCTGCATTCCCCTAGAATTGTGCCAAAATCAACAGGAGTATTTTATTAGAAACCTTTTAGACGTTTAATCCCATATTCACCCAAATGAAAATACTACACCCACTAAGAGAGATTTATAATCGTCATAAATGTGAAATATTAATGTGTAACACAGATTGGAGTCATACATATTTCAAGTGCAGCAGCAGCAGCATCAGCAGCATCAGCAGCATCAGCAGCATCAGCAGCATCAGCAGCATCAGCAGCATCAGCAGCAGCAGAGAATGACATTTACTCTTTGACCTCAATTACTATTGATGCGTTAGCACGGTCAATAGCTGCTACAGTTTTTTTGCTTTAGCACGTTGTGTCCCCACAGCAGACATGTCACCTGCAACACCTGCATAGGTCAAGCACTGGGAAACACCTGTAGTATGCAGCGGAACACAACTGTGCACTTTGGCTGCAGCCACAATAAGACGAGCCTTTGATTTCATGACCTGCAGGGAAAATCAATCAGTTGCTCCTCATCACCATCTTTCATGTCTCAAGGCTATTTTTAGCTCTACTGGCTGCTTCAGATGCCACACTCTACTGCCTGCTGCAGCCATGGTGACCATAGCTTCCCATCCAACAAACCACATGTAATGATCTTATGCAATGGCATTGATGAGGTACCTCAGCATCCATTAAGTGATGGCACAGCACCTGAGCAACTTCTGAAGCAGCACTGGATAGCCTGCAGCAACCACCTGCATCTGCTGCAGCAGCCATGCAGTTCTGCAGCTTCTAACGTATAATTGCCACCTCAGCATATACTGCAGTAGGTCCTACAGCCGCCTGCGCTTGCCCCAGAGGTGTCTGAAACTGTTGCTGATGCAGTACTCTCTTTAGGGCTTCGGCATGTGATGGTACTATTTAGGCTCACCTAATCTGAATACCGTTTTTTTCCCGATTAGTAGCCGGGGGAACCAGAAACAGGTGTCATTAGGAATCCAAAGTCCAATTACACTGAATGCATTAAATTTTGATCTGATTTTACCGTAATATCTCTATTTTTTAGTAATTGTGGCATTGCAAAGAATCCTATAACCGTATTTACTGGAATGAAATGTCTCCCTTTAATGTTTTGGAGGACATCTCAGCAGGGCCTCTATTTTAGGAGGGTTTCTATTCGAGGTGAGCCTCTATCATTTAAGGGCAATATTCTAAGAATTTAGCTCGTTTACAAGAACTTATATTATATGCAGGCTGCTGGACCTGACTCCAATGGAGGCCATTATTTTTTTTATGTAGGCAGCTACCATGGGATTCAATTAAAGATATGCCTGTATTTGAGGGGATTCGAGTAAATAAGGCATTTCTCAAATTGCCCCGGCCTGTAAGAGCAGTGTACGGTAATCAGGGAATTGGGCAAGTTCGGACAGATCTGCCAGATCCACAACTTTAGTGTAGAGTTCCGGGTTTGTCTAATTAATTACACTGATTAGCACTACTTGCTTAGATTAGCTATACTGCATCTATAAATGTATCAGCACTTCCTGTTCCTAATAAGAAGTACATTACCACACACATGCATAAAATGCACCATCGACATATGCTGGAAAGCTCCATTTTTAACGTTTCCAATTTAGATATCGATTTGAGGAAACCATTTCCTACTGAACAGTTTGCCGAAGCCCCTAGCCATTTCAGCTGCTATTCTCCTCTCAGCAGTAGTTTATTTGAAGCAGGTTGAAAAAGTGCAAAGTGTGTTACTATTGACACAAAGCTTGGGGGACTGGGAAATGGAAATCCACAGTGTTCAGCTGCTTCTTTTTAATTGATCGCTTATCGCCAGTGATCAATCATGGAAGTGTCCTGTTTGGAAATATGCTATGCTGCATAATGAAAAAGCTTGTTCAGCCCACTAGGGGAACCGACACTCGAATATACGCTGCAGTTTCCAAAAATACCTCGGCATAAACTGTGTAACAGGATATACTTTGTATCAACCTCCAATAGTACGATAGTAACATCCACTCCGAATCTCCTGTAGTCTTCTCACTGTAACGATGGCTAAGTGGCATAAAGTGGTAGACCAATGACAGACTTGTACCAGGATCATGGGTGGGAAATATGGTAATTTCGGTTCAAATTTCGGGGAAAATCCCACAATTAAAGGTTTTCATGTGGGCCACCATAATTTATGCTGTAGGATGTATATAAAATGAAAGTAAAAAAAATTCACTTTTATGTTCCAAAATCTTATCAAAAAAGACAATTTTATTCACGTATTCACGCGTTGAAATAATTATTTACAGCATTAAATCAGTCAAGCAGTCATACTGCCTATCTGGAAAATAGATCATGACGTCATTCATCAAGTTGTATATCATTTTTATTAACGTAACATTTGCTGCTTTTCTCATGCACCATGCACAGTTTAATCTCATATTTTATTCACATTTTTAGATTGATTCTGGCTCATTTTTAATTAAAGTGGCATCGAGTTAAAATATCAATTGAAAGAGACTGGGTCGATGTATAGCATTGGCTAATGTTATGCTATTCTAATAATCAATCAATCAATCAATCAATCAATTAACCAATTTATCACAATGATACATTATACACTGTACATTTGTATACATCCCGACTCAATCATGCAGCGTATTATACATATCAACATCCTATCCTATCCTATCCTATCCTATCCTATCCTATCCTATCCTGTCCTGTCCTGTCCTATCCTATCCTGTCCTATCCTATCCTATCCTGTCCTATCCTATCCTGTCCTGTCCTATCCTATCCTATCCTGTCCTATCCTATCCTGTCCTGTCCTGTCCTATCCTATCCTGTCCTGTCCTATCCTATCCTGTCCTATCCTATCCTGTCCTATCCTGTCCTGTCCTATCCTATCCTGTCCTATCCTATCCTGTCCTATCCTATCGTTAACGACCCCATAATTCAATCTTTATCTTTACTTGGAACCCAAATGTAAATCTGGTTTTAATATCCTTCCTTGATTCTAAACACAATATATGGAGTAATGCTTTGTTGGAATAGAATTTAAAGCCACATTTGAAGCCTTCTACATGCGTGCAACTTGAGCCTGATGTGTACAATACATGGATAAACAATGGGGTCACTGAATCAGCATTTCATGTGTCCCTCTGGTGCTAAAAATCACATGAAAATGGAAGTTTGTAATTGAGCCTGGTGTTAGTAATCAATCAAGATCGTAATGACCAAGTTAGTGTAAAGGCAATATTGCAAAGGAAGTGAATATTGTAAAAGCAAGGGACATCATGGATATTGTAAAGGCAAACAATATTGTATAAGGCAGACTTGAAGCTCATGGCGTGGGTGTAAATGACTAGAAGTTCTCTATGGACTAAGAGAAAAAGTTCTTGCAAAGTTTCCTAGAACTCTTAGTGTAGTTCAAGTGGGCACAATGGATGACTACTTGCGTCCACAGTTGAACATCTGCTTGAGCTACCTTCGTTAATTTGTCTCCCACTCAACTGAGGTCACATTTGACCAATATAAAGGCTTGATGTTATAGCAATTGAGGTCACATTTGACTATTATACAGGCTTGATGTTATAGCAAGTGAGGTCACATTTGACCATTATACAGCTTGATGTTATAGCAAGTGAGGTCACATTTGACCGTTATACAGGCTTGATGTTATGGCCATTGAGGTCACATTTGACCATTGATGTTATAGCAATTGAGGTCACATTTGACCATTATACAGGCTTGATGTTATAGCAAGTGAGGTCATTTGACCATTATACAGGCTTGATGTTATAGCAATTGAGGTCACATTTGACCATTATACAGGCTTGATGTTATAGCAATTGAGGTCACATTTGATCTTCATACAGGCTTGATGTTTTGGCCATTGAGGTCACATTTGATCTTCATACAGGCTTGATGTTATGGCCATTGAGGTCACATTTGACCATTGATGTTATAGCAATTGAGGTCACATTTGACCATTATACAGGCTTGATGTTATGGCCATTGAGGTCACATTTGATCATTGATGTTATAGCATTTGAGGTCACATTTGATCTTCATACAGGCTTGATGTTATAGCAATTGAGGTCACATTTGATCTTCATACAGGCTTGATGTTATAGCAATTGAGGTCACATTTGATCTTCATACAGGCTTGATGTTATGGCCATTGAGGTCACATTTGACCATTGATGTTATAGCATTTGAGGTCACATTTGATCTTCATACAGGCTTGATGTTATAGCAATTGAGGTCACATTTGATCTTCATACAGGCTTGATGTTATGGCCATTGAGGTCACATTTGATCATTGATGTTATAGCATTTGAGGTCATATTTGATCTTCATACAGGCTTGATGTTATAGCAATTGAGGTCACATTTGATCTTCATACAGGCTTGATGTTATAGCAATTGAGGTCACATTTGATCTTCATACAGGCTTGATGTTATGGCCATTGAGGTCACATTTGACCATTGATGTTATAGCAATTGAGGTCACATTTGATCTTCATACAGGCTTGATGTTATAGCAATTGAGGTCACATTTGATCTTCATACAGGCTTGATGTTTTGGCCATTGAGGTCACATTTGATCTTCATACAGGCTTGATGTTATGGCCATTGAGGTCACATTTGACCATTGATGTTATAGCAATTGAGGTCACATTTGACCATTATACAGGCTTGATGTTATGGCCATTGAGGTCACATTTGATCATTGATGTTATAGCATTTGAGGTCACATTTGATCTTCATACAGGCTTGATGTTATAGCAATTGAGGTCACATTTGATCTTCATACAGGCTTGATGTTATAGCAATTGAGGTCACATTTGATCTTCATACAGGCTTGATGTTATGGCCATTGAGGTCACATTTGACCATTGATGTTATAGCATTTGAGGTCACATTTGATCTTCATACAGGCTTGATGTTATAGCAATTGAGGTCACATTTGATCTTCATACAGGCTTGATGTTATGGCCATTGAGGTCACATTTGATCATTGATGTTATAGCATTTGAGGTCATATTTGATCTTCATACAGGCTTGATGTTATAGCAATTGAGGTCACATTTGATCTTCATACAGGCTTGATGTTATAGCAATTGAGGTCACATTTGATCTTCATACAGGCTTGATGTTATGGCCATTGAGGTCACATTTGACCATTGATGTTATAGCAATTGAGGTCACATTTGACCATTATACAGGCTTGATGTTACAGCAATTGAGGTCACATTTGATCTTCATACAGGCTTGATGTTATGGCCATTGAGGTCACATTTGACCATTGATGTTATAGCAATTGAGGTCACATTTGATCTTCATACAGGCTTGATGTTATGGCCATTGAGGTCACATTTGACCATTGATGTTATAGCAATTGAGGTCACATTTGACCATTATACAGGCTTGATGTTACAGCAATTGAGGTCACATTTGACCGTTATACAGGCTTGATGTTACAGCAATTAAGGTCACAGTTGACCATTATACAGGCTTGATGTTACAGCAATTGAGGTCACATTTGACCGTTATACAGGCTTGATGTTACAGCAATTGAGGTCACATTTGACCATTTTACAGCTTGATGTTACAGCAATTAAGGTCACATTTGACCGTTATACAGGCTTGATGTTATAGCAAGTGAGGTCACATTTGACCATTATACAGGCTTGATGTTATAGCAAGTGAGGTCACATTTGACCATTATGCAGCTTGATGTTATAACAACCTCACTTGTATGTCTACCTTTGCTATTACGGAAGATTTGATCAATAATACATGGTGTATAATATAGAGAAATTCAATTATCTAAATTCTGAGTCAATTCTGGGTCATTTTACGTAAGGATGGAGCTAGTTGTACAATGTACATTAAGTGAAGGTCGAATTGAAATGTGTTGGCATTTCAGTCACATATTATAGTGATATATACATCTTAACCAAACAGCCTATATTGTCATGATCTCATAAGCCAAAATTTTTTGACTTTAACGAGTGATGGAAGGTCAGTCTTATTGCACAAAACTACTCCACATCCTTCATACTTATAATTTTCCAATAGATATTCACTTCAGTTACCTATACACAGGCCTGTTTTGTATGCCTTTTATACCCGATCTTGTAAACTGAAGCTTTGAAAAACTCTTGACAGTGATCGATTATAAGCTTATAGTTGTGTCGTGTAGTATTTTCCTTCTGGCTAACTCCGTATATGATGAATTCCATCCAGGGGGACTTTTGAAAATAAGCCGTGTTTAGGCAAGCAAAAACTAATTGAATGCGAATTACTGGATGTAGATCAATAGTTTCATATGCAGTGAACGATTGATGTAAAGCTTTGAAAGATATTCTCATATCAATGTAGAATGTTTCAATGAAGACTCAGAGAGGCAGATTATAAAAATTGCCATCGAGCGAAAACATCGCATCAATGGATTTCACAGAAGGCCAATAATGTTGTATTTCTACTCAGTGAATGGATTATATATAGACCTATATAGTATAGCTTGTAACTTTGTATTAAAGGGTATCTGATGGGCCAAATAAATATACATGACTGGAAATCTCTTTGGCTTTGTCGTTAATTAGTCAAATCACTAAGATGTGGCCATTTGAATAATTGATAAACTTTAGATTATTGGCTAAGTCTAGAATTTTTCACACCCTTTAGTCGTAGCCGCTTTGACTAGACAGTATTATTCTAACATGCTAGTTATCCTAAATTAATCATTAGTACATGGCACACTACTTGGTATCGACTAAAGATGACTAAGTGTATCGATAAAACTGACTAACTAAATGTCCATGAAGTGTCAGCCATTGTTCAACATGTCCCAAGTTAGTGAAAATGTGAGCTCCCACGTATACAAAATTGTGCTTGTTATTGTAGTCAGAATTTCAGAGTTAATCAATGTTATTGATAGTAAATTAGTAATATTAACTTATTTCTTCTGTTTTTCCTTTTCAGCTGGCCGGAAAGTTTTCAGGGAATTCCTAAGATCGGAATATAGTGAAGAAAATATGTTATTTTATCTAGCATGTGAGGAACTTAAGAAAACCGAGACTCCTGACCAGGTGGAGGAAAAAGCTCGACTCATATACGAAGACTACATTTCCATACTTTCACCCAAAGAGGTAAATAATATTAAATATAGTATTAACTGCCTAATTCAAAATCGACCATATAAGTGCAAATTTAAGCAATGAGTTAAAGTTGAGTCATTTAAACCGTAATTTAGGAAATGGAAAAAGGAAGTAACACTAAATGACTAAAAAAAAATTTCTGAATCTGTTCATGGAAATTCCTGGCACCCTTTCTACTGGGAATTGTGTACTTCCTTGAAATAAACTGATATAAATTGATGCTAATTCAGTGGCCAGTTTCCATAACTAAATTTCTCTTTTAGTAGATCTACATATGCTGTGGTGGAAAAGGTTTTTAACAGTGAAAAGTTTTGGTGTAGAAGTAACATGCTAACTTGAATTTTGTCCACCTATGTTGGGACTACTTTAACATAGTAACTGTTATTACATTTTTGGTCATAATACCTCCATATAAGCAAATTACAATTAGGATGATACGAAATGTATCTGATGTGCCAAAACTTTCCTAGACTGTGTCAGAATTATCGTATTTTTAAATGCAATCGAATCCAAGCCGGCCGGATAGTAAATTCTTTGCAATAGCAGTTGTATCGATACTCATCAGTTGAACCTTGATTTATACATCTGAGTAATACATGACTTTCTTTTTTCTCTTTTTCAGGTTAGCTTAGACTCTCGAGTTCGAGAAGTTATTAATAGGAATATGGTGGACCCCACACCGCATACATTTGATGAAGCCCAACTACAAATATACACTTTAATGCATAGGGATTCTTATCCCCGGTTTTTAAATTCACAAATATACAAAAGACTTTTACAATAAGGCCTGTTATTTCAAATGTGACTCGTGGTGTTTCTGTGTAGGCGAGTGGGGATCCAAACGTGCTTGCTCTGACCGGAGACTCTCATTTTTTATACACTACATGTGCGGGGCATATCAGATGTCGGGCTAGATAATTAGCCACAAAGAGTACTACAGTAATATTTTCAGTGTGTGATGAAGCATTTATTATTCCAATGTGGATATTTTCAAGTCATCTGTATATAAGAGGATTGCCTGCAACATCGAGTTTTGCACGTGGGATGTGTGAAGTTCAATGACTGTTTCATCTGTTATCACCCAAAACAACAGCTCAATACGTCATTTTGTATATATCCAATACACTGCAATGGGCACCTCTGATATCTTTTGAAATCGACAAGTATATCCGATTGATTACCGGCCGGCTATACTCTTCACCTTCAAGGTACAGCTCCCAAAAAGAAAACGACCTGTGTTCTTCTACTCATCCAGATATTAAACAAAAATCATCATTGCATTGTGGCTCCACCTGCCACAATGTCACCCAACTATAGGTGTTCTTAAAAAAATAAACAAGGCGAAACTTCGAAACTGATCCGTGTTGTGTCCATTATCCGCAAGATGGCAGCACGAACGAGTGTGATGACAAGACATGATGTCGGAAAGAGTTAAATCTTCATTCCGTGAACTTTCTCATCCCAAGAAGACTCCTGGCCATCGCCTAGCTCCAAATGTTGGAATGTCTTGTTCCGTCTAAACGTATAGAAATATTGTCGCAGAGTATTCACATTATTACACTTTTCAGTCTTGAGCGTTTCACATGTGTAAACGTACTTGATTCAACGGGTCAAATGTAGATTATAGTGTAATGTTTGATGACTTCTAAAACCTATGATAGATATTTTCATGATACTATTTTCTATATATATGATATGTTCATGAACTGAATGGACCATTTAAACTGTGTTTCATTTTCATTATTTCAAGATAGTCCAACTTGCATTTCTAGTCAGTCAAAGGGGAAAAAGGCAATGTGTAAGTGATTTAGCAGAACCTTGGTGATATTTTTGATCTCATTTTCCATCTCATGTTTCAAATGGGCGCATATATGTTAGGTTTAGCATGCCAACCTGATTAAGGGTTTAAGGGAGCCAATTACAGTTTCTAAAGTAGCTCATACGATGGGCAGCTGCAGCCAGCTTCGAGTCCCTGTCCGCAACACCTTTGACATCATCCCGAGATGATGCTCTGCAGCTGTAGCAACATGACAAAGGTGCTATGACAGCATTTGAACCTTTAATTCCAACTTGCACATCGCCACCAGTGCTTTCAATAGAGTAGATTTTGGTATCGTCATTTATATCTGCTCACTGTCAAGTCACTGTATGGCAACAGTGCAACTGGCCTCTCACTTTGAGAAGTTTGAGTTTATCACACCTCGAGTGATTTATCACACCAAACTAACATTTAATCAGAAGTTTATCACACCAAAGAAAATTTATCACACCAATATAACTTACCTGTTCAGGTATACTGAAAGTAAAAAAAAAGTTGTAACATATAATAAAAACAGAAAACAATGTTTAGATTATGATTAGATTCCTGGCATTTATGCTTCTATCTCTGATGGTTGTAATGACCAAGTCTTATTTTATAAGACAAAGTGTGCCAGTTGCACTGTAGGTGTCCTAACAATTGCTAAACTGCTCCTGCACTCACCACATCTATCTTCTTTCTAGCACAGGTTGCTAAAACAAGTTGCAGCACAAATCCTCCATATGCAACAAAATATTTGACATTCTATTCTCACCTCTTGCATCTTATTATCAATATAAAGCAAATAGCTTGTCAATACTTTAAAAGTAAAGATCCAGAAACGACTGTATAAGGAGTAACGGGTTTAGTATTCTTGTGTCAACTCACTTGGTCTGTTTGTCTGGCCCCAGTCCGAGGCTTGAGCATGTTGAATCAATGTGCGAGAGGTCGACCTCCCCCCAGCACTTGTCGTTTTTCGCACCCATACATATTGTTTTGAGTAATCTGCTAGCGATTCTGGTGACTGTGTTACGTCAGAATGAGGGTTTTTGAGCTCTGCACCCTTTCATTATCGTTTTTTATTTATATATTTGAACGTCGTGATGTGTAAACAAGTTTGTAAATAAAAAAAACAGCTTCGCCGCCATTAATGACTGTTATGGCACTGACTTGTCCTTCGTGTTTTCGTGTAAGGAATAAATGTTATGTTGACTTCTCTGATAATATGCTAGTATGTTCATAGCCGCTAGAGATGTTTTTAAATGTTGGATGTGTTTTTTAAGACGTTGAGCTCATGTCAACAACATAATTATCGCGATTTATTAAACTATTTCCTGAACATTGGACGGTTTTATGTCCGTAGATTTTACTGTTAAGATAGTTGACTTTTACCCAATAGGCTGACACTGTAATATCACTACGCAAGAGAGGGAATATACGAATCCCAGAATGCTTAGTGCATCACTGTAATTGCCAGGTCACTTATTTAGCCCAGCAGAAGCAGAAATACCAAGACTCTGTAGCAATTTTAATAGAAAACAAGCAAATATTTTGCCAGACGTTTGTAAGTTAATTTTTTTTTATGAATAATCCAAATTGGAATGCAACACAGGGGAAGAACGCATAAGCTGCAATGTGATACTGTGTGCTTTGGTCACTAGGGGTCGCTTTGAACGATCTAATGGAGCTACCCCAATGGTTTGACCTTGACCTAGGTTTGACCTTGACCTTTTGAGACTTCATCCAATGCCCTGCAAAGCCTATTTGACTGTATAAAGTGTAAAATACTTCGCACAAGGGTTGAAGTGGCAGGTCGAATTTATCTGTAAATGTAAAAATGAATTTGTAGGGTAGCAGTGCAGTGGCATGGCACGGTTCTGTTAAATGCACTCATGTTATGTAAATGCACTCATGTTATGTAAGTGTTTCAAGTAGTCATTAAGTTCCTGTTTGTCCTTATGACGTCTTGGTGACCTGTTCGTCCAAACGAGTTTTTGATGGTGTCTTTAGAGTACCAAGAACAGTCTTTTTTTTTTTCTCATTTGTTCCACCCCAACCCTCCCTGGCAGTCATACTATTAAAAGCTCTTACATTTCCATGTAAAAATCAACGTTTTTAATATGACCAAAGTTCTGAGCAACACTGCCCTTAGTTGTTATATTATGCAGGGATATTCCTTGTCATTTTTTAAGTTTTAACTGTTTTTGTTTTTCGTTTTCATATCTTTGAAATATCGAGTTGTCTTGTTGACTGATTTTGTATGAATGCTGACTTGATCAGCAGTTTACTCAGACTTATTTTGGTGTACAATTCTGCCAAGTATTAAAGTTACAATTGCATTAATGGATCTTTGTTGATTAAAAAAGCCAATTTGTAGGATTAAACAGGATTGAATATTGTTAATTTCTATTCTTATCATTCCAAGTTTGTCCTATTGGTGATTGAAGAAATAAAGGCACATAGGTTTGAATTCTTGTTCATTTTAACACCTATCAAACGTCAGATTCGATGTTGAATTTCACTCTCGCTGCTGTCAATGTATTAATGCTTTAAATGATAATATATTAAATGCAACAGCAATTTCTCAACACAGTCCTTGTTGTATTCCAAATCTTGTAAGGGGTAAAGGGATTAGTTTTGTAATCACGAAATACTGCACCCTGGCCAAAGCAACAAATAACATGCTAACATGTTATAAGAACTGTTTGATTTTTCCTATATCTATATGATTATATACATATTATATTTTGATTGTTAAAGTGCCATTTTATGATTTCGTTTGAACTTTGAAAATTCTGATGTACATTAATTAATGTGGAATAAATCTGTGGAAACTATCTATGTTATGTAAACCTGTGTTGCTGTTTTCTGTATACCTTAATATAATATTTAATCAGAAATAGGCATACTGTTTACATGCTGGCCACGATGATCTATTCACAGAACTTCTTTGGGTATCGTACATTGCTTTCTGTTGCCGAGTGGAGAAGACCTCGAGTGGCCCTCTGGTGGAGTTGTTGAGAGAGCCCTCTGGTGTTTATGATGTATAACCTGGCGAAGTTTTGCACCCAATCTTTTAACCACTTATTGCATTGAAGAATTTCACTTTCTAGGTCCGTTGCTTTTGATATCGTGGAAGAAGTATAGAGGGATTCAAGGTAGTCCGACTTGCATTTCTAGTCATAAAGGAAAAAGGCAATGTGTAAGTGATTTAGCAGAACCTTGGTGATATTTTTTTATCTCATTTTCCATCTCACGTTTTTTGGCATGATGCATATAATCAGGAACAGATCCTTATAAACAGATGGGCAGCTCTAAAAATTATGTATGCTGTATCTGGAGATGCTTTCTAGAATAAGAAGTCTGCCATAACAATATTCGAGAATTATACCCGAAATTAACACTATTTACCCATTAGTTGAAATTATTGAATGAAGATTTGATGCACCTGATGGGCTAATTAGGACAGTTGAGGACCATGGCAATTGTTTAAACAGCCATCCAACATAGGCTCGACCTAGAATTGAACCCAGGACTCAGTGGTTGGAAGTCCAGCACGCTTCCACTGAGCTAGGCCCCCCACCCCTCTACTGAATGTTGTATTAGAAATAGCATCACTGGAGATAGTGGATTATATTACAACTGGTTTCGCAAATACTGAAGCTTTTGAGGACGAAATATAATATTAGACATGTTACAGTCAATCTGGTGTTTCAGTTCATAACCTATAAAATTATTCAAATAAAAGTCCACCTGTTTTATGGTCAACTTTGTCATACCAAGCGTCGAGCAGTATATAATGGAAAGACATATTATCAATAAGGCAGAGGTGGCAACCAGAAGGCTAAAAAAGAAAGTCCAGCTAAATGACACAGAGAGTTATTTTCATCCATTTTAAAGTTTGAGTCTGGCTTTTGGATAACTTTTCTATTTAGGAAAAGCAAGCGGACCTAGATTAATACATTATTGGTGAATATGTATATTTGCCATTTTGCTTATGATAAGTTTCAACTAATTGAAGACTGCACCACATCAATCTAGGCCTATATGGGGCTCTGAATATGTTGAAAATCGGTCTATGCAAGGTAAGTAATTACCCTGTTGTTCTGTTTGCCATAGAAGCAAGGTATGTGTTCTCACTTAAGCTTTAAGTTTGTTAAGGAGTCAACAAAACTAATGAACTTAGTCCAACCAAGCGTGAACATATAAGTCGCTCTGCAGGGGATGCCACAGCCTTAATAGTGTCATAATTAATCTTTAAAAAACAAAACAAGAAGAGAACATGTTTGCTTTGAGGACGTATAATAAGGTAAAAAAGGACATAATCTGTTTATTTTATCTATTTATGTATTTTTTGCCCAGTTACAATAAAGTTTTGCGGTAATGAACTAATCATTGCATAGTTGTGCCCTCTGTTGTTAATTCCAGCTAAGATTGTAAACAAACAGTATAACATCCAATGATGCTTACGGCAAATAAACGAAAGGATGAGGAGTTTTTAGGCACATTTATGCAAAAGAGCAGATCCCCAACTTCCTGTATGGCTTGCCTATAACAGCCTGGTCACTTTCACGGGATAACGATACTCTTGTTTATGAAAAATAAACCATGAAATTTGCTTCGGGGACATATAGATCTATGACTGGCTTTGGCGCAAACATAAAAAAATATGAAATTATGAGGGTTAAATTTGTTTTAATAATGATATTGTAGTCTTTAGGAAAACGGAGGAAGAGTTATTAGATGTTGTTGGGGATTGGGGTAGAAAATGGAGGCTGAAAGTCAATCCAAAGAAATCTAATGTGATTCATTTCAGAAAAACCCTGAATGGTTATCAGAACAAATAACCTTTACATCTAAACTTGTATATATGTGTACCAGCAAAGTATTCTGTTAGTTTTGGTTGTAGAGATGTTTATATCTGCAACTCCGTAATATGGTATATTATGTTTGATGAAAGTCAGAAATTATACACCCAGATCACAATTTTATGTAATGTCAGTAATTGATATGTTTGGTGATATTCATTTCATGTAATGTCTGCTGGGGATACTAACGATTTGTTGTGTTTAACTTAGGTTTAAGTTTATGTATCCGTGTGTTTTTAATAAAGATTTTCATTCATTCAATCATTAAAGCATTTATAAGAGATGATTTGAACCAAATGCTAAATTTGAGATCTCCTTGGTAACTATAATAAGAGTTATAGTTCTATAAAAAGAATCTGCTAAAGGAGCAGAATATTGAGTCATTTGTCATCTTTCTGCTGAAAAAATAAAGTAGACCAAACACTGTTATGAGTTTCCATAATTGTCTTGCAATTTTACCGTAGTTTTTACAGTAAAATGTATGTTTGGTATACAGCACGCTACCGTAAAATGTTTACGGCGAGATACCGTAAATCTATCCTATGGCATATATACTATAAAATTAACAGCTGAGGTAAAGAAAATGGCAGTCTACTGTGGTTTATTCAGCAGATTGCTGTATAACCCATACAGCATTTTGTGGTAAGATACAGTAAATCTCAATTACAGTAAATAATTGATACCGTAAATTTACTGCAGAAGGCTCTATGTTGCTTTATTGTAAGAGCTCATCAACAGTAATAATACAGTAAAGTGCCGTTTGTAAGATTTCACGGAAGCAATCATTGCAACTTATTAGATGCATGTGTCGTAATTTCATGAAAAACACCCGTTTTGTTCCCTTTTACGGTAGACCAACTTGAAACTAATTTTTGAAGCAAGATACTCTGCAAAAATTCGCCAGCAAGATGCCGTAAAAACTACAGGGAATTTTTCTTTTACAGTGAAAAACTGCTTTTGCATGACGATAGAAGATAACTTAAATGCAATGCAGATAGTCTAGTTTTGAACTAATTCTCATGCTTCCACATTCTATAATTCAAGTCTGACTATATGACATAAACCTAATAGTCATGCACATTATGTCTGTGTTTTTGGCATTTCTGACATGGCTACCTTTTGATAAATGGTCTTGCAAAATTGCCGCATTCCTTTCAGCGCCTCTGAATGTGACCTTTGTCACCTAAATCCTTCTAGGGCGTTTGTCATTTTTATATAAGAAATCTCCAAGGTGGCGAGGGAGGCGCCACTGAGACCTTGAATCCTTGTTTAGTCCTTATGCAGTCCCCATACAGTCCCCTTATAGTCCCATTTAGTCCCTCTGCATCCCCTTTTAGTGCTTCCACAGTGGCCGCACAGTCCTACTAGACCTTGTGGACCACTGCTGATCGCATCTTGGCAATCAGACAATCGTAGGAATTGAATTCGTTTGGAACGTGTCAGAATCAGAGGGGAATATTGATCCAAGCTTGTTGAGAGAGGTCGGCTGATGGCTCTATCTTGCCTGCCTAACCTTGTTAGTAAGTTTGGTCCCTGGACTGTGAAATCGAAGCTGCTTAGCACCCCGAGCTGTATGGTGTGAGGCAAGGGTGTCTTTTGTAATGACCTGAAGATTAGTTCCAATGAGAATTGTGCTCATTGCTTTGCTGAACCCATTACTCTTACACACTGCTCTGTAAGTCTACTATATAGCTCAATTAAAAAAATACTCTCTTAGTTGTTTGTATATTATCCTTAAAGACTGTCTTTACAAATTAAAAGATTCACCTTAACCTTGCTGGTAGCCTAGTGGTTAAAGTGCATGCACCTACAATGCACACTTTTTCATAATTCAAACATGTAGGTTCCCAATTCAAAAATCCTTAGCCGATAAAAAATCAAGAAAATAAAAAGGAAAAAGAAAGGAAACAACTTCCCAGCGAATTAGAAGTTCTTTGAAAATCAATGTGGTACTCGTACCCCATAGTTTGATTTGGTGCACAATTATAGTTATTAGGCTGAATGAGTATTGATTACCTGGTGATGATATTTACTCTATTCTAATGTATGACTGTGGCAGAAAACAGAATAATACTCGGGATAAAATATAATAATATAGTGTGTAATTGCTGGATATAATCACCAAAACGATTATTTCAGCTATTCTAGTAATTGATATTTTTTTACTTTCGTTATCGCAATTATCCCTGTATTTGGCATGCTGCCGTTGGTCATGTAAGCTGAATAAATTCTGATTACACCATTGAAGAATTAAGAATATTATACGGACGCTTAAAAACGTAATCTGTATGAAAGGCATATGTCTACCAAACTGCTATTGTAGTACACCACATTTAGTAGTAACTGGTAGAGTCTATCGCTTCAAATGTAGAATTATCATCTAATTAAGCTGTCTAAAACTAACCACTCAGACAATA
The DNA here is from genome assembly GCA_932294295.1 of Alitta virens. NCBI lineage: Eukaryota > Metazoa > Annelida > Polychaeta > Phyllodocida > Nereididae > Alitta > Alitta virens. The sequence continues at coordinate 73,784,530 of OW028573.1, read as the reverse complement.
CGACCTTCCGGAAGTCCCTAACACTACTTCAGCACCCCATCTGCCATCCTGTCCAATTTTATTAGAGCACAGACGAGAGTATGTAGTTGCCTGATGGATGTAGTGATGCCACCAGCAGCAGCAGCAGCAGCATCAGCAGCAGGGCAACTGACCAGTAGATGCGGAAGGTGTCAGTTCCATTTGGATGTGACTTGGCATCACTTGCTGCCTGCTTCATGGGATTCAAGCTGGGGGCGTGCAAGCTGAAGTCACTGCATATATATTTGTTATTGATGTGAACTCAGATGCATTGCACACTGTACTAAATCAGCTCATATGTTTTTATGTGAAAGATGAGCTATTTATTACCTAATGGAAACATATGAATTACACATAGATGTATATATTTCTGTTAACGAATCTGGATTTCAAACACATTAATTTCAACCAACTTTAACCCAGCATTTGTAGGATTACCTTGATAGTTGAATCCCAATTCAACTGGACTTCTATGAATGTATAAAAAAACTGTTAAGAACTGAATGAATTTTACTCCCATCAAGGATTTGATTTAATTCCTAAAGCAGTCATATTACTCATGGCAATAAAAATAAAGCAAAAAGCGAAAATTTAATGAGTTGGCAACTACGATCTTAATTTCTGCTTCAAAGTTGGCTGCCAAACTTGGCCGACTCAGGTAGCTGTGTAAGATCTTGCAACATTTTACAGCAGTTGGATCTATCGTACACCACAGCATTTTCCATTGTCGCTGGGTTGGTATGGATCGAGTGGGCTACTTGCTGTCATTGATACTGATGCTGGATGTGAAGATGATGGAAGGGGAGGCTGCTTTTCCCCCGGGCTACTGTCAGATTTACAGCTACAATATCCATGAGAGAGGGACCGAGGGCCAAGAGAGGCATTTCTTTGTCTGCTGCAATAATGCCGATAGCAAGTCGTGCCAAGGTGCAACTTACCAGAAACCTTCCAGACCAGAATGTTAGTACATTGTATATATTTACTTATCAATTGGTATTAATACTGCAGCAATTACATGTAAAAGTTGAAAAGATGCCAGGGTAGCTTTCATATTGCTATTTTTTATATATTTTTTTTAAACAGTATGAAAACCTTAAAATATATCACACCAGTTAGTACTAACGTGATTCGTTTATGCATTAAACTAATTTTGATTTATACTGCACTCTTATAGACCTTGATTTATACATTTTTCTTCACATAAAAATGTCATTATTGGTTTATTTGTCATCTTACTGCTTCCTTTTTTTTGCCTAGTTTGCTTCCGTTTGTATGCAAAACATGTCCTTGATCTTACATCCTTAGTTCTTTTTATGCACATGTACACAATTCCTATGACGTATGCAAGTCAATGTACATAATTGTGTAGTCATATGAAAGACCAGGAAACCATTGGCTCCGAATGAATTTAAGCAGCTTGTTGTTGAGGTTTGTGGGAGATTATGTATTTCATTGCAAGAATGAAACTCGTTTTGTACAACATTCATCAGTAGTCATTTATACACACTCAGAAAACATACCTGTGTTGTCTTGCATGTATGTGAAGTTTAACATCACATGCACGCAAGACAAGACACAAATCATGTGTGTGTATCATTGGGTCTTTGGTCCTTCCATGGAAACAATGAACAAGCTATAGAGAGCGATAATACAACACTCTAGTGAACTGTTACTTTCGTGATTGACCTGCACCATGGCTGCATCAAGCAGTCGCCCAAGGCCGAGTCTTCCTATCTACAGAATCACATTACTGGACAGCTCCAGGTTTTATGGCTGGTAATAACATTCACACATAGAGATGCGGCTGCTGCTGCAGCAGGACACTACACCATCAAATACAGATACATGACACCCAGATAAGTCCACTGCCTGACCAATTGTCCACTGACTTATGACTGATAGTGACCACTGGAAGTAGAAATGAGAGATGCATCACACAGCCCCTCATATTTGTCATGGATAACGCAGGTCCACAAATGAAACAGGGGGTACACAGTGTGTATCTTTCTGACACATATGGCTGTGGCAAGAAACCAGAGAATCAGCAGGCAGTGAATACCTCAGTTATTTGGGAACTAGACCACGACAGACCGAAGGAAGAATAAAAAAGAAAAACATTCGTAAATTGATGGGAAAAAAAAGTCAGTGAAGTCAAGCAAGAATATACACTATACTACAGTAGGGCATTATTGAAAGAAAGACAGAAGAATAGGCCTAACCAAAGAAAAAAAGACTGAATCAAAGAAAGTACAGAAAAGAAAATAGATGTTATCAAACAAAACACGAAAACATTCAACGAAGCAAGCAATCAATTGGATACATGAGCAATTGAGAACGAGGATCAATTCTGACCATCAATCATTGACGAAAGCTTTTTTTTTTGTTCTTGTCCACATTTCTCTTTCTTACTCTGTTTTCTCTCTTTCTTCTTTTCTTTGTTTCTTTATTTTCTTATTTTTGTCATTGGACATCGATCCTACATTCACATTGATCACTTTTGTTGACGTTGTAATTTGTGATAATGTGCTTTATTCACACTAGGACATCAGCTGACAATGAAATAATGTGGAAATGATTTTTCAATGTGTTGTTCACGTGAAATTGGCAAATCTACGCACATGATTGGAAATTTCTAAAATAATTTTATTATCCACTATGGGTGTTATAGAACTCCAACGCGCAATGCATGCTGAAAAAAGGACGCGCAGGCATTTACAATGTGAAGTATAGGGAGTGACGCTTCTTGGTACATATTCCTTGGTATAATATTGTTTAGTGACGTCATCTATTGATCTATATTGTGACATCCATGTAACAATGGTGTAGTGACGTCATCTTAAAAATTGTTTTTTATCTGCTACGGTACCAGGGCCCTCTGTAGGCTCTGTTACTTGTTCTCCCCATTCAGTGTCACCCTCATATATACACATTACTCCAAAAGATATGTAAGACCACTTTGATTACAGTGACACAGCGTACTTACAATTTGGGAAGTGGGTGCATGAGACCATCATGTGAACCCAGTAGGTACTCCCACTAGGTTAGGGCAGTTCCTCTGAGGATAATAGAGTTAGTGGCATAAAATATGGTCGACTCTAGACAGCTGTAGTGGCCTATTCCTGGTTGTTGCTATAACTGGCTAAAACCAACCACTTCTGTCTACTAGCATATATAAATTTGTCTAATATATCATAAATATGTATGTACACAATAGACATGCATCTTTTGAACAAAATTTCAAGTATGCGTAACTCTCAACTTATTACACCAAATGGTGCTGCGTATAATTTTAGATCTGGCTTTGAGTACCCAGCTATAGCCAGACAGTTCCGTTAGTGGCATGTAGCATTGCATAGCAAAAGTTGTCTAGCTTTGCCTTGACACGAGGCAGACAACTTGACGATGCCACAGATAATGACATCCTCAGTGTTATGTTTTAGCATTCTGTTCTGGTCAAGTGATACAGCAAGAGGGTAGCCACTGGACACAGATGGAGACTGAAATATTTCCTGAGGATGGAAGATTCTTTTGCGGAGGATGTTGTGGTCAACAAACTGCAAAGGAACTCTGCAACGAAGAGATGCAGGGCAACTGGGATGGGTGCACAAATTGGGCTCAATGTTTCTACAGACAGTGCAAGGTTTGTGTTACAATGTTACTCGTGGATTTTAACATTCAATTTTGATACATTTACCACAATTTTGGTGCTTTCTTTTTACAGAAAGTCATCCATGAGCATCTATCCATGAAATGTTCCACACCTCCACCTCCTCACCCTAAGGCAAATGATGCTACCTAGACACTTACTGTTAAAGTTTGACCTTACCACTAAAGCAGAACTCATATCTTGCAAATAAACTCCCGAGGGCGTCATGTGGATCTTGGACTCCTCTTGACTAAGGCAGTCCTTCAGCTAATGGGAGTTCTCTGTAGCTTATTTTTATGTCTATAAGTCCTGTTGTAATAATATATATGAAACTAGTTTTGGTATCAATGGTCATCAGCTCTGTTGTACTGTTATAGTGCAGAGAAATAACACATTAAATACTAAAATCATCAGTAACATGATATATTATGCATATGTCTTGGTTTATCTATGTTTAAGATACATGTATCAAAACCTTAATGGAATAACTGTCAGCTTGTACTTTTTTTACGCATGGAAGTAAATTTTAAATATTCTGCTCAGTGTATTGAATGCTTATTAAATATAAACTCAAACAAGCATATTCAATTGATACTTGTACCTTTTTGCAGCATTATAAACCAAACGTTGGAGCATACTCGTCAAATGTTACAAGTGAAATGAGCAGTTTTAGTAAAAAGTTAAACAACTCATCTTGCACCAAGGAGAAGTGTGAGGAGCACGATATGCCTGTCAGATGTCAAGATGTCTGCTGCCAAAAGTTTTGTTGTTTGCAGGTATGTTTGGTCCAGACTCTTGATATGTGATTCATTTATCTACACATGAATTAATTGTCTTACAGCCAAACTGAAAACCCCTACAGACTGAAATATAAAATTGCACATCTTCAACTGAATAATTGAGGAAGTAATTGTTTTGCATTAACGTATCAACTGAATAATTGAGAAACTAATCTTTTTGGACAAATGTTTCAACTCAATAATTGAGGAACTAATCTTTTTGCACTAACGTATCAACTGAATGTGTATCCTGAATAAGTTAGGAAGTAATCTATTTGCACTAACGTAATAAGAATGCAAAACAACTCACATGGGAGGTATTGTTCTGGTTAGATGTAGTGAGTTATGTTTTTACAATTGACTGTGTTATAACCTAAAAATTGTTTTAATTTCATATAATTGCTCTTTATGCAGTTATCCTAAATGCTAATAAAGTGTGAGCCTTCCATTAAAGTTGTTTTGAAAATTCTTGTACTACTCATCTTAAAACTAATATATTACGGGCATCTGAGGTTAAGCAATTGTTGGGACTGTTAGACAGGGAACATGTATATGTCAATCAATCAATATGTACAACAGAAACTGCCTGGGCCTGTTTGTATGAAAAGGAACTTTAAACCTGGGAAACTATCACTGAAATATACCCAAATTAAGAACATAAAATATATTTAAGAAACAGTTTAGTGCAGATTCATATGTGCAGAAATAGGAAACATCTATCTTTTTTTGTCAGCTAAAATTAGGATTTATTCCCCTTTGGATTCCCTAAGGATTGATTTTCTGAATAATATAAATGGCTCATATATGTCTTCACTTAGTTTGGCTGAACAATGAGAATTTTTCATGTCATCTGTAAATATTCTTAGTTTTATTTTTGTATGAAAAAAGGAAATCACTGTTGTACATATAGTGGGATTTAATTGGACTTGTATATATTGTTGGGTCTTAAAGAGAGATGTACATACAAGTATAACTAATTATCATATTAGTTTATTTTTCCCCATCCTACTAACTACTTATCTTTTTCACATTTTCTGTTTGCCACTTGTTCATGTTTAAGAATTGCGAGTGACTTGTCAGCCCATGTGGGCTAGATGTACCCAGATTTATTAATGTACTCTTAACTGAATCTCCTTATATGATCTTTATGTACATAAGTCATTATAATGATTGACAACAACAACGACAACAACAACAAACAAAAAACAACAACAACAACAACTACTGCTGCTGCTAGGCTCAGGCCTACTGCTACTGCTACTGCTGTTATTGCTACTATTACTACTACAATTCTACTACAATACTACTACTATTCTACTACTACATTGTATTACTGTTATTGTTTTTTAGGATGGACCACAGAAGAGGCTACCAAAGTCCATCACATTCCAGCTGACCTCTGTCCAGATAGTGGGCATCGTTGCAGGAATTTCAACTGGTTTGGTGGCTATTTTTATCATTGCATGCATAGTCACCAAACATTGTGGGCCCACATGTGACAGCATTAAAGTCCCCACAAATGACACTCACATTTTAGTCGTTGATGGACCCGAAGACGCTGAACCAGAAGAAAGTACATTGTCCTGAATAATGGATAACTACTATGTATATATAATTGGAAATATTAATACGGCATATGGGATATCAACTTAATTTTGGTATAGAGAACTAGTTATGTTGTGCTAATCCCGGCAGTAGCCAGTTATATCTTACTTGAAAATATTAAATGCCCCAGCAGCTTGCAATATTGCATGTAGATCATATCACATCGATCATACGTTTTTAATTTTACTGACAAGTGTTTTGGAGAACCATAAACTCAGTGCAAGTCAGTGTGTGTCATGGCCGCAAGGTGGCTTTGGTATGTCAGTATGTGATGAGCGCCACCTGGCATAGATTCTTTGAAAAAATATTCTCGTGTTGTAAATATTGACCTTGTAATTAAAATCGATTATTTACCTTCGAAAACTCATTGTCTTATCTGTCTCAGGTACAGGAAATTGCTGCACTTTTTTTTCTTCTAGACTTTTTTTTTTGTATAATGACTTGTACACAACTATGAAAGTGGTCGAAGCAAAAATTATTAATTTAACGGCTGTTCAGCCAATCAGATGTGGCGATTCATCAAAAGACGTGCCTGGTGAACAGCGCGAAAGCGTTGCAACCATCTTTGGACCACATGTTTTCTTAGTGCATTGGTGACAAATGAACCGTAACAAATTAGAAGCAACTTTTTTTTTATCATTCATCTCTACTGATGATCATAATAGTCAAAATACCCCAAATTAGGTGTCTGTGAAAAAAAGAAGAAATAGACCAATCAAATTATCCAAATGTCTGTTGCTGCCAATGTCCAATATCTGCCAATATTGCATATTGAGCTGGATAGTATGTCCTTTAGGCAAATATGCAAGCCTTTGGGCAAATCAGCTGGCCTTCGAATCAGCTAGCCTTTGGGCGATCTTGCCCAAGTTCTTATGACTCGTAAAAATATTCAAGTGCGAATTATCGCTCTGTAGTTGTACCAAACACAGTCTACTTCAAGACTCGAAACAGAGGCATGTTTTGGGAAACAGGAAATCGACGGCCACACGGTGGTTGGCCGCGAACTAAAATAAACAGTTATATGACTTTTTATAAACTGAAAGGTACATTATAACCAACATACCTAATCATATGTTACACTGTGTAGAATAAACAATTCGACGAAACGAAGTTGTTGTGAGTTGTTTTTAGTAATAAATACAACTACGCCATCTGGCTATTGGACGCGTAACTAATTCCCGGCCCCCTAGTGGCGAAAATTTCGATCATAACAAACAAATTAAAAATTAATTGTAAGATCTGATTTATCGCATGACAGTTGTGTTATATATTTCCTTATTACAAAACAACTATTATACTCTGAATAAAAATAAATAAAAACAACCTGTACCAACAAACAAACAAATTTTTATAGAGCACCTGCATCACCCGTAGCAACCATTGTGTTTTCCTACAATGTAACTGCCATTTCAAATATATCTGACCTGAGGAGCTGCAGGTGAGCTGCAGGAGATTTGAAAAGTCAAACAAATCACGAAAAAAAAAAAAAAAAAAAGAGAGGGAAAGAAAAGAAGAAAAAAATAAAGAAAAAAGAAAAGAAAAATAGAAAAAAAAAAGAAAATTAAAGAAAGAAAGAAAGAAAGAAAGAAAGAAAGAAAGGAAAAATGTCGAAAACAAAATGCTGTTTCTGTGGAAACAATCAAAATGATTTATCGTTTCACAGATTTCCCCGCGATGATGAAAGGTGGGTTAATTTCCTTAAATTTAATTTTAATTAATTTTTTTAATTAAATAATTTATAAATGTGTTTATTTAATCACAATACATGACAGATTCCTATATTATTCATTGATTTGAAAGTGTACAAATATTTAAGTGAATTAATTAAATTTATCATTATTTAATTGACATGTATAAATGATATACAAATAAAAAGAGAGAGGGAAAGGAAAAAATAAAGTAAAAAGAAAAAATAATATAGGAATCTGTCATGTATTGTGATTAATCAATGGAAATGCTTGTGTATTAAAATATTTAATTCATAAATCTTTTTATATTATTTCATATATAAATACACTGTTAAAAAATTTGGAGAAACAAATTTGCATGTGGTACACTCTTGTTTTTTTTTTTTAATTTAAACAATGAAAAATATTAATCAATTGAAATGCCTGTGTATTGAAGCATTAACACATACACCCATTGAACAACTTTTTTAATTTCATTAATTCAACCCCCTCCCACCTTTTTATAAATATGTATTCAATTAGAATTAAGTATTAAATTTTTCATTTTAGGATTGAGCAATGGCTCAGTGTAATGGAAAACCTTAATGGTGTGCCCAAAAATAAATTAATGGGATTGAGAGTATGTGGCAAGCACTTTAAAAGAACAGATCGGATGAATCCAAATGACCCGTAAGTTATATTTAAAGAATGAATTGTCATATATTTTTTAAAGCTGTAAGATTATGACATTTAATGACTCCTATGACATTTAAATTATTTGATTAATTATTTTAATCAGGTTTCAGCCAAAGGTTTCATTCACCAATCTGTAAAGCATTATGATCAATTCATTTATCAGGTCAGTTAAGTACTCATCAGATCTCAAAATTATTGAAATTTTTATTTCCAAAACAGTAAATCGCGACTGACAAGAAGGGCAGTACCAGCCCCCAGCATACAAGAAGTACAGCAAGTCATGCAACATGATGGACCAGAGCTAGGTAAATATTGAAACAATAAAATATGTATTTTATTTGATTGTTAAACATTTCAGTGGTGAAACATGTGATATATGCGATGTATATTACACAGGTGTCCAGTTTTATAAAGTTATGCTGCCTACATCGATTTTATTCTGAAATATTTATTTCCCTTGGCTGTAACATATTATAATTAATGAATGGGCCAAGCCATGCATTGTAGTGTTAATTTTCTAGAGGCAGATGTAATGATGATAAGGCTTTAAGTCCACACCATGTTACACATTTACCCCATGGGTAGGGTCTTTTACTTGCCTCAGCATAGATGCAGAGTACAAGGCACCTCCCCTGTCAATAGTTTTCAAGAAATACCTTTGCACTACAGTTACACTTGTACTTATGATATACATACCATTGGATTAAAAGCCACCCTCTCTCTGCCAAGCTACACCTTGTGTTATTTCATCATTACATCTACCTTAACTATTTCATATTAAATTTAAATTTAATTCTGACAAAAAAAAACTACGGAGCTTTTAAAGAAACATGCAAAGAAAAATAAAGGCTTGGGATTTGTCGTTCAAACGAAAATATTTGCATTCGCACAGAATTTTTTCCCGTTCGAACGGAAATATTTGCGTTGGCACAAAAATATTTGCGTAAGGTATACTGGGCAAAAACAAGAATATTCTTATTATATAATAAGCAAATAAATCTATCTGTCTCTCTAAACTATCTATCTAAATATCTAAATTTAAGGAAATTTTTTGCGTTCGCACGAAAATATTTGCGTTCGAACGTAAAAAGAAATTGTGTTTGCATGAAAAAAAAATTGCACCATTTGGCTTTTTGGACTTTTTGCTACCAGCGTCAGCGAAGGCAGGGAGGGGGGGGGTTGTATATACTTTAAAAGGCTGCTGCTCCTCTAATACTAGTCCGATTTTCGTCAAATAAGACTGAATTGTAGTATAGATCATACTGATTCCATACATGTTTTCGGATCGAAAATAGACCAAATATTAAGCGAGATATTATATATTATATAATAAGCAAATAAATCTATCTGTCTCTCTAAACTATCTATCTAAATATCTAAATATCTAAATATCTACATGTCTAAATATCTACATATCTAACTATAACAGTTTTGGGTGTAGCCGTATTTGCGAGTGAACGAAAAAATTTGCGAGGGAACGAAAAATTTTTTTTTTTTTTTGCATGTCCCTTTAAAAGCTCCGTACTAAAAACAACACATTTTGAATAATTTTTTTTGGTGTGACTGTATAATAGTAAATTTGATGTACAAACCCCAGTTTAAATTAAGAAATAATTTCTGATGTTATAAAATAAGCAGTTTCAAATGTGTTGTTTTACCCAACAGGTAAAAATCATCCAGCTTTGTTTAGAGTGGAGAGCATGACAGCAGCCTCAAGTGACGCGCTAAAACAGGAACGTATGGCCAATCAATTAATTATGGCAAAGAATACTATTGAAATTCAAAACTTGGAAGTAAAAGAAATGAAAAAAACTGTGAAAAATCTAAGAACTAAATTATGGAAAATGAATCAGAAAGTAAAAAAACTTGAGAATTTGAATCGATCTACTAATAGCAAAAATAAATTTAACATAAAATCAAAATGTTTAGACCTTCTAAAACAAATAATTGATGTTGAGACTTTTGAATTTTTTCCTACCCAGATTAAACTTGCTGGGAAATCTAAATTTGCATTTAGATATACGATAAAAGAAAAATCAATGTTCCTCAGTCTTTACTCTTCAAGTCATCATTGTATGCATAGTCACCAAACATTGTGGGCCCACATGTGACATTGTCCTGAATAATGGATAACTACTATGTATATATAATTGGAAATATTAATACGGCATATGGGATATCAACTTAATTTTGGTATAGAGAACTAGTTATGTTGTGCTAATCCCGGCAGTAGCCAGTTATATCTTACTTGAAAATATTAAATGCCCCAGCAGCTTGCAATATTGCATGTAGATCATATCACATCGATCATACGTTTTTAATTTTACTGACAAGTGTTTTGGAGAACCATAAACTCAGTGCAAGTCAGTGTGTGTCATGGCCGCAAGGTGGCTTTGGTATGTCAGTATGTGATGAGCGCCACCTGGCATAGATTCTTTGAAAAAATATTCTCGTGTTGTAAATATTGACCTTGTAATTAAAATCGATTATTTACCTTCGAAAACTCATTGTCTTATCTGTCTCAGGTACAGGAAATTGCTGCACTTTTTTTTCTTCTAGACTTTTTTTTTTGTATAATGACTTGTACACAACTATGAAAGTGGTCGAAGCAAAAATTATTAATTTAACGGCTGTTCAGCCAATCAGATGTGGCGATTCATCAAAAGACGTGCCTGGTGAACAGCGCGAAAGCGTTGCAACCATCTTTGGACCACATGTTTTCTTAGTGCATTGGTGACAAATGAACCGTAACAAATTAGAAGCAACTTTTTTTTTATCATTCATCTCTACTGATGATCATAATAGTCAAAATACCCCAAATTAGGTGTCTGTGAAAAAAAGAAGAAATAGACCAATCAAATTATCCAAATGTCTGTTGCTGCCAATGTCCAATATCTGCCAATATTGCATATTGAGCTGGATAGTATGTCCTTTAGGCAAATATGCAAGCCTTTGGGCAAATCAGCTGGCCTTCGAATCAGCTAGCCTTTGGGCGATCTTGCCCAAGTTCTTATGACTCGTAAAAATATTCAAGTGCGAATTATCGCTCTGTAGTTGTACCAAACACAGTCTACTTCAAGACTCGAAACAGAGGCATGTTTTGGGAAACAGGAAATCGACGGCCACACGGTGGTTGGCCGCGAACTAAAATAAACAGTTATATGACTTTTTATAAACTGAAAGGTACATTATAACCAACATACCTAATCATATGTTACACTGTATAGAATAAACAATTCGACGAAACGAAGTTGTTGTGAGTTGTTTTTAGTAATAAATACAACTACGCCATCTGGCTATTGGACGCGTAACTAATTCCCGGCCCCCTAGTGGCGAAAATTTCGATCATAACAAACAAATTAAAAATTAATTGTAAGATCTGATTTATCGCATGACAGTTGTGTTATATATTTCCTTATTACAAAACAACTATTATACTCTGAATAAAAATAAATAAAAACAACCTGTACCAACAAACAAACAAATTTTTATAGAGCACCTGCATCACCCATAGCAACCATTGTGTTTTCCTACAATGTAACTGCCATTTCAAATATATCTGACCTGAGGAGCTGCAGGTGAGCTGCAGGAGATTTGAAAAGTCAAACAAATCACGAAAAAAAAAAAAAAAAAAGAGAGGGAAAGAAAAGAAGAAAAAAATAAAGAAAAAAGAAAAGAAAAATAGAAAAAAAAAAGAAAATTAAAGAAAGAAAGAAAGAAAGAAAGAAAGAAAGGAAAAATGTCGAAAACAAAATGCTGTTTCTGTGGAAACAATCAAAATGATTTATCGTTTCACAGATTTCCCCGCGATGATGAAAGGTGGGTTAATTTCCTTAAATTTAATTTTAATTAATTTTTTTAATTAAATAATTTATAAATGTGTTTATTTAATCACAATACATGACAGATTCCTATATTATTCATTGATTTGAAAGTGTACAAATATTTAAGTGAATTAATTAAATTTATCATTATTTAATTGACATGTATAAATGATATACAAATAAAAAGAGAGAGGGAAAGGAAAAAATAAAGTAAAAAGAAAAAATAATATAGGAATCTGTCATGTATTGTGATTAATCAATGGAAATGCTTGTGTATTAAAATATTTAATTCATAAATCTTTTTATATTATTTCATATATAAATACACTGTTAAAAAATTTGGAGAAACAAATTTGCATGTGGTACACTCTTGTTTTTTTTTTTTAATTTAAACAATGAAAAATATTAATCAATTGAAATGCCTGTGTATTGAAGCATTAACACATACACCCATTGAACAACTTTTTTAATTTCAGTAATTCAACCCCCTCCCACCTTTTTATAAATATGTATTCAATTAGAATTAAGTATTAAATTTTTCATTTTAGGATTGAGCAATGGCTCAGTGTAATGGAAAACCTTAATGGTGTGCCCAAAAATAAATTAATGGGATTGAGAGTATGTGGCAAGCACTTTAAAAGAACAGATCGGATGAATCCAAATGACCCGTAAGTTATATTTAAAGAATGAATTGTCATATATTTTTTAAAGCTGTAAGATTATGACATTTAATGACTCCTATGACATTTAAATTATTTGATTAATTATTTTAATCAGGTTTCAGCCAAAGGTTTCATTCACCAATCTGTAAAGCATTATGATCAATTCATTTATCAGGTCAGTTAAGTACTCATCAGATCTCAAAATTATTGAAATTTTTATTTCCAAAACAGTAAATCGCGACTGACAAGAAGGGCAGTACCAGCCCCCAGCATACAAGAAGTACAGCAAGTCATGCAACATGATGGACCAGAGCTAGGTAAATATTGAAACAATAAAATATGTATTTTATTTGATTGTTAAACATTTCAGTGGTGAAACATGTGATATATGCGATGTATATTACACAGGTGTCCAGTTTTATAAAGTTATGCTGCCTACATCGATTTTATTCTGAAATATTTATTTCCCTTGGCTGTAACATATTATAATTAATGAATGGGCCAAGCCATGCATTGTAGTGTTAATTGTCTAGAGGCAGATGTAATGATGATAAGGCTTTAAGTCCACACCATGTTACACATTTACCCCATGGGTAGGGTCTTTTACTTGCCTCAGCATAGATGCAGAGTACAAGGCACCTCCCCTGTCAATAGTTTTCAAGAAATACCTTTGCACTACAGTTACACTTGTACTTATGATATACATACCATTGGATTAAAAGCCACCCTCTCTCTGCCAAGCTACACCTTGTGTTATTTCATCATTACATCTACCTTAACTATTTCATATTAAATTTAAATTTAATTCTGACAAAAAAAAACTACGGAGCTTTTAAAGAAACATGCAAAGAAAAATAAAGGCTTGGGATTTGTCGTTCAAACGAAAATATTTGCATTCGCACAGAATTTTTTCCCGTTCGAACGGAAATATTTGCGTTCGCACAAAAATATTTGCGTAAGGTATACTGGGCAAAAACAAGAATATTCTTATTATATAATAAGCAAATAAATCTATCTGTCTCTCTAAACTATCTATCTAAATATCTAAATTTAGGGAAATTTTTTGCGTTCGCACGAAAATATTTGCGTTCGAACGTAAAAAGAAATTGTGTTTGCATGAAAAAAAAATTGCACCATTTGGCTTTTTGGACTTTTTGCTACCAGCGTCAGCGAAGGCAGGGAGGGGGGGGGGGGGGTTGTATATACTTTAAAAGGCTGCTGCTCCTCTAATACTAGTCCGATTTTCGTCAAATAAGACTGAATTGTAGTATAGATAATACTGATTCCATACATGTTTTCGGATCGAAAATAGACCAAATATTAAGCGAGATATTATATATTATATAATAAGCAAATAAATCTATCTGTCTCTCTAAACTATCTATCTAAATATCTAAATATCTAAATATCTACATGTCTAAATATCTACATATCTAACTATAACAGTTTTGGGTGTAGCCGTATTTGCGAGTGAACGAAAAAATTTGCGAGGGAACGAAAAACTCTTTTTTTTTTTTGCATGTCCCTTTAAAAGCTCCGTACTAAAAACAACACATTTTGAATAATTTTTTTTGGTGTGACTGTATAATAGTAAATTTGATGTACAAACCCCAGTTTAAATTAAGAAATAATTTCTGATGTTATAAAATAAGCAGTTTCAAATGTGTTGTTTTACCCAACAGGTAAAAATCATCCAGCTTTGTTTAGAGTGGAGAGCATGACAGCAGCCTCAAGTGACGCGCTAAAACAGGAACGTATGGCCAATCAATTAATTATGGCAAAGAATACTATTGAAATTCAAAACTTGGAAGTAAAAGAAATGAAAAAAACTGTGAAAAATCTAAGAACTAAATTATGGAAAATGAATCAGAAAGTAAAAAAACTTGAGAATTTGAATCGATCTACTAATAGCAAAAATAAATTTAACATAAAATCAAAATGTTTAGACCTTCTAAAACAAATAATTGATGTTGAGACTTTTGAATTTTTTTCTACCCAGATTAAACTTGCTGGGAAATCTAAATTTGCATTTAGATATACGATAAAAGAAAAATCAATGTTCCTCAGTCTTTACTCTTCAAGTCCCAAGACATACAAATTACTGAAAAAAATAATTAAAATGCCTAGTGTTAGAACCCTTCAAAAAATGTTACAATCCCTTTCTTTTGGCCCGGGCTTCCATAAATTCACTCTCAAGGCTCTTTCACATAAAATAAAATCCATGCCTGAAAAAGATCGCCTTTGTGCACTATTAATGGATGAAATGTCATTGAAAGAGGCCATCCATTTTGATAAAAACAAAGACAGGATTATCGGTTTAGAAGACTATGGTACTTCTAGAGGTTCAGGGGTAGCTAATCATGCTTCAGTATTTATGATTAGGGGTCTTACTCATAAATGGAAACAAACCTTTGGATATTTTTTTTCACATAGTACAAGGAAATCTAAATTTGCATTTAGATATACGATAAAAGAAAAATCAATGTTCCTCAGTCTTTACTCTTCAAGTCATCATTGTATGCATAGTCACCAAACATTGTGGGCCCACATGTGACAGCATTAAAGTCCCCACAAATGACACTCACATTTTAGTCGTTGATGGACCCGAAGACGCTGAACCAGAAGAAAGTACATTGTCCTGAATAATGGATAACTACTATGTATATATAATTGGAAATATTAATACGGCATATGGGATATCAACTTAATTTTGGTATAGAGAACTAGTTATGTTGTGCTAATCCCGGCAGTAGCCAGTTATATCTTACTTGAAAATATTAAATGCCCCAGCAGCTTGCAATATTGCATGTAGATCATATCACATCGATCATACGTTTTTAATTTTACTGACAAGTGTTTTGGAGAACCATAAACTCAGTGCAAGTCAGTGTGTGTCATGGCCGCAAGGTGGCTTTGGTATGTCAGTATGTGATGAGCGCCACCTGGCATAGATTCTTTGAAAAAATATTCTCGTGTTGTAAATATTGACCTTGTAATTAAAATCGATTATTTACCTTCGAAAACTCATTGTCTTATCTGTCTCAGGTACAGGAAATTGCTGCACTTTTTTTTCTTCTAGACTTTTTTTTTTGTATAATGACTTGTACACAACTATGAAAGTGGTCGAAGCAAAAATTATTAATTTAACGGCTGTTCAGCCAATCAGATGTGGCGATTCATCAAAAGACGTGCCTGGTGAACAGCGCGAAAGCGTTGCAACCATCTTTGGACCACATGTTTTCTTAGTGCATTGGTGACAAATGAACCGTAACAAATTAGAAGCAACTTTTTTTTTATCATTCATCTCTACTGATGATCATAATAGTCAAAATACCCCAAATTAGGTGTCTGTGAAAAAAAGAAGAAATAGACCAATCAAATTATCCAAATGTCTGTTGCTGCCAATGTCCAATATCTGCCAATATTGCATATTGAGCTGGATAGTATGTCCTTTAGGCAAATATGCAAGCCTTTGGGCAAATCAGCTGGCCTTCGAATCAGCTAGCCTTTGGGCGATCTTGCCCAAGTTCTTATGACTCGTAAAAATATTCAAGTGCGAATTATCGCTCTGTAGTTGTACCAAACACAGTCTACTTCAAGACTCGAAACAGAGGCATGTTTTGGGAAACAGGAAATCGACGGCCACACGGTGGTTGGCCGCGAACTAAAATAAACAGTTATATGACTTTTTATAAACTGAAAGGTACATTATAACCAACATACCTAATCATATGTTACACTGTGTAGAATAAACAATTCGACGAAACGAAGTTGTTGTGAGTTGTTTTTAGTAATAAATACAACTACGCCATCTGGCTATTGGACGCGTAACTAATTCCCGGCCCCCTAGTGGCGAAAATTTCGATCATAACAAACAAATTAAAAATTAATTGTAAGATCTGATTTATCGCATGACAGTTGTGTTATATATTTCCTTATTACAAAACAACTATTATACTCTGAATAAAAATAAATAAAAACAACCTGTACCAACAAACAAACAAATTTTTATAGAGCACCTGCATCACCCATAGCAACCATTGTGTTTTCCTACAATGTAACTGCCATTTCAAATATATCTGACCTGAGGAGCTGCAGGTGAGCTGCAGGAGATTTGAAAAGTCAAACAAATCACGAAAAAAAAAAAAAAAAAACTTTTTTAATTTCAGTAATTCAACCCCCTCCCACCTTTTTATAAATATGCATTCAATTAGAATTAAGTATTAAATTTTTCATTTTAGGATTGAGCAATGGCTCAGTGTAATGGAAAACCTTAATGGTGTGCCCAAAAATAAATTAATGGGATTGAGAGTATGTGGCAAGCACTTTAAAAGAACAGATCGGATGAATCCAAATGACCCGTAAGTTATATTTAAAGAATGAATTGTCATATATTTTTTAAAGCTGTAAGATTATGACATTTAATGACTCCTATGACATTTAAATTATTTGATTAATTATTTTAATCAGGTTTCAGCCAAAGGTTTCATTCACCAATCTGTAAAGCATTATGATCAATTCATTTATCAGGTCAGTTAAGTACTCATCAGATCTCAAAATTATTGAAATTTTTATTTCCAAAACAGTAAATCGCGACTGACAAGAAGGGCAGTACCAGCCCCCAGCATACAAGAAGTACAGCAAGTCATGCAACATGATGGACCAGAGCTAGGTAAATATTGAAACAATAAAATATGTATTTTATTTGATTGTTAAACATTTCAGTGGTGAAACATGTGATATATGCGATGTATATTACACAGGTGTCCAGTTTTATAAAGTTATGCTGCCTACATCGATTTTATTCTGAAATATTTATTTCCCTTGGCTGTAACATATTATAATTAATGAATGGGCCAAGCCATGCATTGTAGTGTTAATTGTCTAGAGGCAGATGTAATGATGATAAGGCTTTAAGTCCACACCATGTTACACATTTACCCCATGGGTAGGGTCTTTTACTTGCCTCAGCATAGATGCAGAGTACAAGGCACCTCCCCTGTCAATAGTTTTCAAGAAATACCTTTGCACTACAGTTACACTTGTACTTATGATATACATACCATTGGATTAAAAGCCACCCTCTCTCTGCCAAGCTACACCTTGTGTTATTTCATCATTACATCTACCTTAACTATTTCATATTAAATTTAAATTTAATTCTGACAAAAAAAAACTACGGAGCTTTTAAAGAAACATGCAAAGAAAAATAAAGGCTTGGGATTTGTCGTTCAAACGAAAATATTTGCATTCGCACAGAATTTTTTCCCGTTCGAACGGAAATATTTGCGTTCGCACAAAAATATTTGCGTAAGGTATACTGGGCAAAAACAAGAATATTCTTATTATATAATAAGCAAATAAATCTATCTGTCTCTCTAAACTATCTATCTAAATATCTAAATTTAAGGAAATTTTTTGCGTTCGCACGAAAATATTTGCGTTCGAACGTAAAAAGAAATTGTGTTTGCATGAAAAAAAAATTGCACCATTTGGCTTTTTGGACTTTTTGCTACCAGCGTCAGCGAAGGCAGGGAGGGGGGGGGGGGGTTGTATATACTTTAAAAGGCTGCTGCTCCTCTAATACTAGTCCGATTTTCGTCAAATAAGACTGAATTGTAGTATAGATAATACTGATTCCATACATGTTTTCGGATCGAAAATAGACCAAATATTAAGCGAGATATTATATATTATATAATAAGCAAATAAATCTATCTGTCTCTCTAAACTATCTATCTAAATATCTAAATATCTAAATATCTACATGTCTAAATATCTACATATCTAACTATAACAGTTTTGGGTGTAGCCGTATTTGCGAGTGAACGAAAAAATTTGCGAGGGAACGAAAAACTCTTTTTTTTTTTTGCATGTCCCTTTAAAAGCTCCGTACTAAAAACAACACATTTTGAATAATTTTTTTTGGTGTGACTGTATAATAGTAAATTTGATGTACAAACCCCAGTTTAAATTAAGAAATAATTTCTGATGTTATAAAATAAGCAGTTTCAAATGTGTTGTTTTACCCAACAGGTAAAAATCATCCAGCTTTGTTTAGAGTGGAGAGCATGACAGCAGCCTCAAGTGACGCGCTAAAACAGGAACGTATGGCCAATCAATTAATTATGGCAAAGAATACTATTGAAATTCAAAACTTGGAAGTAAAAGAAATGAAAAAAACTGTGAAAAATCTAAGAACTAAATTATGGAAAATGAATCAGAAAGTAAAAAAACTTGAGAATTTGAATCGATCTACTAATAGCAAAAATAAATTTAACATAAAATCAAAATGTTTAGACCTTCTAAAACAAATAATTGATGTTGAGACTTTTGAATTTTTTTCTACCCAGATTAAACTTGCTGGGAAATCTAAATTTGCATTTAGATATACGATAAAAGAAAAATCAATGTTCCTCAGTCTTTACTCTTCAAGTCCCAAGACATACAAATTACTGAAAAAAATAATTAAAATGCCTAGTGTTAGAACCCTTCAAAAAATGTTACAATCCCTTTCTTTTGGCCCGGGCTTCCATAAATTCACTCTCAAGGCTCTTTCACATAAAATAAAATCCATGCCTGAAAAAGATCGCCTTTGTGCACTATTAATGGATGAAATGTCATTGAAAGAGGCCATCCATTTTGATAAAAACAAAGACAGGATTATCGGTTTAGAAGACTATGGTACTTCTAGAGGTTCAGGGGTAGCTAATCATGCTTCAGTATTTATGATTAGGGGTCTTACTCATAAATGGAAACAAACCTTTGGATATTTTTTTTCACATAGTACAAGGAAATCTAAATTTGCATTTAGATATACGATAAAAGAAAAATCAATGTTCCTCAGTCTTTACTCTTCAAGTCATCATTGTATGCATAGTCACCAAACATTGTGGGCCCACATGTGACAGCATTAAAGTCCCCACAAATGACACTCACATTTAAGTCGTTGATGGACCCGAAGACGCTGAACCAGAAGAAAGTACATTGTCCTGAATAATGGATAACTACTATGTATATATAATTGGAAATATTAATACGGCATATGGGATATCAACTTAATTTTGGTATAGAGAACTAGTTATGTTGTGCTAATCCCGGCAGTAGCCAGTTATATCTTACTTGAAAATATTAAATGCCCCAGCAGCTTGCAATATTGCATGTAGATCATATCACATCGATCATACGTTTTTAATTTTACTGACAAGTGTTTTGGAGAACCATAAACTCAGTGCAAGTCAGTGTGTGTCATGGCCGCAAGGTGGCTTTGGTATGTCAGTATGTGATGAGCGCCACCTGGCATAGATTCTTTGAAAAAATATTCTCGTGTTGTAAATATTGACCTTGTAATTAAAATCGATTATTTACCTTCGAAAACTCATTGTCTTATCTGTCTCAGGTACAGGAAATTGCTGCACTTTTTTTTCTTCTAGACTTTTTTTTTTGTATAATGACTTGTACACAACTATGAAAGTGGTCGAAGCAAAAATTATTAATTTAACGGCTGTTCAGCCAATCAGATGTGGCGATTCATCAAAAGACGTGCCTGGTGAACAGCGCGAAAGCGTTGCAACCATCTTTGGACCACATGTTTTCTTAGTGCATTGGTGACAAATGAACCGTAACAAATTAGAAGCAACTTTTTTTTTATCATTCATCTCTACTGATGATCATAATAGTCAAAATACCCCAAATTAGGTGTCTGTGAAAAAAAGAAGAAATAGACCAATCAAATTATCCAAATGTCTGTTGCTGCCAATGTCCAATATCTGCCAATATTGCATATTGAGCTGGATAGTATGTCCTTTAGGCAAATATGCAAGCCTTTGGGCAAATCAGCTGGCCTTCGAATCAGCTAGCCTTTGGGCGATCTTGCCCAAGTTCTTATGACTCGTAAAAATATTCAAGTGCGAATTATCGCTCTGTAGTTGTACCAAACACAGTCTACTTCAAGACTCGAAACAGAGGCATGTTTTGGGAAACAGGAAATCGACGGCCACACGGTGGTTGGCCGCGAACTAAAATAAACAGTTATATGACTTTTTATAAACTGAAAGGTACATTATAACCAACATACCTAATCATATGTTACACTGTGTAGAATAAACAATTCGACGAAACGAAGTTGTTGTGAGTTGTTTTTAGTAATAAATACAACTACGCCATCTGGCTATTGGACGCGTAACTAATTCCCGGCCCCCTAGTGGCGAAAATTTCGATCATAACAAACAAATTAAAAATTAATTGTAAGATCTGATTTATCGCATGACAGTTGTGTTATATATTTCCTTATTACAAAACAACTATTATACTCTGAATAAAAATAAATAAAAACAACCTGTACCAACAAACAAACAAATTTTTATAGAGCACCTGCATCACCCATAGCAACCATTGTGTTTTCCGATGATGAAAGGTGGGTTAATTTCCTTAAATTTAATTTTAATTAATTTTTTTAATTAAATAATTTATAAATGTGTTTATTTAATCACAATACATGACAGATTCCTATATTATTCATTGATTTGAAAGTGTACAAATATTTAAGTGAATTAATTAAATTTATCATTATTTAATTGACATGTATAAATGATATACAAATAAAAAGAGAGAGGGAAAGGAAAAAATAAAGTAAAAAGAAAAAATAATATAGGAATCTGTCATGTATTGTGATTAATCAATGGAAATGCTTGTGTATTAAAATATTTAATTCATAAATCTTTTTATATTATTTCATATATAAATACACTGTTAAAAAATTTGGAGAAACAAATTTGCATGTGGTACACTCTTGTTTTTTTTTTTTAATTTAAACAATGAAAAATATTAATCAATTGAAATGCCTGTGTATTGAAGCATTAACACATACACCCATTGAACAACTTTTTTAATTTCAGTAATTCAACCCCCTCCCACCTTTTTATAAATATGTATTCAATTAGAATTAAGTATTAAATTTTTCATTTTAGGATTGAGCAATTGCTCAGGGTAATGGAAAACCTTAATGGTGTGCCCAAAAATAAATTAATGGGATTGAGAGTATGTGGCAAGCACTTTAAAAGAACAGTTTTATAAAGTTATGCTGCCTACATCGATTTTATTCTGAAATATTTATTTCCCTTGGCTGTAACATATTATAATTAATGAATGGGCCAAGCCATGCATTGTAGTGTTAATTGTCTAGAGGCAGATGTAATGATGATAAGGCTTTAAGTCCACACCATGTTACACATTTACCCCATGGGTAGGGTCTTTTACTTGCCTCAGCATAGATGCAGAGTACAAGGCACCTCCCCTGTCAATAGTTTTCAAGAAATACCTTTGCACTACAGTTACACTTGTACTTATGATATACATACCATTGGATTAAAAGCCACCCTCTCTCTGCCAAGCTACACCTTGTGTTATTTCATCATTACATCTACCTTAACTATTTCATATTAAATTTAAATTTAATTCTGACAAAAAAAAACTACGGAGCTTTTAAAGAAACATGCAAAGAAAAATAAAGGCTTGGGATTTGTCGTTCAAACGAAAATATTTGCATTCGCACAGAATTTTTTCCCGTTCGAACGGAAATATTTGCGTTCGCACAAAAATATTTGCGTAAGGTATACTGGGCAAAAACAAGAATATTCTTATTATATAATAAGCAAATAAATCTATCTGTCTCTCTAAACTATCTATCTAAATATCTAAATTTAAGGAAATTTTTTGCGTTCGCACGAAAATATTTGCGTTCGAACGTAAAAAGAAATTGTGTTTGCATGAAAAAAAAATTGCACCATTTGGCTTTTTGGACTTTTTGCTACCAGCGTCATCGAAGGCAGGGAGGGGGGGGGGGGTTGTATATACTTTAAAAGGCTGCTGCTCCTCTAATACTAGTCCGATTTTCGTCAAATAAGACTGAATTGTAGTATAGATCATACTGATTCCATACATGTTTTCGGATCGAAAATAGACCAAATATTAAGCGAGATATTATATATTATATAATAAGCAAATAAATCTATCTGTCTCTCTAAACTATCTATCTAAATATCTAAATATCTAAATATCTACATGTCTAAATATCTACATATCTAACTATAACAGTTTTGGGTGTAGCCGTATTTGCGAGTGAACGAAAAAATTTGCGAGGGAACGAAAAACTCTTTTTTTTTTTTGCATGTCCCTTTAAAAGCTCCGTACTAAAAACAACACATTTTGAATAATTTTTTTTGGTGTGACTGTATAATAGTAAATTTGATGTACAAACCCCAGTTTAAATTAAGAAATAATTTCTGATGTTATAAAATAAGCAGTTTCAAATGTGTTGTTTTACCCAACAGGTAAAAATCATCCAGCTTTGTTTAGAGTGGAGAGCATGACAGCAGCCTCAAGTGACGCGCTAAAACAGGAACGTATGGCCAATCAATTAATTATGGCAAAGAATACTATTGAAATTCAAAACTTGGAAGTAAAAGAAATGAAAAAAACTGTGAAAAATCTAAGAACTAAATTATGGAAAATGAATCAGAAAGTAAAAAAACTTGAGAATTTGAATCGATCTACTAATAGCAAAAATAAATTTAACATAAAATCAAAATGTTTAGACCTTCTAAAACAAATAATTGATGTTGAGACTTTTGAATTTTTTTCTACCCAGATTAAACTTGCTGGGAAATCTAAATTTGCATTTAGATATACGATAAAAGAAAAATCAATGTTCCTCAGTCTTTACTCTTCAAGTCCCAAGACATACAAATTACTGAAAAAAATAATTAAAATGCCTAGTGTTAGAACCCTTCAAAAAATGTTACAATCCCTTTCTTTTGGCCCGGGCTTCCATAAATTCACTCTCAAGGCTCTTTCACATAAAATAAAATCCATGCCTGAAAAAGATCGCCTTTGTGCACTATTAATGGATGAAATGTCATTGAAAGAGGCCATCCATTTTGATAAAAACAAAGACAGGATTATCGGTTTAGAAGACTATGGTACTTCTAGAGGTTCAGGGGTAGCTAATCATGCTTCAGTATTTATGATTAGGGGTCTTACTCATAAATGGAAACAAACCTTTGGATATTTTTTTTCACATAGTACAATTAAATCTGATAAACTTAAAACATTAGTCATTGAAGCTATCAGACAAATAAATTCCACAGGATTAAAATGTGTTGCAGTAATATGTGATCAGGGCGCCAATAATCAATCAGTTATAAAACAATTAGGGGTAACAATTTCAAAGCCTTATTTTTTAGTTGACCATGCCAAAATTAATGTATTTTATGATCCCCCGCATGCTTTAAAGAATATTCGCAATAACCTTAAATCTAAAGACTTTATTTTAAACAATACTCCAATATCTTGGTCCGTAATTGAAGAGCTATATGATTATGATTCAAAAAGACAATCCAGAATGATTCCTAAAATATCCGATAAACATTTAAATTTAAAAGGATTCGGTATTAACATGCGGGTTAAATTAGCTGCCCAAATTCTTAGCCATTCTGTAGCAGCAGGCATACACACATTATGTGAATTAAAGGTATGGAGTGGAGAAAAATTAAAAATTGCACTAAAAACAGCTGAATTTGTAGAAAATTTTAACAATCTTTTTGATATTTTTAATAGTAAGACTTTTAATGAATCAAAACCATATTCTAAACCAATCACTAATGACAGTAAGACCTGGGAATTTCTATCTAAATGTATGACCTGGCTACCTAATTTAAAAGTTAAAAATAATCCAAATAAACAGCAATTACCTTGTGTTCAAGCATGGCAAATAAACATTAATAGTATAATTCATTTATATAATAGACTCTCCAATGATCCGAACATTAATTTAAAGTATATTTTTACAAATCGTTTAAATCAGGATGCTTTGGAAAATTTCTTTTCTTTAATCAGAGCAAAAAACCGTAACGATGATCGCCCTGATTCCTCTAGATTTGAATCTGCCTTCCGGTCATTATCTGTTGAATCTATATTTAATTTAAGTAAAAATTCTAATTGTGAAGATGATTGGGATAATTTTCTTATCAAACCAGAGGACCTATATAATGAAGCAATACAGTCTGTGGATACCATTGCAACTGCTCACCCATATTCCCAACCCTCCCAACCAATAAATATTACCACTGATGAGTTTCCAGATTTAATTGATACTAATGCAACTGCATATATTGCAGGATATTTGATTAAAAAATTCCCCTTAATTCTTTCATGTCAAAATTGTAAGCAATTACTCACAACATCTCTTCAGGAACAACCAGATAATAATAAATACATATTTTTTAAAGCATAAGCAATATTCAACATTGTCATCAGATTCTGGCCTTGTCATCCCTAGTGAATCATTAATTTCTTTGCTAGAGTCCTTTCAACAAATTTTAGCTTTTCAATTAAATATTTTTTCTCCAAATAACATAACAAGGAAAATTACAGATTTATGTTTTGAAAAACTTTCATGCCATCAAAATTTAACTTGTGGTCAAAATTTTTGCAAAAATTTAATCGAATCAATGACCAAATTATTCATTAGGATTAAAGTTCACTTTCAAGTTAAAGAGGCAAATCGCTTTCTTAGTCAGAGTAAATCATTGAAAAACAAAAAATTATTGAAACTTACTCATCAGTGAAATTATTCTAATAATACACAATTATATTATATTAGCTTTTACATTAAGAAATAACTTTACTGTCTATTACCACTAGGGGTCATTATCTGAAATGGTATAAACAGATTGAATTGCTTCATTGTAAATGGTATATATATAAACCATAGTTCTAAAATGTATTTCATACTTGTAAACAGGACTTCTCAGTCATTGATATCAAAACTGATCTATAGTTATATGACTAAGAAACTAACTTAAAAATCTACTTATTCATACATATAAATATCTTAGTTAATTAGTTAATGACTTAAAAAGTAAAACCTAATTTATTCAGTATTTGAACAATAATCCAAGGAGCATGAATTATCATTTATAGAACGGGTTCTATATAATTAAAGTTTCTTAAGGATTATCTTATTGTTATTATTTTGCCCCCTGGATCTCTTCAGAGCAATTATTGATATTATGCAGAAATACCTTTTACCGACACTACCAGGCACAAATGGCATCTTTTTCAGGTTTATTAATTTATGTTTTAAATAATACAACCAGTTTCTTAAATTATCATTCACAAAACAAATTTTATAGATATACTGAATAGTCAAAATATTTATACTAATATTTATAAAAGAGCTTACATATAGTGAATTTATCTTTAGTCTATACATAATAAATAATACAACATTTCATACTGAGAATATTGTATTTATCTTTTATCATATATCTTGTGTGACTTATATTTTATCATAAATAGGGTTTAACATGTTTATTAATGCTAATAAAAATACTCAACATCATACAATTATTAAGAAACAATGTATATTATAAGGTCAGTTAAATATCTAATATTTAATATGACTACACCTATTTATATATTTATCTATTACCATGCAAGTATTTATTTATTTTAATTATTTATTCACCATGTCATGTATCAGATATTTATTAAAATTATATATATTTATCTATTTATTGCCATGCAACTATTTATTTATTTATTATCTATCTATTTATTTATCACCATGTCAATGTCATGTATCAGCTATTTGTATATATGTAAAAAAAAATTTATAGTATTTATATTATATGTATGCATGTTATATTTATTATTTATACACAATGTGTGACTGCATGAATATCTTATATAATATATGGCAAACATATGGTTATTATTGTAAGCAAAATATCAAATGAAATCAATTTGAGGGGCTGGAATACTCCAAATTTCCAATTTGTATATCAATGCATGAGGCCAATAAATATTTAAAAATTGAATTCTCATTATTTTCATTATTCCTGACTAGCAATAAATATATTATGATCATATTATTCATAATTATGGGTTTACATTAGCAATCTGCAATTGACTGTGTGCTGCAGTAGTTCTGCTACCATTAGCCAGATGGCGACGTCACAAACTGGTTCCCATTGTGTACATGCTAGCCTGCGCATCTTGTAGTAGATCATCTTTGGTTGTACCTCTATCACTTTCTTGGTAACTCAAATGTAGGTGTCGTAAATTGCGGACTATGCATGCAAATATGGACTTGAAACAGCATGATGAGGCAAAAATTTACAAAAATATCACATGAAATTTATCAAATTCATTAACTTAAGAGTAAACGTACGGCCTGCCGCCTGCGACTCTTATTGTCTAAATTTATATAATTAATGTAAATAATGTGCGCATTCTGCAATAAATTAAAATCCCTTATGTCACATATATTTTTAATAAAAGAAAAAGCAGAATATTGGCAAAAAGGACAATAAAGTATATAACAACACAATATTACCTAATACTTATATAAATCATGATTACCTTGATTAAACATTTATGGGTTATAAGCATCTATTGTGTATTTGTAATCTCCTGTGTGTTGCAATCAGCACAGGTAAAAATATTCAATCAGCAATTCAAAAATTGCAGAATTTAGACTAACTAATACAGCCCTAGTCATTTATCAAGTGAGCAAGACTAAATATATCTCAAAGAAATTAAATAAATATAAAAATTAAACTTAGTCTTTTATTGTAGTTTATTTTCTGCTGATCTATGTGTGAACAAAGATGTTACACATAGAAATAACAAATCGGTTTTATTACTATTAAATTATTTATTCTATTCAAAACTGCCAGACACGATACCAACTGTGCCTTATTTTATCTGATTCTATATTTTGTACAAAATGTTCGGATTAAATAATTTAATCATATAATTTTAAAGAAATTAAAATAAAATTTATAAATGTATGTATACTGATAAAAAAACAAAAAACATCAAAATAACATGATGAGGATTTTTTTTTACCTCAGAAGAATGTTTTTCCAATATTCAACTAACCAGAAGGGCCCCTCGCTACCGCAAGAATAAACCCGGAAACAATTTAAGGAATAAAAATTAAAAAAATATTTTTCGATACAGTCGAGTAAATAATTTAAAAAGAGGAACACAATAAAAATGCACGGAATGTTCAAGAAATGTGACACATATGTCATGAATGACATGAAGCTGTCGAATAAAAGATGTATATAATAAAATCGAAATATTGTGCAATAAACAAAAAAATAGCACAATTTTTATTACTTTTAATTTTGTAATTAATTGAAAACATTGCAATGATTCTATTGAATTTATGAATTTCACACAGATTCATCAAAGCACACTTTTAATTTCTTTATTCTTTAAACATTGAAATCATACAAATCACTATTCTAGCCTGAAGTCCACTGTTCCGCAACTGGTAACATGCTATTTAGGGCAGTATTGCAGTGACCTCACAAGGGAAAGAGAAGAACTAAGAATATTTGGCGAATCTATTGTGGATATAATGTAAAGGTGAATCCTATCCTATGATTATATTATAATCAGAAGTGGAATTAGTAGATTCACCTCTACATGGCATATGGGAGCACTGGCGGATCCAGCCCTGCCTCTACTGGGGGGGGGGGGGGAGCAGCCTCTATGGGGGGCCAAAAGCCTGACTGAAACAGGATCCTGTCGGTCCTCATATTAGAAGGCATAGTAATTAAAGATACTACGGGGTACGTACAGTATTTTTTCCCCATTGAGTTCCACTGTAGGTTCCACTGCATATATATATGATTTTAAATGATGGCCATGGCATACATGTAATTAATTCTTGAATCATTACCATTGATTACAATTATTCTATTTCATGTGGTCTAATGGTCATTACACCATTAGCTGCTGTTCCAAGTCCATATTTGCATGTATTAGCATTGGTCCAAACGGTCTGAAAGGTCCACAATTTAAGACACCAACTTTGAGTTACCAAGAAAGCGATAGAGGTCGCCACAGTAGAACTACAGAGCGATAATTCTCACTCGAACTATTCTATGAGTCATAGGAACTGCTACTGCCGAAAGACTGAATGCCAATATCCAAATAGTCAAAATATCCAAAAATAGGTATCTGAGCGAAAAAATAAGAAATAGATCCTAACAAATCGGCTCGTCAGATAATTTTAGTTCTTCTCTGTCCCATGAGAGGTCGATGCAGTAGTGGCCTTAAACAGCATGTTACCAGTTGCGGAACGGCAGATTTCAACCCAGAATAGTGATTTGAATGATTTCAATGGTTAAAGGAATAAAGAATTAAGGATTAAGAAGACAAAGTGTGCTTTATGTATGAAATGCCTAACTTTAGTCAATACAATCATTGCAATGTTTTCAATTAATTACAAAATTTATTGAAAACATTGCAATGAATTTTTTATTTAATTTATTGATGAAAAATTGTCCTGTTTATAATTATTGCAATAGTTGGATTTTATTGCACAATATGTGGATCTTTATTGTGTACCTGTTTTATTATTATTATTAAATAAATAAATGTAGGCCTTCATGGGTAAAAACAATCCATGTAGTTAAAAGTAATTATTTACTTAATATGAGATTTAATGAAGACCCAGTAAGCATATTAGCATTGTTACCACAACTTAGTCACTGCCTCCTTGACCGTATAGTATACAATAATTTATATAGTTGTACCAGACAGATTTATTTTTTGTAAATGTATGGTCAAAATAAAATATTCTGGAGTCTTATTCTTGAGTCTTGGTTTAATCTCTCAGGTTATTTCCGAATACAGGTGAATTCACGTACGGCCTGCAATTCTTATTGACAAAATTTCTATAATGTAAATAATGTACATCCTTCAACACCGACATACTCATATTTACATTTTACCAATTAACCCTTGTAATTGCTATAATTCACTTTTATAAGGTGTTTGGGAGGTGAAGAACACTGATTCTTTGCTTTCCCAAAATATTAAAAAAAAGAATTTTGGCTTAATATATAATAAAATGTCATAAATCCAGTAATTGTAATCATACACTTCCTGTCTTTAGTTCCATATATTCATCATTCTCGTTGTGGTGTAATATTTATAGTATTTTCACAACACAAATTTATAAAAAAATTTAATTTTTCTTTAAAATCATATAATTAAGTTGAATTAATTCTAGCATATTGTAAAAATATTAAATCAGATATTTACACAATCTAAGCCAAAATTGGTACTGTGTCCAGCAGTTTAGATATATAATTTTATTGACAAGGTATTATCACCATATATATCACCACATTTGTCAAACATACAAATAGCTATACAAAATACAGTACTTTTTTTCAACAATAATAAAGATCATAATTCTAAAAAGGTTAAGCCAACAAACTATACTACATGTTGTAACTATATTTTTAAAGAAAATTGGTCCTGGTTGTGATTTTGTGACATACATGAAATTCTCTTTCATTTAAATGACACATATTTTAAATAGTAGTAGCAGGAGCCCAATGGGGGAGGGGGGGGGGGGGGGGTCTGAACTTGATTTTATAGCTTGTAACAATAGGGTCTAATGCTTGCTGTTGAATTATAATGCAATGGTTATCACGTTGTCCCAAGTCTATATTTGCATGCATTAGCATAGATCCAAACAGTCTGCATGGTCCGCAATTTACGGAACGTACTTAGCAAAGCTTTCTGGAAAAGCCAGGGAGCGATATTAGAAGTATTCGCCGGTAAGCCCAAAGACTATATATTCTTTGAATAAGTCATAGGATTTCGGCGAGCTAGCCCAAAGGCTAGCTCTGTGCCCAAAGACCTGCTCATCGGCCCAAAGGACATAATATCCAGCCCAATATGCAATCTCGGCAGGTATTGGATATTGGCAGCAACAGGAACTTTGGGCAAGATCAACTAAAAATAATAAATATTAGCTCCTGAAAAAGATTCCATACAGGAAGTGTTACATTCTATGCCTAGTATGTTATATATGTATATGATTGCTCTTAAATGTATTATTGTAAACTTCTCATTTATTGACCTACCTATTTGTATTCACTTATTTCAACTACCAATATGTGATTAAGAAATCACAGGTGCATTTCCTTGCTCTGCCTAAATCAATATCATCACAGTTTCATTGTTTGTCTCAGACCAATCTTGCAGATGTCCAGCTCATGATACGGTTAGTTGTAATTGGCCAATTCATGAATATCAATCATTTCCTGTGGAATTGTAAGCAATAGCAACCTCAAATCATTCATTCATTCAAGTGTCATTGTCAAGGCAACAATTCATGTCAACTCATTATTGTCAAGGTATGTGTTATTTTATCATGGTATCATTTAGCAATAGTCCAATTCATTATACATTTATTATAGTGTTATTATCATATGATTATTATAAAATTGTATTAGGCACTATTAATATACATTTTACTGTAGGTTAATCCTCCTCATGTCACATGACTTGTTTTCGGCATTCATTGGCTTTGGGTACAGAGTGTTGACGTTGTACATATTTGCATAGATATATATATTTGGTAGAATACATATTTAATAATTTTATCAGACATAATTGCATTATATCATCAATATACTCAACTCTCAATACTTGTGCTAATAATAATATTGCAAGACTAAGCTTCATATATGATGTGTCTAATTTGGTTAACTGGCATAAGTAGATAATGTGGAAATATGCATCCACCATTAGTCCTAAATTATTCCTTTTCTTTCTTTATTTTTTACTCATATGATTTCTTACACGTTTGTTTTTTCATTTATTTATTCAGATTACCGGCTATTATTAGCGGTGTAATAAAACCTACACTCAAATAGTCATCTTGTGTCCTCATTTACGTACGGAAGCTAATAGGAAGTATATCTTGGCAGTATTACACGAAATTTCCTCTTTGATTGTACAGTATTTTTTCTTCCTCTTGGATTTAGAGTGCATTTCTAAATTTGACAGTCTTGGATCGGTATATGGATATGTACACAATAACAATTCACACAGATTATGAGTGGATAATTTTCTTCTATTTTACTATTTGTACGTGCATGTATGGTGACAGACACTAAAAGGTAACTATGATTTGATTGTTTCAGGCAACATTAATTCTTTGCAAAGACATTAATCAATTAAATGGCAGTGACTAGTGCACACAAATAACATCAAGGAGAAAAATAAATATTATTTTAGGAACTGTCAAGGAAAATACCATATGGACATAGCATAGTTGAAAAACAACTGAAATGAGGAGGATTACTTAACTGATGTTTCATCTTTAAGTTGTGTACTTCCCTCGCACGCAGGGGGTTTCTCTTAATTACTACTTTCTAATCATTATATATATGTAATCATCTGCTCTGATTGCTTTATTTAGGTTCTAATATCACTTTATCTGTACTTATTGCACAGAGCAAGACTACAACATGGATCTCCTGAATTTTCTGCTCTTCCTGTTTTTGAAACTGAGCTATGTCCATAACCTTGAGTCATGCTGCACGACTGCCATAACTTCAGTTGGGCTTCAGTATACTTGCAACAACTGTGGTCTAGAAACAATCCCTGGTGACATTCCTGTCGATGTTAAAATTCTTGTTCTCAAAGGCAATCAATTGGTTAAAGTTGGTGACAGTGTATTTAAACATTTGACTGTACTAGAGGAGCTGGAGTTGTCCAACAACAATATCAAAACATTGGATGAAACTGCTTTTATTGGTTTAGGTGCTTTAAAGAAGCTCATTTTTAATCAATACCCCCAGGTTCCTACACTTCCTGAAGGTATTTTTGCACCTTTAGTTCGTCTGCAGTCTCTGAGATTAACAATGTGTGTGGACCCTTAGCTTAACCTCCAATGGATCAGCTCTCTGACAACAGATCTGAAGTTTTTGTCACTTTGTGTACCTGCGTATTACATTTTTGCAGAAGAATTTGCAAAATTGAACAGTCTTGAAACCTTAAAGATTACAGGAGTGATTAGGAATATAACAAGGAGCACCTTCAATGTTTTTTCAAATGTTACCATTAAGACACTAGATCTGAATTACTGTCGTTTGTATGACATAACTGCTGATGCCCTATCCATGTTTCACAATCTGGAGATGCTAAATATGGCTTGCAACTATCATCTTGAGCTGAGCAAGATTTATGAAGCAGTGAAGAACTTGCCTTCTCAGTATCTCCACACTTTAGTGCTTGATGCATCAGGAACACTAAAGAAAGAACAAAAGGGAGAAAAAACAATTTTAAATGATGTCACTCCAAAACATTTTGACTCACAACCTTTCTCCAGATTACGTCGTATCAGTATGAGAGCGAACAATATTATTTCCTTTGATGCAAATGTTTTCTGGAAAATTCCAAAACTGGAACACGTGAATATTGGGTTCAACTCATTCATTCAAAAGGTACCATCAGACGACTTCCAGTTTCTGAAATTGATGGAAACTTTCATGCACAGGATGAATATTACAACACTAGATGCGTCATACTATGGTAGCTCTGTTCGTAGTCTTCATATCTTCAAGACAAAGTACTGTTGGAATGATGCAACTACTGAAGACTTCTTTCGAAAGCCACCAACTTTCATAACAAAACCTTCAATAGTGAGACCATGGAGGCTAGATTTTTCGGATTTTCAAAATAATCCAATGATCTATCATTTTTTAAAGATCCCACTTTACTTTTATGCTGACCATGCAGTTGACAATTTTGACTGGAATTTAGCAAGTCTAGGTTCAACCCAAAGTAACTTGATGTATTTTTCATACTAAGGAAACAATATGCGATCCATTTTCGGTTTGACAGAGGTCTTTGAAAACCTACAGGGCTGGGACCTAACCTCTTGTTGCGTGGTCAATATTAGTCCAGAAATCATGAAACATATGACAAGGTTGGTGTATATCAAACTTAGTAAAAACAGTATTTCATCAAATGGTCTAGCGTTTCTCACGGATATCGATAACACTTCTTCACTGAAATATGTTGAATTTAGTTATAATCTATTGACTATTTTAAATTCTGAACATATCCAGGGATTATCATCTTTGGAAGCACTCAATCTCACTGGCAACCCCATAAAGACCCTCAATTTAGATTTGTCAAATCATCTAGATCTAAAAACTTTTGATATTTCAAACTGTTTACTGTTCAGTTTGCCCAAGCATCTCACTAAGGGACTGGAGTCATTAAACACAAACTCAGGAGCCTTACAAGTGTATCTGAGGGGGGATCCATTTAGCTGTAATTGTGAAACTTTGGATTTTATCCAGTGGATCAGATCCACAACTGTAAACATTGTGGATAAGGATTCTCTAACATGTGTATTTGGCAACATAACTGTAGACATGAAGAGCATAGACATAGAGGCATTAAAGTCAAGCTGTAACCCCAATGTTTTCCCTTTAGCCACAGTTATATCAGATCTTTTCAAATCTCCTCATAATATCACTCTTATATTATTATCGTTGGAGCTGGAAATTGAGGTTTTACTTGATACGACAACGACTGAGGATGTTAATGAGAAGACATGAAAGATCTGATCAAATTCTTCTCAACGCAATTGGAGAGAACGGCTATGATGCATTTGTCTCATATTGCCATACTTATGACTATGAATGGGTGCAAGACACACTCCTTCCAAAATTAGAGGATGAATTGGGCTTCAAATTGTGCATTGGTCAAAGGGACTTCATCCCTGGTGTTCCGATTGCGGAAAATGTGTGTAATGCAATTGCCAATAGCCGCTTCACCGTATTGGTCCTTACACCATCATTCTTAGAAAGTGGCTGGTGTGACTTTGAACTGAATATGGCACTTACAAGAGGTTACAAGCATCTAATCCTCATGTACAAGGAAGAAGTGGACATGGGACAGTTATCCAAGACCCTTCAGACACTCATGAAGTCCATCAACTACATCGAGTACAGCGAAACTGAAGATGGTCAAGCGATGTTTTGGCAAAAACTGCCTAATGCTCTGGTAGGCACTACAATGAACTAAGTTGTGTGATCAGTAACAGATGCTTTCCAATGTACATGCTATTGACCAACATACATGCATAATTAGAATACATATTTGTATATTTAGTAGTGTTTTTGTTGATGTAGCACTAGAATATCATTTACAAGTGTAATTAATTTGGGTTTGGATCTACTCAGTTCCAAAGGAGTGTGAATGAAGATGTGGGTTTTGCATAATTATTATAATGTCTTAATATTAAACAATGATTCTATAGCATGTAAAGAGGTGACATTGATGTAAGTTATGTCTCCAGACTGAACATTCAGCTGATTTATATGTAGCCCTTGTGCCCTAAAGACCAATTGAGTGTCATGTTGTATATAGTATTAGCACTTCCTAGGATCATTTCCTATATGGTAGAGGCATAAAAGCTGTTGAATTTTCACATCGCTGCACAATAGATAGAATCGCAAATACAAGGACTCACTCTTAAAGGATACTTACCTTTTTAGTAGGAGTACTTATGTTAACAATGCATTGTTGGTTAAAAGATTTACTTCAAGCAGTAATAGAAATATGTTAGCTTTGCATGGTAATATATTACTCAATGGACATTATCATTATGAATCGGATTTCTGCAGTTTTGAAGTGATAATAAAAAATACTTTTGTTGGAATATTGTGCAAAGCCACTCTGTATCTAGTTACAGTTACTGTGGTCCCTACAGAAATTAATTTCTATACAATATTCTGTATATAGTTTCAAACGTAAAGTTCACTTTGTTAATTTCCAAGGTAGGGGGAGTATTAATAGTGATAAACTCTAAACTCCCCCCCCCCTTCCCCCCAAGTTGTTTTCATTTACTAACTACAAGTTCCAACATCAACCATGCAAAATAGAGCCCGGCCTGATGAATGTTTGATGAATGTTTGACACACAAAATACACCTGCTCTAGTTTTAGACATGCCTCTTTTCTATCAGATCCCACTTTTATGTGTTTCAAGTGATCCAGTTTTGAAAAACATCTGTAGCATTTTAAAATACATCCCCCTAAACATTTCTAATTCCGCCAACACTCACTAGGTGGCTATGGTGACGTCTGTAATAGCGTGCTCTGCTGGGTTATAAGAACATAATACATGAGACGCAACTGGCTGCCACGATGGTTTATTCTGGAAGTCAATATGCATAACCCGCACATGCGCGCGAGAGTATGACACATACAATAACTCCGGCCCACATTTCCAGCCCGCAAACGTGTTAAGACAGTAAGAGTATATAGCAATCTGATATATTATTTCACATATAACCTTATATCACAGATGACAGATCACACACTCTCGTAAGTAGGATGTGCTATGCATACTGGGAAAAAGAGGAGCATTGTTAACCAAGCTGATTACGTCATGAACAGAATAATCGGTATAATTGAGTGACATCATACTGGTCGATTATGACATCATTGGACATCGATCCTACATTCACATTGATCAGCTTTTTCTTGACGTAAATTCGTGATAATATGCTTTATCCGCACAATAGGACATGAGCTGACAATGAAATAATGTGGAAATGACATTCTAATGTGTTGGTCACATGAAATTTGCAAATCTACGCACTTGACTTGAAATTTGTAAATGATTTTTATTATCCTCCAGGTGCGTTAAATAACTCTAGCGCGCTATGCATGCTGGGAAAAGGAGGCGCAGTGTTTACAATGTGACGTGTAGGGAGTGATGCTTCTTGGTAATATTCTTTGCTTATATTACTGCATAGGAACATTGAGAAATGAATGAGAGTTGGACTTATATGTAATGCAATTATTTTCATCTTATAGGAATATTCTAAAGAAACTTACTAATAAGAAAATGTTACATTAATGTATATCATACTCGCAACTGAAATCTCCTTAGAATTCCTTTAATGCAACTGTCAGTATCTCAGAAATGTATTAGGTATTTAGGAGCTAAAATCTTGAATCAATTTTTTTCATGTTATTGGTAATTCAAATACGATATTCCTTTAAAAAAAAAAAACTAAATCATACCTTAATGACAATGACTTGCCACCCTTTATGTAATGTAGGTAATTTATGCAGTCCATGTAACGAGATACTTATATTTGCTTTTTTATATTTTTAAATGTATATAGTAACTAGTATGAGTAATTAATTATGTTATGTATAGCATCAACTTTCGTTCCTCATACAAACGGGTCCATTTATTTATTTTTTCTATTGCATCTGATGGTGTGATACATGTTAACCCCTGATCAAGTTCACAAATAAAATGATATATTTATATGGGCAACATTATGCATTGGCATTTTGTTAGCATAGTGGCCTAATCTGTATGTTATCGTTGTTTTTGATTGCAATATGTCAATAAATTAAGCTTGACTGACTTGACGATGCTTTGGTTGAACAGGTATTCAAAAAGTTTAACATTTCCAGTAGAATCCTTCTTCTCCAAAAGACAATGTACTCCATAAGTATATGAGATGGCTTCAAATTAAACAAAACTAAGTATAAAACTATTCAAAATGGTTTAAAACTATTTCTTATCAAGGTGCTACCCTATTGAATTCTCTTCTTGTGACTGTCAAACTTGAAAAAGATAGCACAGAATTCAATAGGTCTCTTTCTCAATGTCATGCACTCAATTAAAGGTGCACTGTCTGTCAAATTTGCACATTAAAATAATGATATAAATCAATACTGGCTTCTTGTCTCATGATATTTTTCACCATTACATTCCCACTTTTGCACAACAATTTAGTTTTAATTTACAATAAATAATATAAATATTAGTTTTTCATGCCATTAAAAACTCAATATGTAAACAAACCCAGTGATGACGTCACAATACTGAACAATGGTGATTATGTCATTTCCATTGTGTTTCCAATGTTTTGGTCTGGATTTTCTCTCAATGTATAATTCATTTTTAAGTAATTAATGTCTTATAAAATCATTAATTCACACAAATTTAGTGTGCCTTGATTAATAAAGGTAATTTTCAACTGTTTGATAGCATCTTAAAATTGCAAATTTGACAGACAGTGCAACTTTAATGTCAATATATTTGGGTCATGTTTACTATGTCTTATTCATAATGTTTAGTTTAGTTAACAAACAATTCACTTATATTATAGTTGTTTGTAAGTTTCATGTAGTACTCTGAAATGTATAATAAGTAATTTACTCTCAACCACTTCTCATTTGTATAAATTCTCAGCTCTTGCCATTGTGTCTGTTGTATCATTGTGTCCCTTGACCCTCTATGTTTCGCTTTTCTTGCTGTGCGACTAAAGAGATATGTGCACTGTCAATGGCAGCTCTGGGAAAGGTTTGCTCCAAATATTAAATTTTGACCAATGAGATTAAGGAACCACATAATTCTGTTTTACGAATTTCATGGTCTATTGGACGCAAAAGGTTGATTTTACAATGTTTCACCAAGTCAGTTCTAATGTCTTCATAGCCTATGCTATTTCCTCAAAGCCAATATTCTCTTCCTTTTTTTAGGGAATATTCTTGTCGTTAGTCTGTAATATGAGCGCCACCTTGTCTGTCGCACAGAAAACAAATAGTTTTCTTCGTGTTGGAGATATGTCATGCTGCCGAAAAACTACATGCCAATATCCAAATAGTCAAAAATATCTGAGCGAAAAAAGATATAAAATTAACCGAATGTCTATCCAACATAGACTCGCCAAAAATTTTTTAGTTTTTCTCTATCCCATGAGAGGTCGCTGCAATACTGGTACATTATTTCCATTAAGTTTCCAGATTTTCTACAATTGCAAGTGCAAACACAAACAAATTGCCACCTAAATTATGCTATAGCAATTAAAGAAATCACAGTGGAAAGTATGATTATATAATTAAAAGCTTTTGGCATGAAGACTGAGCATTAGTTGCAACAGTTTTTTGGCTTATAATGCCTATAATGGGGGTGGCAATACACTTGGTAATTGAAAGTGAACCTAAATTAATATATCAAGACAGAAACACAAAGAACCAGGTAAGCTGTGTGCTTTTATGACAAATTAGTATTCATATTCCACTCACAAAGCAACATTTATTGGTCAAAATATTGTATTCCCATTCAACATGTTCACTCTCTTTTATATGCTAATTATCTTTTATATGCTAATTAGATTGATGTTATATTTTTTCTCTTC
Source organism: Alitta virens (assembly GCA_932294295.1). Lineage (NCBI taxonomy): Eukaryota > Metazoa > Annelida > Polychaeta > Phyllodocida > Nereididae > Alitta > Alitta virens. Next base: position 73,745,562 of record OW028573.1, on the reverse strand, counting down.
CCCAAAAACCACTGTGCATGTGTCAGTCCACTGGCTCCATGTATTTAGTACATAACTTTGTTTAAGGCATTTGGGTGGCCCCTCAGTAGCGATGTACCTTAACATCTTAGAGGGGTCACCCAGCTCTACTCAATAATAATAGTATTATTTATATGTTATAATTATGTAAGTTGAGCAAAATAAATAAATGAAATTGAAATTGAATTGAATTATAGACATAACAAGAATCAAGGAGGAAATATGTATCCATGGCCATATGCTTTCACTTTAAAATAATTTCGATTCTGACTTTATTGTACTTTTCTTGATTTATTTTCTGTAGGGACCACAGTAACTGCAACTCTTTCTTGTCTTGTAAATACATCTGCATGATAGAACTTTACAGAGAAAGAAGAGCTGCAAGATCCTCAACAAATTTGACCCATTTAACCTCAAAAGTACCCTCCAGTTCTTTCAAATAATAAATGCTGGCAATTTTTTTCAGTTAAAAAAGAGAACGTAGATTGAATGTCACCCAAGTCCATGACATTCAAGTTAAATTACAGAGAATTTTAAAACTAATTGAAAAGACTAAAAGCTAAAACAATTAGGTGTTTCCTGAACACTTTATTTACTTTTTTTGGGGGGCATTTACGTTTTTGCAGCATTATAGTAATTAACTGTCAACTCAAATAAGAAACAAAAATACATTTATACATAAATCCATGATAAAATTCAATTCAAACAAGATTCAATTCAGATAAATTCAATTAATATGAGAGATATTCATATACTTGCAATGGAATGATATCCATATAAACATAATTGACAAATAAACATGATGCCTGTTATTCAAGAAATATAATTGGTGAAAGAAAAAAGAGAAAAAGTGAAAGTTCAGCTGACATAGGCCTATATCTCCAGACACTTTTTTTTTTTCATTCAAAAAGTCAGAGAATTAAAATATGACTCAAAGTAGGATGTTTACACTTTCCATGTTGGTTTAAAAGAGTGCTTCCTCGAAATCATGTGAGCAATTTGCGGACAACAAAAAGATCTGTGATTGAAGATATCTTTTGCCGAGCTCGTTTCTGATGAAATTCATTGATGTCTGCATCATATTGATGGGATGGTGATAGATGATGTCACTTGTCACTTATGACGTCACGAGTGGCTTATGACGTCACATGAGGCTGTGCTATGCTGTACAGACGGCTGCTATGTCCTGGGTGGTGCAGGATCCTGATGCGCAACAGAAGTCCATCATTTGCATCACAGGCATCATCCCTCTTTTGTGACGCGGCTCAGTCAACCCCCACAAGTTCAGCTCCTCATTTTCTTCTAAAGAGTCTGAAATGAGACAGGAAGTTGGGATAAATGCTCTGCAGCTAATGATGTCGTCTTACCTGCCCAAGTGTTTTTCTCGGTGAAAAACATGTCACTGTAAGCAAGGCAGGATTAACATAATCAGTGAAAATTGTTTTGACAGCAATATTTATTTACTTGAATATATTAAATCTGCCATCAAAATGCCATCAAAAATAAGGCACTGAATACCAAAAGAAATAGGTCTATATAAGTCTATATAGGCCTATATATAGTCCTAGGGGCCTATGTCAAAGTTCAGATTCTATTAAAATCCTTTAGAATGCCTTTAAATCATAGACTTCATCAGTAAAAAAAATTATCCAGAAGATCTTTTCTATAAGTAGCACAGTGTAGCTAAAAATAATTTGTAACAATTCTTGCAGAAAAACTTTGTAGGTGTTGTGCAATGTGTAGACCTAGATATTGATAGTTGAAGGGATAACCTCAGGTATATGAAACCTACTAGATTAAATGATGGACAAAATCAGTACAATGAACATTTTTAATGCTCAAATATCCTTGTAGACTCAGTTTGGTTTAACATATTTTTTTAATACTTTACAAATGTGTATATATATAATTTTAGGCATATATATATATATATATTATCAATTGAAACAATGATTGAAATACATCTAAATAAAATTGAATTGTCTTATTTTATAGAGCACGATCAATCACATTGATCAGCAACACAGAATGACAAAAGTTAAACTTTAAATTATGCTTACATAATTATGTATTGCAAGTGAAAAATGTGGAAATCTTATTGAAAGATATTCAGTATTCCCAACATAATATTATGATATAATTAAATAGCTAATAAAAATGTATTTGATAAACAACGTTTTCTCTACATTGTTTCACTGTAATTGCATCACTATGTATCAATTTAGATCACATTTGTTTTATCGATTCCCTTGGCCAGCAGTGTTTGTTTTTTTTGGGTTGAGGGTAAGCACGGAATGAGGACCACCACGGAATTAGTTAGGCCTACACCTACTCCGTATAACTGAAGTTCAAAGTGTCAGTTAACTAGGTGCGAATGCAAGGTTTCCCTCATACGATCCAATAAGCCTTCATCTCTTCTACATGTTGTATATCTAACTAATTTCTGTGAATGAGGGTATTGTTATCATCAATGTCCATCCGACGGGCCGGTGTAAAACTTTCGTTTCCGGAGCAGAACTCTAACACTAATGCACTCACCCTAATGAAATTTTATACAGTAATATTCTACGGCCGAGTGGTGTGTTTTGATGGTCACATTGACATAGCTTTGGTTTCAGTTCATTTTATTTGTATTATCGTGACACACTTATTGCAGGCTTACGATTCACGTACAACAATTGATATAAAAAAGCAACAGAGTTGCACAATTAGCAAGAAATAAAACTAATTGCAAAGCAAAGACTGACGCTTAGTAAAACATTCATTGATATATTTTGCTGTTGACTTAATATTAACACTCTTCATACATATTTCTAATTTTTCTTCATTATTTAGGAAACGAAAGTTTTGTCCAAAAAGGCTACTCTAAAATCATCATATGAAGAACATTCAAAGAAAAAGTGCTTTGTCAACAAAGAAACATAATCTATACTCTGGTTGGACCAGTCTCTTTTTTTAAGGGAAATATGTTTCTCTTCTATGCTTCATAATTGCTTTTGAAAATACAGTAATGTTTTAATTTTGTTATCTCCTAAATTTCATTTTGTCATGACGCAGATTCCATGAAATCCTCTTTTCTTTTTTTTCTGAATGCTGAATATCAAATATAATTCTTAGGAAATACATATGACGATTTGGGACATACGATAATCTTTGGTGTAGATTATTGAAGGAAACATGCTATTGGATTGATAATTCTAGCAAACTGATTACTCCTTACTGTGCAAAAAACCTTTAAAACAGACAAAATTAAATGGCCGGAAGGGATTTACAGTACTGATGTTAAACTGGCTTTAATCTAAACAGGATGGATTGCTATTAATATTTTGACGCTTGAAGTAATCCAATTAACAGGGGGAGAAATTCAAGAGTTCAAAAAAATTAGGATATCTTGGACCATTGCATTACAGGCTACGTAGGCCTATACACAATCATTCCAGTTCATTGCTCATACAATATAAACTCTCAGTAAATAATTGGCCATCCACAGCTAGAAATGATTGTCTTGGATGATTGCATACCTCTTATTTCAACTACTACGTGTTAAGAGTTCTAGTCTGGAAACGAAAAAATTAATTGTTTTCAAATTGACATGACTCAGGTTAAAAATTGTAAAATCTTTCAAGCTGAGTCATATCAATGTGACTATCAACAAGCAACACAAGGCCATATAGAGTGTAACTGTATGAAATTTCATTAGGGTGAGTACATTACTGTTGGCATTCAGCTCTGGAAATGAAAGTGTAACGCCCGCCCTCCTGCCTGTCGGACGTACATTGAACAATTTTAATGATGCCTGTATTCTATGTGGGATTCGCTGAGGATTTTGCTGCAGCGCAGCCTATATTTTAACCTTGACAGCAAGTGATTAATTATGCTTGACTGGACATTCCTATTACTCTAAATACCATTAAACCAATTTAAACCCCCGATCATTGAAGCAAAGATACTTAGCCACACTCTAATATAAGTCACTTCATGCAAGATGCTGGCAATTAGACATTGATATAAGGCATCACACGGTCTATTTTTAATGAGCAAGTTTATTTTGTTTGCCAAAATTTACCGATTAGAATTTTGTTCTAGTGATTTGGCCAATGCAGTTGAAATGAGTAGGTAGGTAGTTAACTAGATTATAATACGATCATTAGGTTAACATCGAAGATTGTTTGTCATTATTGTTTTTTTTTTTTTACTTCTTCATTAACCTTACCCCAGCCACCTTACCATCTAGTTATTATTTAAATTGATTAACCTTTTAATTCGCGTAGCTTTTAGTACTGCTGTTTTGTACCGATAAAATTTGTCCGTGCACCGAATTTATATATAAAAATGAAAATGTATAATCAGTTACAATTTCAAGTTTTTGTTTTTCAAACTTTATACTAATTCTACTAATCTGTGGATTCGTAAATATGTGTCATCCACGTTAAACAAATAAAGTTCCATAAATATAAATTAGGAAAATTTTTTTTGACTCACATATTTATGTCGTTATGTCTCACAAAAACTTTGTAGATATGTTGATTAGAAGCTAGGCTATGGTAGTTTCAATTACTTCATTGTTGAAAGGTCTATAAATGATACTTTTATTTGTGTATAAGTAAAGGCCTAAGGTTAAAAAGGATGGATCGTTCTATTTATATACAATCTAGGCCTAACTATTGATCCTCTTCAATTGTTTGTGGGGGGGGGGGGGGGTGAGGTTTGGAAGGTTACGGGTTCACAGCTTCATGATGGGTGTTCTTGGTATTTCCTATGTATATTCAATATTACTTCATTGTATGAAACTTTAATTTGTGTGTCAAGTTATTGCGCTGATTATTATATTTGACTCAATATGTCAAGATTAACAAAATCACTCATTTGCAGGTGAAAATGATGGTCTAGGTCAATTAAGCATGTTTCTCCAAAATAGCAAATTTCAAAAAAAATTTAGGTGTCTGGGGTAGTATCGTTTTCACGACTTCAATGTAAAGGAAGAAATGGTCAATGCAAATGCCATTTAAAATGTATTTTCAAACTTTAAATTGTAAATATATTGCCGTAAGAGAGCTTATAGAACATCAAATATATCAATGATAATATGCGGAAATTAGCTTAAATATATCTGAAAACTGATTCAGAGCCAAGTATGATATTTGTGACGTGGGCTAGAGTGTTTAGTGACAGATTATTAAGGAGTATAGCAAGGGCACGTCATACTACCCTAAGCTATTAAGGCAAAGGTGTCAACAAGGAGCTGGTACAGTTGATGAGGTGGGCTGGGATTCCTGGAAATGAGGCAGTGCAATCCCAAAAATCCCTCATTATCTGGAAAAACTAAAAATCTCTGTAGATGACGTATATTATCTGCACCCAGGAAAGGTACTGTGCTGGTTGATTATCTGCTGATTTATTTGAAAAATATATTTATAACACGAACTCATTATGAATGACCTTTTCATTGATTATTTGATTACATACAATCAAGTTTGTGACCTTTGTCACCTGTATGTAAGTTATCACTAACATTAATATTTATTTGACTTGAAAGCATTTATATACTACCCCATATTTTGAAACATGCTAAAAAATTTCACTTGCATTAGTTGCTTAATAACTTGGTAATCAGTGTACATGTAAATTTTGGATGGTTGTCAGAGGGAAGAGCATCATGTTTGGCTGGCCGATCGAGGAGGAGGGAGAGAAGAGCCACCAGGTTCAGGAGGATTGTGACCCCTGTGATCTAAAGGAAAAGTTCAAGTGGCCCATATTTGAGCTCATCCAAGGTCTTCTTCCAAGGTATATACCCCGTTATGTAGTTCTATGAGCCTGTCCTCAATAGACCTGAAGTTATGTCAAATGCACAGGCAATTGCAATTCCCGAGGCATGGCCTAAGGTAATCTACGATAAATCTATTGATAGACTATGATGCAAGGTCATGAAAGCACCATTTTAGTAGTAGTAGTAGTAAGTAGTAGTAGTAGTAGTAGTAGTAGTAGTAGTAGTGGTGGTAGTAGTAGTAGTAGTAGTAGTAGTAGTAGTTAGTAGTAGTTAGTAGGCTAGTAGTATTTTATTCCAGGCATATTTTTACAATATATAATGCAACAAATTTCATAACATATAAATAAATAAATAAAATAAATGTGGAAAATACATACATCATCAATAGCAAGTGACTGAAACGTTTGGCCACTACTGTAGTACCTTGATAATAATACTGTTTAAGCAAGGAATACAAAGACCTTGGGATTCGGACCAAATCTTGTTTAGGTGCACCAGATCTGAGAGGTCTTCGAATATATGTCTTATATGTTATAAGCTCTTAGCAAGGATGACACTATTTTGCTTTAAGAAGGTGGGAACTGAAGCTCTGTAAACCATTTTGTCTTCTTTTTTTTTTGGTCATATTGATTACTCCAAGCATTGAACATAAATGATATCCAACCCCAATTATTCATGAAGTGTCCTGTTTTTTCACACAATGGATGATATAATAAACAAGTAAAACATTATTAGAGGTGTATTATTACTCAAAAAGTTGGGAATTGACTTATTGCTGACATTGGTGATTTTTCTCATCTTGTGCAGCTCAGCACTTTGCAGGTGGGGATTCAACCCCCCCCCCCCCCACTCCGGATTTTGTTTGTGGTATTGTAATAGATCTTTGTTGCATACATGGGCATTAATTTTAATTACATGCTCATAACTTGGCTCTCTTTATGAATAAATGACTCGTTTAATCCCATCATGCTAACGAATAGGTAAGCTTAATAGCACATTCATGATTAAAATATGTATTATCATGCTCCAAAATAGATATGACAGCATGTTATAAAACCATCACATAAAAGCATGGTGTTTTATCATAACCGTGCTGTATGCATCTCACCTTGTTATATGAGCACGTTTTTTATACTTGAACATTACATTGTCAAATTTTAAGGCATACATTCATAACACACTGTTAGTTTTAAAACAGGACACACCTTATCTATGTCGCAATTCTTGTTAGAGGACGTTTTGCTTTTATCAAAATATCCACGGGCAAACCCAAAATTAAATGTGGGACGAAATATGAATACAGATTGAACAGTTTTAAAAACATTGATTTACCTGAAATTCTAATGAAAATGGTGTTTATATATGCTAACTGTAAAAAAAAATTATAATAATCTTCCATGTTCAATAAAACAATCGATTAATTGTTTTTTTTTTGTCATTAACATATTATTATTTATATATTTTCGAGAAAAATAATGCCCAAATAAATGGTGGTTGACTATATAACGAGAGCAACATCTATAATATGAAGGTCCCTTACTTGCCCTTCTTTTTGCACCGACAAACTTACTGACGACTTTATTAAAATGACCCCAATTTGTCGTTATTTGTTATTCTACTTTATTAATTTTTTGGTAAGACTCGTTTTGAACCATGCCTTTACTGGTATACAGACAATTGCAGCAGCTGGGTGGCCTAATGGTTAAGACAACCGCCATTCCACATTGGCCAGCTCTACTGAAGGCCCCAGTTTGATCCCTGGCCTTAGCACTCCTCATGAGCTACATCCCAGCTAGATGTCAATGGCATGAGACATTAAATTGGAGGTGCCTTGTGCTCAGTGCCTTTGCTGAGGCAAGTAAAGTTTTAACATGGTGTCAACTCCAAGCCTTATCATCTCATCATAACGTCTGCCTCTGGCAGCTGGTCATATAAGCTGACTAAACTCCAGACCCAGTAGCATTAAAACACTGACATTAAGACCTCCCACCATATCTCTCAATCTACAAAATCATCTCATCAGCGTCAAAGTAGCTAAAGTACTTTTTTCAATAGGTACCATGATCATCTAGATAGGCCTAAACAATATCCAGCTAATTGTGAACACAGAAACTGCTATATTTGTCAGTCATAAAACTCCACTCAACCCATCACTTTCATGTCATTTCATTATCATTATTACATTTTTATAAAAAAAAATGCTATCCATGTTATAACTATAATAAAAGCATAATAATTTAGTTTAAATCTTAAAATAATTTTCTTCATTTTTATTGAAGGTGCCACCATAACAGCAAATGCTGAGGTGTTTTCCTGATGGACTCATATTTACAATAGCTTAAAATGCATAGTTAATATCATGTAAATGTCTTACTTTATTATAACTTTTGTACCTACTTCCATCAAAACAAAGTATCACTGATGCGGCAGCTTGTATAAGTTACAGGGCGTGCCATTACACAATTCGTGTCGTACAGGTGCAAATTAGGGACATGTAATTTATACCTGTAGTTTTCTAAGTACAAATTGATATAATACTGGGATGTTATTCAAGGCTACTTCATAATTCTCCTGAATAAATGTCAGTCTATGTAACTAGTGCAAGGATATTAAATACGAGGGTATACTTTATGTGAGTAAAGATAGAACCACTGCAAATGACTTACAACACATTCTTGATGAGTATTAACAAAGAATAATTAATGACTCACAACTGTCAATTTGACATCCACTGACAAATGCGATGTCTTTCACAGTTTTGCACATAGCATAGTGAGGATCTCAGACATTATGTTACAAGTAAGTAATTAGGTAAGTAAGTAGGGGAAGACGGGGCAAAATGGGGATGCTATAACTTGGAACCCTAATAGTTTAGAGGTGTTTCACATAAAAGCCACACAATTTTTACAAAGCTTTTAAGAGCACAGAAATTTATCAGTTCTATAACAATTCGATATATTCCCTCTTTGAGGATGACAACAAAATTAAAATAGTGTAAAATGCTGTTTTGCCCCATTTTTCCACGTGCCTGGGGCAAAATGGGTTACTTGGTTGAATATTTCAATATTTTCATTAAAGTATACTATGCTTCTAGATTGGGCTGCCAAGGATTAAGTCCCTCAATGTTTGTAAGTTAAAGCCATTTTTCAGAAGTAAACATTTAGTTATTTAACATCTAGATAACTCATCCATGTTTTCTGATCAAATATGTCTCAATTTCCACTTTCATACTATGAAATTAGTTATGCCACGGTGCATTTTCAATAACAAATATAATTTAAGTGATTCAATGGTAAAAAATAAGAATGGGGGAAAATGGGGACATGAGCAATGGTATCTTATGTCCCCATTTTGCCCCACGTTGACTTTATTAATGATATTAATAGACAATAACAAATTATATCCATTACACTCAAAATGTTTTACTGAAATCGACTAGGCTCTACTGTTGTACCAGAATGAAGACTATAATACATTAATGAGTCACCACCTTCAATAGGCTATTAATAACAAATACCGAATAAGCCTAATACTTTAAGAAAAATAGGAAAAATGAATTTTTCCAAGGCAACCTGTGTAATCAGTAAATTTATGCTATCTAAGTCTGGTTGCAGTGCTGAGAAATAAGAGAAGTAGCGACACCCCATTTTGCCCCATGTCCCTGTTTTACCCCACTACACCTTCCCTAAGAAGGAAGTAAGGTAAGTAAGTAAGTAAGTAAGTAAGTAAGTAAGTAAATTAGTTAGTTAGTTAGTTAGCTAGTTAGCTAGTTAGTTAGTTAGTTCAATTCTTCATCTGTTTGTAACGATTATATATGATGTAGTGAAGCAGGTCAAATTTCACATCTAATTAGTCAAACCCTTGGAGAAATTAGATCTGATTTCTCCAAGGTCAAACTAAAAAGGTTTTACATGAATTCATAAGGCCTAGTGCAAAAATAATTAAGCCTTTGGAGTCATATTTATAGTCTCCCATGAGATACAGAGCTCTGCACAAATTTGGAATAAGTTGATAGATGCTGGTAACATTCACTGAAAATATTTTCATTTTATAACAAAATTCACAGCAGAAAAAACGGCTTTTTTTTTTACCATTTTCAGTGTGACACTCTGAAGTTAGTTAAATATCATTGATTTATTTCAATATTTCGTGCTAATAATTTGATATTCCAAACTCACATTTTCTCTAATGTGTGTTTAGTATAGTTTTCTAAACTAAGAGAATTTTGTACTTATTCTTTGTTCTGCCTGTTTAATAATCATATTACAAAAGAGACTCTCCATGTTAAATGTATAGCAAAATTTCCACTTTCAATGTATTATTGAAGAAATTATGCAATTAATCTACTATATAGGTTGCTGAAATTCTGCTGAAAGGTAACAATAACAAGTAAAAATATCTGTAGCTCAAATTTAAAATTAAAAGTTTTCCTGTGTCACCTGTATTCATCAATCATTGTGAAATTTATTTTGTCCCGGGCGTTATGCTCTATTACTCAGATTTGTACATACTTATGATCCATTAGAAAAACATATAATAGCGCATAATATTATGACATTATATATTCTTCATATCATTTCAGTCATTTATATGGGTTCTTTATGTTTTTCAAGGTAGTGAGACCCCAATAAAAAATAGAAAATGGGTGTCCCGAGCGTTATGCCCAATTATCAATGTTCTGAAATCCTCTGCCCCAGCCAATAAACTAAACAAAATAATCAAAGTAAAGGGATGAGCCACCGGTAGGCTAATAAGAACAATGATTAAATGAATTTTTGAATTCTAGAAATGGGATATCAAATGATTGTTGAATTATATTAATTTGTTTATAAAATACAATTCATTCATGAGCATTAACCTGTAGCAGCCAAAATAAATGGTGAAATAATGAAACTTAAAATAGTATTAATACGAAAGTTGCAGTTATTAAGAAGGTTGTGAGTTTTCATGAAGCTTTAACTAACAAAAACCGCAAAATCTAACCTTTAGGACATGTAATAATTTGGCTTCACACCATTACCTGACAGGGGACGACTATATTTGGTTTAAATTAATGAAAGAAACTAAACCCAAGAAAAACAGGTTTAAATGGAAGCCTTGAAAGTGCGGATCGCTTAAATTGTTGACAACAACTTATTGAAAAACACAATGTCAACTCAGAATTTATCGTGGACCATTTACATTTATACCAAGTCAGTAATAAGTATTCCAAGAGGCTTATTCACTCTAACGTTAACTCGACTGAGCTTTTAGTATGAAAAACAACAAAAGTTCAGAAAAGTGTTTAATTTTTTGTCCCTTCTGTTGTGTTTGTCGCATTATCAAATATTCAAATTTATCCACATCTTAAATCAGAACTTAAGGTGAGCCTGCCTTTTAATAGGTTTCTGCACATTTGGCCAAACATTGGACAGCTAAAAAGACACATCTGTGCACCCCACAGATGTTTAAAAAAAAAGAATTCTTGCTTGAGAAATACCCATTTCGTAAGTCTGGTGTTACCTGTCTGTAACATCGTGCTTTTTGTAAACTGTATTATATTGTACAGTGAGTTTAATTAAAAACGGCCCGTCAAAATTAACCTAGACAGAGCTAGACAACTTCTTGGCTAGCTACTCAAAGCCGGATCTAAAAGTACATATTTATGACATATTAAGATAAATTTCTTACATTTGCCAAGGTTTATAATTTTCACTAAGCCGACTATAAGCTAGGAGCAGACAGAAGCGGCTGGCTATAGCCAGTTATAGCTACAGCTATAGTCAGGAATGGGTTGCTACAGCTGTAGTTATAGTATTAGATTGCACCTCAATTTTCCAAACCACATATTTTGGAAGGAGAATTGATGGACAGAATGAACTTGAAATAGAATCTGCAGTGACTAAAAATCAAGATCAAGCAACTAATGAGACCTCTGAGCTTGGATCACGTCATTGTGCTGCTGATGCAGATCTAGTGATGCTCAATTTGCATATAGTGCGCGACTGGTTGATTGGAATCACGATTAACAATGCCACCTAGTGTCCAAGCAACGTAATACACCAGATGGTACTGGTGTCCTTTACACTATCCACCGTGACCCTACACCGCTTCAAAAGTTGGCTGACTCCTTAAATTAATTAATCTTTTGTCTCAAAGAGCCAAGAAAATTCAAAGCACGACCACCTCTATGTATAGAGCACCGATTCATTCTACTCATTCTCTAAGTTCCAAGCTTTTAAAAGATACTTATAAGGTTTTGATGTAAAGCTAGGTAAAATCTTTATATTGCGTTTATTTAAACATTCAGCTCTTACAAATACCAACACATTGACTCCTATGTTGTCATGGCAAAATTAAAGATTCACAAAAAGTGTTCAATATACTAAATACACACTTCATATTTAATCATATTTAATGTGGACGGTGACGTGTAACTCCACGTGACCTGTGACAGAGCACAATTGCTTTTCTTCAACCCACCCACCCACTCCAATCGCTATGCTCTTACAGTTCTGTCTCTATATAGAATATTTACTCTTAAGTATCAACCTGCTCATTAGGTTTATAAAGCAGATCTTTTAATATCTATATTGCACTTAATTGTTGTTAGCATAGACTACTTGTTTTAAGGTGGGTTGGGGGCCTTAAAAATACGCCATTAAGGCATAGAGCTTAAAAACATTATAAAGTGCACAGTACTGCATACCCTGACAAGTCAAAGCTGCATGGGAGTATGAAAGTGCACTGCAGAACTTGTGCCGTTCAAGAGGTCTAAAGTGAACCACTTTCACTATTCTATTCGTTAAAATCAATTTTGCATCTGTTTACTTTAAAATTGTATTGCCACCTGTTTTGCTCTTGTAAGCTTTGATCTAATATCTACTTAGGTTTTATAACCAACATACCTTTTAAGTCAACAAAATCATTCGTCTCTTCAGACTGCAATTTTTTTAAATATTTTTACAACAAATCGTGCAAACAAAATTTATATGTTTATAATTTTATGTAAAGTGTCAAATTTTGGGTTGCAAATAAATAAGTAAATATCTTTTACTTATAATTTCCCAAGCATGACAAGCATGCATCTATAGCCCTAATCATCTCTAACAGCATTTTGCCCATTTCAATGTCATTAGTGGGCATTACAGGTGAGTCATGTCTGATTAGGGTATTATGCCTGAGTCATTCGAGGGTGTGATGTTCGTGGCGTTAGTTCTGTACCATCCATTCGTCTTGTTGACACTGTTATTTAGCATGTTGCCATGTTGTCACATGTGTAGTTTTTAGATATTTTTTCATGTTTTTACGTCAAAATATACAATGAATATAAAGTATTCTATGGTCCTGTAAGTATGATTGTTTGCAAGAGTCTCTTCCTTAGTGCATTTTTAATCAAGAATCTTGTCAGGTGAAATTGCATGTGATAGAAATTTGGCAGTAGGGTGGGTGTCTGTTTTGACGCCATCTTACATATTGAGACCTAAAGTCTAAGACCGTAGGATATTTTTAATTTTTGAAGGCAGACTCCAAGACAACGGAACTAGGAAAATGTTTTAATTATTTGTCATGACGCTATAATCTTGAGGACAGTAATTGGGGCTGTCATCTGTTAGTTGGAAGGATATCAACATTCTTTGCCTCAGGCACTGAAGAGTTCCAACATGGCTGCCAACTCGTTTCCTGTAGACACTGCTTGTGTCATGATGTGGCCCTTGAAAGCCAGACGAATGCTAAATTGATAGAATCCAGGCCTAAAATTTAAATCAGCAGAATTCAAGAGACTTAACACCACAAACATTTCAATAGGTCACTTTTATTGGTTATACCCAATACTTATGTATGATTGAGATGTTCAGGGGATCCTTAATAGTTTTCATGACAATTTGCACATTCTATCCTAATCTAAAATGCTGAAATCCGTCCTCTAGGGTCTGCAGGGATCTGTATGAAAAAAATTGGTGGTACCCCAGTAGCTATAGATAACTATTAGGGATGTCTCCACCTGTATATAATATATGCATCTGTATACAGGAAATAAATTGTCTGAGTCTGATGAAATCCTCTTAAAAAATACTCAATGCACACCTTGTTAAGAGGACATAACCTAATGAAGCCTGCAAGAAACTAACAAAACAACCTAACAATTGTAGGTTGGTTAAAACTCTCAGTAGTACGAAAATATTTTATTAAAAATGGTTGAATCGAGCCAGCTGTAGCAGCCGCTATAGCTTTAACTGGCTACTGTCTACTTCTAGCTAATAGTCGGCTTACACCTACCACCACTGAATAATATAAACCTTGGTAAATGTAAGAAATGTATCTAATACATCATGAATGTGTACTTTTAGATCCAGATTTTAGTAGCCAGCTATAGCCAGACTGTTCCATTTAGTGGCAGGTAGCATCGTATAGCAGAAGTTCTCTAGCTTTGTCTAGGTTTAATGTGACGGGCCGTTTTTAATGAAACTAACTGTAACATATTTACAGCATGTCATACCTTATACACTGCCAAATTAACAAAAAATGTTTGAAACATATCTATTCCTAGCACACATGTTGTAATTTTGCCATTTTATTTATCAGTATTATTACCATATCAATATATCACTAATGAATAAATTACCAACATGCTAACTAATAATGACACCTGTCAATCATAAATAATAATTTGCTGCTTCCTACTTTTCTCTTTGTAGTGTTTGCTGTACTTCAGCAGCCCAACACCAGGATGATGACAAACAATTATGGCAAAAATAGTTTGAGCAAGGAATCAAACAGGGAGTCATGCTTTGGAGGTGTTTTTTGCTCATAAAACGTGAGACAGTGCATCCGATTGATGGGATTGGACCAGCCAATGGACCTCTGCTCGAAAAACAGTTAGTCCATAAAAGACCTGTAATTTCTTCCTAGCATTGTTGTGGTAATAAGCCTTAGTATATATTTATTTGGGACTACTTGTTTATCACAATACAGACAGTGGCGTAACACCTGTGAACCCCAGGTGCATAATATCTTATACAAGAACGCCACCAAATAACTCATTCACAAAAAGCACCTATAACAGCAACTTGACAAATAGGTTCACCTTTAATTTGTCCGGACTGAAGGGTTTTATCTACTTATAGTACAAAGTAATGATGTTCTACTTGGGAGACCTTGTATCCGATGAACAAGACACAACAAAAAAAGTAGTAATCAAGAAGACGCGCTATATATGCAAATTTATAATTTCGTTTTAGTTTATATATCCTTTATTAATTTAAATGTCTGTTATGGCTTTACCGTTAAATTAAGTAAAACAGCGTTTTCGAATGCACTTTGATGATGAAATACCATAAATTAAATATTAATAATTGATGGTCATTTATTTAATCGATAAATTTCAAAAGATTTAACCAGGTTGAAAGAAAATTGTACCGATAAAATAAAATTTAGTGTCCTGACTGAAGTGGTTATCTAAGTATAAATAAAAACACCTCAATAAAAAATAAAATAATAAATTAATTATCTTATCAGATTGAAAATGAATATAACAGCTAATTACTTCAAAGAAAGAACACTTTTTATGTTACTATAATGATGCATTGGTAGACCCTGGTTGATATATTTTACAATAATTATATTATATATACAAGATATGCAGCATAGATCGCCTGAGATAAATATCTGATAAGATTTCTCTCTAGGACATAGACAATGCCAAGACGCCATTTTAACAGTGTCTGAAATAAATTTTTCCAACAACGAGAAAAACTAAACAAATTTAACTAGTGAATTGTATTCCCTAGATAAGAATTTAATCGTATCGTTTGTTTTGGCATCTCATCAGTCTTACATTAACTCGCATAACTTGGAAAAGTAATAATAAACTATTTTTTTCACCATCTCTTGATAAATACAACACTTATTATAAATACCAACTTCCCTTCAGCTCTCCAGAGCATAGTAAACTTCCGGAAATTTGACCTTATTTTTCCAAGGTAAATAAGCTACCGAAAGCTACATGACACCAACCCTAGCCACTAATAAGCTAAAACATATATAGGTATTTTCAGCTTATATTAAAGGCTCATATGTTATTACATTTGCTTCCATGTTGTCTCTTGGCGGCTTGCATAAATTGAAATGAAATACATGTATCAGGTATTGGTATAACAGGTCAACACATAAAGATATTTTAAGATATTTTTAGGTCTACATTGCGAGACTTGTGACTGTTTTGTTTTTATAGTTTAAAATCGAAATTTTGGAAATAAAATCAAATTCAATGTCAGTGACAACAGTGACTAAAGAGAACTTCCAAACGGCCAATAATAATTGCTTTTGATTTATATGGTTAACTAATTCAACTACTTCATTTGAAATTACAAATTATTTTGACCGGCTGAAAAAAGCAATGATACGTTTTGATAAATCTTTGTTATTCCAATTTCCAATTGCAGGCAAGCTGACCTGCGCTGACTAGTCAGAAAAAGTTTCACAAAACACTGACAATGGTAAGTGCGCTTGGCACAGTAATGTTAACGTACTCCAGAACTATTGGCTAGAATGTATGACGATTGTGCTAAACAACCTAAAATGAATTTATTTATTATATATTTCACAAAGTCAATGGACTTACTTTCAAATTGTTGAGGAGAGTCATCTAGGTCATAGGTTCGAAGCAGTCTGAGCAGAGCTGAGCCAATGGACAGAGATTTGGAAGAAGAAGAGGATGGTGACTGGAAAGAGTCTTCGCTTTCGACCGCGACAACCCGAGTCGTTCGGAACCGGTCTAAACTTCGAACGCTTCGTTTCTTGACCATTCCGCACCACATGAAAAAGGCTTTGGCTACATGAGAGCTACATCTCATTTTCTGACTGTCCGAGTGTCCAGAAATGGCCAGGAGAAGGCCAGCAGTGAGCCACATGGCAGTGAAATGTTTCTTGTTCATTTGCCCAGCTACCCGTGATGTGTGTCACCCAGTGTCTCCCTTAAAGTATCCTTGGCTGGTCCCGTGGCGCCCTACACAACCAACAACTGTGGTTGAAAAAGGATCGAAAGACTCGGTGACTCCTCCCCTCCTGCATCAAAGCTTATGTGGGAGGATTCGATTTGCACTTCTTTTCAATATGGACGCCACACTCTGTTATCTGATTAGGAACCTGTGCAGTCCTCATGACCGCCCTACACTCTAATTAGTCAACTTAAATGACCACTACACTCTAATTTAGTCCAAGGAAAACATAAAAAAACGTTTCTTGACGATGTTAGTCTTTGTCTACAAACTTTGAATTAGCCTGATTGCTCACAAACAAAGCATCACTGACACGCTGCCATTGCAGATCAACTATAATACATGCACAAAGATGGTAGATATGCGTTGTATGAACTTGATGACGATATTTAAGGGATCTTGTAATCCATATTTCATTCATATTTTAGGATGCCATGGAAACATTATGACAAAACGGCCAGATACTCACAGTTGTACGGAAGCCTATTAGTGCCACACATATTTTTTTTTCTCTAATCTGCATTTTTTTAACATATTTTTTTTTTATTTGCGTTTTTTTTAACATAATTTTTTTAAATTTGCGTTTTTGTACATAATTTTTTTTAAATTAGCGTTTATTGTACATAATTATTTTTTAAATTAGCGTTTTTTCAACATAATTTTTTTTCAATTTGCGATTTTTGTACATAATTTTTTTCAATGTGAGTTTTTATTTTAATTTGTGTTATTTGTACATAATTTTTTTTTTTTCGTTTTTTTTTACTTTTTTTTTTGTTTGCGTTTTTTCAACATAATTTTTTCCAGTTTGTGTTGTTTGCTACGGAAGCCTTTTAAGGACATGAGAAATTTTTTTTTTATTGTATATACGAAATACTACGCAGCCCCTAAGAGGACATGGCAGAAAAAAATAAAATTTTCCCGTGCGCACCAGTAAATTAAAGAAAACAATTTTTTTTATCTGTGCGCACGAGTTAATTTACGATAAATATATTTTTTTCCCGTGCGCACAAGTTAATATACAAACATCTTCGATAAACAAGCATACACACATAGATGAATAGATAGATAAATAGACAGATAGTTTATATAGTTGTAACATCAGATAGATTTATGTATGTAAATATATGGTCAAAATAAAGTATTCTTGAGTCTTGATAGACAGACAGACAAACAGTGGGACAGCTAGACAGATAGATAGATAGATAGGTAAATAGATAGATAGATTGATGGGTATTGATTGATCAATTGATATAACATCTACATGAGTGATTGATTGATTGATTATTGATATACCATATGTGTGATTGATTGATGATTTGTTCATTGCAGTTTACTGCAGGGACTATTTTTCAGTGCAAAGAACAGCATTTTTAACTTGTGCACAAATGCAGAACTACCCAGATAGAATTTGTGCACACAAAATGTTTCTCGTGCGCACCAAATGTTTCTCGTGCGCACGAGAACATTTGGTGCGCACGAGAAACATTTAATTAACTTTTCGCACGGGGGAAATTTTTTGTTTTCGTAAATTAACTTTTGCGCATGGGAAAAAAATATATTTTTCTTAAATTAACCTCGTGCACACGAGAAAAATATATATTTTTCGTAAAATTTTTTTTTTTTTTTCTGCCATGTCCTCTTAGGGGCTCCGTAAAATACTAAATTGTATGAACAAAATACTAAATTGTATAAACGAAATACTAAAATGTATAAACGAAATACTAAAATGTATAAACGGAATTACTAAATCGTTACTATATCGTTTAAACGAATTACTAAACCCGCCATATCTTTGTTAATATTTGGTCGACAATTATGTGCCACCTATCCAAAGACTCGCCTTGGACAGGGCTATTCAAATATATTAGAAAAGTTTAGGTACAGCATAACCTATGACAACGGCACTCAAAGGATATGTCGGTAAAGCGGGAATAACTTTGTTTCACAATGTGACATCCTTGTCCTTAAACCCAGCTCTTTCTATCAGGCCCCAGTCTTCCCTTCCCTTTCCTTCCATTTCCTTCACTTCCTCCCCCTTTTATTTGAGCCATATTGGAATCTATTGGGCCCTGATAAGTTAAAACCAGTCAGTGTCTATATGCTAAGGCAAGTAAAAGACCCCACCCATGGGGTAAATGTGTAACATGGGTGGACTTCTCCTCCCTCTCATCTCATCAATCAAGAACTTGCCTTAGAGGGCTGCATTTCCCATATCTATCTATCTATCTATCTATCTATCTATCTAGTTATTGATCTATCTTGGATCCCTCCTATATTGATGGGAAAAGTTATTTAATTAGCATAGATCAAGATATTATTTAAATGTAGCATGGTGCAATTAAAGTCAGCATCACATAATAAACCCCAACTACAAGAAAAACTACTAGGAAGGGAAACAAAGTTATTTCCGCTTTTGCCGACACATATTGTCAGTGCCGTTGTCATAAATTACACTGTATCAAGATTTTTCTAACTTAGATTATGTGATAGCCCTGCCCAAGACGAGTCTCTGCATAGGTGGCACTTAATTGTAGATAAAATATTAACTAAGATATGGCCGATTTAGTATTCCGTACTTTTGTTCATGGTTCTAACTATACTTGCGTTTATTCGCAAATATTTGCGAATAAACGCAAATGTAAATTTGCGAATAAACGCAAATATTTGCCTAAAAAAATTATGTACAAAAAACGCAAATTTAAAAAAATTATGTTGAAAAAGCGCAAATTTAAAAAAGATTATGTTGAAAAAACGCAAATTTAAACAAATTATGTACGAAAAACGCAAATTTAAAAAGAAATGTTCAAAAAACGCAGATTAGAGAAAAAACAAAGTGTGTGGCACTAATAGGCTTCCGTACTGTTGCCATAGGCCTACTATACTGAAACTCAGTATCCAGGATAACTGTATGATGCTTATTCAACCATCACAGCTGTTGTCACATTAAGCCATAATTGCACGAGCCTAATAAATAAAGTGGTTTTAACTTATACTTGTAGGAAGTGCGAGTGTATATGAAATATGAGCATTTATACACGCTGCGTTAATTTACTGTAAAAGTTTCCAAGAAATGGCAAACAGCTAAAAATAAGTGTATTAGGTAATGTGCATCAGGTAATTTATCACCAAAAAGTCTTTGCAAAAAAAAAAAAAAGCATTATCAAATAAAAGAAATCTATAGTTTTATTTCACAAGAACTTCATTTTAGTCATTTGGAACAAAGAACATGAAAACTGAATTAAATTCTTCTTTTTTTTTTTCATCATGCAATATAGCTTTACAAAAAAGTACATTTCACACCTATGTAGACCGATCCATCTATCCCTACTTCAGAGATGTATACTATAGTAGCTATGTGCATACTGTTTTGGCCAAAAGTGTTTGGACACTTTGAAATACTCAAGTGTTTTTTTTTTAAGTTCTTTTTTTATTGCATTTTTTCTTGCATTACCAATTCTTTAGTAAAAATATTTACTGTCCTGAAAAAACATGAATGCACAATAGTTACCCCAATATGAAGTTTTGGAAGGTTGGTCAGAGGAAAGAGCCTCGTCATCAACATGTTTGGCTGGTGGGAGTGGCTTCAAGGTTTTGGATGCGTTTGACCCCTGTGAACTCAAAATAAAATCAAAGTCAACCATTAAACTCATCCATCAAGGTCCCTCTTAAAGGTAAATTATCTGTAGTTCCATGAGCCTAGCATCAATAGATATGAAGTTATCATGTCCATAGCAGTCCTGAGCTATATATATGCCAAGGATAATAAAACCTACAATGCAAGATCAAAAAAGCACACACCATCAATATCAAGTATCGGAAAACATTTGGCCATGGCTCTAACTGAAATTGATTGTCTCTTGCTGCTGCATCCAATGGTGCTAACGGCAAATAAACTAATATCACCATTTCATTTTAGAATATCAAATATCACACTGACAAATATCACGGTCAGTTATATTGCCTGGCAAATACTACAGAATACGTACATGCACGAGGCACACGTTCAATACGTACAATATGCATAAATATAGGCCTACCTACTGAGAGTCTACCTTTTCCCCCTTCACACCTTTTGTGGCTACGCCTTGGAGACAATACGAGATAACTGGTGAGATTTCGACCGACCTCTTTAAGATGTCATACACCTAAATTTCTATCATCTAAAAAGTAGTTTTTATTGTCAGCTTTGAAAATTTTTAAATTGTAATGTAATGATATTCACCTTTTGTGTTCTTTGTAAACTTGTGCTCTTTATTTTGTATCACTTGTATTTGTTAGCGCAACCTTCAGGTGCTTGACCTTATACCATATGTTGTACTTGACAACTATTCTGAACCCAAGTTGTCACCTCCATATTAATCATACCCAAAGATAGATAAGGTCCAGAATAGAGCCTTGAGAGCATTTCTAGGAGTGCATAATTATGCTTCAAATCTTGCTATTAATGGTGACAGTGGATGGACATTAAGTACAGTAAGACGCAAACAAGCAATGTTGAGATTCTGGAATAGAATACAATTAATGAATGATGATAGAATTACAAAGAAAATTTTCATATGGGAAAAGAATCTTCTGTTTAAAGGTTGGGTTCGTGAAATCAAAAATGTTTTCTCAGAAGTTGATATGGAAACTATCTACGAAAATAATGAATGTATCTCACTTGAACAAAGTTGGGCTCGCCTCCATGAAAAACAATGTGTTAAATGGAAAAACGAGAAGAAAGAAAAGAAAACTTGGAACTTATAATACATACAAGCTGTCCTACTATACTGAACCATTTGTATATAAAAAGGCTACAGATCTATCTTAGCACAATTAAGAACTGGAATTCTCCCTCTTGAAATAGAGGTAGGGAGATGGAGTAGTACTGCTGTTGAAGAACGTACACCGTGTATGAAGTTATTATGCAAACCCATTATTTTCCATTATCTAAAATATGGCCCAAGAAAATAAATTGCTAACTTGTGAAGACTTAGGGCGATCCATTGGACATGTTTGTGCCTAATTTACAACAACTACAAAGTGTAGTTTACAAATTAAAACAAAGAAACAATATAACTGGTGTCTGATGCTATTATGCTTAAGAAAACTGTCCAGGAAATCAGCCAGAAAAGGAAAAGAAGTGTTGGAAAAGGGTTCAAGGACCTTAGTGCAAGGAATTTGAGGAAACTAAGGCTGATTATGGGTCAAAATCCACTTCATACTAGCCAAGAAATATTTGAAATGGCAGGATTACCTGATGTCAAACGAGACAAGAGGTGCAGAATTTTCAGAAAACTGGGTGATGTGAAGAAAGCTATTTGTAAACCACCCCTGAATGACAGCCACAGGGAACGTCATCTTATTTGGGCCAGGCAGAACATCAAAACAGATTTCAGCAAGGTTATCTTTACCGACGGGTGACATTGGATGGTCCTGATGGTTGGGCAAAAGGTTGGATTCTGCATGACCAAACTGCACCTACAAGGCTACGAAGGCAGCAGGGAGGTGGTGGAATAATGATATGGGCTGGCATTGTTGATTGTGAGATCATTGGACCTTTCAAGGTTGATGATGGTGTGAAGCTCAATAGTGAAAACTACTGCAAGCTCCTTGATGAAACTTTCTTCCGCTCTTACAAGTCCAAGAGCAGAACTTTCAAGAGGGATTGCATATTTATGCAGGATAATGCTCCCTCTCAAGCTTCTAAAGCTACTGCACAATTTCTGGCCAAGAAAGGGTTCCCTGAAAAGAAAATAATGTCATGGCCTGCTTCATCACCAGATGTCAATCCTATTGAGAACATGTGGGCACTCTTGAAGAAGGAGTTATACAAGGGTGGACGACAGTTCAAGAGTAAAGCAGGTCTTTGGGATGCCATTCAAAGTGAAATCAAGAAAATTAGACCACAGACTGTTAAGGCACTCACCAATTCAATGGACAGTAGATTGATCAAAATAATTTAGAAGAAAGGCAACTATATCAATATGTAATCTGAATTGTACTAAGCCTAAATGTTCTGAATAAGGTTGGATCATGTAAACATAGATGTATAAATGTCAATTGAGATATTGAGATTTTTTGTGACCTAATAATTATGTGGTTTTTGTCATTGAAGTACACTTTGCATAATAACATCAGACACCAGTTATCTATTTTTTTTGGTTTTCATTTGTTAAATACAGTTTGTAGCTGTTGGTAATCAGGCACAAACAATAGCATCAGACACCAGTTATATTGTACCACAAGTTAGCAATTAATTTTCTAGGACCATATTATAGATAACAGAAAATAATGGGTTTGCATAATAACTTCATACACGGTGTATATGTAAATTATGTATAGCAAATGTTTTAGAAGATGAAAATCACTTCATTTTTGATTGCGAATTTTACCATGTTAAAAGATGTATTATATTTGATTTAGTTTCTAGTAGTTGTACCACCTTCCGTAATTCAACAAAGTCACGTAAATGGAAAATATTGATGTCTGTAAATTATGTTTATAACTTTGGAAAATTTGTATCTGAAATTTATAGTATGCGAAGAGAATTTTATAATTAACTTTATGAAAAGTAATATTGTTTAATATTCGATAGTCCATTTATACATTGGTTCAAATTTAATGTTATTCAATGTTTTTATTTTTATTTTTTAATTATTATATTAGCCTGATGAAATTATGCGGTTTAGGTCACTTGTAAGCCCGAGTGGGCTGGGGAGTTACAATTGTCATACCTGTTGTTTTTGTGTTTAATGTTAATAACTCTATGTGACTAAAATAAAAGAATTTCAAATCAATCATGATATACCTTGTTTTTGTACTTTGTTTATGTGTTATTACAATTAATATCATTTACTGCCAATTAGCTGACCTGGCAGGTTATATTAGTTTATTTGGCAAAAACCATTCATGCTTACCATACCCAGAACACTTACTGGTATATATATGTCAACAAGCCTTACTTGATATTGTTGCTTGGTAAGCAAATTTGTCTGCCTGGCAAATTACCCTACTGACAGTATGACGTTATGATCAGCGTCGCCGATTTGCGATTTCAGAGTCGTTTTTTTTAATATTGAGGTCAGAAAGGTTTCAATTCATGCTACAAGTGAAACACCTACACGTTTTTGTACATACTAAACTTTGAATTTTCAAAATCAGACGAAAATTGACGGACCAGAATTTTTGCCAGGCATTATGACTGACCGTGAAATTTGTATATATATTTATATAGGCCTATGTCTCGGTTAGGTGTTTCAACTTGCATTGGTTCCTCCATCACTTAAAAATGTTAAAGGTAATGTTCAAAAACGAAACATAAAAAATGTAACAATAATTTGATTTATCAACAAAATTGACTAACATAAAGGAAATTGCAGAAGGAATGGTTGCACTATTTCAGTCTGTTGCAGCAATGCAGCTAGGACATGTGTCTAAATGTTGAGTTTAGACCATTGAAATTTATAATTTTACCACAATATATTTGGCTATTGCATGCCATCTTGCCAAACCAAAATAAAAACAGAGGGTAACTGCAGTATTTTATCAATTATTGCACACGCATTATCAGTTAAACAAAATTACCAGTTACTGGAGTTGAATAATTCGTGAAAGACAGAATGAAACCCATGCAATTAAACTATGATCAAAATTGTAGTTCCAATCATCGGAATTGCCTTAACTTAGGGAATCTGAATCATTGCTACCAATTACAGTACATTCTAGGTACAGTATAAACTGGGAAAAAAAGGGCCATTTAATTTGTGTAAAAAATTAATCTGAAATATTTCTTTCTGTTGGATTAATGTCTAACTTTCACTGTGATGCAGTCAAGGCAAATGGTGGGCCTATCTGGCAGTGCCAATGGCAAAAATTGGATCAAACTGACATTAGGCAAACATTTGGAGAACTTTAGGCCGACGTTTGCACAACAGTGGTCCTATGTGCATGACTTGTGCTGACTGCTACATTGGGCTTTAGTGACATTGGGCGAAAATTGGCTGATTATAATGGCCTGGCCTGATGTTGCACCAAATGTGGACCAAACCAGACAGTGAGCCAACTTGAGTTTGAGCCGACATGCCATTTGGCCAATATATAGCGGGATCACAACACTCGGACCAAAATGTGGGCCGGCATTGAGCTAACAGTGCCGAAATTGGGTGCTGAAATTTGGACTATAGGGTGCCTGAAATTAGGTCACCACGTGGTTGGAAAGACACCCCCCCCCCCCCGGCTAAAATAAGGTTTATTGGACATGATCTATCTTATTTATGTCAATGGAATTCTGCAAGGAGCACGATTATATCACACATTCTATCAACCGTCAGATTCTAAATTTCAATGGGATTTTACCACGCACGCGCACAAACCCAGCTTCTGATACTCGGGTCTACCGAGGACTAAGCTCACCAAAAGATGAAGATTTTTGGTAATTTTCTTTAAATTTAGTATAGTCAAAGGTGGTAATGATGTTGAAATGTACAAGAGAAGATTAATTACCAGACTTGTTTTCTGTTCGTTTTTTTTTACTTTATTCGTTAACACATAAGAACAACAAGAACACATGATTTGGTGAGTGGATACATTTTGCCACATTTATTGATTGGCATAAAGGAATGTTACATGCTTGTGTTTGTGGACACCCTTAGTGGGGACACATTAATACAAGTAATGTTTGTGGACACCCTTAATGGGGACACATTTAATAATAATTGGTAATACCATGGAGTTCTGGTGGCTCCATGGTAATACATATAGCAAGATTAAACAAGGTTATATGTGACATTTTGAGAATTTTTAAGAAAGGAAAATTTGAATTTTAAGAGATCCCTATATACCTGGGACAACTGGATTAGCCCAGCTGGCAGCCCCTGGTGGAGGCTGCGAACGTAACTTGACCCTGGTGGCCATCAAGTTATTGCCTGGAATGAATGTCGCCTTGCCCAAGATGGCGTTAACCCCGTTTACACATTAGTAAACATCATTTATCTGGAGTGACCTTTTTGCACTCATGCTTTGCATACACAAAAATGGTGGCAAAAAGTGGACCGCCTTTACTACCAAAAATAAGGATGCCTCACAAGATTACAAAAAACCATTAATGCATTCATTCACACTTTCCATCGAAGATACTAAGGAGAAAAATAACGAAAACAGTTGGGGGCTGGAATTATGTCCAGGCTAAAATTAGGTCCATTCACTGACTATCTTCTCTTTACAAAGTGAGGGTTCTAAGATATTTGCGAAATTGCTGACGATAAAATTTAGATGAGGCAGGATAAATTCAAGGTCACTATTTAAAAGAAAAAAAAACAAGAATAATTCTACGAAGTTACCAACTCACTGTGTAACCACTAATATGCGAGGCACTGCTACACTTCAATTCAAAATAATGAAGAGGAATACTTCTAAATAAAATGTTCACGAATTAACTAGATTAGTATTCTTTTTTAAATGTAAATTATTTGTTGCATAATTGCAAATCATTTTAACTTTCATGAATGAAGGCGTATACTCTACAACTCCAGATGGCAGTGCCAAACAACCACAGCAACAGAGCGCCACCTTGTGGTATCATCCTCTACTACATGGACATTGAATCAATGTCGGGTTTTTGTATTGTATTGCATTGTATTGCATTGTATTGTATTGTATTGTATTGTATTGTATTGTGTTATATTGTATTGCATTGTATTGACAATTCCTTTTTCTGCATGGTCTGAATTCATGACCAGGTTGCTCGTTATAATGAGATAGAAGGGCTTAGAATCCAAAACATGAATTTTGTTACTTTTATTTTTCTTCAAAAGTTTAACATTACCCCATGGGTGAGGTATTCACTTGCCCGGCATAGAAACTAAGTGCAAGGTACCACCAGTTAACTTGTATGATTCATGAAGAGTGAATGAAATATTTTCAGGTACATGGGTCAGCGGAACCTTGTCTAACGCCTGACACTTTATGTTTTGGATGCATTTAAACGTCCAAGCTTGTTCCGTTGTCCATCTAAACCTCATATGTCAATTTCATCACGTTGTGATTCTTTGTTAGTTGTCGACAATAAAAAAAGATAAACCAGTAAACATCAGATTTTTTAATTATTGATGGTATTTCTGATTAAGGGCCGTATGAATCAGTCTATATCGGACTCTGTCTACTGCTAGTATTATTTTTTCGGCCCTGCGGAGTAACTATTTGTGACTTTGAATAACTCACTGATAGCTGAATGTAAAAACACTCGTCAAGTGTCTGCCTGATTGGCCCCAGGTGGCGCTCCCGCTACAACGGAAATGAGGCCATTTATTGGCCAACGACAATCATGGAGACAGTTGACTGTAAGTGGTGCCACCTATCGTCACAGGAAATGTGTGAATACGACAAGGCTTATTGTCCCATGTCTGGCAGGGAAAGACCTATTCTTTCTCGCACGCCTACATTTTTGGCACCACTTAAGTCACCTGTTATTTACTACTGTCAATTTTCTAGTATCCAGCATTGGTGGGATTTCATGGTAGATTGGGTGGATTTGAGAACTACATTTTGACCAAGATTATCGTATTATCAAACATTTAACAAAAACATGGTTTGGTCGAGCATTACTGATTTGGCTAGTGACATCCTACAATCGATATGATTATAATTTCTTAGATAATTGTATCTTAGATATAATGCCTCAGTGCAAGATTTTTCTTATCGAATAAACGTTTTTATTTATTTTTAAGCCACTACATGTTTTGGGCAAAAGAGCGGCTGAAATAGATGATTTAAATAGGCACAGAAGTGGCAAAAATTAAAAGTAGTTGCAATATAGGCTTCAGATGAATCACACACAGCTAAACTGACGGCCTGACTGACGGACTGACTAACGGACTGACTGACTGACTGACCCATTTATGAGACACATGGCAATGAATATATACACAAACTGCCAGGACAAACCAAATTTACGATCGGCCTCAGTATTAGTTTCTGCTCAATAATTAAGTACACATGGCCAATATTAGCCAATATTAGCCATTGACAGATGGTCAAGTAATATATCTATATTTATTTCATACACTGCATTCAGGTATAGACACATATTACAAATTACTCAGATAAATAGATCTAAATTTCTCTGCAAAACAAACAGATCCACTAACTATGCTACAATGCACAAGCAATTAGCTATAAGCTATAGAGCTGTCCCAGTGGGCCAGGCACTTCACATGGAGCTCTGAGGCTGTGCTGTTTAGTGCCAATCTCTGGGGCTTGTTTCAGTTGCAGGAGGGACATCATGCAGTTAGCAAGCTGCATCTGCACATCCTTGCAGTAGCAGCAGCAGCAGCAGCAGCAGTAGCAGCAGTGTCATCAGCAGCAGCATTGGAACTCTGGCACTGGATAAAATTATATTGACAGCTCTGCAATTTTAAACATGCATTAACAGGTAAACATACTCTATTTCCTTCATATATACTTACTACATGTATCATATTTACAAGTACCACTCATTTTATGGTACACGTATTGTGCACAGACATGAAACTACACTATGATTTGCTGTTAATTATTCATCTAACAACGAAAAACGTATTAAGTATTGTGGCATGATACTCAGGGCAAGTCTCATTATCTGTAATTTTCAGATGTTTTGCAAAAGTTTCCATGTTTTTATCTCTAAATGAAAGATTTAAGTATGAATTTGAAATTCAAATTGCCACACCTGTTAAAATAGGTTCGCATGAACATGAAGTTGATATGATTAAAAACAGCTTCGTAAAATGGTATTATTGATCAGGTGGTTAAGGACCTTCACAATTTGTTGATATTTGGTTAAGAATGTTTTGATTTATTGCCTGTTAGAGTAGATTGGCAGACTTAAGTTTCTCCCTTAAGTGCAGCGCGTGTCTGAAAGATAAATCAAGTCACCTATATGATATTTCCATGTAAAAATAGATAGACCGATCTATACTGTACTATTATAATGTGTAACATACAACATATGGTGTGCAAATGATAAAATCGATTATATACAAGGAAATATACATTTAAAAAAACCAGACAGAGATCGATACTATAATACATGTACAGTTTGGTTGAATAACAAGCTTGGAAAATTTTTTAAATGAGAGTCGAAAAGAAAAACCACAAAAAAAAACAAAAAAACTGAAATATCATTTTCACAACAATTTTTTAGAGGAGTACTCGTTATAGACGTCCATGGTTTAGTGGAACTACGTCATTAAGACCACCCTTGGTGTCAATTACACTAACTTAATGTTGAGATGGATTTAACTGAGACAAAATACAATCGCTGAAATGGGGACCTAATACTGAGGTAGTCTTAAAACCAGTTCCATTTTACGTGAAATGTGTATTTCCATACTTTAAATTCAAACTGGAAAAAAAAAACTGAAAAAAAAAAAAACTGCAGGTGTGGCAATTTATATTCAATTTATATACAGCTGACCTTTCGTTATTGGCTGCATGTTGCAATACAAAACCTGGGGCCATACCATTACATTTTCCCAAGTGGATATAACTTTTCCAGGTAGAATTAATTTGCAAATGCACCTGTTTGCTTTGTATTTGTTATCTGCCTGGCGCTGCAGGTGGTCATTTCCAATTGACATAATCAACAAGTATAAAGTCTTTTTAATTTCATAAAAGCCTGGTTGTTTTTCAGATGGATGATAAGTGAAGATCATTAAAGTTATCAAACATGGAGAATACCACATTTTCCTCCGATGTAAATCTCGCAGCGAATGACACAACTACTGATTACGTCACAACGTCATCTGACGCCTTCACGTGGCCTACAACAACGCAAAATGTGACGTCATTGGTGACGCAATTATTACAAAAAACAGCTTACAACGTCACAAGTTATAACAAGACTGTAGCGACCTCTAACGGGGGTCAAAAGCACGAATTATCCGTGGATGTATTTCAGTTGAATTTAACTTGGAACGAATTGGAGGCGTTGCTTCAGGGCCAAGGACCTTTCTCATCTTCCAATGAAAGCGTTGTCAAGACAACGTCTACTTCCGCCGATTTGCACGCCTTAGCTTATGTCGTGGCGATTGTTCTTTTTTACACGACTGTTTTGATGGTTGTCGTGGGAATGCAGCTCAGAAGCAGACGAAAAAGCTTCGATGAAGAACACTACGCGGCGCTGCTCAACAGGGAAGAAATGGCGCGAAAAGAAAAGTTCTTCATCCGGAAGTTGAACATCCTTAAAATGAGCGCCTTAAGAGATGCTCCACTCATTGACAAAATACCAGTTCACACTGTATGACGAAAAGCTACGAATGAGCATCACTGTGCAAGACTATTACTCTAAAGGATTCTTAAAATTACTAAATTAATATCACTTTGCTAACTGAACTCACACGTTTCTATATTGAACCTTTGTAACTAATAAATCAAAGATCTGTCTATACTATTGTTCAACTCAGTTGACTTTTCCTGCTAAATCTAAGACTAAATATGGTCATTTTAGGCCAAGCCACTTGGATTCAACGACCATGCACGGATGTAGGCTTATAAGGTTACCTATGATTACAGCTGTGAGAAATTAACTACATTTTTGTGCCTCTTATTCAGAGGTGGCGCAGCTATTATTGGGATAATGTTAAAACGAGGTTGTTTATGTCATTCTTTGATATTACAGCTAGGCCCTTAAAATGGAAAAAGTCTAAGAGTAAATTCAAAGTTGCAGACTGCCTAGTTCGTCTACTGAAATCCTTTCGTTATTGACTGATGGATGTTTGCTTTCCATGGGTCCAGCTACCAGTCGATGAGCTGTTATTTGGTGCCTTGAATTACCTATTGACTTCAGCTATAGTTTGAGTGCATTGCATGGTTCTATTGCCTTTGTGGCTCTGGGGGAATTGTCTGTGGTATGCTGCAACTGGCGCTATGTACAATTAGAGATGGATTCATTGATCACTCCAACGGCTGTTATTTGACTCGCGATTCTAAACCCCAGGCTCCTAAATGGGTCCCAGACTATTTATCTCAGCATAAAACTGACATGAAAGTCACATTATTCCCACATTAGGCTATGCGTGCTATGGTTTGCCTTCCAGCCTTTTTTCTTTCAAATGTTTTTCTTTGCTGCCATTCTTTACGTGACTTCTTATTTCCCATAAGTCTATGATTTCTTCATTCCTTTTTTTTTTTTAAGTCTCTTCCCAGGATTTTAGACATTCATATAACTTTAAACCTAAACTTTAAACTCTTCGAACATAATGCTTAATCAACATATTCTGTTGGTTCAGGTGATGAATACCAAATTGTTTATCATGCAAAGGAATCATAGAAATGAATGAATATAAGTATAATACCATGTATGCCTGAAGGCTAATAACAGACCTTTTGTACTCGAAGAAATTAAACACATGGTGGCAGGAAATCTGTCTGTGGCAGGTCGATGAACTGCTATGACAGGCACTGCACCTGCCTGCGTTTGACATAAAATATGCCAACTCTCACTCTCATGCCATAAATGGAAACCAGGTGAATATAGAAAATACCAAATGGGTGTGTCGCCATTATTATCTTCCATTTCATACCTTTGAGGCTTCAAAACTAAGATATGACGCAGTTGTGTACTAGTGCTCATGGCCAAAGTGACTGACATAAGATGTCATTATTTATTTATTAAATATATTTTAAAAGGGTGGTTCTTTGTGATAAAAAAAAGACAAACAATTAAAGTAATGAGAAGTATACTTAGAAGCTGTGTACATAGATATTAAATTGCTATAAAATAATATAAAATATATACAACTTTATATGAATATAAATATTGCCGGTGGTGTTAACCAACCTGGCATATATCAGTGAGGTTTTTATAAAAGTGATTCATAGAATGAGACAACATATTATGAACTTGATATAGAAGTTGCTTTAAAGCAGGGTTCCATAACAACAAACAGCTACATTGATTTTTTTTTTTGCTGTTATTTTCAATGATGCCATGCAAGTGTCACTTTGGTTCCCAGCTTGATATATAACAGCACATTAATGCTTTCACTGATTGCCTTAAACCTGTGGGCGATAGAAATATCGAGCGCATCAGACTGAAAACAAAATTCCATTAATTCCAGGCCGACAAAAATCCATTACCTCCCGTGGCCCAAAAAGCGCTGGGTTTTCACTCGACGAAAGTCCATTACCTGAAGCATTGTAAATACTGATGTTATCACTGGATGAGGATGAAGAGGATCGGACGCCAGATGCATCTCATTCACTCATCCACTTACGAATCAATAATGACTGCAAATTTCAGGTTGCGATGGGATACAGCTGCACACAGGAATCTGTGTTAATGGCACGATAGATAGATGGATAGATGGTTAGATAGATAGATAGATACATACATACATAAGATAGATACATAGATACATACATACATACATACATACATACACAGATAGATAGATAGATACATACATACATAAATACATACATACATACATACATAGTTAGATAGTTAGTTAGATAGATAGATAGATAGATAGATAGATAGATAGATAGATAGTTAGATTGTTAGTCCATATGCTAGAACAAAATTGTGTATGGTCCTCATGAAGAGGTTCAATTGTACAGCAATTGTAAAGCCTTTGGCTACCAGCTAGCTGGACAATGGGCAGACTGGACATGGTCATCATCAAAAGTGATGGACAACTTCCATCCAAGCAAACTCCTCTGGAAGTCATCAGTTGTGTTGATGTAAAATTCCCAACAAAAACACCAGACAATGGCTTTTAGCATCAATAACTTATAAGCTTTGTGACATAACTCTGCACACAATCAATAACTTGCGGGCGTTGTGAAAAAAGCTATTTAGTGTCATAAACAATCACTGCTGATATAAACAGCTTTGATTAAGATCATTTATGGCTCATTAGATATGTTTATTGGCTTCTAAGTTGGTTCAGTTGCGGTGTCATAAATTTGTTATTCTTTGATTGTACATGCCATGTTGTTTGTTAGGTAACGATTCAAGTCACTAATGCTACTTTTGAAATGATAACGAGTATGGATTTTTAGTCAGTCAGTCAGGCAGTCAGTCAGTCAGTCTGGCTGTCTGTCTGTCTCTCTGTCTATCTATCTATCTACCTGCCTATCTATCTACCTATCTATTTACCTATCTGTCTACCTACCTATCTATCTATCTATCTATCTATCCATCTATCCATTTATCCATCCATCCATCCATCTATAATTATATCCATCTATCCATCTATCCATCTATCTATCCATCTATCTATCTATCTATCTATCCATCTATCCATCTATCCATCTATCTATCCATCTATCCATCTATATATCCATCTATCCATCTATCTATCTATCTATCATAAAAAGCCTGACAGGCCTAATTAACACTGGTGGATAGCTTGTGGCAACACGATACCTATGTGTATCATCGTTCATTTTAATGATTTGTCTAATGTATTGAATGAGTTACATGATTTATAATGGGCTTTACAATGGCCATTACCATCATGTTTTGTGTGGTCGTTTTATGTGAGTTAACTTAGCATGTGAAATTGCTATAAATCACATAGAATATGTGAAATGGTTGCTTCCCTTGCTTTTCATCTGTGCCAATGCAACGCCCTGATCATGTTGATGCATGTTGAACTGCAACTAGCAACATCAGCAACACTCAGAATTCTCGTAATCAACACGAAACGGCAACAGGGCCCGCTGCAACAAAAGGCGAATCAAGGCAAAAACACACGAAATGGCATCCTTCAATCAAGTCTGACATGACAGACAAATCAGCCTGTTATTGGGTTTGAAATATTAAAAAAGCAACATAATTGCATTTCGATAATTGTTAATACTTCAGGTGGAATTTGTCCACCGTTTGGGCTTTACCAAGACAGGAACAAGAAGCAGGGTTGAAGACAGTTTACAGACAGACAGAGCTACAGCATGGTGGACAGACAGAGAGATATTGTATATGTATTGTATTGAAAGAAAGTTTTCACCATAATGACTGTACGGTATAACCATGTCTGTCTTCGGTATTTTTGCATATATATTATATTCAGAACACAAACTTCTACCTGTTCAATGAATTCTCTGGAATTTTGCTTTAAATTAAGACTGGGAATAGGGAAAAACCGAAAGCTAGGTATATCAATAAAAAATATAATTTCATTATGAATGAATAATATTCAGTGAAAAAACAAATCTCATCCCTGCTTAGATATCAAACATTGTCAGTCTTGAAAATTATCCTGGAGAATGCGACAGAACAAATTAATTATAACATAATATTTAATTTAGACAACTCTTGGAGGTATATTCAATTCACGATTCGCTGACAAATTTTATGAGTTATGATCTATGAAGGAAAAGTTTAGTTTGAAACTTTATTCATGTCATGAAGCTTTCAAGGTTTCTTGGAGAGTTGCTTGGAACAGGGCTTCGCATGTTCCTGGCTTCTAGCCATTAAATTCCACGTTACCTTGAAAATGTTGTGATACAGAGTGAATAATTAAAATTTCAGGGTAATGGTAAACAAAATGTAGATGGATAAAAATATGACAAGTAATTTACATAATTCGAGGTAAATCTGTCACCATATGTTCAGAGGAACAAGGACCAGACAGGAAAACGTTATGCAGGAATGAACACAAAAAAGAAAGGAAGAAGATAAATCGGATGCAACGAATACCAGAAGACGAACATATCTGCTAGTGAATCTCTCAGTCAGTCAAGTTTATTTGAACCTGAAAATAAATAGCTTTTCGGGGACTAAGACAGGTTCTCGCAGTTTGCGCATCAAAACTGGCCGTTGGGGCAAGATACCTCGTGAAGAGAGACTTTGCAGCTGCAGCCAAATACAAGATGAGAAGCTGAACATTTAAGTATGCCCTGCCCATGTATATATGATCTCTTTTAATTTACTGGCTATCAAATTTTGACTAAATATTGTCATGATATGCATGTATTTTCGATAATTTCCAATTTTCTTTAATTAATTTATCTATGTTATAAAATTTGAATAATGAAACAATTTCCCTTGAATAAAAATACTACTAACATATCTGCTACTGAATCTCTCAGTCAGTCAAGTTTATTTTTATTAAATGTTCCTGAAAAAATTAGAACATACGATGCCCTTTTATGGTCAGGCATTTGCTTATGAGATCTATCAATAAAAGTCTTGCACACTTAGCATGTTCCTAAATACAGCCTGTTACAACAAGTAACCTTATATTATGGTCGCCGAAGATGCCCTATTATGGTCACCTTGATTTTGTGTGATTTGCATCGAAACAAATGACTTCTCCACAGTAAAATAGCATTTGATGTGAAACAGATAAACAAAACTCTCAAAAGAAAGCAATTTCTTGTAAATTTGGAATTCAGCTATGCAAAAATGTCAAGCTTTAAACCTGCAAGTTGAGAAAAGAAACCTTTATGGCCGACATGGTTTTCATGTTCTCTGTTTCTTGGGTCATTTTGTATGCAAAATTAAGCCATTATGAATGACCTTGCAAACTGAAAATACACATTCAAAGACACAAAATTGACCTTGCAAACTGAAAAGACACATATAAAATTTCAAAATGTTGGTGCTTCAATGGTGTAACTGCTCAGCAGGTGAAATGAGGGAGCTTTAATTGGCACGGACCCTATTAGGACTCTGACCATAATAGGGCTCCATGTGTTACTAGTACTGGTAGTTGTTGATTACCAAAGCGGCAAGTTCAAGGTGGTGCACCCCTAGAAGACTGGGAACACTAAGCTGCTCAGGAGACGGCCTCTCATTGGCTACAAACGGTCGCGGACTTTAGAGGAGACACTGGCAAATTGGGTCTGTTATTATATTCTATGTTACTGTGTAGCTAAATGATTAAATTTGCCGGCAGATGCCTGTGGTCCAGTAATAAAAAGGGGAAAACTCCTTCTTTTCTCCTTTCAGGAATTAATGTTTTTTTTATCTTAAATCATTTTATTGTTTATTGTTTTATCTGTTATTTCATAAATCGACATATAGCTATAAGCTAATGTTTATTGCTTTTACCATGGCGATTCAAAATATAATTTTATCTTATCTTATCTTATCTTATCTTATCTATCTATCTATCTATCTATCTATCTATCTATCTATCTATCTAACTATCTATCTATCTATCTATCTATCTATCTATTATTTTCATTATAAATGATATTTTGTTCTTTTCTCCCTCTCAGTCTACATCTACTCTTCCTTCCTTCTTTTTCCTTCTCTGAAAAGAAGCTTAATATCTTCTGGTACTACGTCCATGCCTTATCTTGGCCCAAGGCCCTTTTTGGCATTACTTCATTTTGCTGAGAATAATCTTCACCGTATGCCATAAGCTGATCAGAAAGCCCTAGGGAGGGTGATTGGAATTTATCAAAGACTGCTGCAATGGCGACCCCATATAATTCATGCATTGCGCTTCATGTATTGACACATGTGTTACAGTAAACCTTCATACCTACAGCATGAATTAAGATGAATACGAAATAGAACCACTGCCTTGAGAATCTAGAGTTAGATAGGCCTGTCGTCAAGACACACCTGAATCATTTTCATACATCTGACAGAAAAGGTAAATCGTGTTGATATGACATATGCTACCTGATAAGTGCTGCATGTTACGTGAACAATATGATCTGTTGAGTAATGGTAATTATGGGAATAAAACCAAGGAGAACTATGATGCTTTATAGATATAAAAGGAACTAATATGACGATGAATTTTTTAAAAATGAAGTCAAATCGATATCAGTAGCTGTCATATTCCATTGTATTCATTTCATATACAGTAATCTATCTTTCACTGAGTAGTACAATGACACACTTTATTACTTCCATTCAAATCTCTGAAACCAATTTAAATTTTCATAAACAGAACCAAGAAAACTATACAGCCAACCGACAGATACAAATGCAGCATAAATAAATGATCACATTTCTCTGAAAGGCCAGAATGTTGCTTTCAGCAGGACAACTGACAGCTTACATGACCTGTCATAACTCAGACCAGTTTGGCATGTAATCTATCACAGCTAACAGATAATCAGTCTTCCTTTTTGCTCAACAACAGCAGTGCCTTCCAAATGTCGACGTTTTTGATGGGTCAAATATTTGCACGTGGTGGGTGTGGGGGCTTGGAATAAACCAGAACATTATATCAAGGAGATGGCATTGTAGGAAAGGCACACTAGCCTCTTTATCCTTTAATCACATACATCTCTACTTATAAATTGCCTCATTGCCACTGATCTGCAGCTTACAGCCAATTTCGTAAACTTGGAAATCCATCTCATACTGACTCATAGACTTGGAAACTAAACGTCATATGACGTCATGTGCGTCCAGGAATCTTATTGGTTGAGGGACTGCCTTAACCAATAAGAGTCCTGGACTCACATGACGTCCTATGGAGTTCAGCTTCCAGGTCTGTCCCTCGCTTTAGCATTCAAGCACATCTAGTAGTAATTCATTCCAACAAAGATCTGAATAAAAAGTGTGGAATTGGACTGAGAACTCTCAGAGGAGCTGCGCAGTACTTTAGCAACCACATCACTCAGCAATATCCTAAAATATACATAATTCTGAAGATTGTTTGGCCTTACACTAATCTAATTAGCTAATGCATCATTGACAGATGTAATTATCATCAGTTCTTCCCTATGACAAATTTCTCTAAGTCAGACATGTGTGGGGTGTGTCAGATTATTTGTATTAATCCTGAACTTGCATGATTTCCCAAGCCAATCTTCCTATAAAACAGGCAGATAATATAGCTGTGAATATCACATGCCTTCGCAAGGTTACCAGGTGCATAGGAGTCCCACCCAAAAAACATTAGTCCTAGAGCGTCGCCTTGTCTGGGATCATGCTTTGTGATGTTGTTCAGTACAGTGATACACTTGGCAGCACATTAGATTTGGTACATGACATATCCAAAGCTCTATACATAAAAGATGTCTTAATGGTGAGATATTAACCATATGACAAATAACAATGGTTAAGAGACTTGGCTCTAATTTCAGTCAGTATGTATTATGTAAATATATTACGGTATCATTAGATACTGCTATTAACTTACTCAACGTGTGCAAGGTGCATGTTTATTTATGCTACAGTGGGTAGATCTACGTTCTATCAACAAAGGACTTGGCTCCTTGGTAAGATAAGGCTCAGTTCATGCCCAGGCATTTCTTTGATGTCACCCATCCTGTTTACAAGAGTCAGCTTCTGGACCAGCATATGTTGTAGTCTTGTAACCACAAAGTGTATGAGACAAAGCCTGTGTTTATTCAACAAGGAGGTCAAAGCATTCTCAGGGTATGAATAACACCTTAATAGCAATAGTTATCATTAGTACGAAGAAAGCAAGCAATTTTAGCAATAAAGCGAGATGGCTGAACATCAGATAGATAGATGGATAGATGTGGAAAGTGCGGCCCTCTAAGACAAGTTCTTGCCGCTATTGAGGGTTGATTGATGAGGTGTGAGAGAGAGTACACATATACCCCATGGGTGGGATCTTTTTACTTGCCTCAGCATAGACACTGAGTACCAGTCACCGCCAATTTAACATCTCATCCGAACGACATCCAGCTAGGATGTCCCCCTGGACCACCCAGCTGCCATAATAGAAGCTAACCTGAAGTATACTATGAAACCTTCACATGTGACAAGCGTGGACTTTTTTTTTATTGGGTAACCTAGGT
This sequence comes from Alitta virens, assembly GCA_932294295.1. Classification (NCBI taxonomy): domain Eukaryota; kingdom Metazoa; phylum Annelida; class Polychaeta; order Phyllodocida; family Nereididae; genus Alitta; species Alitta virens. The sequence continues at coordinate 73,707,090 of OW028573.1, read as the reverse complement.
TAGATTTATGAGTGTAAATGCAATTTAAGACAAAAGTAGAAAAAATAATACGTTTGTTTTGAAAGACAACAAAAATAGTGGTTCTCAACATGGTAGGGGGTTTGTCACGTTGAGATGTAGAGCTTTATCTTTTATCTTTCCTGATACCAGTGGGGAGCAGGTTCATATTTCATTTCATGATGCTGAAACGTCTTGCTTGAAAGATCGTAGATGGAAGAATGCCTTAAAAAGATATTTCAGCCTCTCCTCAAAAGCTCCTTGGTTGTGGTGATCAGTCTTCCTCTTATTGAAACTGAAAACCTTTTCTCCACTGGGGAAAATGTCATTGGAAAAATAGCCAAATGGACTAGCAGTAAGGTCTCAGCTTGCTCTGCTGATGCGAAAAGACCTGCCAAAGAGGTGAATGTCTTGCTCTGGCAGCTGGTCACATAGCATTGAGCTATTTAGACATTGATACATTTCAAAACAGAATGGAGGGTTTATATCTTCTGTTAAGGGTCGCATGCATTCATATCAATCCAATAATATACATTTCATTCAATCTAACTATTCTATCCCAGTTTACGCTATATTGTGGCATTCATTAAAGGTCAACCTGAACAATTCCGAATTTTGTTCTTTAAAAAAACTAAGCTATATAGCGTGTTAAAATTAAGGCAACGTCACAATCAAAATGTCAACTAGGTCTATGCGTATATTTCCTATATACTTAATTCTTAAGACTAGTGTAGGCTGTGTAGCCTGAAACATGAGTGCCGGTAAAAGCTGCTTGTAGGCCTATGATTGCAAAAAGGTTGGCGTAGTATAAATCTTACGTGTGATCCTTGACTGAAATCTATGAAATCTGATCTACCTACCATCTAATTCCCGCTGCACTGAGAATACATAAAAAATTGTTGATATCAGATCATGCAGACAGGTGACAAACATGATTATGATCAAAGCATATACGATGTTCTGTTTACAAAGATATATTTGTAAGTGCCATCATTCCCTCCATTAACTGACTAGTCATACAATGATTAATATAATGAACTAGAGTGCATAAAGAAACCAAGACCATGAATACAGTAAAGTCACATAAGCTGTCTAAGTTTCAGACCAGAAGCATTGAGAAACTTACATTGAGACCTATATATAACAGATCAAGCACATATCTTGTCAAAAATCGTATTAGACAGCACCAATTTAAAGGCTACAGTGACATCACTTCAATGGTAGTTCTAGAAGCATGTATATCAACCACACAATTTCCCATAGTGCCTTGGTCTTTATACCTAAGCTACTTACAGGTCAGATGGTAATCTAGCTTTTCCACCACGTTACTTCAACCTCAAAGGCTAGCTGCCTCCCAGTGCTGGACTGCTGACAGCTTACATGACTGATGGCAACTCAGATCAGCTTAGCATGTAGTCTATCGCAGCTCACACACAATCAATCCGCCGTTTACTCAACAGGAATGTTTCCCAAAATATCCGTATGTTGATGGGTCAAATATTTGCACATGGTTCGAGGGGCTGGGAATCAAACAGAACATTGTCTCAAGAAGATCTCAGCAAACAAACGCAGTGCACAGTAGTTTTGTTATTGCATCAATCTATTACAATGCTACCATGACGAAATATCTTGAACCTACTTAGATATGTGGGCAGTAATTTGGTAAAACGTCAGTTTATGTTTTAGACATTCACATTGAATTTTGCCTCATTCAGAAACAAAAACGATTGACATTTCAAAAGCTTAGCCAGCTGGACATTCATCTTTCAATGCCACCCAATTCAGGCTTGCAAATACTTAATGCAAGCTGTTGTTCCAATATTGAAAATGGTAAGTGTAAAGTTTAAGGTATGTGATATTCAATCAATTTGCAATGGATTAACAACAATGAACCCACTGGTGGACAGTATGAGTCTTTCTCGAATTACTGGGTCTACAGGCGGTAACACAGAATTAATTGCAATGGGCTAAATGCTCTGTCAGCACCATCATTCCACAATTACATGTTTTGAAATAAAGCAAAAAAGTATAAAGAGGATCTAATCAGTTCCTCTTTGCCATGGTGGGGATTAGAACCCACAACCTTTCAATAGCAACAAAATCTCATTATTTTCCCCGTAGCGGACGGAAAACTAAAAATCTTCAAACTCATCCTTAACGATTTATTGTGTTACAGGTTTCATACAGAAGCGTCTCTTACTGTGTCATCTTATCTGACTATTCATACCGAGTATGAAGTGACTTTAATCTCGACACTGTCTTACGGTGAGGTTTTTTGTACTCATGTTCTTGAGTTCTTATAGTAGTATATGGACCTTTTTAGCTGAGGTGGACGTGACTTAGTGGCTAGGATTGTCACCAAGAGGAACAGAGTGCATGATCAGGCATCCCTTTGATGTTCTCAGCCTGTGACGAGAATCTGTCTGTGATCTACCTTTTTGAGCTCCTGTGATAACGTCAGTAAAATACCGCTACTTAAATATACTGCATAGTAGGCAAATACCAGGCTATTTTAATACACTCCTTAGTATGTATTGCAAATTATTTTCATTTTAGTTAAAATGTAAAAATCGAAAATTCAAAATATCAGTTTAAATTTATTAATGCTTAGCCTTGGCCTTCAATTATTTTTGGGAGCATAAATTTTCAGAACAGTAGAAACATCACCATGGCAACCTGATCTTTCAGTGTGCATTTCAAATAATTCAATCAATAATATCAAACAATTTGGTATTGAACATGGCTTTTTCAGGCTGGTTTGGCATACAAATGAGATCATAGGATGATTGAATTATGGAACATCATTCATTTGCACTGAAACTACAATATAATTCTAATGTGGCCTTTTCATGATAAATGTTTAAAACTTATATTGGAAATACGGATTCATCAGTATGGAATTATGGAACATCATTCATTCACCTGAGCTAATCTTTCTTGCTCTCACATTTCATAGGAAACTCAGCCTTGTACTATGCTAGGACCAGTAAAAGAACCCATCCACAGGGTAAGTGTGTAACATGGTTTAGACGCCAATACTTCTCATCAGTGCATCTGCCTTTGGCAGCTGAAACAAAACAAGCTAAGTTGCAGGCCATTTGCACTGAAATAACAATATGATTTTAATGTGGCCTTTTCATGATAAATGTTTAGAACTTATTTTGGAAATACGGATTCATCAATACAGACTGTGAACTACACCTAACATAACCAGGGAACCTGTTTGCTAAGTTGTTCAAGAGCTAGTCAAGTGCATATTGGTCTGTCCCACAAGTTTCATCACCTTCTCGTTCACCTGTATATCTATGGAGAATATTATTGAGAATAAACCACATATTCACCCAAAAAATATTGTGGCCATTCCAATATGAAAAAAAACCCATTATGATATAAATGTAAAATAAACAAACTACAGTCCCACATTCATGGAATTGGCATTTTGCAATTACTTGAAATTTAATCTTATCCATTGAAATGAGTGTTAATTTGATGCAATCAGATTGAGATTTCAGAAAAACTTGAAAATTGGACCAATTAAGTTAATAAATAAAAAAACTATGTATATATTTGCAGCAACTATGTAAACTTACGTGGATTTAATCAACTTAAAAACCTCAGCATGAAAAATGCTACCACATTTACTTAGTAAAAAAGGGCATACAGTGTACATTATTGCTTTTCATTTCAATAGATATCCTGATTAGTCTTGTTTTCAGGAAACTCACAAGACTGTCTTTCTAAGCAATTTATTCATCTTGTGCATGGTTTGAAGACTGAGCCAGACACGATTGCCGAACGTGTTACAGCCATTTGGTAATGAAAAGTGATTGGGAACAGCAAGTCAGGCAAGCTGGGCGAAGGACAGAGCTTGGTGATTGTGCAAACCAGCAGAAAACATGGCTTCGACTGTGTTGGACAAGGTGCTGACTGGGAAGACCACAAAAATGGTGGTGACAGGGCAGGCCACGAAGGTAACTGAAAATGTAACAAAAACATAGCAAACAAGTGAAAAGTCACAGAATTCTTTGTCTTGTCATGATATTTTTACAACCAATTTATGGACTTGGAAACAAGTTTTTAGAGTTAGAAGGTGAACACCAAAGGGGGTTTATGTGAGTACAGGACTCTTATTGGTTGAAAGACTGCGTTGGTCAATGAATGTCTTTGATTGATTCACATGACGTCATCTGGAATTTAGCTTCCAACTCCATGAGACTGGTTTCCAAGTCTATGAATTAGGTAAAATCAAAATGATAAGAAATGTCAAATGATCGAGACTGTATAGATAATATAGCAATGGTGCATAGCGAAGAGTCCAAAATCTCCAATCCCAAAGTACTCTATGTTGAATGATGCACCATCCACCATTGCTTATATTATCCACTCATAGTACACCATACACTGCAGCCATCTAACACACACTCAGCCATCCAACATACACTCCAGCCATCCAACATACACTCATGCTGGATGACAATGAAGCATTTTGATTAGCTCACAGCAGCTGAGTGGAGAATGTAATATGGTACTGTGGTCTGAAAACAGAAAGTTTCTGTGGCATACACTTTAACACACAAAGAAAGAGATCATAAAGCTGTCAAATCATCACAACTCAATCATCACACTTTTGCATAATGTAAATGGTATGCTGGTGTAGGAAACAGTACATAACCTTGAGTTACTTACATGCACCTAAATAATGTGATGATTGAGTGGAATGTACCTTGATTGTCACACCAAGGCAGGCCAAGCCAAGGAAATACCTTATACTTAGAATGTTCAATAGTATTGAATGACGCTTGATTGGTGCGTTTTTCAAGAAGAATGAATCACTGTTGAAAAAGCATTCACAAGTTAAAACCGTATATCATTTGGCAGGGTTCAATAACTATAATATAGAGGGTTTGGAAGCTACTGAATATAAGCATTGATTGATTGATTGATCGATTGATTGGTTGATTGATCGATTGATTCATGGCATTGTTGGACTATTTGTAATTTCCACACCCTTTGATATGGTGCACTACTAGTTGGCATTCTGTTCACAGGAAATACAAATCAGTCCATACAAATCAGTCAATGAGAGATAAAGTTGATGCAGTACCACCAGACTACCACAAAAATCAGATCACCTACATTGTTCTTTGTAGTTATTGGTGCAGCCTGGTCTTTGCAGTCTGGTAGATAATCCAAAATCTATGTCCTGTCTGGAAAGATTATATTGATCCAGAAAGCATGTATTGACACGAATATGTATTTCCCAGCCAATGGCTAATAATCCACTTGAGCTACACTTACTGTGGTCATTTAGTGTGAAGTATTCGGTTTCTGTCTCATATTTTTGCATTCTCTTGCCAATTTCCATTGAGATATACAGATAGCTAAAACCATATGAAAGTTTATCTAATTTCAACCAGGCTCCAGAAGACGATTAGTGATGCTAAAATTATGATTATGTTATTATATTATAATTATGTTTTTTTTTCTATTATAATTAGTTAATTTTTACCTTTAATTTAGATACGATTTCATCTCAGTCCTTCTTACGTTCTCCTTCTCAAATATTCATAGGCCAGACCTAAAAGCCTATAAAAGGGGCCTGTAGTCTAGCCTTTGTGCAAGCTCACATCTATTGAAAAAAAAAAGGACAGCTGCCTGCTGTAGGATAGCTGACAATCTACACAACCTGTCAAAGCTGAGACTAGCTTGAAATGTAATACATGCAGTTAACAGAAGATGTTTCCCACAGAAACTTCTGCCCAATTATCTATTCTTTGATGTTCCATATATTTGCACATGGTTAAAGATCAGACAAAATGTTGCTTTAGGAGGGATTGTGCAGACAATTAACTAGATATAAGCAACAATAAACCTTTCTTGAGGATAGTCCTGAGTCTTGAGTCTGCCCATCTCATTTCCAGGACTTAAATTTTTGAAAAAAAAGCAAAATTAATAATTCGAAGGAAATTGCACCCATTTTTCAATGTGGATTAAATTTGATCATACACTTCACCAGACTTCTAAAGAGGAAATGGCCGATTAAATTCAGTCATTCGCAAAATGCTCACTTGTGTATAATTTTTCTGTAATTGCCTTACAAAAGCACATATTTTGTCATGTGGCATCAAAGACCACACACATAAGGGCAAATGCATGGACAAGGAAAAGTCTATACTTCTAATGTAATTGTTCTTGGAAAATCAATTTATCAAAGGGTTGCCAGGTACATTGCTGCTCCACCTAGAAAACATCAGCATGAGAAGTCAATTTGTCTGACATGCTCAAGTGGGACACTAGGCAACAAGCACAGGGTGCGCATTTAGTGCAATGTTCTTTTTAATCTGTCTATCATATTAATTCATTCATTCAGTTGCTTTCATATGCCTGAGCAATATTTCTTGTTCTTAGGTATGGGGTGGGGGAGTAGCTCAGTGGTAGCGTGCTGAGCTTCCAACCACTGAGTCCCGATTCGATTCCTGATAGAGCCTAAGTTGGGTGGCTGTTTCACCCCTCATCTCATTGCCATGGTCCATGCCTGTCCTAATTAGCCCATTAGGTGCAGAAATACAGGACGTAAAGCCCTAATAATCCACCTCTTGTCTTTGGGTGGTGCTACTACATGTGAATATGCCAAGCTATAAGGACAAATTGTTGACCCAGTGTCCTTGGTTTCTGAATGGTTTGATTAATAATTTAGGACCATCAGTGGAGTCTCACTGAATCTTTAATCTGCCACAATATACATGCAGGGACCAACCATATAACCCATGTCTCAAAATCTAACAGATAGTTCATCACAAGCACCAAGGACAAACAGAAAAAACACAAATATGATGGTGTAAAATAGGACCATCATAAATGCATAAAAATTAGGCATACTTTGCTGGTTTGAAACATAAAGAACATTGAGCATAATCTGAAATAAAGTGACATTTACATTTAGACAAGCAATCAACATGGCATTCATCAAGCCTGTTATAACTAGAGATGGAAGAAGAATGACATTTCAACATATAAAATTGCACTGCAACCAAAAAGTAATGTCTATCAAATAGATAATGTCTGTCTTCTATGAATGGAATTCATATGAAAAATAGTGCATTTATGCTAGAAGTAAGACTTTTGTCTCGACTTCTGTCTGTTGCTGTGAACAATGCACCAGGTGATTTCCTTAATAAAGTTTAATAGTTGATTTAAAAAAAATAAGAATAAACATTTAAAAAAATAATAATAATAACTAGACTTGCAATTGTCCCTGACAATTACGATAAACTTTCCTTTCCTTTTATCTTTCTTGTTTAGTACCATTAATTTCTGCACTGGAAAAGTCTCCAAGGTCTCTTGAAAAAAAATTTCATACCATTATCTCTGGCCAGTTTCTTGGAACCGTGAAGAAATTTTTTTTTTGTATACCCTGAAATGCGCAGAAGTGTCATGAAATGTTCAGAGTGCGATTGGGCCTTACTAGGGGTGCCAACTTCCTGAGTATCATGGGGGTGGGAAATAGGTGACCTCACTACAAATTGTTTTCATAAATTCAGAAATCTTTGCCTTATTGTCTTAAACTATTCATAAGATGAACACATACCAGCACTGACTTTCAAAAAATATCTATTGGGTTTTTCTGTACTCTGCATTGGGACTGAGTTCAAAATGCATGAAAACTACATATGTAGGAAACACTGTAACCTTGACCCTTTGATCTAAATTTCTGAAATTTTCTTTTTTTTTCAGTCATATGTATATACACACTTGTTTATTTTTTGGGACTGATCTAATGAAAAATTTTGGGTTTTGGCTTTTTAAAGATTTTTTATTCAATTTCCAATAGAGAAAAAAATAAAGTACCTGAAAACCTCATAAATAATTGCCCTAACCTCTCAAGTTATACAGGAACTGTAAGATAATGAAAAAAGGTTTAACAACATATTTTTTTGATTACTGTACCTTGTATAGGACCCAGGTTCAAAACGCCTGAAAATTGCATATATAGGACACTCTGTGACCTTGACCCCATGACCTAGAATTCTGAAATAACTTACATTTGTGAAGCACATGTATATATACTCCTGTGAATTTTTTTGGTTCAATCTATCAACAACATTTTGGTCTGAGTAAGCAATTTAGGCTTTATGAGTGATAAAAAAATTCTAGGGCATAAGCTTTTTGATGAAGGTAATTGCCCTGTTACAGTCATGTAGTACTACCCAGAGGACATATATGTGCAAAATATGAATGAAATTGAAGACTTTCTTCCTGCTTTCTTGGGGCGAGAAACATAAATTTGCTAACATTCATTGTAAAAATTGCTGACTCAGCGGTTTCAGGGAGGTAGGTAGGTAGGTCTCCCCATTGGATAACATGGGAAAGAGAATTTTGGCTCCAGGTTCGAAACTGGTTAAGGTTGGTGAATAGACATTGTATCCTATGTAAAGGCCTAATTTTTCTCTACCTAATGACGCCAGTTGCATGTAATTTGAATGAATAGAACTGGAGTTAAAAATTATTGAAATTTGGACTGAAAAAAAATTCTATTGCCTAAGCCTTTTGATCAAAGCCCTTGCCCTTTTAAATTTACATAGTACTCCCTAGAGGACATATCTGTAAAAAAAATGGTGAGAATCCAAGCAGTTCTTCTACTGTTTTTTTAGACTTTTTCATTTTGAGAAAATCAAAAAGTGACAAAAATTTTTCAATGTCTGACGCTTTTCCAAACGGAACGACTTAGAACATATTGCTCTATATATTTGAAAAGAGAACATTTCAAGGATTCTAAATATGTCTATGAGATTCCTGTATCTCAATATGGAGCCGAGATATAAGCAGTCAAAAAAAGCAACTTTGGACCCCTGTACCACCTAGACCACTTTACCAAATGGGCTCATTTTTTGCATGATAGTTGTACTAGGGTAGTACTATACAAGTGTGAAATGGCAAGTCAATATGATTATTCCTTCTATGGTTTTCAAAAAAAATTTCATGAAAATTTCGAACTACTTTTTTTAAAGAATTCATAGTTCAGTCAGCAGGCTCAGCATTTGGCTCAAACTCCTTTCTGCACTGCGTATTTGTCTAAGGTATCTTGAGATAAAATTCCCATGGAATTATCTCAGCCCAGTTTCCTGAAACCGTGCTCTGAAATTTGTTTTTTCTTTTGTGAATTACGCAGAAGTGTCATGAAATTTGGTCATGAAATTTGTGCTGTTCAAAGCGCGCTCTGGCTGTCAGTGCACTCTTGAAGTGCCAAAGCCCTCTCTTTATTAGTTTCTGAGTAATAAGCCTTTACTTCTTCAGCAGAATAATAATAAAAAAAGAAAAATAAGACTTACAATAACAATATGAACTTTCCTACGGAAAGTTCATAATAATAAAATTTTAAAACAAAACATAACCTCATCTCGCTGAGCTCCCTAACATTACCGTGACATTTTGTTATACTATTATTACCTTGATTAACTGGGACCAGAAACTATTACTTAATCACATAGTTACTTATTCAATTAATGTATATATATTTAGCTTTATCTTAACCATTCATCAATTTTCTGATCATGCATATATTTTATGTTATGCTATTATTTCACAACCATTATTGTTCTAATACTTGAAATTGCATGTATTGTTAAAATTGTAGTTGTTCAATTTGTAGTATTTGTTTATTGTGTATGACGAATTTATCTAACCATGATTCCAAAACGTCAATAAAACATTATGTATTGTTTTTCTTGCACGTGTCAACCACAGCAGTAAGTAAAAAAAAAAACTTTTTGGTATTCAGTATCCAAGCGGTTTTTTAGATGTTTATTCTCTGTTACTAAATAACAGGATTAATTTAATGTTTTGTTCTAGGACAAGAATCCAGTAACTTATTTCATCGGAAAAAGGCAGTTTGCTAAAAAAAGCCACCAGGCCACAAATACCAGTTGTATCAAAGCTTTTGATAATGAAAAGTGATTGGAAGCAGTGAGTCAGGCAATCGGAGGTCATTTGCTTAACTATGCATCTTTTACATTTGTAAGCGGTTGACAAATTCCATGAAATGTTTCATGATTAATATAAGTTTGATGTTAATAGGGATTAAGTTTAAAAGAAGTCCTTTTTTACAGGAAAGTAACAGGAATAAATGCATAACAAACACTAGCCGAAGCAACGTCAGGCTCTCTGGAGGTTAATATCGAAATATCATCTTAATCCCAGATACCATTTGTTGGCTGTTATCTGGTTATTCTATTCATGATCATGGCTTTTTAGTTTTTACTACCAAATTTGTTACCCTGGGAACATTTCAATACACTGATTATTGTTAGACAAGGTTGTATGACATGGTCTATTTTGCATGACTATTGATAGTGAGGTATCATGTTTCACCATTTTACTAGATTTTGTCTCTAAATCAATTATATGTTGGCATGCCTTCTGCACTGTGCCTTTATATTACTAAAGAGCCAGTCTGTCTTGAGATTACCAGCCAGCAGCTCATGTCAATAAGATGAACATCAAAGAGTTGGCTTAGCATGAGTTTTAGCTGATCTGCCAAGGAAGTATGTCTGTGGTCAGACATAAGGCATGTCCAAGAAAGGCGAAATCAAATTTATGTTGGACCTCCACCAAATGTACATGTCTTGGGATCATACCCTGTCTATTAGAATGATGGTATATTGGATGTGTATTAGTCATATCAGAATTCGCCTGATGATTGTAGTTATATTGGCAGGGTTTCCTGAAAGATAAATGTTTCTCTGGAATTAACACTGAGCATTTTACTTCTAAAGGAAAGGACTTGTGTGCATGGGTTTCACAAACGCAGTCCCAGAATATTGGTTGCTGTGACAACAGATATTCTTAATTATTCTCTTGAAGTGGATATAGCTGTAAGCTGTCACTGTTTGAAGTTAGAGCATCTCAATATTTTTTTTAGATGTTTATGAAGTGGATGTTGGTGCAGAGATGTGGATTTTACTTCCCTGTTTATCAGCACTGAGGAAAGTTTCTCGAAACACTGAAAAGGTCAGGAACAAATCACTTTTTTCCCCTTGGAAAACCAGGGGTCTTTGCTAATTGATTCCTGAAGGTCAAAAGAAATCCTTAAATGTCAAACATTATGCATCTAATTGGTAGCATTCCTAGATTTTAGTCGATGCTAGGATAATCTCATTTGGCAGGCTGATGGAACAAGCTCTTGCAAAAGTTTGCCTTTACATAATTTAATGCGTTAATAAGATAAATAATTAATTAATCTACTTTCAAAAAGGCAACAAGCTCAAGTCCTGTGCAAATTTGCTTCAGTCTTTCCATATTTCAATGTGAATATGATGGTAATTACTCTACTGTGAAATTTCCTTAGTGAGGTGCAACTGCTTAGGTATATATTAATGCCATTTCAGCAACATGCAGCCACCAATTATTTAAAAGATTATTAATTACTTGGCCCGCAGTCTTAAAACTTGTATCTGGCAAAATTTCCAAACAGTCTGAAGCTCAAGCCTGACCATAGAAGATAACAGTTGTTCTTTGTCATGCACGTGCAACATTGCCTCTAGTCAGCTGATACTGATAAAGGCCTTGCTCAATCATCTATAAACCTCCTTAATGTGTATCGACAAAAGTGTCTCCCTCAAGCTACTATCGATGCTGAATGTATACAGTGTGAGACTACATGGTTATTCTCCATTATGTCCTTGCACAGCATCTCGCAGGTGAATGAGCAATCTGCTTCCCTTGGCAATTGCTGGAGTACCTTGGTCAAAAAGAGCAAGTGTAATACATAAATTCAGATTAATTTTAAATGAAACAAACTGTTTACAGGCTAAAACATTTTTGACATAATATTCATTAAAACGTTTAAGGCCCATTGCGCCATCAAGCAACAAACTGCACAAAATGGAGAGAAATGTTGGTTGCCTAGAAACCTAAAAGCAAGCTCTAGTTGCACCTGAGTAGACATGCAATTGCCTGACATGTCACAATTTTGCAGAGACGTAAAGTGCTTGTAAAAGAGAAGCACATGCAATCCTCCGATAAAAAAAATTATGTTAAACATTAAAGCCTGCGATTGGGCAGGTTCTCTTGTTAGCCAATGCATATTTCCAAATTACCAATCATGTATTGGTCATATCATAGGCCTACTTAACACTCTGAAATGTATTGGTATGCCTTCTCTTCTACCATTCAAGAGATGTGGGGACTGAGTGCAGGTACACGTGTCTTTACTTATTGGCTCCAAGCACCGCAAAGCAGAAATTAAAGCTGATTGTCATCTCCCCAGCATGAATTTAATGTCACAATCATGAGAAGCCAATCAATCATAGTGACAGGCTCATGGTAAGTCAGGCACAAGAAAGATATGATATGCTATGAAGGGTGTGAGGGTGATATCATATTTAACAAAACATTAACGTGTCTGTGCTGCGCAGATGAGCTAGACAGGAATTTTAGGTTTGTGCATTGTGTAGTGTCACCCACAGAGTTTACCAGGAGGTCCAAGACTTACAATGGCTAATAAACTGATGCATATAGACTGATGCATTCAACTCAGAATGGAACTTTAAGCTGTGTAATTTAGGCTAAATCATATCTATATTGATGAGACAAACATATTTTAAACTGTAAACCAAGTATGAATACATTCTACAACACACAGTCATGTATCTTTCTATGACATCACTGAACTCACAAATCATGATATTTGGATATTTGTCACCGCATAGTTGACAGCAAATTGGACTGATCTGTGGCTTGGGCCTGTTAAATATATCAGGCAGGCAACAAGAAGAGATGAGTTCACTGCCCAGCATCTTGACAGCTTTGTTTGCCAAGTAGAGGATGCTGAGTGGTTGAAGAGTCTAACCTGAAGGCCATATTGGGCTGTCACGATACCAGAGAGTCAACAAGATTCAGGTTACAAAAGTATAAAGAGTTCCTATGAAAAGTACTGAAATATGGTTATGCGTTGCTCAGATAAGTGATATATTTGATGGATGAAATATTAACACACATCTTGCAATGCATATGTGATTCGCATCACCAATGATTATAAATGTGGATCTCTCATGGGTCCTATTCTGTTTAATATTTTTTATAAATGACTTCTTGTATGATCTGCAAAGCACATGCCATATATATAATGCTGATGACAACACGCTGTCTTTCTCACACAGTAACCCAGCTATAATTAAAAGCACATTAGAACAAGCCTCTCATCAAGCAATGAGATGGTTTAATGTAAACTCCATGAAAGTCAACCCATCTAAATTTCAGGCCATCTGCCTTAGCAAAGAGAATGTATCTATTGACGTTGAAATTGGTAGTCATGTAATCAAGTCAGACACCAATGTTCAACTACTAGGGGTAAACTTTGATAACAAGTTAAACTTTCATAACCATGTATCACTTATCTGTAAAAAAGCAGCTCGGCAGATAAATGCCCTACAGAGGCTATGTAAAAACCTTGATTATACAAGTAAACTCAGGATCTATGAGTCCTTTGTAGCTTCAAACTTTAACTGCTCAACTGTCTATAATTCTTTTACAATGTGGCAGGATAAAAAACTTGAAAAACTAAACGAAAGGGCAAAAAGACTCATCTGCAATGACTACAATTACCCCTATGATAATTTACTGTTAAAGACAGGTAAAAGAATGTTATATGTTATATGTAAAATTAATCTAGCTGAATCTGTTAACAAAGTGCTTTATGATATGGCATCTCCAGTGGAAAATTCCTTCTTCACTAGACAAGTCATTCCATATGATATAAGGGATAAATTAATGAAACCAGTGTATAATTTGGCATGCGTTCAATTGATATCAAGGTTGTCTGGTATGGAATGCATTATCTATCAATGTAACGAACACAACTGACTTTATGCAATTCAAAAATTCTTAAAGAAGTAGCAATGTTCTTAGTACATGTCAATGTGGCAACTGCATTTTATGTAAAAGAAACAGCCTGTAAAATTTTATTTACACAATGTTACCAACTCATCTATTTATTTCATAGCTATTCATTTGTGAATATTTCACCTTGTTTGTTGTCACAACTTTCTATCTGCGAAAAGCTTTAATAGCTTGTATTTTATTGTGATTTGTATCACCACCTATTTTAAATAAAATTGTATCTTTTCTTAAATGCTGGCAAAATTAAGTTAGATAATTTAAAACTCACAAAACCAAAATAAAGCTAATCTAGTAACTGCTTCCTAATTAAATACATATTCTGATGTAAAACATCTTAGAAGCAAAAGCTTCCAGAATTTCTTCACATGATTAACTAACCATGCGCATCCCAAATGAGGACATAACTGGGCTATCCAGTTGATTGCTGCATTAGCTATGCATATAAGACTTAGTCTGCCATAACTTCCTGCGGATATGTTGAGTCTGCAGGGAATCTATCACTCACTTGGAAATAAGGGGGCTGTTAGAGATTGTCCTGGGCTGCCCAGTAGATAGGATTGAATGTAGGCAATCATATGGTCCAAAGCTCTTGACTGAATGCTGTGTCTGTGGACAATGTTCTCCACTTGTTGTATGCTTTGAGAAATGACAAAAATTGTGGCATTCCTTTTCAACAAAGACCAGGTGAATATCAATACCATTTTCCTTAATGGGTTCTGGTGAATGCTAAAATTGGCACATTTGACTAACAGGCCTTATCGTTTATTTGACAACAGTACATTTGATAAAAATCAGCCACTGCTTTCTACAAATATATGCATACCTCACAACTACCACAACAGAAATGTGTTCATTAATGGAAATATGACTAGATTTAATATATTTTTAGATTTGTGTCCCAATATTGAATCAATTTCATAGGGGAGTTAGATGTAATCCACAAGAATATAGATAAATCCCATTCTGTTTATCAAGCCTGCATGCAAGTTACTGAGAAAGGTTCCATATTGGATCACGGTGCTTGTGGCTACGGTGATGCTTTTAGGGTGGATTGTGTCTTTGTTAAACTTGACAAGGATCAGGATGAGCTTTTACTATTGAGAAAGTAAACATGATCGATCCACGATAAGCATTAATTGGTGCCTGAACAGGGAGCTCAGAAGCTCATTAGTGTTCCACGTAATTGTGATATATATTCGTAAAGCCATGTTCGGTTGCAGCTCTCCTGTTAGATCACCCAAATTAGTGTCAAAGAGTTCAGTATCTGAATACGGTGAGGAGTTTTTTGCCAGAACATTCAATTTTAAGTGCATCAATATCGAGCATTTGCAAACAGACAATGCTTAAATTGTGTACTTTAAAGGTTGATATCAGACTTACAGTAACCAGAAACAGGCATTTTAGTTTGAAATAACTGCTGCAAAGTTTGACCATTGGTAAGTATTCTCAACGCACACCTCTCCCTGCAACAATCGAAATTGCTGTTTCAGGCCATTCGTGCCGCAATATATAGAAGCAAAACTGAGTGGGACTACCAGCTACCATGTATAACATCTGCAGTATGGCAGTATGGCATCACTCTGATACACCACGATGTACAATATATGGCCAACTAGAACCCACTGTGCTAAATCACTGCCTCCGAGTACACTTAACATTGCAATATTCCAATGGATTATGTGTACAGTAGCACTAATATCTGGAGAGAGGCACTTCCATCCCTGTACATTAGGGTGGCTCATCGATGAGTGAGCAGGGCTTTTATCATCACGAGCAGAGTGACTAGAGGCAGTGTTGCGCAAGTGCATGACAAAGAACAACTGTTATTTTCTAAGGTTGGGCTGGTGGAACTGTCTATCTTGGAATTCTGCAGCCTCTTTTGCTTTGTCAGCCCTTTTGTGTACCTTATTATTAACCACAAATAGCATTCTGAATATACCTTTAACAACATATTGGAACTTGAAATACAAATAGCAGCGTGCTGCCTTATCTAAATATGATCAAAACTAACATAAGGCATTAGAATTTTTGGGAACAAGAAGTGAACAGAAATAACTTCAAGTTCATCTCATTTATCGACTAATTATTCTGTCATATTCCAAACTGCCAATGTAACCCCTCATGTTAGATACCAAAATATTGAATCAATATCACACTGTATTTGAAAAGGTACGTTACAATTAACCACCCTTCTTCTAACTTTCTTCCTCATAACAATTCTCTAACATTGAGTTACACTTCGCAATTCTGACACATTGCGTGGATGCCTTGACCAATGGATCTTTTACCTGCAGACACACACTATACCAAATGCTGCTAATTAAAATTAATTATGCTAATTTAAGAGAGCAGAATTTTCTAATTCAAGTGAAAGTGCAATATGGCCAAAAACAAGTGCTCCAGGGTTGAAGGACAAACAGTTTGCAAATGGCAGACAGAAGTATATGAAAAGGTTGATTTAATAAAATTAATGTACTAATGGCAGGCACACGTGTAAGAAAAGGTCATTATATTAAGTTACTTATGGGTAATCCATTTAGATCCTCATGGTGCATATATGGTCATAACAAGATCCAACTAGGTATTCCGGATGTCCTTATGTCCTTAGCCATCTTTTCTGCCTCTCCCAAGTTACTCCTAAAGTTGGTAGCTCTTATTTCTATGTGTTTTTGACCTGCCGCTAAGTCCTATTCTGATGTATTGGGTGCTTTTATAATTCGAATTTTATTCTCTTTGTGGGCAAACACAATATTTTGTGGCCAGTTGATTTTGCAGATTCACCTCAATCACCAAGTATATATGTCTGGGAGCATGGTGTAGGATGAACCAGCGTTGGAGAAGGTGGTAAATGATAGCATATGGTTCACTGGATCACTCCTGAAAATGCCTTGCCTAGTTTAACTTAAAGCCATGGTAAATAGGCCATTTGGATGTACATGTATTGCAATGATTAATTGTAAAAGCAAATTGTCGGAATCGTGATAGGCATTATAGGCATTGCCACTTTAATGGGAACATATTTAAGCTCGGGCCACATCATTAAATTGGGAGCAGCAGCCAAAATGACTATGGCTACGTATTGCAATAATTGAAGTTTGGTATGTCTTACTACAGGTAAAGAGCCAAAGCCCAAAGACTCACAAAACCAAGTCCATGAGAGTCAATCCAGAAATAGTCTGGCCTGAAGTTGCTAGTGTTCCCACAGGACATCAATACCTTTTTCCCTTTCATTTGCTCTGGTGCTCTTCAATGCACTACTGAGCCATGTTGTTTTTCCCAGTCTATTTACTTCTGGTGGATCCTTTTCACCATTTCATAATCATGTATTTGTCTTCCATGTGCCATTACATCATTTAATGTACAATGTATTTATATTACATAATTCATATTCTCCATTAAATACTTCTACAGAAGAAGTTGAGTACTTTTGAAAATCCATATTGGTTAATGTCTCCTTACTCTTGAATGATACAGAAATGTACCATAAAAGTAACACATTTGAAGCCCACAGAAAATAATTCTACTGTCATTGATCTGAAACCATGCTTGTATGTGTGGCTTTGAAAAAGCACAGTATGCATTAAATATTGACTCCTTGCCAAACAACCATGGCTTTTGTCATGGAGAGCAACTTTGCATGCTTTGACTAGACTATAGTCGTCTTTGACAAAGCAGTCAAAGCTGCAAATGACTAAAACAGAGTATCAATCTAATGTGACTTAGATAGATAGATAGATAGATGGATAGATGGATAGATGGATAGATGGATAGATAGACAGACATATAGTTAGATAGATAGATAGATAGATAGATATGGAAAGTTTAGTCCTTCAAGGCAAGTTCTTGCCACTATCGAGGGTTGATTGATGAGGTGAGAGAGAGAGAAGAGGCCACCCATGTTACACATTTATGCCATAGATTGGATCTTTTTACTTGCCTTAGGATAGACACCGAGTACAAGGGACTGCTAATTTAACATCTCATCTGAATGACATCCTTACCAAATGAAGAGTGTCCCGGCCAGAGATTGAACCCAGAACCTTTAGCAGAGCTAGCCAATGTGGAATTCGTCGATGCATTAACCATTAATTTTCTTGTTATTTAGGCCACCCAGCTGCTTTCTCAGAGTCAGTGGCAGAAATTAAAAAGCAGCTTGTCTGGTATATGTACACTTATTCAATTCTGACTTCACATTCACCAAATTATTATTAAATACTAACTGCTGATAGCTTTATGGTGCTTGTAGATGTGGTTGCCATTTGCTTGATCGGACATCTTTCGCCTGAAATCAGCAGGGGTTTTCATGAAAAATTGAAAAGGTCAAGGACATTGTTTTTCCTCTGTTGTTAGGTTCTTAAAGGTCAAATACTTACCCTGAATGTCAAACAAGTCTGTAATGATTGCAAAGGAATAATAAAAGGGGGCTAGCTCAGAGGTAGCGCTCTGGGCTTCCAATGGCTGGGTCCCGGGTTCGATTCCTGTTCGAGCCTAAGTTGAATGGCTGTTTCATCCTTCATCTCATTGCCATGGTCTCTGCCTGTCCTAATTAGCCCAACTGGTGCAGAAATACAGGACGTAAAGCCCTAATCACACACACACACACTCCTCAATTTTAGGAATTCTCCCATCAAATTAGACGAAATATTAAACAATTGATGACAAGATATTTAAGATGCACACAGCTTTGTCCTAATAAGTTATCCTTCAATCATCAAACCTTAAATTTAAGTTAAAATCAATTTTGAGATCCTTGCTGGTTTGATTATTCCATTTTAACATTTCGTAATTGCATGCACAATTTGATACAATTCAAATGAGAATGAAAGAGTTCTAATAGTGATTAAAAGGAAAATGTTTAATTCAGAAAGATCTAAACACATTCGGCTACGTAAACCTAAACAGGAGAGCTAAGCACATCTGTAAATTCAAATGACTTTAGATGCTGACAACGTGAGGACTATATTGATGCTCTTTTAAGAGCTAGTGGCCAGATGTTATTTGAGTAGAGACAAGTGGTCGACCATCAGTCTCTTGAGCAGACCGCGGAAGTGAGCAAAGTGATCTGCTGAAAGAATTCCCAGACAAGATGCTGCTCCGGCCTAACCTTAGAAGATAACAGTTGTTTTTTGTCATGCACTTGCGCAACACTGTCTCCAGTCACTCTGCTCGTGATGATAAAAGCCCTGCTCACTCATCTATGAATGTCCCTAATGTATATGGAAAAAGGGCTTTCCTCATTTTGTTTCTGTGCATGCTATTAATGGAGTCCATATAGTCTAATATCATACTTGTAATTTGAGCTCTATCTCAGTCAGTGAACGTAACTATGGCATCTCTTACTGTAAATAAAATACTTCTGGTTTGTCATATTTTGTACAAGTATACAGTGATTTTGTATCTCAGTGCCTGTGCAAATGTTTTGCATGTCAATCGGTTAAACAATAAAAATGACTGATGATTTTGCAATCACTCTTGTAATTGATCTTAAAAATTCCAATAAGTTATAGAACATCAAAGTTCATGTTATATCCCTGTGAAGAAGGTTCCTGTTTGTACCGTAGCAGACATATATTTGCTTATCATGTTCCAAGCTTGCTGAGATTTACGCATGTAATCATGACCATCAAATAAACATGTCACAAAGCATTTCAAAAGCCCTGGACGATGGCAAGGAGTCATAAGGAAAAAACAAATGCATACAGATAAAAAGGTCCTAGAAATACAAAACACTGATAGAAAAAAGAGTCTGAGACTAATATTGTAATGCAAGCAATGAACTTGGTGGTGAAGATATCAAAATTAAACTCCCATTGAACCTCAAACAATGAAGCACATGTACCATGAAAGTCCTGTCATTGGGTCTTGCCTTGTTCCACAATTAATTAGCTAATTGCTGGCTTGACTCTTGTCTTCCAGATGCTTCTCAAAAATGTCTGAAGGATGTTTGTCAGAGGAGCGAGATGAGCAAGGCAAACTAAAAATAGATTTTTACAAAGCAATGCTGTAGAATTGTGACTCCAACAGATTTCCAGGACTTGTATGTTACTATAATTTTTTTTTCATGTGGCCCAGAATAAAAGTATATTAAACAAATGTATAAAATATATAAAACCGTTGTTACCAGTTTGCACATTTATATAAATTTTAAATTTTTTTGACTTGATTAGTTAAAGAACAATTTTGCCTGACGTTTAAACTGATCAAGAGTCAAATCATTCCAGAGTATACAGATCCACGATGCATAAATGACTTTTTTCAAGATATCAGTGCTACTATACGGTATATGAGTATTCATAGTATAATTATTTTGTGTATTAACATCATTGATATCACAAGCCATTACAATGGAATTAACTAAGTGATCCGGAGCATATTCATGAATACAATTGTTCCATTGACAAAAAGTACTTTTTTGTGAAAGAGTCTGGTAATTTTATCCCTTTCTCAGATGGTCTTATTAGCAAGTTTCCATGGTACCTTTCTTATATATTTCATTTCTTATCGATGTTTTTATTAAATGAAAAGAAAATCGATGTATTCATTCAACGAACATGTTTCCAATACTGGGCATTACATGAATAAAAAATTTTGTCTCTTAATTGCGCAGTTCAAAAGAGTCACCCATGACGTCAATTGCCGTCTAAACTTCTTCCTTCCCTGACCGCATGGCAGGAAATTTTTGCTCTTTGAGTCCCATGGCACTCATTCCTTTGCCTAGAGACCCATTAGTGTATCCGTGGTCCCCAACTGATAAATAAGCTCTTGCGAGCAAGTCATTCTTAAGGCTTTAAGAGCAGTTTAAGGCGATGAATTTACCGGGAGAACTCTGGTAGGACCAAGTGAAGTCAGATGAAGCATTGAGCCATTCAATCAATAGCAATTAGGCCACAGCGACCTAGCTGGTCTATGTATGGTCCCTCTAATTGTGGCAGTTCAGGACATCATCAATCAATAGTCAACCTGAGAACTCAATCAAGCAGCAAGAGCTCCTTATTGATTTTGCAAGGAGACCACCTTTGACTGTGCAAGCTGCAGGCGTCAGACTGTCATTCTTGGTTAGCAGACCTTGCACGCAAATTTGATTTCAATCAGGATGCTTGTAAAACAAAGAAAAAAGAGCATTATAGTGTGAAATTACAGTCTTTTTGTAATCATGAAGGGGTTGATTGGTTTGTATGTGGCATTCCTGAACAAAGTGAACATAAGACTTCGCAGTCTAACAAAAAAAAATAAGACAAAGAGAAGAGCCTTGTTTTTGGAAAATGCCTCATCTTAAAAGACACTGAAAAACATTCAGAAAAGAATCTTCTCTAGAAGACTTTTTTTTTAATTTAAACAGGTGTGCAGTGCAACTCGTATCATATGTTGAGTCTTTTGAAAATTCGACTGTGCTGGACTAAAATGATCTCGATTCAGCTTTCTGCTGGAAGTCATGATGAAAATATTGCATCATAAATTAGAAGTGAAACGATAGGAGAAGTCTTCATATATGGGCCTTAGTTTGGATGAACATCCAAGGCATAAGGGAGGATAAAGCTTAGGCCAGGAAGTACAGAATGTAAATACAGAAGAACCTTAAAAGACAGTACTGATCATCTTTCTGTCAGGTTCAGGCACATTTAATACAAATTATGCCACAATTAATACTCGCCTTCCTGTTTCTGTTCAGGTAAATATTAAGTATCTGCAGATTGGTACGGCTAGATTTGGCTTAATGTAGCTTCGAGTAACTGTTCATAAATCTGGATAGTTAAATTTAACGTTCTTCCACTATGAGTTGTATTTTACATTATGAAGCAATGAAATTTGTTTGGTTTTTGTACAGCCAATAAACTTCCAATGTCATCAATATTCACCACAAATAAATCACTCCATGCGAACAGCATGCCGAGTGTCTGGTGAATGCAATGTATCAGGTGCTTTTCTCTAGATGCAATATATAATAATGACCTGCATGTGCTTTCTAATCGGATTCTGTGCATATAACAGCTAAAGCAAAGCTTACTTGTAAGCAGTGTATGCCTCCCAGCTGAAAAGGACAGTACTGAGCTTACATGTGCCTCTAGTTGACATTATAAGACGCACAGAATGATGGTACACAGACTGGTAAACATAATGTTAAAAGTGACTGACTCTAAGTGACCAACTCTAGACAGCTGCAGCAACTAGGGCTGTACACCTTTATCTTTAAAACGATAAGATACGTATCACGATACAGTAAAACCGATGAAATACATATCATGATATGTATCGTTCAATTTTGTCAATTAGTAATTTAGTACATATTTATAAAAGTTTATTGTAAACCTAAAATAATCAAAAGAAATTGTCAAATTTAATGAAAAAATCTTCATTGAATAACTGCAAACTATTGTGTATTAAGAGTCACTAATATTTTTCTTCTCAAACACTGGAACATCTGGGTGGCAGGTGACTTATTTGTTTGAAAATTCTGCTCTGCATATCGTTCAAGTGTATCGTAATTATTACAAAACGGTTATCAATACCTGTATCGTTAACCTTGTACCGGTACAAACGATACAGCGAGAACCCCTAGTAGCAACCTATTACTGGCTAAAGCTATAACTGGCCATCCACTTCTGTCTACTCCTAGCTGATAGTCAGCATACACCTTCCACCACTGAAAAAATATTATCTTCGGTAAATGTAAGAAATTTATCTAACATATCATCAATATGTTTGTGCAGTAGACATGCATCTTTTCAACAAAAAATTACATTTATGCGTAACTGTCAACTTAATCTGATTTGTTGTGCTGTAGCCAGACAGTTCCATTAGGTGGCAGGTAGCATCGAAAGCAGAAGTTGTCTAGCTGTGTCTAAGTTAAATTTGATGGGCCTTTTTAACCCTCAGCGAACGAAGTTCGAAAAGAGTTTTGTTATCATCAATGTCCGTCCGCCCGTCAGCAGATGGTCGGGCGGGAAGGCAGGCGGGTTGACGGGCGTAACACTTTCATTTCCGGAGCAGAACTCTAACACTAATGCACTTACCCTAACAAAATTTTATATAAGTTATTACTCTTTATAGCTTAGCTGTGCATTTTGATAGTCACATTGACATATCTGAGCTCTGTTTTAAAATATTTAGAGAAAAAAATAAAAATTCTGTTTCCAGAGCAGGACACATACTACTGCACCTACATGCATACAAAACTAAAAATATGTCTAAAGTAGTGTAGAGATACCTGTTTTTGGGTTTCATGACCATTTATGAAAGATAATTTTATTTAATAAGGAAAATAGGAAAATTTTGACAGGTACTCTTTCAAACCCTCATATCAATGACTCTATGATCCTGACATCAGTAACATTTTGCAAATGATATATCTAGATTATAGTACATTCACTCTAAGCTTCTTTTTGACATTTGTTACATCATTCTTTTTTTGTTCATAATATTGGAAAATCTGGGAAAAAAGCTAAAAATTGTGTTGCTTCCTTCATATTCCTTAAGGGGGTTTCACACATAGCCGGATCAGACGCAGGAGCGTCCCGGAATGAAATTTCGTCAAGTCCGGGGCGGTCCGGGCGAAAAAGTTAGAAATGTAAACAAAAACAAATAATTGGGCGGTGTGGACACGAAGGCAAGACGGAGACAACAAGGAGCAACACGGTCATGACACGGATGTGTACGGGTGCTACAAGGATATGTACGGAGGAGCACGGTTAAACAAGGCATGAGCCACGGTTGTAGCCGGAGGTAACACGACTGTGCCGGAGTGAACCGGATGTTACACGGGGCCTTCACGGATATACCCGATCGTTACACGACCTTACTACGATATCACTACGGAGTTAAGCGGTTTTCACCCGGATCGCTCTGAAATTGGTATTTAAACTGGCTGCGTTCCACTGTCCATCATTCCACTTCGGACTACCATACTGCAAAGGTGTTGCTGCTACTACAGAAAAAATTGGATATGTCTTTATCACACTACGACAGGGTGGAATTGGATTTGAAGTGCATGGACATGCAAGTCCAGCTATTGACTGCTGCTAATGATATAATTCTGCAAGAAGAACACAAACTGCAAGATGATGCAGTGAGGGCCACAACATCAACTGATGAAGATGACCTATTAGAAAATGCTCCTGCTGCACCAAGACGAAGAAGAAGAAGGCAAATGTGGGTGCGACCTTGGCTGCTAAGAAGACCTCTTTATGGGCAGTATGAAAAACTGATGGCTGAATTGACTGCAGAAGATGTGGGTGGCTTCAAGAATTTCATGAGGATGGAGCCTGACTTATTCCATGAAGTTCTTGCCAGAGTGGGACCTAGGATTACAAAGCAGGATACCTTTTGGAGGAGGGCCCTTGAACCTGGATTGAAACTGGCTATTACCTTGCGCTACCTGGGTACGGGCAACAGCTACAAGTCTCTGCAGTATGGATTTAGGGTAGCCTTCAATACCATTTCTATCCTGGTCATCGAAGTCTGCCAGGCCATCATAGACGAGTACTCAGCAGAAGTCATGCAGTGTCCTGTAACCCCAGAAGCCTGGAAAGCAGTTGCCAATGGATTCTACAACAGATGGAACTTCCCCCACTGTGTCGGCGCCATTGATGGGAAGCACGTTGCCATCAGATGTCCTGCCAAGTCTGGATCCCTGTTCTACAACTACAAGGGATTTTTCTCTATTGTCCTACTGGCTGTAGTTGATGCTGAATACAAGTTCCTCTACGTTGACATTGGTGCCAGTGGATCAGGCTCAGATGCTGGAGTGTTTAGCCAGACAGAATTGAAGGAAGCGCTAGAAAGTGGGAACATTGGATTACCTGAACCAGATAACCTGCCTAATGATGACCAACCAGTGCCTTACTTCATAGTTGGGGATGATGCCTTTGGACTGCAGACTTGGATGATGAAGCCTCTGCCTCACAGGAACATGAGCATGGAAGACAGAATCTTCAACTACAGACTTTCTAGAGCTAGACGGGTGGTAGAGAATGCATTTGGACTTTTGGCTGCCAGGTTCAGGTGTCTCCTCACAACAATGCCTCAAAGTCCTGACAGAGTGTGTACCATAACTCTTGCTTGCTGTGTGTTGCACAACCTACTGAGGGTGAGATATCCAACTGCTCAAGTGAATGCTGTGGACCAGGAAAATGCAGACATCCATGAGATCATCCCAGGTGCATGGAGGGACAATGCTGCCAATCTACCAGACATGGGACATGTGTTCAGAGGCAACACCAACAGAGCAGCCAAGGAAATGCGGCAATACTTGGTCAGCTACGTGAACTCAGCAGCTGGGAGTGTACCATGGCAGCAAGACAAGATTTGAAAACAACACGAATGATGTAAGTTTCAACATTTAATTAATAGCAAACTTCAGACTTCTGCAGCACACAAGTGCAAAAAATACACATCATTTAATTATTGTCATGTAATACAGTTTACATTGTTCATTACATTTAACTTCATCGGTATACAGTTCACATGCAAACATAAGTAATAACAGTTCATTGTTCATTTCAATAAAGTTCATTGTTCATTTTCAGCTCAACATTACTCGGTTGTGGTAGTTGGAGGCGTGGGCACCGAAAAGGAGGAGTTATGGTCATCACCACCAACCATTCCCCCCACACTAGTGTTCAACAAGTAGCTGGTGAGCGAAACATCCTGAGGCGTGCTGCAATCCTGTGGTGACATGGAAGGACGACCATGAGAAGGACCTGAAGTCAACCAGGCCTGACTGATAATGGTAGAAGATGGCGCAGGAGGGGGGGTCGGTGCAGGCACAGACGAAGAAGAAGGGGCAGCCGACACGAGAGGCTGGGGCGAAGGGCCGGATGGAGTAGCGAACATCCGGGCAGCAGGGCTGGATGAATGCTGTGCGAACATCTGGGCAGCAGGGCTGGATGAATGCTGTGCGAACATCTGGGCAGCAGGGCTGGATGAATGCTGATGATGAGGGAACATCTGCACAGGAGGACCGGATGAACTGGCTGTAGGAGCAGGGAGGACGAACTGCTGCTGATGCTGCTGAGGGACAGGAGGCAGAAACTGATGATACTGCTGTTGCTGTTGCAGTTGCAGTTGCTGCTGCTGTTGCTGTTGCTGCTGGCGCTTGCGACGATACGCCTGCTTAAACTGCATCAGGCTGTTTAAGGTTTGGGCCTGGTAATCCCACCAAGTCTCGGTGTCCATCTGCATCACCTCGTGGTAGATCATGTCCGTGAAGACCCTCTTGGACAAGCTGCCTGAGTCCGTCGGCTGACTCAACTTGCTGTGCATGTCCCTCTGCAGATCGGTGGCTTTTTCAATCAGCTGGAAATAGGAAAAAACACAACATTAGAGTAAGTCACATGGCAACTGCAACAGCATGTGCATTATTGACAATGTACTGAAAAGACACATCACCATACAGTGAACACTGGAAGTGCCAAGAAACAAAGCTACCACTTTCTACTATGGAAAAGCTACAACTTTAAAATGCAAGATTACAATTACAACTTTAAACTGCAAGATTACAATTACAACTTTAAACTGCAAGATTACAATTACAACTTTAAACTGCAACATTACAATACGATTATCTTGATTATCATGGCAACTGAAGCAGTATACTTACTTGAGTGACAGCTTGTGTAGCAATTCCATCTCCACTAGCTGCAAGGCTGGATGCATCACAGTCATGATGATGACGAGGCTGACGTCTGGACGTCTTCTTGCTTGGAGGAGGGGCCCCCATCTTCCTCGTGCTGCTGCTGCTGTCGCCCTTGTAAGGCCCACCCTTGGACCTGCTTGTATCGGAATCCCTGCCACCATCATCCGAACTATTGACAATGACCTCCTCAGCTTCAGACGTGTCATCCTCAGTGGTAGGTCTGTTGCTGCTGGTTGGAGTTTTGGCTGATAAGCTCTGGGAAAGCTGCCCACCTTTCTTTCTCTTCCCAGCATCAACCCTCTTGATGTGGCGTTCGAGGTAGCCGAAATTCTCCATTATCCAGTTGTCCCGGTCTGTCAGGATTCTAGCTGCCCCACCAGAAGGCTTCTTGGTTGGATCCGTGAGCTTCCCAACTGCAGTGCGCATTGAGTCTATCCAAGTTTTCAGCTGCTGCGCAGTACAATCCAGCTCCTTCGCCTTCTGGTCTATCATTCGCGATTTTATGTCTATCCGCTTGTATTGAGCAAGCCGCCGGTTATACAACATCTCCTGGGACCGGTACCAGTCGGCCACATCTTGTTCCTGGTCTTCTGTGAGGTTCAGGGCTTCCTTTTTCTGCCTCTTCGCTCTTGCTGCAGGTGGGGGTGGAGCTGCAGTAGGAGGTACTGCAGGTGCAGCAGGTACAACTGGCCCAGGTAAATCTGGCATGCCTTGTGGACTTTGCGGTCTTGAAGAGGTATTACTGGCTACATCTTCTTCAACAGCAGCAGGTGGTGCAGGTTCCTCTTGGACAACAGTCTTCTTGCCAGGCCTCCCCTTTCCTCTCCTAGGTGGCATGGTGGTTAATTCAAGAAACGGCAGTAGCAGCAGCAGCAATCCAGAAGGTAATATCCAGAAGAAATGGTGGATGATAAATGAATTACTTCGATGATCAACGATGAACGGCGGGCGGTGGAATGATGCTTCTCCAAAGACGGCGGTTGTATATATACTCAGGCATCCGTACTCACTCCGTGTCAGTTTAATTAACTCCGTCTTGACACCCAGTTCACTCCTGTATGTCCGCATTGATCTCGTGTGACACCGTGTACATAACGGAGTTAACCGGGTCAAGCAAATGACATGTAAACCCGCTCTCCCTGTTCACTCCGTTTAGACTCCGTGTTGGTCCTAGTTCACTCGTGTGGAACCGAGTTGCTCCTTGTGCTCTCCGGAGCGTACTTTTCACGCCCGGTTGACGCCGGACTTAGCCGGAGATCACACGAAGTCTTTCGGTGTCAATACGGAGGTCCCCGGAGATCGACGGAGTCTACTGGGAGTCTACACGGATCTACACGGCCCAACACGGATTTCACTATTCCGGGATCTCCGGCATGAAAAATTAAACATGTTTAATTTTTTTGCCGGAGTCCCCCGGAGATACCGGACCATGCCGGACAATGCCGGACACTCCCGGACATGAACAAGATGTCTATACGCCTTTCCCCGGAGTATGCGGGAGTATTACGGAGTTGACCTCCGGGACGCTCCTGCGTCTGATCCGGCTATGTGTGAAACCCCCTTAAGTATCCCATACTTAGCAATGATAGCCGTAAATGTTGTACAATTCATGTGCAATTATTAAATATTCGATCATAGGATTGCCATGCTCAACCCATTCAATAATTTTTGTCTATAATTAGCAATTTCATAATAATTAGTTGCATGATGATCTATATTACTTTCACTTGACTCCAATACTTATTATTGTTTTCTTCATATACACCTGTAAAGTGTTCGGTTATAAATACTAATTTAAATGCCCTAGATTTAATGCAAATCAGCAACCCAACAATTCAGTAACTAAAGAGAATATGGCTATTCATAATATATAGTTCCTTCAGTTGCAAGCTAAATTCAAACAGCGAGCAAAAAAATATTTTGGCTTATAAAGGCATTAAAATGGGTGTGTTGAGAATAAAATAAACCTTTAAGAGGGTTTAGCTGCAGCGCAACCTATTTTTTAATGAAACTCACTGTATAGGCCTCCTGAAGGTGTCTGAAATGAGAAATTAATTGGCATGCCTGGTTTACTTTGTTGTGATGCTGCAACTGACCAAACTGCTGCTTCATTTCTCATGGAATGCACTTCAAAATAATTTGTTTCTCTTGAAGGCCCTTTGAATGTGATGTAATGAGTATTTGATTAATTCCCCATCTGTCTTATGAATGAGCATCTGTTTGAATTGAACGACAAATCGAATTATTTAATTACAAGGAATTGTGGTAATAAATATGCATTTGCTCTTATGTGTGTGGTCGTTAATGCCACATGACGAAATATGTGCTTTTGTAAGGCAATTACAGGCAATTAAACACAAGTGAGGTTTTGACTGAATTTAATCAGCCAGATCAATCTAAGTTCCTCTTCAGAAGTCTGGTGAAGTGTTTGATAAAATTTAATCCACATTGAAAAATGGGTGCTATTTTCTTCGAATTATTGATTTTGCTTTTTTTTCAATAATTTAAGTCCTGAAAATGAGATTGGCAGACTCAAGACTCAGGACTCTCCTCAAAAAAGATTTATTGTTTCCCCAATTGGTACAGAAATTACTTTGCCTAAATCTTGTTAATTGTCTTCCTACAGCAACATTCTGTCTGATCTTTAACCATGTGCAAATATATGGAACATCAAAGAATACATATTTGGGCAGAAGTTGCTGTGGGAAACATCTTCTGTTAACTGCATGTATTACATTTCAAGCTAGTCTCAGCTGTGACCGGTTGTCTAGATTGTCAGCTATCCTTCAGCAGGCAGCTGTCCTTTTTTGTTTCTCAAAAGATGTGAGCTTGCACAAAGGCTAGACTATAGGCTTTTAGGTCTGGCCTATGAGTATTTGAGAAGTAGAAGGTGAAAAGGACTGAGATGAAATCATAAAATCTAAATTAAAGGTAAAAATTAACTAATTATAATAGAAAAAAAAAAAAAAACTAACTAATTACAATTTCAGCATCCCTAATCGTCTTCTGGAGCCTGGATGAAATTGGATAAACTTTCATATGGTTTTAGCTATCTGTATATCTCAATGGAAATTGGCAAGAGAATGCAAAAATATGAGAGAGAAACCGAATACTTCACACTAAATGACCACAGTAAGTGTAGCTCAGATGGATTATTACCCATTGGCTGGGAAATACATATTTGTGTCAATACAAGCTTTCTGGATCAATATAATCTTTCCAGACAGGACATAGATTTTGGATTATCTACCAGACTCCATAGACCAAGCTGCATCAATAACTACAAAGAACAATCTATAGGCAATCTGATTTTTGTGGTACTCTGGTGGTACTGCATCAACTTTATCTCTCATTGACTGATTTGTATGGACTGATTTATATTTCCTGTGAACAGAATGCCAACTAGTAGTGCACCATATCAAAGGGCGTGGAAATCACAAATAGTCCAACAATGCCATGAATGAATGAATGAATCAATCAATCAATCAATGCTTATGTTAGTATTCAGTAGCTTCCAACCCCTCTATATTATTATTGAACCATACCAAATGATACGGTTTTAACTTATGAATGATTTTTTAGCAGAATGATACATTCTACTTGAAAAACGCACCAATCAAGCCTCATTTATTACTAGCGAATCTTCTAAGTATGAAGTTTTTCCTTGAATTGGCCTGCCTTGGTGTGACAATCAAGTAAGGTGCATTCTACTCAATCATCACACTTTTGCATAATGTAAATGGCATGCTGGTGTAGGAAACAGTACATAACCTCTGAGTTATGTACATGCGCCTAAATAAAACCTGATTTGGACAACTTAATGATCTCTTTCTTTGTGTTAACAGTGTTGGCGACTGTGTTGTGAATATGAAATGTGGCATTATTACTACTGCTACTTTAATTTATTGCATGCATTTGCTAAAGCATATGCCACAGAACCTTTCTGTTTTCAGACTACAGTATTATATTACGTTCTCCACTCAGCTGCTGTGAGCCAAACAGCATGCTTCATTGTCATCCAGCATGAGTGTATGTTGGATGACTGGAGTGTATGCTAGATGGCTGCAGTTTATGTTGTACAATTAGTGGATAATATAAGCAATGGTGGATGGTGCATCGTCTTTGGGATTCGGAGATGTTAGACTCCTCACTTTACACAATTGCTATATTATCTATGCAGTCTCATTTGACATTTCTTAGCATTTTGATGTTACCAATGGAAACCAGTCTCATGGAGTTGGTTGGAAGCTAAACTCCAGATGACGTCATGTGAATCAAGGACTGTCATTGGCCAACGCAGTCCTTCAACCAATAAGAGTCCTGTACTCCCATAACCCCCTCTTGTGTTCACCTTCCAACTGTAAAAACTTGTTTCCAAGTCCATGAAATTGGTTGTAAAAATATGATGACAATACAAAGAATTCTGTGACTTGTCACTTGTTTGCTATGTTTTTGTTAAATTTTCAGTTACCTTCGTGGCCTGCCCTGTCACCACCATTTTTGTGGTCTTCCCAGTCAGCACCTTGTCCAACACAGTCCAAGCCATGTTTTCTGCTGGTTTGCACAATCACCAAGCTCCGTCCTTCTCCCAGCTTGCCTGACTTGCTGTTCCCAATCACTTTTCATTACCAAATGGCTGTTACACGTTCGGCAATCGTGTCTGGCTCAGGCTTCAAACCATGCACAAGATGAATGAATTGCTTAGAAAGACAGTCTTGTGAGTTTCCTGAAAACTCTCTTCAGCAAAAATGTCCTAAAAACAAGACTAAGCAGGATATCTATTGAAATGTAAAGGAACATTTTACAATGTATGCCCTTTTTTACTAAATAAATGCAGAGCTTTTTAAGTTGATTAATCCACGTAACTTTACATAGTTGTGGCCAATTTATACGTAGATTTTATTATTTAGTAGGTTAATAGGTCCAATTTTCAAGTTTTTATTTTATTAAATCTCAATCTCATGTTGCATCGGATGAACACTCATTTCAATGGAGAAGATTGAATTTTAAGTAATTGCAAAATGCAAATTTCATTAATGTGGGACTGTAGTGTGACTAATTGGCATTTATCTCATAATGGTTTGTTTCATAATGGAATGGCCACAATATTTTGTATTGGGTGAATATGTGTTTTATTCTCAATAATATTCTCCATAGATATAGAGGTGAACAAGACGGCGATGACACTTTATTGGGACAGACCAATATGCACATGACTAGCTCTTGAACAACTTAACAAACCATGAAATGGCCACATACAAATTGTATTGTAGTTTCAGTGCAAAGGGCCTGAAACTTAGCTTGTAAAGGCAGACGTACTGATGAGAAGTATTGGCATCAAAACCATGTTACACACTTACCCTGTGGATGGGTCCTAACATGGTACAAGGCTGAGTTTCATATGAAATATGAGGGCAAGAAAGGTTAGCTCAAGTGAATGAATGATGTTCCATAATTCGATCATCCTATGATCTCATTTGTATGCCAAACCAGCCTGAAAAAGCCCAGTTCAATGCCAAATTGTTTGATATTATTGATTGAATTATTTGAAATGCACACTGAAAGAGCAGGTTGCCTTGGTGATGTTCTGAAAATGTATGCTCGCAAAAAGAATTAAAGGCCAAGGCTAAGCATTAATAAACTGATATTGTGAATTCTCGATTTTAACATTTTAACTTAAGTGAAAATTATTTGCAATACATACTAAGGAGCATAATCAAATAGCCTGGTATTTGCATGCTTTGCAGTATATTTAAGTAGCCTGGTATTGTACTGACGCTATCATAGGAGACCACAGACAGATTCCTGTCACAGGCTGAGAACATCAAAGGGATGCCTGATCCTGCACTCTGTTCCTCTTGGTGACAATCCTAGCCACTAGGTCACGTCCACCTCAGCTAGAAAGGTCCATATACTACTATAAGAACACAAGAACATGAGTACAAAAAACCTCACCGTAAGACAGTGTCACGCTTAAAGTCACCTCATAATCTGAATGACTGAATAATTATATGCTTCATTGCACTCAGATAAGTTGACACAGTAAGAGACACTTCTGTGAAACCTGTAACACAATAAATCATTAGGTGTGAGTTCGAAGATTTTTATTTTTCTGTCCACAACAGGGAATATGTGGAGACTTTGTTGTTATTGCAAGGTTGTGGGTTCGAATCCCCACCATGGCATAGAGGAAATGAGTACAGTACAAACCAACATAAAGTATAACTACCTTTTCAGAAATTAAGGAAGATCCTCTTTATAAATTTTTGCTGTATTTCAAAACATGTGATTGGGAATGATGGTGCTTACAGAGCATTTAGCCTATTGCAGTTTATGCTGTGTTACCGCCTGTATGCCCAGTAAGTCGAGAAAGACTCATACTTGAGCATGTCCACTAGTTCTTTGTTGTTATTCCGTTGCAAATTGATTGAATATCGCATGCCTTAAACTTTACACTTACCATTTTCAATATTGGAACAACAGCTAGCATTAAGTATTTGCAAGCCTGAATTGGGTGGCATTGAAAGATGAATGTCAAACTGGCAAAGTTTTTGAAATGTCAATCGTTTTTGTTTCTGAATGAGGCAAAATTCAATGTGAATGTCTAAAACATAAACTGACATATTACCAAATTACTGCCCACATATCTAAGTAGGTTCAAGATATTTCGTCATGGTAGCATTTTAATAGATTGATGCAATAACAAAACTACTGTGCTCAGAGTTTGTTTGCTGAGATCTTCTTGAGGCAATGTTCTGTTTGATTCCCAGCCCCTCGAACCATGTGCAAATATTTGACCCATCAACATGCGGATATTTTGGGAAACATTCCTGTTGAGTTAACTGCAGATTAATTGTGTGTGAGCTGCGATAGATTACATGCTAAGCTGATCTGAGTTGCCACCGGTCATGTAAGCTGTCAGCAGTCCAGCACTGGGAGGCAGCTAGCCTTTGAGGCTAAAGCAAAGTGGTGGAAAAGCTAGATTACCATCTGACCTGTAAGTAGCTCACTCATGGTTCCATTAATCACTTATGAATTCTTTCCACGACCGTAAGTAAGGCAGTCGTAGATTGCTTGCCAGACGTTTGTCAAATGCTCGCCGAAAGTCCGTCATCATCGCTCGTAGATCGCTCGTAAATCGCTTGTAGACCACTAGTATATCTCTCAAAGATCGCTTGTAGATCGCTCGTAGATCGCTCGCTGTGCTAGTGGTTCAAAGATCAGCAAGAATTGGCATGGGCGATTTTACGAGCATTCTAGTAGTGGATGCGAGTGGATGGCGAGTACGTACAAATGGACAGTGGCTACATATGGATAGGTATAGCTACGTATGGCCATGGAAGTATGTAAAACGTACATAGAACGTACGTGGAACGCTCGCAAAGTTTTAAACATGTGGCCAAGCGCGACCAGGGTCATTCTACGAATTAGCGCTAGTATACGTTAAACGCTCACCGAGTGAACTACGTATGGCCAAGGATGAACAAGAGTGAAAGAATATTTTCAGACGTGGTTATATGTCGGTCTTATACGTGATAGTGTGAATGCCCTTTAAAACATGTCTAAAAAATCTCCATGTATGGTCAGGAGTGTTCAAGCGCGACCAGGAGTGATCTATGAATTAGCGCCAGTATGCGTAAAATGCTCGGCAAGTGAATCACATATGGTCAAGGATGACCACGAGCAAACAAAAATTTTCAAACGTGGTCATACGATCATATACGTGATAGTATGCATGCCCCTTTAGGTAGATAGGTAAGTAGGTATAGAATAGGGAATTTATTATGACAGCTTATAATTTTTTACGGTGTTGAGAACTATAAAGTATTGACTTAAAGTGATTAAATAACCAGAAAGACAATGCACTGTATCATAGGCAGTATCAACAATGATCAATGTATAAATGAATGGGTGGAGTAAATTGAATTAAATTGAATTGAATAACAAGTAGAAACTAAGTATGTTCGTCCAGCAAGAAGTACCAAATAGTGCACACTGACCACATAGGTGCAACAGTCATTTGAAAGCTGCGTAGTGTGGACCATACAATTGTCTACATTCCTCTCCATCAACTTAGCAGCCTGCAGCAGTCACTGACAGTCTCCTTATTTCCAGGAAAGTGATAGATTTCCTGCAGCCTCTATGTATCCGCTGGAAGTCATTGCAGACCAGGTCTTTTGGCTAATGCACCAATCTAGTGGATATGTTGGTGTTCTCGACAGTGATGCATAGTTGGCTAATCCATTACAGGTAATACTGTATGGCCCAACCAGCAAATTTGGCTGGCATATGGCTCTGATTTATAGTGTTTTGCATCAGAAAGATACCATAACTTAGAGGGATAGCAGTGCTCATTCTTACTTGGCTTCACTGGATAACATTTGTCAGACTGCCAACCACAGCCAAAGCAATGTCTTCTATTATTTTGCATGACCACTTTTTCCACCCCAAGATAACCTAACTTATTGTTTTCAGTCAATTTTCATTACCAAATACACATAATCATGACAGGTCAGGCATCTGCACAAAGCCAACAGCCATTTCTGTCTCAATCAATATCATGCATTTTGATAGCCTAACTTCCTAGTTGAACACCGGAACACATGTCGCTTAACATGAAATTTGCAAAGAGTGACTGAGTTATATAAAAGCTAATCAACTTGTTAGTCAAAATGGTTATGGGTCAGTCTTTCTGAACACAGCACAATGTATACAATTTCATCAAAAAGTATTTTCAGTGTTCATTCATTAAGTTATTGACTATGTCACAAAATAAGAAAAAAAAAACTGCTACAGATCAGAACATTACACACAATGCACTGCACATGCATAACATGTCAAATAACATGGCAAGCAGACATTGTGGAGTGTATTTACCATTGAAATATATTTAACAACTGCATACATTTCTTAAATTACATATAGAGAAAAGGAGACAACAACAAGAAATGTGAAGGGGTCAAACACAGGCTTATGTTAGCTACAGTCGAAGAACTTCTAGGTTTCTTGCAACCTCAATCTTGATGACCGTCTGGTAGAGCGACAGTCCAATATGCAGTTGAGGTCAGCCTGAGCAACTTCTCAATAACCCTTGTTTGGCAAACAAATCTGATGAATCAGTTGAGATGCTGGCAGTGAGCTAATCTTCTCGTGGTGTCTGCCTCATCTTGTCTAACAAGCTGCGGTCACATTTCAGTACAATATATCGTTATACAAAGCACAAAGTAGTGTTCTGAGAATGAGATGCCCTGACTGCCTGAAAATAGGACATTACCAAGGATCTCAATACCAGAGATAGATACCTTGAAGCACAGGCCAAATGTCTGAATGAATGTTCATCAAAGGAAGAAATGAAACTGATTCTTTATATATATATATATATATATATATATATATATATATATATATATATATATAGCAGCATTTTATTCATACAATTTTACAGTATTTTACATGAGTAAACAAATTTAATACATATTATAGAATTATTTATTACATAGTGAGAATATTAAAATTTGAATATCATTGCGGGTGAGGCCAGGTATAAACAGTCATCATCTCCTGCGGCCACAAGTTTTAAGCAGTTAATGTCACAATTCAATCTCTCTGATAGGAATTTGGTGTTTCTTATCCCCTGTAATAACTGTGGTCATGTATGATTTTAACTATTGAATTTTTGCACTTCGGAATGACTTTTACAAGTCTACTAAAGGGCATTCCGAGTTGATTTATCAAACTGGGTTTCTTACAAAGCACCAGTACAGTGTCTGAGGGAGTAGTTCTTTGGAATTTACATTTCTGTCTCAATTAATATCATGCATTTTGATAGCCTAACTTCCTAGTCGAACACCGAAAAACATGTTGCTTAACATGAAATTTGCAAAGAGTGACTGAGTTATATAAAAGCTAATCAACTGGTTAGTCAAAATGGCTATGGGTCAGTCATTCTGGACACAGCACAATGCATAAAAGTAAGCTTCCAGACAAGCTTTGGACACTTTTTCCATGCAATGTCTAGTTTCTTGATATTTGGTTTACTAAGATCCAGATCTGCCTGCCGTAAAATGAGCAGCACTTGATTTCAAATAAACAAAAAGTACACTACTTTTAGTAAAGTTTCCACAAATACTTCGGAACATTTCATTTGATTTACATCTTAAATGTTCAGCATCTGACAATGTATGCATTAAATTATTGCCAAGATGCTTAACTGTTGCACATATTAACAAGAGTGTACAAGGAAATGAGAAATTTTATAAATAATAAAAATCAAGATTTTGGATCATTACATCTCAATTGTGAATTGAACTTATCATGAATAGATTGAAAAATCATGAATTGGTCTTTGGTAACATTTTCAGACTGCTTGTATAGTGATTTGACTGTAGTTCATCATTTCATTTATTTGGTCGATTCACTTTGGCTAGTTAATCTTGTTTCTCGACAAATAGCCTCGAGAGATCAACAACAACAGATTGCAGCAAACAGAATTGTGCTAGCTATTAGCTGATGAGTTGATGAATTTTGGGCCAAAGACTTCTAGTCTAGATCAATAGCTAGTGATGAAGGAGAATCCATGATACAAATAGCAAATAGCTTGAAATAACATCCACTACAATTATTAAGTTTAATTTTCATCACAACAACTTGTAACACACTTCTTTCTCTTAATATAACATTATTGCAGCATTTTAAACAGAATTTACTTTACCAGTAATTTTAGTTCCGGTCATATACACTCATGCAAAAGGTCTAAAATGTTACATTGCTTATGATGTTTTATCTGGTGTTTATTGGAGCATTGAATGCATTGGTCTTTCCCAGGCATTTTACATTTTAACAAAACTGACAGGTCAGGCTGTTGCATGTCTGATCTGACACAACTACTGCTGTATAACCTTGGTCTTATGTTTCATGATAAATTAGTAGCTCTGTTCCTATTTCAATGTTTTACATTAGGTGCCCTTGATTTTTCTAACAGTTAATTATTGAGTCCTAAAATTTCAAATACACATACTAATATACACTGTAATATACTATGTCAGCCTGAAACTAGTGCAATGTATGTTTTATATAGCAGACAAGATTCCATTCTAGTAGATCACAGCAGATGAATGGGCTTAAGTGCAATGAGCCATGAACCAGAAACATAATGTGAAAACCGGAGATGGTTTACTCTTGGCTCCATGGATCTACATTACAGGAAGGATGAGTGAAGAGGGGTTTATCATCACCAGCAAAGTGACTAGAGACAAGAACAACTGTTATCTTCTAAGGTTCACAAGAGCAGCATCCAGCAGTATCTACTAGCTCAGTACT
This sequence comes from Alitta virens, assembly GCA_932294295.1. Lineage (NCBI taxonomy): Eukaryota > Metazoa > Annelida > Polychaeta > Phyllodocida > Nereididae > Alitta > Alitta virens. Next base: position 73,669,247 of record OW028573.1, on the reverse strand, counting down.
GTGCGCCGATGGTCACCTTGTAACATTTTCTTCAAACAAGAGATACATTTTAAATGAAATCAATAATGACCAATTTACAGATTCAGCCCAGTTCATATTGAAAGTTACACTAGACATCAAGTTCGAGATTACAGAACTTGTATACAGTATACAAGAAGCCCAATGAATCTATGTTATCCCTCTTAGACATCACATCTAGATTCCAGGCCATCCACTAGACTTCAAAGAAGAACACTGTAGGACTGTTGGTCAAAAAGGGCAATGCACCACCACTGGATTCTATTTCTTTCAACAATAGATTCTATAGTAATATATGTCATGATTATATGAAGAGCCTTGTATCAACTCACTAGAGATTTTCATATTTGTAACTGTTCAGCTAAGTTTTTAGCTGCAATTCATAATAAATTCCCTATTCTATACCTACTTACCTATCTACCTAAAGGGGCATGCATACTATCACGTATACGATCGTATGACCACGTTTGAAAATTTTGCATAAACAGGGTTTACATAAACACACTCAACAACAAGGATCCATGACTTTTTTAAGGGGCATGAATAATGAGCAGTAAATGAAGAAGAGTATTTCACAATTTGTGTTTCATTATACACTTTAACATCTTAAAGGTGTCTTAAATGAAATTTGCACTTTCTTAGTTGTGTGAGTCATTTGAAGGAATATACCCCTAAAATACATTTGCCAAATCCTAGGTAATTGGTTGAGGCTAAGCCCTAAAAAACAGACTTTAAAAGTGACATTCTCAGTTAAAGAAGTTGCTCATTACATGTGCATGACATCACGCAAGGGACTAATTGCCCTGACTAGGGGTTAAGCACCTGGGAATCACTGAGGTGTGACCAAGATGCATCACTGCTCCCCTGTTGTTTATTGGCTGACTGCTGCTCACAGGAATCATGGGATACCCTGATGTCATGTGACATCAGTGGCTAAGATTCAGATTCAGATACATTTATTTGCAATTTACATGAAAATGAGCATTATAGTAACAACAATTTTACATTAAGGCAAGGGACCCCACTAAGAAAACTTGAGTTTTCGCTACCGTGGGGCCACCTAGAGATATTCTATTGCGTTATATAAGGAAAGTGTAAAAACGTCTCTCATCGGTGTTGGTTTTGAACATGACTAACTTCCATTTGAGAATATAAATACATAAATCAACATAGTGAGTTAATGACATGGCTTACATATTTTCAATATGTAAGCAGATATAACAATTATCAATATTACATATGATGCAACTATGCAATTAATTATATACTTCTTGAAACCATCTAAACTGTGTGTATTTTGTTTTTTCTTTACTTAATAATCTGTCTGAGTTATATAAAAGCTAATGGCTAATTTGTGGAGGTCTTAATTGGTTTCTCAGTTGAGTTTCATTATTATGGGGATCATCTCTATACACTAGTAATTGATCAATAAGATTCTAGGGTAAAACATTATTAAATCGTTTATGACATAATGTTAGGTCATGCAGTGCACAAATATCATAAAATTTCAGAAGTTTTAGTTTCTCAAATAAGCCGCTGGTATGGCAGTTGTATTTGCTGTTAGTAAGAAACCTCATGGCTTTCTTTTTTAACACAGATATATTCTGACATTGCCATCCTCAAAGGATTACACCAGAACTTAAATGAGACAAAACGAGAGAATTGTATATATGTAACTGCATGGGCATTGAATGGCAATGTAATTTTTAATCTATTAATAATACCAACTGTTTTTGCAAATTTCTTTGTGATCATGTCTTTGTGACTCTTCCAATTAAGATGCTTATTATTAATCATTATGCCTAGAAAATTAAATTCACCAACAAACTCTGTAACGGAATCTTCTATTTGTAGGAAAGGATGTTGAATTCTTCTTTGCGGGGTATGAAACATCATAGCTTTTGTCTTGCTATTGTTGATAGACATTTTGTTAGCCTTCATCCAATTGCCTGCTCATCATTTAAACTAATGGGAATGTTTTCACTTTAAAAGTTTTAAGTGAGGTAGTATCATCAGCGTAGACAATTGGATGAAAGACTGAGGTGGCTCTGACTAGATCGTACACATAGATAGTAAATAGGAGAGGCCCAAAGATTGATCCCTGAGGAACCCCAACCTAAAGTGGAAGATTACCAGATTGGGTATTTCCAACTACCACGTAATGTGCACCTTTCATCACAACAGCTATTAGTTACATAGTTTTTCAGTAAATTCAAAGAATGGTCTTTCACACCATAATATTTCAGCTTATGCAGAAGTTTTTCATGATCCAGTGTTTTAAAGGCCTTAGATAAATCAAGGTAGATATTAATAGGTATTTCATTATTATCCATTTCACTGATGATAAGTTCTATTAGTAGAGTGACAGTGTCTGAAGCCATACTGGCTTTTATAGAATAATTTAGATGAATTGAATTAGTCATTATGCTGATCATGAATGATACGTTCAAAGACCTATGATACGCTGGTAAGTAGAGAAATAGGTCTGTAATTTTCAATTCTATTTCTTTCTTTTGTTCATTTTTATTTTTATTGTACAGAGGCTCATGGGAAGGCACTGTGGTATGACCAAAAGTTTAAGCAAGAGACTGACTCTAATTTTGCATATCTTAGGGTTTTGAAATCACGCAATTGCAGCTAAATGGTGAAAGTTTGGTTACAATATACATTTCAACATTTTGATGAGAGAAGGAGTGGGGTCCTCGTACTTAGTCCATGTACCCTAGATAGGTCAAGAACATAACAAAACTAATTGGTCATATTACACAATATATTGGTTGAAGTGTAACCAATGACATTGGTAACCAATTGGACAATAATAAAAGTGTCAGATAGAGTTGTATGGCAGGGTGTCTTCTGTACAATACAAGAGAGTCTCTGTGATGCAGACGTTAGCACTCTCATTGTCTAAGTTCAGTTCTTCGTGGCTATCACACTCATACAACCTAGCTGAAAAGATCTCTGAGAAGTTTTTACTCAAAGAACAATTCAACGTTGTATCAACGTTGAATTTTAGTGAAAATTATGTAAAATTTCAACTTTGCCATTACGTAAATTTGTAGTGTAGAAATCATGTTGAGACAATGTTGCAAAGTAACATAACAACATTACTTCCCCTTCACTTTTGCGCAATGATCCTCCTCAAATTTTGAACAATGAAGTTTTGAACTCTATAGAAATTAGTCTTTGTAGCTCAAGCTGACTTGACTGGGTACTAATGATGAACTAAAAAAACAACTTAAAGAACTGCCTTCATTTATTGTTGATAGATGTTCCCAGTTGCGTATGAACCTACATCCTATCTGCCTACCTAACCTAAGCCTAACAGTCCTGCACCCTTACCACTATACCAGTCAGTTACATGCATAGTTATTGTAGTAATTATTTTATTCAACTTAATCAATTAAGTCAACTCAGTAGCTGAACGTCATTAAGGATGGAATTATGTGCTAAAGATGAGGAGCATCAATTAGATTTGGAAGAGAGAATTTATGTGCTGCAATTAGTGACTCATTTGTGAATGTTACCTTTTTGTATAAATTGACCATGAAATTGATAAATTACATGTAAAATGCCTTGCCATCAAGTTATAAATTTCCCACGAGCCCTGTTGCTGGATGGTTGAATATCATCCTTGTAATTTTATTCTAATGATTTTAAGCAAAACACTTAAGATTCTGAAATTGATCCTCCCATTATTCAGTGACATTCAATTGCTTCTATTTTGTTCCTGGTCTTGTTTCTCCATGAATGGCCCCAGGAATCTGTAACAAAGAGAATCTAGGAGAAAGATTTTATTTACCATTAGTTGATGAGACATGAAGTCTCATGAAACTGAATTGCCACATATATAACGCCACTAGTAATTGGTTTCCAATGGGTGAAGAAATTCAAGTCGAAGTAAAACGATAATTTCGTTTTCATTATTATAGTAAACAGCTTCATTCGCCACTGTTTCCAGTGTGGCCTTCATGACCATCGACATTATCTGTCTGTCTGTTTATTTCTTTATAATGCAACTCCTCCATAATGAATGATCTGATGGAAAATGCCCTTAGTGTGCACCTTTCATCATAACCGCTGGCTTGAACTTAGTCAACTCGAGGATTTTTTTGTTCTTGGGATAGAAGGTGAATGTACTGTAATTGTACCCACCCTCTTCCTGTCAAAACTTTGCACAAAGCCCATCGCCTTAAAAGTGTGATAAAGTTACATTGTGTACTTAATCCTGATGCAGACAGGTCTGCTTAATAGCGTATGATATGCAGGTATGGCAGTACAGCTGATGCTGAGGTTATCAACAGCAGCAATTTTGCCAATGCATTCACATTGTGACTCCCAGACTAAACAGGAACGTCCAAAAGAACCACCTACTATGACCCAAAACAGCAATTTTTTTGTGCTTCCAGCATTGGTCAAGTGAACCCACCTTGCACCTTTTGTTACTGACTGTGCCTCTAACCTAACCCTAATCACGATGACCCTTAATAGGGTCATACTTGTATTAATAATAGAAAATATCCGGGCTGGAAGTCATAATACACTAGACATCTTTTTGACTAAGATCATATGCCACTAAGTCTTAACTTCCAAACTATTTAAGTCAATATTTACTGAGATAACTTACATATTGCCAAGAAGTTTTGTAATTTTAAATGAAGGCATGCAAATTACTTCATGCTGTGGTGACTCAGTTGTTCTAGACTAAGATTTTCTAAGTTCTTATTCTTTTATTAACTTTTGATCTAGATTTTCTTTTCATAAACTTCCTGTCTGCAATAACACTGGTCCCTTTTTATGATATTTTTTTTATTACTTGCACAGTTAATCTTTTTCAGACATCATATAGGTGTATATTTGAGGTCATTCACCAGACTTGACATTCATCTCTGCTGTCACAAACAAGGACATAAGACACGCAGTCTTCCATATGTACAATGGGAATATTTATGCCATGTGCATTGTGAAACACTGTCATGTATAACACCTGCGTATGACCACAGATGAAAAAATATTTTTACTCTTGCTCATCCTTGTCCATGTGTTATTAACTCGCCGAGTGTTTCAAGGATACTCTTGCAAATCCGTAGGATGCTCGTGGTCGCACTTAACCATTCACGAGCAGACATGGAGAAGGAAAAAATTTAAACATGTAAAACTTCGGCAGACGATCTACGAGTTCGGAAGTCACTCGGCGAGGGTTATACGTATGTTCTACGTACGTTCTGCGTTAGTTTGTGGCCAAATGTAGCCATACATTGACATACGTTGCCATATGCTCGTGTTGTAGAACTCGGCAGACTTCCGTTGTCACTTGCATGGACGATCTTCGAGTGCCTTACGAATGCCTCACAAATGCCTCACATATGCCTCACATATGCCTGACGGATGCCTGACAGATGCCTGACGGATGCCTGATGGATGCCTGATGGATGCCTGATGGATGCCTGATGATTGACATTTAGCAAGCCTTTGATGGACGTCCGCTAAGGGATCTATGACTGCCTCACGTACGCTAGTGGAAAGAATTTATACGTGATTAACAGAGCCACGAGTGAGCACTTATATCTACATACAGCCAATTTTTGATGTACTTTGTCACTCATAGGTCTTATCCATGACAGTGTGAATCCTTGAGAGTTTGTTTGAAATCACCTCACGAAAAAAAAGGAAATTGGACTTCTAATGGCATGTTTTCTTGAATAGACAGATCAATCAAGGTTCATATCCATGTATTGATATTGTGTGTGTGTGATTAGGGCTTTACGTCCTGTATTTCTGCACCAGTTGGGATAATTAGGACAGGCAGAGACCATGGCAATGAGACGAAGGATGAAACAGCCATCCAACTTAGGCTCGACCAGGAATCGAACCCGGGACCAGCTGTTGGAAGCCCAGAGCGCTACCTCTGAGCTAGGCCCCCGCCCTTCCATTTCATACATTTGACTGGCATTTTAGAAATTTTGTTTATGCATTTTAACCCCCAGCAAACAAAGTTTGAAAAGGGTTCATCAATGTCTGTCAGATGGCAGACGGGCAGGAGGGCGGGCGATGGCCGAGCGTAACACTTTCCTTTCCTGAGCAGAACTAATGCACTTACACCAACACAATTTTGTAAAGTAATATTCTATGTGGCCTAGTGGTGCCTTTTGATAGTCACATTGACATATGTTAGCTATGTTTTTTTCCAGAGGAGAACTCTGACACTATGGCACCTGCATGCTTTAAAATTTGTCATAATGTCTTAAATAATGTAGTGGTGGTCTCATGGCCGTAAATACTATAAAATTTTCAAAATGAGGGCAAAATTGGGAAAATTCCTACTTTTTCAAACCTCCATACAAAAGACACTATCTACCTTACATGAATGAAATTGTATCAATAAAATCTCTAAATTACAGTTTTTTAACTTCTCAAACTTCATTTTGATATTCATTTGATGCTGATAACAAAACAACGGAAAATCAGAAAAATATGCAAAAAATGGTGTTAATTTAAATTGTGTTTCCGGAGCAGAACTCTAGCATCAATGCACTTACCCTAACAACATTTTATATGTTATTACTCTATATAGCTTAGCTGTGCATTTTAATTGTCACATTGACATATCTCTATTCTTAAAATATTTAGAAAAAAAAAAAGAAAAAAAACCTAATTTATGTTTGCAGAGCAGGACTATCACACTACTGCACCTACATGCACACAAAACTTTATAAGAATATGTCTAAAATAGTGTAGAGATCCCTTTTTGGAGTTTCATGACCTTTAATGACAGATATATAATAAGGAAAATATCAAAATTTGGTACTCTTTCAAACCCTCATATCAATGACTCTATGATCCTTACATCAGTAACATTTTGCCAATGATATATCTAGATTATAGTACTTTCATTTTTAAGCTTCACTTTGACCTTTATTTCATCCTTTTTTTCTTCATTATAATGGAAAATCTGGAAAAAATGCTAAAAAAAACTGTGTCGCTTTCTTTTTATGAATGCTCAACCCATTCAACAGTTTTTGTTTATAATTAGCAATTTCATAATAATTAGTTGCATAATGATCAAAATTACTGTCACTTGACTCCAATACTTATTATTGTTTTCTTCATATACACCTGTAAAGTGTTCGGATATAAATATTAATTTAAATGCCATAGATTTATTGGAAATCCGCAACCCAATCATTCAGTAACTGTTGAAGGGAATATGGCAACTGATAATACCTTAAGTTGCCAGCTACATGTTAACATCGTGCAAACATTTTTTTGACTTATAAATGCATTAAAATGGGTGTGTTGAGTATCATTCCATACAATATAAACCTTTAAGATTTGTTTTGTTTTGTATTTCGACCTAAATACAAGTAAATACAAAGGTTCATTTTCTATGAAATTATACTCTAGCGATCTGAATACACCTTATTGTGCATAAAATCTGTAAAACAGAACAATTAAATTGCAGGAAAAGGATAGACAATACTTTTTATGCTCACTTGGGTTTACTCTGAACAGAATGGATTACTGTTAATAAGATGGTTTCTGCAGGTTTACCTTGATAAGAAGTAAGATATTTGTAAGAAATTATAATATCATGCGTGCATGAAAAATAAGACCACTAATATAGTAATATACACCAATATTTTTAATTTCATTGTCCAAACAATAATCAGGGTATTGGCCATTAAGCAATAAAATAAACATAGTTCTTGTGTATTTAAAGAAAGTTCATAATTTCTATTCATTCAAATTTACCAAATCGTCCGAATATTACAATGTGGATGTTAGTATATTTTCATCAAAATAAGACAATGTAAGACTTACTGGACAAAAGTAAGACTTAATACGGGCCTTATTTTTTACAAAAATAAAGTAAGACTTGATCAGACTTTGTTAGAACCCATGGGAACTTTGTATTATTTTACTCTTAACAGACTATAATGAACAAATGGAGCAATTCAAAAGTTCAAAAAATAGGACATCTTGGACTCTAATTAGCATTTGCATAATGTTTCAGTTCATTGGTCACACTCTATAAACACTCAAGAAATAATATTTTTCCAAATTTTGCAAAAACAGCCGAGATATGTCAGTGTGGCTATCACAAGCACCATTAGGCCATATAGAGTGTGACTGTATACAATTTCATTAGGGTAAGTGCATTAGTGTTAGAGTTCTGCTCTAGAAATGAAAGTGTGTGTTAGAGTTTGCTTTGGAAATGAAAGTGTAACGCCCACCCTTCTGCCTGTCGGACAAACACTTAACAATTTTAATGATGCCTGTGTGCTATATGGGATTCGTCGAGGGTTTACCTGTGGGCAGCCTATGTTTTGAATAACAATTTAGTCAGATTTAGTCAATGTCAATAATGTTTCTCATACTGACTAACTTCTCAGTCAAAAACCTGCCACTTCGCATGGCTTAGTCTGAGGTCGACTAATTCGTTAGATAAAATTGACTATATATATATATATATATATTATATTTATTTCATACCAAACACAGGTACACAAGTAGGTGCAAATTAAATTTGAAAATTTAAATCATGAGATATACGTAGAACATACGTAGAACATATGTAAATCGCTCGCCGACTGACCCCTGAATAGTAAGTCAAAAAGATGGGTGTCAGTCACTTTAGACACTGATAGCTGAAATATCAGCCAAAATTATTTTCAGCTTATCAGGAGATTAATAGAATCAACAGTTTTCAAGAAAATGTCATTCTTTACATGAACCGTTCTCTACACAATCTGCACGATCTACAAAATGTTTACTTGACAAAACAATCTGATGTGAAATGCTCATTTCTCTTAATTCTATCTGGGCTTGGCTCTGTGTTTGTATGCATGGCAGTCACGCTCAACTGTAATTTCACTGTGTGACAAATTCAATTTCTATTCAGATCGCCTACGCAACTAATTTTCTATCAATGGATATACACGTAAGTAATTATGTAATAACAGACTGAACTTGTTAACATTTTATTTCTCTGGTAATTTCAGAAGTAGTGTGTATGCCAGTAATCTATCTTTTTTTTTCGTTATTTTGCTATTGGAAAATATTGCTTATACTGACTGTATCTCTTATTATTTTGGGTCATGACAAGTGAATGGAAAATGATGGTGTGTTCTTCAGTGACATACAGCATGTGTCATGGAATTGCAATGACTGTCACAATGCAGCAAATCATCTTCACAAGGGACTAATGAACTGTTCTGATTGCCCACAAAACTGAATTTCCTGCCAATGAATACACAAACAATGAGGTATTCCATGGACTCGCCTTCCAGAAGCTACATGTATACAATGCAACGCAATGTTTCCCATTCCTACACATTTAGTAGTCCAATATTGTATCATATTGTATCATATTGTATCATATCTTTTTCATGGGATACTGGAAGTACATGTACCAAAATTCTAAAATCAAGCAAGGTTTACCTGTCTGGATTTTATTGAATTTTAAGTCGTGTCATTCAGGCATCACATGCCCTTCCTACCCTGTCCTTTTGTTCTGAAGACTCAATTTGTTGGGAGTTTTCACTTTCTCATCGCATCGTATCCTATCCTATGCTATCCTATGCTATCCTATCCCATCCTATCCTATCCATCTGTATTTTTCACTCGAATTTCAAGGCTTCATAGACAAGGAAAAGTCTATACAATCAATTTAACAAAGGGTTGCTAGGTACATGGCTGCCCAACCTACAAAACATTATGGGGCACTTGGCAACAAGCACAGGGTGTGCATTTAGTACTATGTTCTTATTAATACGTTCATCATATTAATTCTTTCAGTTGCTTTCATATGCTTGAGCAATTTTTCTTGTTTTTGGGTATGGGCTGGGGGCGTAGCTCAGTGGTTGCATGCTGGGCTTCCAACCACTGCAACCCAATTTGATTCCTGATAGAGTTGGGTGGCTGTTTCGTCCCTCATCTCATTGCCATGGTCCATGCCTGTGCAGAAATACAGGACATACAGCCCTAATAATCCACCTCTTGTTTTTGGGTGGTGAATATGCCAAGCTTTAGGGACAAATTGTTCCCCCAGTGTCCTTGGTTTCTGAATCGTTTGATTAATCATTTAGGACCATCAGTGGAGTCTCACTGAATCTTTAATTGGCCACAATATAGATACAGGGAGCAACCATATATCCCATGTCTCAAAATCTGACAGACGAAAATAGTTCATTACAAGCACCAAGGATAAACAGAGAAAACACACTACATGATGGTGTAAAATTAGGACCATCATAAATGCATACAAATTTGCCTTACTTTGATGGTGAAACATTAAGAACATTGAGCATAATTTGAATTAAATTCAATTTACATTTAAACAAGCATTCAGCATGGCATTCATCAAGCTTGTTATTTCTAGAGATGGAAGAAGAATGACATTTCAACATATAAAATTGCACTGCAATCAGTTATGTCACTCAAATAGATAATGTCTCACTTCTTCTATGAATGGAATTTACATTAAAATAGTGCATTTATGCTAGAAGTAAGACTTTTGTCTAGACTTTTGTTTGTTGCTGTGAATAATGTTTTTCTTGCACGGGTCAACCACAGCAGTAGGTACAAGTGTTCCAAAATTGTTTGTTCTTGAAATACATGCCACCAATTAAATCACTTTTTGGTAATCTTTATCCAAGCGGTTTTTTAGATGTTTATTCTCTGTTACTAAATAACAGGAATGATTTAATGTTTTGTTCTAGGACAAGAATCCAGAAACTTATTTCATCGGAAAAAGGCAGTTTGCTTAAAAAAGCCACCAGGTCACAAATACCAGTTGTGTCAAAGCTTTTGGTAATGAAAATTGATTGGAAGCAGTGAGTCAGGCAATTGGAGGGGTGACAACGTTCACGCAATCATACAGAAACACTTTTTGGTCATGTTGGACAACGTGGGCATGCAAGAATCAATCACATGTCAGATGTGTTTTAGGTCATTTGCTTAACTATGCATCTTTTACATTTGTAAGCGGTTGACAAATCCCATGAAATTTGCATGATTAATATTGTTTTGATGTTAATAGGGATTAAGTATACATGAAGACCTATTTTTACAGGAATAAATTCATAACTAACGCTAGCCAAAGCAACGTCAGGCTCTCTTGAGGTTAATATTGAAATTTCATCTAAATTCCAGATACCATTTGTTGACTGTTATCTGAGAATTATTCTATTCATGATCATGGCTTTTTAGTTTTTACTACCAAATTTGTTACCCTGATTAATACATAGGGAACACTTCAATGCACTGATTATTGTTGGACAAGGTTGTATGAGATGGTCTATTTTGCATGACTATTACAATTGATAGTAATGTATCATGTTTCACCATTTTACTAGATTTTACCTTCTGCACTTTGCCTTTATATTACTAAAAAGCCAGTCTGCCTTGAGATTGCCAGCCAGCAGCTCATGTCAAGAGGATGAACTTCAAAGCGCTGGCTTAGCATGAGTTGCAGCAGATCTGCCAAAGAAGCATGTCTGTGGTCAGACATAAGGCATGTCCAAGAATAGCGAATTCAAATTTATGTTGGACCACCACCAAATGTACATGTCTTGGGATCATGCCCTGTCTATTAGAATGATGGTATATTGGATGTGTATTAGTCATACAAGAATTCGCCTGATTATTGTACTAATATTGGCAGGAAGATAAACGTTAAGCTAGAGTAAACACTGAGCATTTTACTACTAAAGGAGAGGATTTATGTGTGAGTTTCACAAACACAGTCCCAGAATATTGGTTGCTGTGACAACATATATTCTTAATAATTCCCTTGATGTTGATAGCCATAGGCTATCACTGTTGAAAGTTAAAGCATCTCTAAGTTTTTTTTAGATGTTTATGAAGCAAACTCAGACACCAATGAGGGAAATGCTTGCTTGGCTAGCCGTTGTTGCAGAGATGTGGATTTTACTTCTCTGTTAATCAGCACGGAGGAAAGTCTTTGAAGCACTGAAAAGATCGGGAACAAATCACCTTTCTTCCCCTTGGAGAACCAGGGGTCCTTGCTAATTGATTCCGGAAGGTAAAAAATCCTTAAATGTCAAACATTTCGCATCTAATTGGTAGCATTCCTAGATTTTAGTCGATGCTAGGATAATCTCATTGGGCAAGCTGATGGAACAAGCTCTGGTCTTGCAAAAGTTTGCCTTTACATATTTCAATGTGTTAATAAGATAAATAATTAATCTACTTTCAAAAAGGCAACAAGCTCAAGTCCTGCACAAATTTGCTTCAGTCTGTCCATATTTCAGCATGAATATGATGGTACTATACTTTGAAATTTCCTTAGTGAGATGCAACTGCTTACTAGTTTTGTTAAGTATATATATTAATGCCATTTCAGAAACATGCTTTAACTGCTGGGACTGTAGTCTTGATGCTTGTATCAGACAAAATTTCAAACAGACTGAAGCTTCAACCTAACCTTAGAAGATAACAGTTGTTTTTTGTCATACACTTGCAACATTGCCGCTAGTCACTCAGCTGATACTGATAAAGGCCTTGGTCACTCATCTATACCTCCTTAATGTGCATCAACAAAGTGTCTCCCTCAAGCTACTATCGATGCTGAATGTATACAGTGTAAGACTGTGTCCTTGTACAGCATCGCGAAGGTGTATGAGCAGTCTGTTTCCTTAGAAATTACTGCTATATTTTTTTTTTTAGTAATATCACTACCTCGCTAAGACAAAATAGTTCACAAACAAGACATTCAGGTTAATTTCAAATAAAACAAGCTGTTTACAGGCTAGAATATTGAAGTAATATTCATTAAAACGATTAAAGCCCATTGCTCTATCAAGCACCAAACTGCACAAAATGGACCGAACTGTTGGCTACCGTGAAACCTAAAAGCAAGATCTAGTTGCACCAGAGTAGACATGCAAGTGCCTGACATATCACAATTTTGCAGAGATGTAAAGTGCTTGTAGAAGAGCAGCACATGCAATCCTCCGATAAACATGTTAAACATTAAAGCCTGCAATTGGGCAGGTTCTCTTGTTAGCCAATGCATATTTCCAAATCACCAATCATGTATTGGTCATATCATAGTCCTACTTAACACTCTGAAATGTATTGGTATGCCTTCTTTTCTACCATTCTAGAGATGTGGGGACTGAGTGCAGGTACACGTGTCTTTACTTATTGGCTCCAAGCACTGCAAAGCAGAAATTAAAGCTGATTGTCATCTCCCCAGCATGAATTTAATGTCACAATCATGAGAAGACAATCAATCATAGTAAGTCAGGCACAAAAAAGATATGATCTGCTATGAAGGGTGTGAGGGTGATATCATATTCAAAACGTTAACATGTCTGTGCTGGGCGGATGAGCTAGACAGGAATTTTAGGTTTGTGCATTGTGTAGTGTCACCCACAGAGTTTACTAGGAGGTCCAAGACTTTCAATGGCATATAGACTGATGCATTCAACTTAGAATGGAACTTTAAGCTGTGTAATTTAGGCTAAATCATATCTATATTGTTAAGACAACATATTTTGAACTGTAAACCATGTATGAATACATTCTACAACACACATTCATATATCTTTCTGATGTTTGTAACAGCATAGTTGACTGCACATTGCACTGATCTGTGCTTGGGCCTGTTAGAAAATATAAGGCAGGCAACAAGAAGAGATGAGTTCACTGCCCAGCATCTTGACAGCTTTGTTTGCCAAGCAGGGGTTACTGAGTAGCTGAACAGTCTAACCTGAAGGCCATATTGGGCACGATACCAGAGAGCCAACAAGATTCAGATTCCAAAGCAAATGCAATGTATATAATTATGCGGATGACAACACACTGTCTTTCTCACACAGTAACCCAGCTATAATTAAAAGCACATTAGAATAAGCCTCTCATCAAGCAATGAGATGGTTTAATGTAAACTTCATGAAAGTCAACCCATCTAAATTTCAGGCCATCTGCCTTAGCAAAGAGAATGTATCTATTGACGTTGAAATTGGTAGTCATGTTATCAAGTCAGACACCACTGTTCAACTACTAGGGGTAAACTTTGATAACAAGTTAAACTTGCATAACCATGTATCACTTATCTGTAAAAAAAGCAGCTTGGCAGATAAATGCCCTCCAGAGGCTATGTAAAAACCTTGACTATACGAGTAAACTCAGGATCTATGAGTCTTTTGTAGCTTCAAACTTTGTTTATTGCTCAACTATCTATAATTTTTTTACAATAGGGCAGGATAAAAAACTTGAAAAATGAAACAAAAGGGATATAAGACTCATCTGCAATGACTACAATAACCCCTATGATAACTTATTGTTAAAGACAGGTAAAAGAATATTATATTTTATACGTAAAATTAATCTTGCTGAATCTGTTTACAAAGTGCTTTACGATATAGCATCTCCAGTGGAAAATTCCTTCTTTACTAGACAAGTCACTCCATATGATATAAGGGATAACTTCAAATTAATGAAACCAGTGTATAATACAGACCAATTTGGCATGCGTTCAATTGCTTATCAAGGTCGTCTGGTATGGAATGCGTTATCTATCAATGTAAAGAACACAACTGATTGCATGCTATTCAAAAATTCAAAATTTTAAGAAGCAGCAGTGTTCTTAGTGCATGCTAATGTGGCAACTGCATTTGATGTAAAAGAAACAGCCTGTAAAATTTTATTTACACAATGTTACCAACTCATCTATTTATTTCATATCTACGCATTTGTAAATATTTCACCTTGTTTATTGTCACAACTTTCTGTCTGCGAAAAGCTTTTATAGCTTGTATTTTATTGTTATTTGTATCACCACCGACTTTAAATAACATTTTATCTTATCTTAAATGCAGGCAAAATTTAATTTAATAATTTAAAACTCACAAAACCAAAATTAAGCTAATCTAGTAACTACTTTCAAATAAAATACATATTCTGATGTAACACATCTTAGAAGCAAAGCCATATGAAGGTAAAATTTGCTTCCAGAATTTCTTCACATGATTAACTAACCATGCGCATCCAAAATGAGGACATAACTGGGCTATCCAGTTGATTGCTGCATTAGCTATGCATATAAGACTTAGTCTGCCATAACTTCCTGCGGATATGTTGAGTCCGCAGGAAATCTATCACTCACTTGGAAATAAGGGGGCTGTTAGAGATTGTCCTGGGCTGCCCAGTAGATAGGATCGAATGTAGGCAATCATATGGTCCAAAGCTCTTGACTGAATGCTGTGTCTGTGGACAATGTTCTCCACTTGTTGTATGCTTTGAGAAATGACAAAAATTGTGGCATTCCTTTTCAACAAAGACCAGGTGAATATCAATACCATTTTCCTTAATGGGTTCTGGTGAATGCTAAAATTGGCACATTTGACTAACAGGCCTTATCGTTTATTTGACAACAGTACACTTGATAAAAATCAGCCACTGCTTTCTACAAATATATGCATACCTCACAACTACCACAACATTTAATGTATTTTTAGATTTGTGTCCCAATATTGAATTAATTTCATCAGGGAGTCACATATAATTCACAAGAATATAGATAAATCCCATTCTGTCCTGCATGCAGGTTACTGAAGAAAGGTTCCATATTGGATCACGGTACTTGTGGCTACAGTGATGCTTTTGGGGTGGATTGTGTCTTTGTTAAACTTGACAAGGATCAGGATGAGCTTTTACTATTGAGAAAGGAAAACATGATCGATTCATAGTCAGCGTTAATTGGTGCCTGAACAGGGAGCTCAGAAGCTCATAAGTGTTTCACAAAATTGTGATATATATTCGAAACGCCATTTTCAGTTGCACCACTCTTGTTAGATCACCCTAATTAGTGTCAAAGAGTTAGTATCTGAACACGGTGAGGGGTTTTTTGCCAGAACATTAAATTTTCTTCAATTCTTGGTGAGTGCATCGATTTTGAGCATTTGCAAATAGACAATACTTAAATTGTGTACTTTAAAGGTGAATATCAGACTTACAGTAACCGGAAACCGGCATTTTAGTTTGAAATAACTCAACATTTTAGCACAGGCTGCCAAGTTTGACTATTGGTAAGTATTCTCAATGCACACCTCTCACTGCAACAATCAAAATTGCTGCTTCAGGCCATTTGTGCTGCAATATATAGGGGCAAAACTGAGTGGGACTACCTGCTACTATGTATAACATCTGCAGTATGGCAGTATGGCATCACTCTGATACACCATGATGTACAATATATGGCCAACTAGAACCAACTGTACTAAATCACTGCCTCCGAGTACACTTAACATTGCAATATTCTAATGGATTTTGTGTACGGTAGCACTAATATCTGGAGAGAGGCACTTCCATCCCTGTACATTAGGGTGGCTCATCGATGAGTGAACAGGGCTTTTATCATTATGAGCAGAGTGACTAGAGGCAGTGTTGCACAAGTCCATGACAAAGCGCAACTGTAATCTACTAAGGTTGGGCTGGTGAAACTGTCTTTCTTGGAATTCTGCTAGCCTCTTTTGCTTTGTCAGCCCTTTGTGTACCTTATTATTAACCACAAATAGCATTCTGAATATACCTTTAACAACATATTGTAACTTTAAATACAAATAGCAGCGGTCTGTCTTATCTAAATATGATCACAACAAACATAGGGCATTAGAATTTTTGGGAACAAGGAGTGAACAGAAATAACTTAAAATGAATTAAAATGAATTATGCTAATCTAAGAGAGCATAATTTTCTAATTCAAGTGTTGAAGAACAAACAATTTGCAAATGGCAGAGAAGTATATGAAAAGGTTGATTTAATAATATTAATGTACTAATGGCAGGCACACGTATCAGAAAAGGTCATTATATTAAGTTACTTATGGGTAATCCATTTAGCTCCTCGTCATGCATATACGGTCATAACAAGATCCCAGGTATTCCGGTGTCCTTATGTCCTTATCCCTCTTTTCTGCCTCTCACAAGTAACTCCCATCTATGGTTGCTCTTGTTCGACAGTATTTCTATGCGTTTTTGATTTTCTGCTGAAGTCAGCGTGATGTCGTCGCTATCAAAACAATGTAGAAACAATGCTGGTCTGATTTGGAATTCTATCTGGGTATTCTGATGTATTGGGTGCTTTTATAATATTTTGTGGCCAGTTGATTTTGCAGATTCACCTCAATCACCTAGTATATATGTTTGGTAGCATGGTTTAGAAAGAACTGGTGTTTGAAAAGATGGTAAATGATAGCATATGGTTCACTCCTGGAAACACCTTCCCTAGTGTAACTGATAGCCACAGTTCATGTTTCTGTAAATGGGCCATTTGGATGTAAATACATGTATTGCAATGAATAATTGTGAAAGTGATTTGTCGGAATCGTGATAGGCATTGTAGGCATTGCCACTTTAATGGGAACTGATCATATTTAAGCTCTGGCCACAGCACAAAATTGGGAGCAGCAGCCAAAATTACTATGTTACATATTGCAATAATTAAAGTTTAGTATGTCTTACCACATTTAAAGAGCCAAAGCCCAAAGACTCACGAAACCAAGTCCATGATAGTCAATCCAGAAATATTCTGGCCTCAAGTTGCTGGTATTCCCACAGGACATCAATACCTTTTTCCCTTTCATTTGCTTTGGTGCTCTTCAATGCACTACTGAGCCATGTTGTCTTTCCCAGTCTGTTTACTTCTGGTGGACCTTTTTCGCCATTTTAATCCTGTATTTGATTCTTCCATGTCTCATTACATGATTTAATATATAATATTCTGCATAAAATACTTCTACAAATGAAGTTGAGTAATTTTGCAAATCCATATACGTAAATATCTCGTAATTCTTGAATGATACAGACATGTATTTAAAAAGTAACACATTTGAATCCCACAGAAATTATTTGATCTGAAACCATGCTTGTATGTGTGGCTTTGAAAAATCACAATATGCATTAAATATTGACTCCTTGGCAAACAACCATGGCTTTTTTCATGGAGAGCAACTTTGAATGCTTTGACTGGACTATAGTCGTCTTTGACAAAACAGTCAAAGCTGCAAATGAATGAAACAGAGTATCAATCTAATGTGACTCAGATAGATAGATAGATAGATAGATAGATATGGAAAGTACAGTCCTCCAAGGCAAGTTCTTGCCACTATCAAGGGTTGATTGATGAGGTGAGAGAGAGAGGAGGCCACAAACGAAATTAAATGAATTTATTTGACTCAAAAATAAAATACTATGTTTTGGATTACATAAAAAAAAAGAGAAATATAGAGGGTCAAGGGACACCCATTTTGTCTCAATTAGGACGCTAGCATGGATGCCCCTTGTATGTCAAAAAGCACTGTGTGAAATATAGCGTTTTACACATTTACGCCATAGATTGGATCTTTTACTTGCCTTAGGATAGACACTGATTACAAGGGACTGCCAATTTAACATTTCATATGAATGACATCCGTACCTCATAAAGAGGCCAGAGATTTAACCCAAAACTTTTAGCAGAGCTAGCCAAAGTGGAATTGGTGGATGCCTTAACCATTAATTTTCTTCTTATTTAGGCCACCCAGCTGCTTGCTCAGAGTCAGTGGATTCCAATACTTGGAAAGTAATCGCTGGGGCACTAAGTTCATATCTTGTAATTTGGCAGAAATTAGAAAACAGCCTGTTTGGTAAATGTACACTTATTCAAATCTTACTTCACTTTCACCAAATTATTATTAAATATTAACTGCTGATAGCTTCATGGTGCTTGTAGATGTGGTTGCCATTTCCTTGGTCAGACAACTTTCACCTGAAATCAGCAGTGGTTTTCATGAAAAATTGAAAATGTCAAGGACATTATTTTTCCTCTGTTGTTTGGTTCTTAAAGGTCAAATAATTACCCTGAAGGTCAAAAAAGTCTGTAATTATTGCAAAGGTGATAATGACACAATGAAAACCCACCCAGGCGTCATTTGCCTCTCCTCAATTTTAGCAATTCTTCTTTCAAATTAGATGAAATATTTCTCAATTGATGAAAAGATATTTAAGATGCACACAGCTTTATCCTAATTAGTTATCCTTCAATCGTGAAACCTTGAATGCAAGTTCAAATCAATTATTTTGAGATCTGGTTTGATTATTCCATTTTAACATTTCTTAATTGCATACACAATTTGATGCAATTCAAATGAGAATGAAAGAATTCTAATAGTGATTAACAGGAAAATGTTTAATTCAGAAAGATCTAAACACATTCGGCTACATAAACCTAAACAGGAGAGCTAAGCACCATCTGTAAATTCAAATGACTTTAGATGCTGACAAAGTGAGGACTATATTGATGCTCTTTTAAGAGCAAGTGGCCAGATGCTATTTGAGAAGATCTACTGATAGAATTCCCAGACAGGATGCTGCTCCGGCCTAACCTTAGAAGATAACAGTTGTTTTTTGTCATGCACTTGCGCAACACTGTCTCCAGTCACTCTGCTCGTGATGATAAAAGCCCTGCTCACTCATCTATGAACGTCCCTAATGTATATGGAAAAAGGGCTTTCCTCATTTTGTTTCTGTGCATGCTATTAATGGAGTCCATATAGTCTAATATCATACTTGTAATTTGAGCTCTATCTCAGTCAGTGAACGTAACTATGGCATCTCTTACTGTAAATAAAATACTTCTGGTTTGTCATATTTTGTACAAGTATACAGTGATTTTGTATCTCAGTGCCTGTGCAAATGTTTTGCATGTCAATCGGTTAAACAATAAAAATGACTGATGATTTTGCAATCACTCTTGTAATTGATCTTAAAAATTCCAATAAGTTATAGAACATCAAAGTTCATGTTATATCCCTGTGAAGAAGGTTCCTGTTTGTACCGTAGCAGACATATATTTGCTTATCATGTTCCAAGCTTGCTGAGATTTACGCATGTAATCATGACCATCAAATAAACATGTCACAAAGCATTTCAAAAGCCCTGGACGATGGCAAGGAGTCATAAGGAAAAAACAAATGCATACAGATAAAAAGGTCCTAGAAATACAAAACACTGATAGAAAAAAGAGTCTGAGACTAATATTGTAATGCAAGCAATGAACTTGGTGGTGAAGATATCAAAATTAAACTCCCATTGAACCTCAAACAATGAAGCACGTGTACCATGAAAGTCCTGTCATTGGGTCTTGCCTTGTTCCACAATTAATTAGCTAATTGCTGGCTTGACTCTTGTCTTCCAGATGCTTCTCAAAAATGTCTGAAGGATGTTTGTCAGAGGAGCAAGATGAGCAAGGCAAACTAAAAATAGATTTTTACAAAGCAATGCTGTAGAATTGTGACTCCAACAGATTTCCAGGACTTGTATGTTACTATAATTTTTTTTTCATGTGGCTCAGAATAAAAGTATATTAAACAAATGTATAAAATATATAAAACCGTTGTTACCAGTTTGCACATTTATATAAATTTTAAATTTTTTTGACTTGATTAGTTAAAGAACAATTTTGCCTGACGTTTAAACTGATCAAGAGTCAAATCATTCCAGAGTATACAGATCCACGATGCATAAATGACTTTTTTCCAGATATCAGTGCTACTATACGGTATATGAGTATTCATAGTATAATTATTTTGTGTATTAACATCATTGATATCACAAGCCATTACAATGGAATTAACTAAGTGATCTGGAGCATATTCATGAATACAATTGTTCCATTGACAAAAAGTACTTTTTTGTGAAAGAGTCTGCTAATTTTATCCCTTTCTCAGATGGTCTTATTAGCAAGTTTCCACGGTACCTTTCTTATATATTTCATTTCTTATCGATGTTTTTATTAAATGAAAAGAAAATCGATGTATTCATTCAACGAACATGTTTCCAATACTAGGCAATACATGAATAAAAAATGTTGTCTCTTAATTGCGCAGTTCAAAAGAGTCACCTATGACGTCAATTGCCGTCTAAACTTCTTCCTTCCCTGACCGCATGGCAGGAAATTTTTGCTCTTTGAGTCCCATGGCACCCATTCCTTTGCCTAGAGACCCATTAGTGTATCCGTGGTCCCCAACTGATAAATAAGCTCTTGCGAGCAAGTCATTCTTAAGGCTTTAAGAGCAGTTTAAGGCGATGAATTTACCGGGAGAACTCTGGTAGGACCAAGTGAAGTCAGATGAAGCATTGAGCCATTCAATCAATAGCAATTAGGCCACAGCGACCTAGCTGGTCTATGTATGGTCCCTCTAATTGTGGCAGTTCAGGACATCATCAATCAATAGTCAACCTGAGAACTCAATCAGGCAGCAAGAGCTCCTCATGGATTTTGCAAGGACCACCTTTGACTGTGCAAGCTGCAGGCGTCAGACTGTCATTCTTGGTTAGCAGACCTTGCTCGCAAATTTGATTTCAATCAGGATGCTTGTGAAACAAAGTAAAAAGAGCATTATAATGTGAAATTACCGTCTTTTTGTAATCATGAAGGGGTTGATTGGTTTGTAGTGACATTCGTGAACAAAGTAAACATAAGACTTCGCAGTCTCACAAAAAAAAATAAGACAAAGAGAAGAGCCTTGTTTTTGGAAAATGCCTCATCTTAAAAGACACTGAAAAACATTCAGAAAAGAATCTTCTCTAGAAGACTGAATCTGTTCAGTTATTCTCAATTATATTTGCATAAAAAACTTGTCATAAGTTTTTTTTTTAAACAGGTGTACAGTGCAACTCATATCATATGTTGAAAATTCGACTGTGCTGGACTAAAATGATCTTGATTCAGCTTTCTGCTGGAAGTCATGATGAAAATATTGCATCATAAATTAGAAGTGAAACGATAGGAGAAGTCTTCATATATGGGCCTAAGTTTGGATGAACCTCCAAGGCATAAGGGAGGATTAAGCTTAGGCCAGGAAGTACAGAATGTAAATACAGAAGAACCTTAAAAGACAACACTGATCATAGATCTGTCTGTCAGGCTCAGGCAAACTTAATACAAATTAAGCCACAATTAATACTCGTCTTTCAGCTTATACAGTTTCTGTTCAGTTAAATATTAAGTATCTCCAGATTGGTACGGCTAGATTTGGCTTAATGTAGCTTCGAGTAACTGTTCATATATCTGGATAGTTAAATTTAACGTTCTTCCACTATGAGTTGTATTTTACATTATAAAGCAATGCAATTTGTTTGGTTTTTGTACAGTCAGTTTACTTACAATGTCATCAATATTCACCAAAAATAAATCACTCCATGCGAACAGCATGCTGAGTGTCTGGTGAATGCAATGTATCAGGTGCTTTTCTCTAGATGCATTATATAATAATGACCTGCATGTGCTTTCTAATCAGATTCTGTGCATATAACAGTAAAGCAAAGCTTGCTTGTAAGCAGTGTATGCCTCCCAGCTGAAAAGGACACTACTGAGCTTACAGGTGCCTCTAGTTGACATTATAAGACACACAGAATGATGGTACACAGACTGGTAAACATAATGTTAAAAGTGACTGACTCTAAGTGACCGACTCTAGAGAGCTGTAGCAACTGTACACCTTTATCTTTAAAACGATACGATACGTATCACGATACAGTAAAACTGATACGATACGTATCATGATACGTATCGTTCAATTTTGTCAATTAGTAATTTAGTACATATTTATAAAAGTTTATTGTAAACCTAAAATAATCAAAAGATACTATCAAATTTAATGAACAAATCTTCATTGAATAACTGCAAAATATTGTGTATTAAGAGTCACTGATTGTTTTCTTCACAAACACTGGAACATCTGGATGGCAGGTGACTTATTTGTTTGAAAATTCTGCTCTGCATATCTTCAAGTATATCGTAATTATTACATAATGGTTATCAATACCCGTATCGATAACCTTGTACCGGTACAAACGATATATCGAGAACCGGTGTACAGCCCTAGTAGCAACCTATTACTGGCTAAAGCTATAACTGGCCATCCGCTTCTGTCTACTCCTAGCTGATAGTCAGCATACACCTTCCACCACTGAAAAAATATAATCTTCGGTAAATGTAAGAAATTTATGTAACATATCATCAATATGTTTGTGCAGTAGGTATGCATCTTTTCAAAAAAAAATTACATATATGCGTAACTGTCAACTTAATCCGATTTGTCATGCTGTAGCCAGACAGTTCCATTTGGTGGCAGGTAGCATCAAAAGCAGAAGTTGTTTAGCTGTGTCTAAGTTAAAGTTGATGGGCCTTTTTAACCCTCAGCAAATGAAGTTCGAAAAGGGTTTTTGTTATCATCAATGTCCGTCCACCCATCGGTGGATGGTCGGGCGGGAGGGCAGGCGGGTTGACGGACGTAACACTTTCATTTCCGGAACAGAACTCTAACACTAATGCACTTACCCTCACAAAATTGTGTACAGTAATACTCTATATGGCCTAGTGGTGCCTTTTGATAGTCACATTGATATATGTTTTATAAAAATTTGGAAAACATTTTTTTTTTGATATTCATTTCATGCTAATTACAAAATTATGGAAAATCTAAAAAAAATGCAAAAAAACTGTGTTAAATTGTGTTTTTGGTACCATTAATGCACTTACCCTGACAAAATTGTATATGTTATTACTCTTTATAGCTTAGCTGTGCATTTTGATAGTCACATTGACATATCTGAGCTGTGTTTTAAAATATTTGGAGAAAAAAAAATAAAATAAAAATTTGTTGCCAGAGCAGGACTCACACACTACTGCACCTACATGCATACAAAACTAAAAGTATGTCTAAAGTAGTGTAGAGATATCTTTTTTTGGGTTTCATGACCATTTATGAAAGATAATTTTATTTAATAAGGAAAATAGGAAAATTTGGACAGGTACTCTTTCAAACCCTCTTATCAATGACTCTATGATCCTTACATCAGTAACATTTTGCAAATTATATATCTAGATTACAGTACTTTCACTTTTAAGCTTCTTTTTGACATTTGTCACATCATTCTTTTTTTGTTCAAAAAATTGGAAAATCTGGGAAGAAAGCTAAAAATTGTGTTGCTTCCTTCATATTCCTTAGTATCCCATACTTAGCAATGATAGCTGTAAATGTTGTACAATTCACGTGCAATTATTAAATATTTGATCATAGGATTGCCATGCTCAACCCATTCAATAATTTTTGTCTATAATTAGCAATTTCATAATAATTAGTTGCATGATGAATTATTGATGATCTATATTACTTTCACTTGACTCAAATACTTATTATTGTTTTCTTCATATATATACACCTGTAAAGTGTTCGGTTATAAATACTAATTTAAATGCCCTAGATTTAATGCAAATCAGCAACCCAACAATTCAGTAACTAAAGGGAATATGGCTATTGATAATATATAGTTCCTTCAGTTGCAAGCTAAATTCAAACAGCGAGCAAAAAAATATTTTGGCTTATAAAGGCATTAAAATGGGTGTGTTGAGAATAAAATAAACCTTTAAGAGGGTTTGCTGCAGCGCAACCTATTTTTTAATGAAACTCACTGTATAGGTCTCCTGAAGGTGTCTGAAATGAGAAATTAATTGGCATGCCTGGTTTACTTTGTTGTGATGCTGCAACTGACCAAACTGCTGCTTCATTTCTCATGGAATGCACTTCAAAATAATTTGTTTCTCTTGAAGGCCCTTTGAATGTGATGTAATGAGTATTTGATTAATTCCCCATCTGTCTTATGAATGAGCATCTGTTTGAATTGAACGACAAATCGAATTATTTAATTACAAGGAATTGTGGTAATAAATATGCATTTGCTCTTATGTGTGTGGTCTTTAATGCCACATGACGAAATATGTGCTTTTGTAAGGCAATTACAGGCAATTAAACACAAGTGAGGTTTTGACTGAATTTAATCAGCCAGATCGATCTAATTTCCTCTTCAGAAGTCTGGTGAAGTGTTTGATAAAATTTAATCCACATTGAAAAATGGGTGCTATTTTCTTCGAATTATTGATTTTGCTTTTTTTTCAATAATTTAAGTCCTGAAAATGAGATTGGCAGACTCAAGACTCAGGACTTTCCTCAAAAAAGATTTATTGTTTCCCCAATTGGTACAGAAATTACTTTGCCTAAATCTTGTTAATTGTCTTCCTACAGCAACATTCTGTCTGATCTTTAACCATGTGCAAATATATGGAACATCAAACAATACATATTTGGGCAGAAGTTGCTGTGGGAAACATCTTCTGTTAACTGCATGTATTACATTTCAAGCTAGTCTCAGCTGTGACCGGTTGTCTAGATTGTCAGCTATCCTTCAGCAGGCAGCTGTCCTTTTTTGTTTCTCAAAAGATGTGAGCTTGCACAAAGGCTAGACTATAGGCATTTAGGTCTGGCCTATGAGTATTTGAGAAGTAGAAGGTGAAAAGGACTGAGATGAAATCATAAAATCTAAATTAAAGGTACAAATTAACTAATTATAATAGAAAAAAAAAAAAAACTAACTAATTACAATTTCAGCATCCCTAATCGTCTTCTGGAGCCTGGATGAAATTGGATAAACTTTCATATGGTTTTAGCTATCTGTATATCTCAATGGAAATTGGCAAGAGAATGCAAAAATATGAGAGAGAAACCGAATACTTCACACTAAATGACCACAGTAAGTGTAGCTCAGATGGATTATTACCCATTGGCTGGGAAATACATATTTGTGTCAATACAAGCTTTCTGGATCAATATAATCTTTCCAGACAGGACATAGATTTTGGATTATCTACCAGACTCCATAGACCAAGCTGCATCAATAACTACAAAGAACAATCTATAGGCAATCTGATTTTTGTGGTACTCTGGTGGTACTGCATCAACTTTATCTCTCATTGACTGATTTGTATGGACTGATTTATATTTCCTGTGAACAGAATGCCAACTAGCAGTGCACCATATCAAAGGGCGTGGAAATCACAAATAGTCCAACAATGCCATGAATGAATGAATCAATCAATCAATCAATCAATGCTTATGTTAGTATTCAGTAGCTTCCAACCCCTCTATATTATTATTGAACCATACCAAATGATACGGTTTTAACTTGTGAATGATTTTTTAGCAGAATGATACATTCTACTTGAAAAACGCACCAATCAAGCCTCATTTATTACTAGCGAATCTTCTAAGTATGAAGTTTTTCCTTGAATTGGCCTGCCTTGGTGTGACAATCAAGTAAGGTGCATTCTACTCAATCATCACACTTTTGCATAATGTAAATGGCATGCTGGTGTAGGAAACAGTACATAACCTCTGAGTTATGTACATGCGCCTAAATAAAACCTGATTTGGACAACTTAATGATCTCTTTCTTTGTGTTAACAGTGTTGGCGATTGTGTTGTGAATATGAAATGTGGCATTATTACTACTGCTACTTTAATTTATTGCATGCATTTGCTAAAGCATATGCCACAGAACCTTTCTGTTTTCAGACT
Source organism: Alitta virens (assembly GCA_932294295.1). Taxonomy (NCBI): domain Eukaryota; kingdom Metazoa; phylum Annelida; class Polychaeta; order Phyllodocida; family Nereididae; genus Alitta; species Alitta virens. The sequence continues at coordinate 73,642,804 of OW028573.1, read as the reverse complement.
ACAGTATTATATTACATTCTCCACTCAGCTGCTGTGAGCCAAACAGCATGCTTCATTGTCATCCAGCATGAGTGTATGTTGGATGACTGGAGTGTATGCTAGATGGCTGCAGTTTATGTTGTACAATTAGTGGATAATATAAGCAATGGTGGATGGTGCATCGTCTTTGGGATTCGGAGATGTTAGACTCCTCACTTTACACAATTGCTATATTATCTATGCAGTCTCATTTGACATTTCTTAGCATTTTGATGTTACCAAATTCATAGACTTGGAAACCAGTCTCATGGAGTTGGTTGGAAGCTAAACTCCAGATGACGTCATGTGAATCAAGGACTGTCATTGGCCAACGCAGTCCTTCAACCAATAAGAGTCCTGTACTCCCATAACCCCCTCTTGTGTTCACCTTCCAACTGTAAAAACTTGTTTCCAAGTCCATGAAATTGGTTGTAAAAATATGATGACAATACAAAGAATTCTGTGACTTGTCACTTGTTTGCTATGTTTTTGTTAAATTTTCAGTTACCTTCGTGGCCTGCCCTGTCACCACCATTTTTGTGGTCTTCCCAGTCAGCACCTTGTCCAACACAGTCCAAGCCATGTTTTCTGCTGGTTTGCACAATCACCAAGCTCCGTCCTTCTCCCAGCTTGCCTGACTTGCTGTTCCCAATCACTTTTCATTACCAAATGGCTGTTACACGTTCGGCAATCGTGTCTGGCTCAGGCTTCAAACCATGCACAAGATGAATGAATTGCTTAGAAAGACAGTCTTGTGAGTTTCCTGAAAACTCTCTTCAGCAAAAATGTCCTAAAAACAAGACTAAGCAGGATATCTATTGAAATGTAAAGGAACATTTTACAATGTATGCCCTTTTTTACTAAATAAATGCAGAGCTTTTTAAGTTGATTAATCCACGTAACTTTACATAGTTGTGGCCAATTTATATGTAGATTTTATTATTTAGTAGGTTAATAGGTCCAATTTTCAAGTTTTTATTAAATCTCAATCTCATGTTGCATCGGATGAACACTCCTTTCAATGGAGAAGATTGAATTTTAAGTAATTGCAAAATGCAAATTTCATTAATGTGGGACTGTAGTGTGCCTAATTGGCATTTATCTCATAATGGTTTGTTTCATAATGGAATGGCCACAATATTTTTTATTGGGTGAATATGTGTTTTATTCTCAATAATATTCTCCATAGATATAGAGGTGAACAAGACGGCGATGACACTTTATTGGGACAGACCAATATGCACATGACTAGCTCTTGAACAACTTAACAAACCATGAAATGGCCACATACAAATTGTATTGTAGTTTCAGTGCAAAGGGCCTGAAACTTAGCTTGTAAAGGCAGACATACTGATGAGAAGTATTGGCATCAAAACCATGTTACACACTTACCCTGTGGATGGGTCCTAACATGGTACAAGGCTGAGTTTCATATGAAATATGAGGGCAAGAAAGGTTAGCTCAAGTGAATGAATGATGTTCCATAATTCGATCATCCTATGATCTCATTTGTATGCCAAACCAGCCTGAAAAAGCCCAATTCAATGCCAAATTGTTTGATATTATTGATTGAATTATTTGAAATGCACACTGAAAGAGCAGGTTGCCTTGGTGATGTTCTGAAAATGTATGCTCGCAAAAAGAATTAAAGGCCAAGGCTAAGCATTAATAAACTGATATTGTGAATTCTCGATTTTAACATTTTAACTTAAGTGAAAATTATTTGCAATACATACTAAGGAGTATAATCAAATAGCCTGGTATTTGCATGCTTTGCAGTATATTTAAGTAGCCTGGTATTGTACTGACGCTATCATAGGAGACCACAGACAGATTCCTGTCACAGGCTGAGAACATCAAAGGGATGCCTGATCCTGCACTCTGTTCCTCTTGGTGACAATCCTAGCCACTAGGTCACGTCCACCTCAGCTAGAAAGGTCCATATACTACTATAAGAACACAAGAACATGAGTACAAAAAACCTCACCGTAAGACAGTGTCGCGCTTAAAGTCACCTCATAATCTGAATGACTGAATAATTATATGCTTCATTGCACTCAGATAAGTTGACACAGTAAGAGACACTTCTGTGAAACCTGTAACACAATAAATCATTAGGTGTGAGTTCGAAGATTTTTATTTTTCTGTCCACAACAGGGAATATGTGGAGACTTTGTTGTTATTGCAAGGTTGTGGGTTCGAATCCCCACCATGGCATAGAGGAAATGAGTACAGTACAAACCAACATAAAGTATAACTACCTTTTCAGAAATTAAGGAAGATCCTCTTCATACATTTTTGCTGTATTTCAAAACATGTTCTTGGGAATGATGGTGGTTACAGAGCATTTAGCCTATTGCAGTTTATGCTGTGTTACCGCCTGTATGCCCAGTAAGTCGAGAAAGACTCATACTTGAGCATGTCCACTAGTTCTTTGTTGTTATTCCATTGCAAATTGATTGAATATCGCATACCTTAAACTTTACACTTACCATTTTCAATATTGGAACAACAGCTAGCATTAAGTATTTGCAAGCCTGAATTGGGTGGCATTGAAAGATAAATGTCAAACTGGCAAACTTTTTGAAATGCCAATCGTTTTTGTTTCTGAATGAGGCAAAATTCAATGTGAATGTCTAAAACATAAACTGACATATTACCAAATTACTGCCCACATATCTAAGTAGGTTCAAGATATTTCGTCATGGTAGCATTTTAATAGATTGATGCAATAACAAAACTACTGTGCTCAGAGTTTGTTTGCTGAGATCTTCTTGAGGCAATGTTCTGTTTGATTCCCAGCCCCTCGAACCATGTGCAAATATTTGACCCATCAACATGCGGATATTTTGGGAAACATTCCTGTTGAGTTAACTGCAGATTAATTGTGTGTGAGCTGCGATAGATTATATGCTAAGCTGATCTGAGTTGCCACCGGTCATGTAAGCTGTCAGCTGTCCAGCACTGGGAGGCAGCTAGCCTTTGAGGCTAAAGCAAAGTGGTGGAAAAGCTAGATTACCATCTGACCTGTAAGTAGCTCACTCATGGTTCCATTAATCACTTATGAATTCTTTCCACGACCGTAAGTAAGGCAGTCGTAGATTGCTTGCCGGACGTTTGTCAAATGCTCGCCGAAAGTCCATCATCATCGCTCGTAGATCGCTCGTAAACCGCTTGTAGACCACTAGTATATCTCTCAAAGATCGCTTGTAGATCGCTCGTAGATCGCTCGCTGTGCTAGTGGTTCAAAGATCAGCAAGAATTGGCATGGGCGATTTTACGAGCATTCTAGTAGTGGATGCGAGTGGATGGCGAGTACGTACAAAAGAACAGTGGCTACATATGGATAGGTATAGCTACGTATGGCCATGGAAGTATGTAAAACGTACATAGAACGTACGTGGAACGCTCGCAAAGTTTAAAAACATGTGGCCAAGCGCGACCAGGGTCATTCTACGAATTAGCGCTAGTATACGTTAAACGCTCACCGAGTGAACTACGTATGGCCAAGGATGAACAAGAGTGAAAGAATATTTTCAGACGTGGTTATATGTCGGTCTTATATGTGATAGTGTGAATGCCCCTTAAAACATGTATAAAAAATCTCCATGTATGGTCAGGAGTGTTCAAGCGCGACCAGGAGTGATCTATGAATTAGCGCCAGTATGCGTAAAATGCTCGGCAAGTGAATCACATATGGTCAAGGATGACCACGAGCAAACAAAAATTTTCAAACGTGGTCATACGATCATATACGTGATAGTATGCATGCCCCTTTAGGTAGATAGGTAAGTAGGTATAGAATAGGGAATTTATTATGACGGTTTATAATTTTTTACGGTGTTGAGAACTATAAAGTATTGACTTAAAGTGATTAAATAACCTGAAAGACAATGCACTGTATCATAGGCAGTATCAACAATGATCAATGTATAAATGAATGGGTGGAGTAAATTGAATTAAATTGAATTGAATAACAAGTAGAAACTAAGTATGTTCGTCCAGCAAGAAGTACCAAATAGTGCACACTGACCACATAGGTGCAACAGTCATTTGAAAGCTGCGTAGTGTGGACCATACAATTGTCTACATTCCTCTCCATCAACTTAGCAGCCTGCAGCAGTCACTGACAGTCTCCTTATTTCCAGGAAAGTGATAGATTTCCTGCAGCCTCTATGTATCCACTGGAAGTCATTGCAGACCAGGTCTTTTGGCTAATGCACCAATCTAGTGGATATGTTGGTGTTCTCGACAGTGATGCATAGTTGGCTAATCCATTACAGGTAATACTGTAGGGCCCAACCAGCAAATTTGGCTGGCATATGGCTCTGATTTATAGTGTTTTGCATCAGAAAGATACCATAACTTAGAGGGATAGCAGTGCTCATTCTTACTTGGCTTCACTGGATAACATTTGTCAGACTGCCAACCACAGCCAAAGCAATGTCTTCTATTATTTTGCATGACCACTTTTTCCACCCCAAGATAACCTGACTTACTGTTTTCAGTCAATTTTCATTACCAAATACACATAATCATGACAGGTCAGGCATCTGCACAAAGCCAACAGCCATTTCTGTCTCAATCAATATCACGCATTTTGATAGCCTAACTTCCTAGTTGAACACCGGAACACATGTCGCTTAACATAAAATTTGCAAAGAGTGACTGAGTTATATAAAAGCTAATCAACTTGTTAGTCAAAATGGTTATGGGTCAGTCTTTCTGAACACAGCACAATGTATACAATTTCATCAAAAAGTATTTTCAGTGTTCATTCATTAAGTTATTGACTATGTCACAAAATAAGAAAAAAAAAACTGCTACAGATCAGAACATTACACACAATGCACTGCATATGCATAACATGTCAAATAACATGGCAAGCAGACATTGTGGAGTGTATTTACCATTGAAATATATGTAACAACTGCATACATTTCTTAAATTACATATAGAGAAAAGGAGACAACAACAAGAAATGTGAAGGGGTCAAACACAGGCTTATGTTAGCTACAGTCGAAGAACTTCTAGGTTTCTTGCAACCTCAATCTTGATGACCGTCTGGTAGAGCGACAGTCCAATATGCAGTTGAGGTCAGCCTGAGCAACTTCTCAATAACCCTTGTTTGGCAAACAAATCTGATGAATCAGTTGAGATGCTGGCAGTGAGCTAATCTTTTGTGGTGTCTGCCTCATCTTGTCTAACAAGCTGCGGTCACATTTCAGTACAATATATCGTTATACAAAGCACAAAGTAGTGTTCTGAGAATGAAATGCCCTGACTGCCTGAAAATAGGACATTACCAAGGATCTCAATACCAGAGATAGATACCTTGAAGCACAGGCCAAATGTCTGAATGAATGTTCATCAAAGGAAGAAATGAAACTGATTCTTTATATATATATATATATATAGCAGCATTTTATTCATACAATTTTACAGTATTTTACATGAGTAAACAAATTTAATACATATTATAGAATTATTTATTACATAGTGAGAATATTAAAATTTGAATATCATTGCGGGTGAGGCCAGGTATAAACAGTCATCATCTCCTGCGGCCACAAGTTTTAAGCAGTTAATGTCACAATTCAATCTCTCTGATAGAAATTTGGTGTTTCTTATCCCCTGTAATTACTGTGGTCATGTAGGATTTTAACTATTGAATTTTTGCACTTCGGAGTGACTTTTACAAGTCTACTAAAGGGCATTCCGAGTTGATTTATCAAACTGGGTTTCTTACAAAGCACCAGTACAGTGTCTGAGGGAGTAGTTCTTGGGAATTTACATTTCTGTCTCAATTAATATCATGCATTTTGATAGCCTAACTTCCTAGTCGAACACCGAAAAACATGTTGCTTAACATGAAATTTGCAAAGAGTGACTGAGTTATATAAAAGCTAAGCAACTGGTTAGTCAAAATGGCTATGGGTCAGTCATTCTGGACACAGCACAATGCATAAAAGTAAGCTTCCAGACAAGCTTTGGACACTTTTTCCATGCAATGTCTAGTTTCTTGATATTTGGTTTACTAAGATCCATATCTGGCTGCCGTAAAATGAGCAGCACTTGATTTCAAATAAACAAAAAGTACACTACTTTTAGTAAAGTTTCCACAAATACTTCGGAACATTTCATTTGATTTACATCTTAAATGTTCAGCATCTGACAATGTATGCATTAAATTATTGCCAAGATGCTTAACTGTTGCACATATTAACAAGAGTGTACAAGGAAATGAGAAATTTTATAAATAATAAAAATCAAGATTTTGGATCATTACATCTCAATTGTGAATTGAACTTATCATGAATAGATTGAAAAATCAATCATGAATTGGTCTTTGGTAACATTTTCAGACTGCTTGTATAGTGATTTGACTGTAGTTCATCATTTCATTTATTTGGTCGATTCACTTTGGCTAGTTAATCTTGTTTCTCGACAAATAGCCTCGAGAGATCAACGACAACAGATTGCAGCAAACAGAATTGTGCTAGCTATTAGCTGATGAGTTGATGAATTTTGGGCCAAAGACTTCTAGTCTAGATCAATAGCTAGTGATGAAGGAGAATCCATGATACAAATAGCAAATAGCTTGAAATAACATCCACTACAATTATTAAGTTTAATTTTCATCACAACAACTTGTAACACACTTCTTTCTCTTAATATAACATGTTACATTGCTTATGATGTTTTATCTGGTGTTTATTGGAGCATTGAATGCATTGGTCTTTCCCAGGCATTTTACATTTTAACAAAACTGACAGGTCAGGCTGTTGCATGTCTGATCTGACACAACTACTGCTGTATAACCTTGGTCTTATGTTTCATGATAAATTAGTAGCTCTGTTCCTATTTCAATGTTTTGCATTAGGTGCCCTTGATTTTTCTAACAGTTAATTATTGAGTCCTAAAATTTCAAATACACATACTAATATACACTGTAATATACTATGTCAGCCTGAAACTAGTGCAATGTATGTTTTATATAGCAGACAAGATTCCATTCTAGTAGATCACAGCAGATGAATGGGCTTAAGTGCAATGAGCCATGAACCAGAAACATAATGTGAAAACAGGAGATGGTTTACTCTTGGCTCCATGGATCTACATTACAGGAAGGATGAGTGAAGAGGGGTTTATCATCACCAGCAAAGTGACTAGAGACAAGAACAACTGTTATCTTCTAAGGTTCACAAGAGCAGCATCCAGCAGTATCTACTAGCTCAGTACTGTGCGCCGATGGTCACCTTGTAACATTTTCTTCAAACAAGAGATACATTTTAAATGAAATCAATAATGACCAATTTACAGATTCAGCCCAGTTCATATTGAAAGTTACACTAGACATCAAGTTCGAGATTACAGAACTTGTATACAGTATACAAGAAGCCCAATGAATCTATGTTATCCCTCTTAGACATCACATCTAGATTCCAGGCCATCCACTAGACTTCAAAGAAGAACACTGTAGGACTGTTGGTCAAAAAGGGCAATGCACCACCACTGGATTCTATTTCTTTCAACAATAGATTCTATAGTAATATATGTCATGATTATATGAAGAGCCTTGTATCAACTCACTAAAGATTTTCATATTTGTAACTGTTCAGCTAAGTTTTTAGCTGCAATTCATAATAAATTCCCTATTCTATACCTACTTACCTATCTACCTAAAGGGGCATGCATACTATCACGTATACGATCGTATGACCACGTTTGAAAATTTTGCATAAACAGGGTTTACATAAACACACTCAACAACAAGGATCCATGACTTTTTTAAGGGGCATGAATAATGAGCAGTAAATGAAGAAGAGTATTTCACAATTTGTGTTTCATTATACATCTTAAAGGTGTCTTAAATGAAATTTGCACTTTCTTAGTTGTGTGAGTCATTTGAAGGAATATACCCCTAAAATACATTTGCCAAATCCTAGGTAATTGGTTGAGGCTAAGCCCTAAAAAACAGACTTTAAAAGTGACATTCTCAGTTAAAGAAGTTGCTTATTACATGTGCATGACATCACGCAAGGGACTAATTGCCCTGACTAGGGGTTAAGCACCTGGGAATCACTGAGGTGTGACCAAGATGCATCACTGCTCCCCTGTTGTTTATTGGCTGACTGCTGCTCACAGGAATCATGGGATACCCTGATGTCATGTGACATCAGTGGCTAAGATTCAGATTCAGATACATTTATTTGCAATTTACATGAAAATGAGCATTATAGTAACAACAATTTTACATTAAGGCAAGGGACCCCACTAAGAAAACTTGAGTTTTCGCTACCGTGGGGCCACCTAGAGATATTCTATTGCGTTATATAAGGAAAGTGTAAAAACGTCTCTCATCGGTGTTGGTTTTGAACATGACTAACTTCCATTTGAGAATATAAATACATAAATCAACATAGTGAGTTAATGACATGGCTTACATATTTTCAATATGCAAGCAGATATAACAATTATCAATATTACATATGATGCAACTATGCAATTAATTATATACTTCTTGAAACCATCTAAACTGTGTAGTTTGTTTTTTTCTTTACTTAATAATCTGTCTGAGTTATATAAAAGCTAATGGCTAATTTGTGGAGGTCTTAATTGGTTTCTCAGTTGAGTTTCATTATTATGGGGATCATCTCTATACACTAGTAATTGATCAATAAGATTCTAGGGTAAAACATTATTAAATCGTTTATGACATAATGTTAGGTCATGCAGTGCACAAATATCATAAAATTTCAGAAGTTTTAGTTTCTCAAATAAGCCGCTGGTATGGCAGTTGTATTTGCTGTTAGTAAGAAACCTCATGGCTTTCTTTTTTAACACAGATATATTCTGACATTGCCATCCTCAAAGGATTACACCAGAACTTAAATGAGACAAAACGAGAGAATTGTATATATGTAACTGCATGGGCATTGAATGGCAATGTAATTTTTAATCTATTAATAATACCAACTGTTTTTGCAAATTTCTTTGTGATCATGTCTTTGTGACTCTTCCAATTAAGATGCTTATTATTAATCATTATGCCTAGAAAATTAAATTCACCAACAAACTCTGTAACGGAATCTTCTATTTGTAGGAAAGGATGTTGAATTCTTCTTTGCGGGGTATGAAACATCATAGCTTTTGTCTTGCTATTGTTGATAGATATTTTGTTAGCCTTCATCCAATTGCCTGCTCATCATTTAAACTAATGGGAATGTTTTCACTTTAAAAGTTTTAAGCGAGGTAGTATCATCAGCGTAGACAGTTGCATGAAAGACTGAGGTGGCTCTGACTAGATCGTTCACATAGATAGTAAATAGGAGAGGCCCAAAGATTGATCCCTGAGGAACCCCAACCTAAAGTGGAAGATTACCAGATTGGGTATTTCCAACTACCACGTAATGTGCACCTTTCATCACAACAGCTATTAGTTACATAGTTTTTCAGTAAATTCAAAGAATGGTCTTTCACACCATAATATTTCAGCTTATGCAGAAGTTTTTCATGATCCAGTGTTTTAAAGGTTTAGATAAATCAAGGTAGATATTAATAGGTATTTCATTGTTATCCATTTCACTGATGATAAGTTCTATTAGTAGAGTGACAGTGTCTGAAGCCATACTGGCTTTTATAGAATAATTTAGATGAATTGAATTAGTCATTATGCTGATCATGAATGATACGTTCAAAGACCTATGATACGCTGGTAAGTAGAGAAATAGGTCTGTAATTTTCAATTCTATTTCTTTCTTTTGTTCATTTTTATTTTTATTGTACAGAGGCTCACGGGAAGGCACTGTGGTATGACCAAAAGTTTAAGCAAGAGACTGACTCTAATTTTGCATATCTTAGGGTTTTGAAATCACGCAATTGCAGCTAAATGGTGAAAGTTTGGTTACAATATACATTTCAACATTTTGATGAGAGAAGGAGTGGGGTCCTCGTACTTAGTCCATGTACCCTAAAAACAGATAGGTCAAGAACATAACAAAACTAATTGGTCATATTACACAATATATTGGTTGAAGTGTAATCAATGACATTGGTAACCAATTGGACAATAATAAAAGTGTTAGATAGAGTTGTATGGCAGGGTGTCTTCTGTACAATACAAGAGAGTCTCTGTGATGCAGAAGTTAGCACTCTCATTGTCTAAGTTCAGTTCTTCGTGGCTATCACACTCATACAACCTAGCTGAAAAGATCTCTGAGAAGTTTTTACTCAAAGAACAATTCAACGTTGTATCAACGTTGAATTTTAGTGAAAATTATGTAAAATTTCAACTTTGCCATTACGTAAATTTGTAGTGTAGAAATCATGTTGAGACAATGTTGCAAAGTAACATAACAACATTACTTCCCCTTCACTTTTGCGCATTGATCCTCCTCAAATTTTGAACAATGAAGTTTTGAACTCTATAGAAATTAGTCTTTGTAGCTCAAGCTGACTTGACTGGATACTAATGATGAACTAAAAAATCAACTTAAAGAACTGCCTTCATTTATTGTTGATAGATGTTCCCAGTTGCGTATGAACCTACATCCTATCTGCCTACCTAACCTAAGCCTAACAGTCCTGCACCCTTACCACTATACCAGTCAGTTATATGCATAGTTATTGTAGTAATTATTTTATTCAACTTAATCAATTAAGTCAACTCAGTAGCTGAACGTCATTAAGGATGGAATTATGTGCTAAAGATGAGGAGCATCAATTAGATTTGGAAGAGAGAATTTATGTGCTGCAATTAGTGACTCATTTGTGAATGTTACCTGTTTGTATAAATTGACCATGAAATTGATAAATTACATGTAAAATGCCTTGCCATCAAGTTATAAATTTCCCACGAGCCCTGTTGCTGGATGGTTGAATATCATCCTTGTAATTTTATTCTAATGATTTTAAGCAAAACACTTAAGATTCTGAAATTGATCCGGCCATTATTCAGTGACATTCAATTGCTTCTATTTTGTTCCTGGTCTTGTTTCTCCATGAATGGCCCCAGGAATCTGTAACAAAGAGAATCTAGGAGAAAGATTTTATTTACCATTAGTTGATGAGACATGAAGTCTCATGAAACTGAATTGCCACATATATAACGCCACTAGTAATTGGTTTCCAATGGGTGAAAAAATTCAAGTCGAAGTAAAACGATAATTTTGTTTTCATTATTATAGTAAACAGCTTCATTCGCCACTGTTTCCAGTGTGGCCTTCATGACCATCCACATTATCTGTCTGTCTGTTTATTTCTTTATAATGCAACTCCTCCATAATGAATGATCTGATGGAAAATGCCCTTAGTGTGCACCTTTCATCATAACCGCTGGCTTGAACTTAGTCAACTCGAGGATTTTTTTGTTCTTGGGATAGAAGGTGAATGTACTGTAATTGTACCCACCCTCTTCCTGTCAAAACTTTGCACAAAGCCCATCCCCTTAAAAGTGTGATAAAGTTACATTGTGTACTTAATCCTGATGCAGACAGGTCTGCTTAATAGCGTATGATATGCAGGTATGGCAGTACAGCTGATGCTGAGGTTATCAACAGCAGCAATTTTGCCAATGCATTCACATTGTGACTCCCAGACTAAACAGGAACGTCCAAAAGAACCACCTACTATGACCCAAAACAGCAATTTTTTTGTGCTTCCAGCATTGGTCAAGTGAACCCACCTTGCACCTTTTGTTACTGACTGTGCCTCTAACCTAACCCTAATCACGATGACCCTTAATAGGGTCATACTTGTATTAATAATGGAAAATATCCGGGCTGGAAGTCATAATCACTAGACATCTTTTTGACTAAGATCATATGCCACTAAGTCTTAACTTCCAAACAATTTAAGTCAATATTTACTGAGATAACTTACATATTGCCAAGAAGTTTTGTAATTTTAAATGAAGGCATGCAAATTACTTCATGCTGTGGTGACTCAGTTGTTCTAGACTATGATTTTCTAAGTTCTTATTCTTTTATTAACTTTTGGTCTAGATTTTCTTTTCATAAACTTCCTGTCTGCAATAACACTGGTCCCTTTTTATGATATTTTTTTTATTACTTGCACAGTTAATCTTTTTCAGACATCATATAGGTGTATATTTGAGGTCATTCACCAGACTTGACATTCATCTCTGCTGTCACAAACAAGGACATAAGACACGCAGTCTTCCATATGTACAATGGGAATATTTATGCCATGTGCATTGTGAAACACTGTCATGTATAACAACTACGTATGACCACGGATGAAAAAATATTTTTACTCTTGCTCATCCTTGTCCATGTGTTATTAACTCGCCGAGTGTTTCAAGGATACTCTTGCTAATCCGTAGGATGCTCGTGGTCGCACTTAACCATTCACGAGCAGACATGGAGAAGGAAAAAATTTAAACCTTAAAACTTCGGCAGACGATCTACGAGTTCGGAAGTCACTCGGCGAGCGTTATACGTATGTTCTACGTACGTTCTGCATTAGTTTGTGGCCAAATGTAGCCATACATTGACATACGTTGCCATATGCTCGTGTTGTAGAACTCGGCAGACTTCCGTTGTCACTTGCATGGACGATCTACGAGTGCCTTACGAATGCCTCACAAATGCCTCACATATGCCTCACATATGCCTGACGGATGCCTGACGGATGCCTGACGGATGCCTGATGGATGCCTGATGGATGCCTGATGATTGACATTTAGCAAGCCTTTGATGGACGTCCGCTAAGGGATCTATGACTGCCTCACGTACGCTAGTGGAAAGAATTTATACGTGATTAACAGAGCCACGAGTGAGCACTTATATCTACATACAGCCAATTTTTGATGTACTTTGTCACTCATAGGTCTTATCCATGACAGTGTGAATCCTTGAGAGTTTGTTTGAAATCACCTCACGAAAAAAAGGAAATTGGACTTCTAATGGCATGTTTTCTTGAATAGACAGATCAATCAAGGTTCATATCCATGTATTGATATTGTGTGTGTGTGATTAGGGCTTTACGTCCTGTATTTCTGCACCAGTTGGGATAATTAGGACAGGCAGAGACCATGGCAATGAGACGAAGGATGAAACAGCCATCCAACTTAGGCTCGACCAGGAATCGAACCCGGGACCAGCTGTTGGAAGCCCAGAGCGCTACCTCTGAGCTAGGCCCCCGCCCTTCCATGTATTGATATCAACAAACATTTCATACATTTGACTGGCATTTTAGAAATTTTGTTTATGCATTTTAACCCCCCAGCGAACAAAGTTTGAAAAGGGTTTTTGTTATCATCAATGTCTGTCAGATGGCAGACAGGCAGGAGGGCGGGCGATGGTCGGGCGTAACACTTTCCTTTCCTGAGCAGAACTAATGCACTTACACCAACACAATTTTGTAAAGTAATATTCTATGTGGCCTAGTGGTGCCTTTTGATAGTCACATTGACATATGTTAGCTACGTTTTTTTCCGGAGGAGAACTCTGACACTATGGCACCTGCATGCTTTAAAATTTGTCATAATGTCTTAAATAATGTAGTGGTGGTCTCATGGCCGTAAATACTATAAAATTTTCAAAATGAGGGCAAAATTGGGAAAATTCCTACTTTTTCAAACCTCCATACAAAAGACACTATCTACCTTACATGAATGAAATTGTATCAATGAAATATCTAAATTATAGTATTTTTACTTTTCAAACTTCATTTTGATATTCATTTGATGCTGATAACAAAACAACGGAAAATCAGAAAAATATGCAAAAAATGGTGTTAATTTAAATTGTGTTTCCGGAGCAGAACTCTAGCATCAATGCACTTACCCTAACAACATTTTATATGTTATTACTCTATATAGCTTAGCTGTGCATTTTAATTGTCACATTGACATATCTCTATTCTTAAAATATTTAGAATAAAAAAAGAAAAAAAACCTAATTTACGTTTGCAGAACAGGACTCACACACTACTGCACCTACATGCGCACAAAACTTTATAAGAATATGTCTAAAATAGTGTAGAGATCCCTTTTTGGAGTTTCATGACAGATATATAATAAGGAAAATATCAAAATTTGGTACTCTTTCAAACCCTCATATCAATGACTCTATGATCCTTACATCAGTAACATTTTGCCAATGATATATCTAGATTATAGTACTTTCATTTTTAAGCTTCACTTTTACCTTTGTTTCATCCTTTTTTTCTTCATTATAATGGAAAATCTGGAAAAAATGCTAAAAAAAACTGTGTCGCTTTCTTTTTATGAATGCTCAACCCATTCAACAGTTTTTGTTTATAATTAGCAATTTCATAATAATTAGTTGCATAATGATCAAAATTACTGTCACTTGACTCCAATACTTATTATTGTTTTCTTCATATACACCTGTAAAGTGTTCGGATATAAATATTAATTTAAATGCCATAGATTTATTGGAAATCAGCAAAACCAATCATTCAGTAACTGTTGAAGGGAATATGGCAACTGATAATACCTTAAGTTGCCAGCTACATGTTAACATCGTGCAAACATTTTTTTGACTTAAATGCATTAAAATGGGTGTGTTGAGTATCATTCCATACAATATAAACCTTTAAGATTTGTTTTGTTTTGTATTTCGACCTAAATACAAGTAAATACAAAGGTTCATTTTCTATGAAATTATACTCTAGCGATCTGAATACACCTTATTGTGCATAAAATCTGTAAAACAGAACAATTAAATTGCAGGAAAAGGATAGACAATACTTTTTATGCTCACTTGGGTTTACTCTGAACAGAATGGATTACTGTTAATGAGATGGTTTCTGCAGGTTTACCTTGATAAGAAGTAAGATATTTGTAAGAAATTATAATATCATGCGTGCATGAAAAATAAGACCACTAATATAGTAATATACACCAATATTTTTAATTTCATTGTCCAAAAAATAATCAGGGTATTGGCCATAAAGCAATAAAATAAACATAGTTCTTGTGTATTTAAAGAAAGTTCATAATTTCTATTCATTCAAATTTACCAAATCGTCTGAATATTACAATGTGGATGTTAGTATATTTTCATCAAAATAAGACAATGTAAGACTTAGTGGACAAAAGTAAGACTTAATACGGGCCTTATTTTTTACAAAAATAAAGTAAGACTTGATCAGACTTTGTTAGAACCCATGGGAACTTTGTATTATTTTACACTTAACAGACTATAATGAACAAATGGAGCAATTCAAGAGTTCAAAAAATAGGACATCTTGGACTCTAATTAGCATTTGCATAATGTTTCAGTTCATTGCACACACTCTATAAACACTCAAGAAATAATATTTTTCCAAATTTTGCAAAAACATAGCCGAGATAAGTGTGGCTATCACAAGCACCATTAGGCCATATAGAGTGTGACTGTATACAATTTCATTAGGGTAAGTGCATTAGTGTTAGAGTTCTGCTCTAGAAATGAAAGTGTGTGTTAGAGTTTGCTCTGGAAATGAAAGTGTAACGCCCACCCTTCTGCCTGTCGGACAAACACTTAACAATTTTAATGATGCCTGTGTGCTATATGGGATTCGTCGAGGGTTTAGCTGTGGGCAGCCTATGTTTTGACTAACAATTTAGTCAGATTTAGTCAATATCAATTATGTTTCTCATACTGACTAACTTCTCAGTCAAAAACTTGCCACTTCGCATGGCTTATTCTGAGGCCGACTAATTCGTTAGATAAAATTGACTATATATATATATATTATATTTATTTCATACCAAACACAGGTACACAAGTAGGTGCAAATTAAATTTGAAAATTTAAATCATGAGATATACGTAGAACATACGTAGAACGTATGTAAATCGCTCGCCGACTGACCCCTGAATAGTAAGTCAAAAAGATGGGTGTCAGTCACTTTAGACACTGATAGCTGAAATACCAGCCAAAATTATTTTCAGCTTATCAGATGATTAATAGAATCAATAGTTTTCAAGAAAATGTCATTCTTTACATGAACCGTTTTCTACACTATCTACACGATCTACAAAAATGTTTACTTGACAAAACAATCTGATGTGAAATGCTCATTTCTCTTAATTCTATCTGGGCTTGGCGCTGTGTTTGTATGCATGGCAGTCACGCTCAACTGTAATTTCACTGTGTGACAAATTCAATGAAAGGAATGAGAAATTAGAAAGAAGCGAAATTAGAGAATCAAAGCTTTGACATCGGTTTGTTTTTCTTCTTTTTAATCTTTTAGACTATTCAGATCGCCTACGCAACTAATTTTCTATCAATGGATATACACGTAAGTAATTATGTAATAACAGACTGAACTTGTGAACATTTCATTTCTCTGGTAACTTCAGAAGTTGTGTGTATGCTAGTAATCTATCTTTTTTTTTGTTATTTTGCTATAGGAAATATTGCTTATACTGACTGTATCTCTTATTATTTTGGGTCATGACAAGTGAATGGAAAATGATGTTGTGTTCTTCAGTGACATACAGCATGTGTCATGGAATTGCAATGACTGTCACAATGCAGCAAATCATCTTCACAAGGGACTAATGAACTGTTCTGATTGCCCACAAAACTGAATTTCCTGCCAATGAATACACAAACAATGAGGTATTCCATGGACTCGCCTTCCAGAAGCTACATGTGTACAATGCAACGCAATGTTTCCCATTCCTACACATTTTGTAGTCCAATATTGTATCATATTGTATCATATTGTTTCATATTGTTTCATATTGTATCATATTGTATTATATTGTATCATATTGTATCATATTGTATCATATTGTATCATATCTTTTTCATGGGATACTGGAAGTACATGTACCAAAATTCTAAAATCAAGCAAGGTTTACCTGTCTGGATTTTATTGAATTTTAAGTCATGTCATTCAGGCATCACATGCCCTTTCTACCCTGTCCTTTTGTTCTGAAGACTCAATTTGTTGGGAGTTTTCACTTTCTCATCGCATCGTATCCTATCCTATGCTATCCTATGCCTTCCTATGCTATCCTATCCCATCCTATCCTATCCATCTGTATTTTTCACTCGAATTTCAAGGCTTCATAGACAAGAAAAAGTCTATACAATCAATTTAACAAAGGGTTGCTAGGTACATGGGTGCCCAACCTAGAAAACATTATGGGGCACTAGGCAACAAGCACAGGGTGTGCATTTAGTACTATGTTCTTATTAATATGTTCATCATATTATTTCTTTCAGTTGCTTTCATATGCTTGAGCATTTTTTCTTGTTTTTGGGTATGGGGTGGGGGCGTAGCTCAGTGGTTGCATGCTGGGCTTCCAACCACTGCAACCCAATTTGATTCCTGATAGAGTTGGGTGGCTGTTTCGTCCCTCATCTCATTGCCATGGTCCATGCCTGTCCATCAGGTGCAGAAATACAGGACATACAGCCCTAATAATCCACCTCTTGTTTTTGGGTGGTGAATATGCCAAGCTTTAGGGTCAAATTGTTCCCCCAGTGTCCTTGGTTTCTGAATCGTTTGATTAATCATTTAGGACCATCAGTGGAGTCTCACTGAATCTTTAATTGGCCACAATATAGATACAGGGAGCAACCATATATCCCATGTCTCAAAATCTGACAGACGAAAATAGTTCATTACAAGCACCAAGGATAAACAGAGAAAACACGATACATGATGGTGTAAAATTAGGACCATCATAAATGCATACAAATTTGCCTTACTTTGATGGTGAAACATTGAGAACATTGAGCATAATTTGAATTAAATTCAATTTACATTTAAACAAGCATTCAGCATGGCATTCATCAAGCTTGTTATTTCTAGAGATGGAAGAAGAATGACATTTCAACATATAAAATTGCACTGCAATCAGTTATGTCACTCAAATAGATAATGTCTCACTTCTTCTATGAATGGAATTTACATTAAAATAGTGCATTTATGCTAGAAGTAAGACTTTTGTCTAGACTTTTGTTTGTTGCTGTGAATAATGTTTTTCTTGCACGATTAAACCACAGTGTTCAAACATTTTTTGTTCTTGAAATACATGCCACCAATTAAATCACTTTTTGGTAATCTTTAATCAAGCGGTTTTTAGATGTTTATTCTCTGTTACTAAATAACAGGAATGATTTAATGTTTTGTTCTAGGACAAGAATCCAGAAACTTATTTCATCGGAAAAGGCAGTTTGCTTAAAAAAGCCACCAGGCCACAAATACCAGTTGTGTCAAAGCTTTTGGTAATGAAAATTGATTGGAAGCAGTGAGTCAGGCAATTGGAGGGGTGACAACGTTCACGCAATCATACAGAAACACTTTTTGGTCATGTTGGACAACGTGGGCATGCAAGAATCAATCACATGTCAGATGTGTTTTAGGTCATTTGCTTAACTATGCATCTTTTACATTTGTAAGCGGTTGACAAATCCCATGAAATTTGCATGATTAATATTGTTTTGATGTTAATAGGGATTAAGTATACATGAAGACCTATTTTTACAGGAATAAATTCATAACTAACGCTAGCCAAAGCAACGTCAGGCTCTCTTGAGGTTAATATTGAAATTTCATCTAAATTCCAGATACCATTTGTTGACTGTTATCTGAGAATTATTCTATTCATGATCATGGCTTTTTAGTTTTTACTACCAAATTTGTTACCCTGATTAATACATAGGGAGCACTTCAATGCACTGATTATTGTTGGACAAGGTTGTATGAGATGGTCTATTTTGCATGACTATTACAATTGATAGTGAGGTATCATGTTTCACCATTTTACTAGATTTTGCCTTCTGCACTTTGCCTTTATATTACTAAAAAGCCAGTCTGCCTTGAGATTGCCAGCCAGCAGCTCATGTCAAGAGGATGAACATCAAAGCACTGGCTTATCATGAGTTGCAGCAGATCTGCCAAAGAAGCATGTCTGTTGTCAGACATAAGGCATGTCCAAGAATAGCGAATTCAAATTTATGTTGGACCTCCACCAAATGTACATGTCTTGGGATCATGCCCTGTCTATTAGAATGATGGTATTTTGGATAGGTATTAGTCATACAAGAATTGGCCTGATTGGTGTACTAATATTGGCAGGGTTTCCTCGAAGATAAACGTTAAACTAGAGTATACACTGAGCATTTTACTACTAAAGGAGAGGATTTATGTGTGAGTTTCACAAACACAGTCCCAGAATATTGGTTGCTGTGACAATGTATATTCTTAATAATTCCCTTGATGTTGATAGCCATAGGCTATCACTGTTGAAAGTTAAAGCATCTCCAAGTTTTTTTAAGATGTTTATGAAACGAACTCAGACGCCAATGAGGGAAATGCTTGCTTGGCTAGCCGTTGTTGCAGAGATGTAGATTTTACTTCTCTTTTAATCAGCACTGAGGAAAGTTTCTTGAAACACTGGAAAAGGTCGGGAACAAATCACCTTTCTTCCCCTTGGAGAACCAGGGGTCCTTGCTAATTGTTTCCGGCAGGTAAAAAATCCTTAAATGTCAAACATTATGCATCTAATTGGTAGCATTCCTAGATTTTAGTCGATGCTAGGATAATCTCATTTGGCAGGCTGATGGAACAAGCTCTGGTCTTGCAAAAGTTTGCCTTTACATATTTCAATGTGTTAATAAGATAAATAATTAATCTACTTTCAAAATGGCAACAAGCTCAAGTCCTGTACAAATTTGCTTCAGTCTGTCAATATTTCAGCGTGAATATGATGGTAATTACTCTACTTTGAAATGTCCTTAGTGAGGTGCAACTGCTTACTAGTTTTGTTAAGTATATATATTAATGCCATTTCAGAAACATGCAGCCACCAATTATTTAAAAGACTATTAACTGCTGGGACTACTATGTATACCTCTTAAGAGGCCCCCTTTTCATGGCCCAAAAGGGGCGTGGCTAGGGGCGTGGCTAGGGGCGTGGCTAATTAATATTCATGAGCTAATTAATATTCATGAGCTAATTAATATGCATGACCTAATTAATATTCATGACCTAATTAATAGACATGACCTAATTAATCTTTATAACCTAATTAATATTTAATATTTGTGACCTAATTAATATTCATCAAAGGGTTTTAGACTAATTAGCTCGTTAATAAGAAAAAGTTAACTAGTATAATCTTTAATTGTCAAAAAGCTAATTAATATTCATGAGCTAATTAATATTCATGAGCTAATTAATATGCATGACCTAATTAATATTCATGACCTAATTAATAGACATGACCTAATTAATCTTTATAACCTAATTAACATTTAATATTTGTGACCTAATTAATATTCATCAAAGGGTTTTAGACTAATTAGCTCGTTAATAAGAAAAAGTTAACTAGTATAATCTTTAATTGTCAAAAGTGCTCATAATTACTTCATTATAAGGCTAATTAACTTTATGAACTAGCAATTTTAATATTCATGAGCTAATTAATATTCATAAACTTTTAGTTCATGAGCTAATTAATATTCGTGAACTAATTAATATTCATGAACTAATTAATATTCATGAACTAATCAATCTTCATAAAGGAGGAGGGGTCTATATATCATTTAAACCAAAGTTATCATAAAAGACAAGATACATTCTCATAGCAGTGAACACAGACTTGAGGTCAACCATAAACACCTGCATGCCCCAAGGCAATATGATAGGTGTTACACATCAATACACATAGGAACACCTGTACACCCCAAGGGCATTTGAGGTCTATCATTTTTATATACCTAAAAATATCCTTCATTACATAAACATCATATATATAATTGGTCAACATGTCTCTGATCAGATGATATTTTACACAATTATTATCTAGCCCTAGGGTATATTTCACAATGACACCTTTTCTAGACAACATGACAGGGTTTATGATTTTCAGCCTATTTTCAATACCTAAGGGTATGACAACATATCTAAAAATAGCCTTTTATTACATAATCATCAGTATATAAGAGCTCTCAACACCACACCTTCATACAGTCATCATGACTAAAAGGAGCTTGTCACCAGATCCACCAGATCCACCCAGAGCAAAGATCCCAAGGCCTTCACCTTACCAGATCAGCCAAACCCATCACAGAGTAGCCAGAAGGTTTGGTTATGAAGAAAGAAGCTTCAGAGCCACATTTAACCAAGACTATGTAGGACACAGACTACTGGACATACATCAAGAACTTGAAGGTATGTTTCAAGAAGTCATTGACAGATCAGGACAGCAACATCAACCTGAAGATAGAGCAAGGATAATCATTCAACATAATGACCTCAAACAGGACATTGTCATTCACATGAGGCCTCAAAACCTCATCACAGCAAAGACTATCATGGACAGAATGGAAAAAGTCCTACAATCAGCTCAGAACATGAGTGTTGACAACTCATTCCACTTAGAAGTAGGGACGCTTCATCATGACAGAGGAGGAGGTAAGGCCTACATAACCATACCCACTCTACCAGATGACAACACACAACTTGTCAGAGCAATAGTTGTTGCCAGAGCCAGAGCCCAAAACCACCCCAGAGCTGCAGAGATCAGTAAGGCATGTAGAGCCAACAAAGCAGGGCCCAGATCTCAACTAGGTCTGGCACTTTCACTTTTAAGGGATATTCCTTTACCCGCTACTCACCAAGTAAAGATTGAAGATCTTCCAAGATTTGAGGATCACCTCAACATGCAGATTATTCTACTTGACCAAGACCGCAAGATTTTATATGGAGGACCCCCCAAGGAGACCACAATTTATCTCTACCAGGACCGCCAAGGCATTAATGCAGTCACAAATATTCAGAGTTTACTACACTCAAGCAACATCTGCAAAATATGTTTCTCCATATACAAGACCAATCACATATGTAGATCTACTAATCAACAAATACCTCCACAGGTAAAAAAAAATAGAAATTCTCTTACCATCACAAACACAGATATAAAGGACAAGAACAACTCTATCATCAGAAAAAGATGTACAATATTCGTCCCCGAACTACCCGACGACTACACCTGCTCAGCTAGGGCAATCACTATCTGCATGGCTAAACTGCGACAGGACCCCCAATTTAAAGCACTCTGCAGACCATCAAGAGCTCACAGAAAAGGCCAAAATTCCCAGTTAGGTAGAGGTCTTCAACTTCTCAAAGATGTCAACCTTCCAGCAGATAGACAGATTCAAATTAGAGAATTCTACAAATTTGAAGATTATCTCAATGTACAGATAATCGTCATAGACAAGGATACAGACCATAGCACTATCTATGCAGGATCCAAGACCAGGGACGACAAGATATTTCTTTACAAAGACGGACAACATTTTCACTCCATTACATCAATATCAGGGCTTCTCGCCAATAAACAAATCTGCACTGAATGCCTCAAATACCACAACAAAAAAACCATACATTTTTGTAAAAACAAATGCATGGTCTGCCTGAGAAAAGACTGCACATGGGAGCAGGCTGTTAAATGTCAAGACTGTAATAGAACATGTCGCAGTTCAGACTGTTTTACCAACCATCGACAAGCGGAGTTATTCAAACAGGGACCTCGCAGAGGAGAAGAAAAGTTATCCAAATGTCAACAATACTTCTTTTGCGGAGGCTGTAAGAAGCTACTCGACACTCTGAAAAGAACAAAAGAAGATCATGTTTGCGGCGAATGGCTATGTCGTCTCTGTCAAGACTACTTTACAGGACACCATCTCTGCTACATGAGAACATCAAAACAAAAAGCCAACACAGGTAAATTCATCATCTTCGATTTCGAGTCTACACAAGACGAGATATTCCAATGCCAAAGAGGCTACAAGCAACACTCGAAGAAGCACGGATGCATTACATGCACAGAAGACTACATATGCTCAACATGTAGAAGATGTAGAAACTGCGACAAATGGTACTGCGGTCTGCAACAACACATACCAAACTTTGTTGTAGCTCAGTCTACCTGCAACGACTGCACTGATGAGCAGACACACTGCCAGCAATGCGGTATCAAATGCCTCACCCAGGAACAAAAGCACGCATGCCAACACTGCTACCAGAAGGAGGTTATTTTCAAAGGAGATGCAACAGTTCAAGATTTTGGTAAATGGCTCATCAACGACTATCACAAAGGCTACACATGTATAGCTCACAATGGAAAAGGGTACGACTTCCTCTTCCTACAGGGATATCTACTTCAAAATGGAATACAACCCTCTCTCACCAAAGTAGGAACCAAGATAATGTACATGAGTGTACCCCAGACAAACATCCGATTCATAGACTCGCTCAACTTTCTACCAATGGCTCTCAAGAAACTACCAAAGACATTAGGACTCTCATCATCATTAAAGAAAGGATATTTCCCTCACATGTTCAATAACAGACAACACTTTCACCAGAGATATTTCCCGAGCTATCCATCAACAGACTTCTACGGTAAAGACATTGACCTACAATGGCATAATAGTCTACAAGGTCCTTATGACATGCACAAAGACATGGAGGAGTACTGTAGGACCGATGTCAAAATTCTTAGAGAAGCATGCATGAAATTCCGTCAACTCATTAAGACCGTAACAGCCTTGGAAACTGAAACAGGAGTCACGACTATAGATCCCTTCTCTCAGGTCACCATAGCCTCTACATGTATGCAGATCTTCAGACAAAACTTTCTCAAGGAACACTACCAAGTAACTCTTGAAGACGGTACCACAGCTAAAGCCACAATGGTAGGAGGCCAATACTACCACAACAACCAGATACTAACTGCTGGAAAGATTAAAGAACAAACCTTCCTAAATTCCGACATCGCCCACATACCACCTCAAGGATATACAGCACGACAGGGGCACAGTTACAAGGCAATTCAATGGCTTGAATATCTTAGTCATACCCACAAAGTCTTCATTCAGCATGCACGTAACATCGGCGAGCTGTCAGTAGGTCAATATAAAGTAGATGGAGCTGATAGCAACGGAGTGCTCTATGAATTTTACGGTTGCCGGTGGCACGGCTGTCCCTCATGCTTTCCTGACAGAAATATCAAAGACAGTTACAACCATCAAACAATTGAGGAGCTTTATCAGAAGACCTTAAAACGAGAGAGTTTTCTAAAGACCACAGCCTCAACAGTCACCACTATATGGGAATGTCATTTTGACAAACATGTCAAAGAAGACCAGATGATGAAGGATTTCGTCACCTCGTTGGATATACCACCAAGACTCCATATCAGAGACTCATTCTTCGGAGGGAGGACATCATCTGTACATCTTCATTATGAGGTGGGAGAGGATGAGAAGATCCATTATTTTGATTATACAAGCCTCTACCCCTCGGTAAATAAATACAGCTCTCTACCTGTAGGACACCCTCAGATATTAACCAAAGATTTTGACTACACCATGAGAGCCTACTTCGGTATAGCCAAAATTAAAGTATTACCACCAAGAGGTCTCTATCACCCCGTTCTACCTTACAGATCAGGAGGCCGTCTTAAATTCCCTCTATGTCGAACATGTGCGGATGAGCACAGACTGTTGCCATGTCAATGCAGTAAGGAGCAGAGGTCCATTATCGGCACATACTGCACTCCAGAAATCATGAAGGCTATAGAGAAAGGTTACATCATCCTCAAGATTTACGAAGTTTATCACTGGGAAAACACTTCAGACAAACTGTTCAGGGAATATGTCGACACATTTCTCAGGATTAAGCAGGAGGCTTCAGGATACCCCGAATGGGTCAAAACTCTAGAAGACCAAGAGACTTACACCCAGAACTATCAAGATGTAGAAGGAGTCAGTCTGAGACAAGAAAACATCAATCACAACCCAGGGCTAAGAACAGTAGCCAAACTAGCTCTCAACAGCTTTTGGGGGAAATTTGGAGAGAAACCAAATCGAGTCAGAAGCCAGTATATCACTGACCCCTCCAAATTCAAGCAATTAGCCAACGATCCGTCTAACGAAATCATAATGATCTACATGGTCAATGAAGACTGCTTGATGATAGAAACCAAAAGTAGAGAAACATTTGAACCTGACAATATCAAGACTAACGATGTCGTCGCCTCATTCACCACATGCTGGGCAAGGCTAAAACTCTATGGACTCATCGATCAGTTAGGACGAAGAGTTCTCTACATGGATACAGACTCTGTCATCTTCACATCCTTCAAAGACCAAGATATACCACCATTAGGAGACTTCCTAGGCCAGTTGACCGACGAATTACCACCAGGCCAATACATAACAGCATTCATCTCTTCAGGACCAAAGTCCTACAGCTACAGACTTAACGACAACACAGAAATAGTCAAATTCAAAGGCATCGTCATGAACCCAGCCAACAGTCAACTCGTAACTTTCGAAAACATCCAACAGGTCATTACCCAAGGTCAAATCATCAGACTCCCCACATACAATATGTTTGTAAGAGATAAAGTACATGGCCGAGTTTTTAACAAGGCCTCTTACAAGACTGTAAAGCTGGTTTATACCAAAAGGGTATTACTAGATAATTACGATACTCTACCATATGGATATTAATATGTAAATGTGTACATATGTAAATATGTAAATATGTAAATATATGTATACTTAGCAAAGAGGCTGTACAATGTTTGTAACGATTCAGTTATTTCTACATGAGCTATAAATAAAGAGATCAAACAAATTCACAATCAGTTTGTCATGGAGACTCAATCGATAAACAACGAGAACTGGCATGTCTTGGGAGTTAAGATACCCAAGAACGAGGTAGTATTTTTTAGCCAAATTATCATACTCTACGTAGTAATAATAGCATGCATCGTCAATCTATCAATCAGTCACCCTCTCAGCGAGCTCTGGGTAGGACTTTTAAGCAGCAGTATAGGATTTCTTCTACCGAACCCTACTATAAAAGACAGAAGAGTACTAATCAATAATGGATAATTATTTAAACTCTATTTACTATAATACTAGTAAGCCTGGTAGTTACTCAGGAATAACCAAGCTCTGGCAAAGTATCAAAGCCGAAGGTAACCCCCATAAACTCAAGTTTAAAGATGTAAAGAAATGGTTATCAGAGCAGTACACCTACCTGGTACACAAACAACCTACACTAAAATTTAAACGAGAATCAATTATAGTAGGGGAAATGAACGAGATTATGGATACTGACTTAATGGACGTTCAGAAATTTAGCAGGAGTAATGATAGAGTAAAATATCTGGCAGTATTCATTGATTTATTTTCAAGATATCTAAGAATTGAACCCATGAAAAGTAAAACCGGCGAAGATATGGTTAAAGTCATGAAAATAATTTTCAAAGATAAACTCATTGTAAAAGAGTTAAGAAGCGATCAGGGTAAAGAATACACGGCTAAAATTGTCCAACATTACCTGAAGTCTAGAAACATAAACCATGTACTAGCTTATAATGTTTACCATGCAAACTATGCTGAACGAGTAATCAGAACAATCAAATCACGAATATACAAATTCTTTACCAAACATCAAACTCATAGATACATCGATCAGCTTCAAGAGATTGTTTCTAGTTATAATAATACCAAGCATTCTTCAATAGGTATGCCCCCTTCACAAGTCACCAGAGAGAATCAGCAAGAACTTTACGAAAAGCTATATTTACCCATCGAGCTTAAAAGAGAAAGAGAACTCATTATATATAAATTTAACATAGGAGATAAAGTAAGATTATCCTTAGCCAGAATGCAGTTCGAGAAGGGGTTTGACAGGAAATGGACAGAGGAAATTTTCAAAATTGATAAAAGAACTGCTTCACACCCACCACGTTATAGAGTAACCGATTTAAATGAGGAAGATGTTGACGGCAGTTTCTATGAGCAGGAACTACAGATGAGCTTGATCACCGACAAGACCCTATATAAGATCGAGAAAATTCTCAGATACCGCATTAGACAAGGGGTGAGAGAGGCACTAGTTCGTTGGTTAGGATACAGCAAGAAATTTGACTCCTGGATTCAAGCTTCAGAAATTATAAAATATGAATGACTTCTATATTATACTCAACAGCAATCATAGCTCAGAAATTTTTCAAAACACACCAGTTAATTTTAAAGTCAGGCTTAACAGACCATTAAGACTAGAGGCCGGCTGGAAAGTAGCACTCTGCCAATACAGATCTACAGTAGCCCCTCATATATATGTATGCAGTAACATCTGCAACTCTACCATTGTCGGTCAAAAGCAGCTAAATATACTAAGATATGTACCCGATAAAGAAAAGAATCTAGACCGTTACTATGTAACGGTTGCTCAGAACTTTATAGATAGTATACACATTTACATATTAAATGCCTCTACAGAACAAAAACTTGAGATGACTGAAGGGGCAACATTCATCACGCTACACTTTGTATATAAACCTTAGCAGACTAGGTTCTAATCATTCTCATCAAAGACATCGACATGGAAGCATATTTTTCTACTCAGGGAAGTAGACCTACACCCTTTTTAACTGATGGCCTCAGACGTTATTCAGGAGCAGACAACCCTCAATACATTATAGAAAACTCTAAGGTTGTCAAAGACCTACCCAAGATCAAGATTGAGCTGATATCGGATATCAAAAAAACTTTTGACCAGACCAAAGAGGAGATGTCTACTGTTAAACGTAAGAGGAAAACCCTGACAAAGCCGCCGACTAAGAGAAGAAAGACAACATCAAATAAATCTAAACCCAAAAGTCGAAAAAGCCCATACATTAAAAAGAAGTCAAGCAGTCAACATCGCAAGAAATAATGGATGCTAAAACAACTAGTCTACCACAACTTGACCTTTTCTCACCACCAGCACATCAACAAAATGTCGAAAGGCAGTATTATATGGATTACAGACCTGTCAACCAACTGACAGATGACGGCCCTATCCTATTCGATATCAACGAACAAAAACATTTTCTGGACCTCTATAACAGTCAGCTGTATGTAAAAATGAAGATTGTTAAACAGGACAATACAGGTATGGCTGCAAATAAGAAAATAGCACCTGTAAACAACAGTCTACATTCACTATTTGAGAAAATCTCTGTTTCATTGGAGGGTAAAGAAATTAGTTCATCTAGCAACTACCCCTATAAAGCTATGTTTAGTACTTTACTGACATATGGTAAGGATGCTAAAAATTCTCAACTAAGAGCTCAAGGCTATGTAAAGGACGATTCGGATCAGATAGACTTGATTGATCTTAATAAAGGAGCTCAGATAAAGAAGGACCTCTTTCAAAAGTCCAACATTGTAGAATTTCAGGGTCCTCTTTATGAGGATATTTTTATGCAAAAAAGGTATCTACTAAACAATACAAGATTAAATATAAAACTCGATAGAACCTCTAATGAATTTGCACTCATTAACCATGAACCTACAGGTACTTATAAAATTCACCTGGAAGAGGTATTGTTTAAAGCTCACATGATCCAGCTCGATCCTCGCACACAGTTTGCTATCAGCAAGTCATTAGAAACTAGACCAGCGCTCTACTGCTACACTCAAAGAGAAATTAGAGTAGAAAATATAAACACAGGATTTACCTCAGGGACCCTTGATAACATTTTCCCCAACAGACTACCCTCAAGAATTCTTATCACACTGGTACCAGCAAAAGCATACAATGGCGATTTTAAACTCAACCCCTTCAACTTCAAACCATATGATTTGCAAAGAATAACGCTCACCGTAAATAATGACACTATCAATACCTTTACACCTACTTTTGATCACGAGCAGGGGAACGGAGTTGCTGCCAGCTATCTCAGTCTCTATGAGACGTTTAGAGAGCTGGGTAATGATTTTGGTAATGATATTTCGTTGTATGACTATGCCCACAGTTACTGCATGTATGCTTTTAATATAAAGCCTGCTTATGGTACATCTTACACGTCTGACCATGGACATGTCCGTCTGTCTCTGAATTTCAAGAAAGCTTTGGACGAGCCTGTAGTATTGATGATTCATGCCGAAACCCCGGCAGTTATGGAAATAACAAACACTCGAAACATCACCGTTAAATAACTGTTATCTTATTACAACGAACTCATTCGTCATGCAGAGACCAGCCACAGTAGACACATCTTTTACAGTAACGGCTAATACCCCTGACTCCTGGAAGGCCATGTCTGAAGACAAAGTGCTCGCACTTTTAAATACACCCTGTAATATAATAATATCATCGCCCAGTCAGGGAGGGAAATCAACATTTGTTTATCGTTTACTGAAACATGATATGTTTCGAGAAACACCCGAAAAAATTCTATACTGCTACAACAGCGTATGGCAGCCAATGTTTAGTACGTTAGAATCAGAAATGGATAATATATCATTTCACTATGGCATGCCCAGCAAGGATGATTTGGAAACCTTTCAGACTCTAAGTAGTAGCCACTCTGTAATTGTATTTGATGATCTAATGATTGATGCTATGAACACCGATGCAATTTTAAAACTTTTCACAATAGGTACACATCATAATAACTGTTCAGTTATCCTACTGACCCATAATTTGTTTTTAAAGTCAAAACATTCAAGAACTTTAAATCTAAACACACATGTTTTTGTCATAATGGCTAACAACAGAGATAAGGGGCAGATCACCTCTCTAGGTCGACAGCTAGGTTATAGACAGCTCCTACAGGCTTACCTAGCAGCAACAACTACACCTTACTCATATTTTGTTATTGACTTACATACTAAAACTGATAAGAATTTAAGATTACGGTCAGACATTTTTCCTGACGAGGGCCCTACAGCTATTTATAAGGCTGAGTAACATTTAAAATGTTCATTCACCATTATGACAGCGCTAAAAAAGAACATGCCCTTTATCAAGCTATTAGCTACAGCGGAGAGTAAACAGAAAGATAGCCTACTTAACACAATGAGCAGGAGTCAGCTAGAACTGCTTAGACAATTAGCAAGAAATATTATCGAAGGAGAGTTGATTGTCAGCAAACAGTCTAATAAAGAGTTAGGTAGATATAAAAACAAACTCATTAAGCTGGCAGATAGCCGAGAGAAAGGACGAAAACTACTCTGTCTAAAGCTCAGAACAGCTTGGCCTCGCATTATTAAAGCTGTTTTACCCCAACTAGAACTACTGGAATAATGAAACATTTTGTAATACCGGAGTCAGCATATCATAGACTTAAGAATAAGCAGAAAAAGGATCATCAACCAGAATCTACTAAACAGTCTGACGTAATATTTGAACAGCCTGAAGAGACCAACGATTCATTCATCACAGATGCATTTCCTAAATCTTCAAAAGAAAGGGCATTGAGACTTGTCACCTACATCAGAAGACATGATCCTGAAATAACATGGTCATCAAATGGAGTAGTCACAGTTGGCGGCAAGCTGATTGAAGGATCCAACATTATCGATTTACTTAGAGCAGCCATTAATGGTACAATAAGAAAACCTGAAGGTTGGACAGATTTCTTAGAAGCTTTGAGACATATCAATACTCCCTTGTCACTCATGACTCTAACACCCCCAGGCGTACAAATTAAGAGATCCAGATGGCTAACACACTAAGACATTCATAACTGATATTATGTATTATATCTATAACCTTGGCCTGAGGGCTAACTGATATTATGTAACATAGCTATAAATAACTACAGAGGGTATACCCTCAAGATATTAATAACTTCTATTATGTAACATATCTATAAATAACTACCAATCAACAGACACTTTTAGTCTTGAGACCGCATATATAAGAAGACCAGAATCAGTACTAACTATTCAGAACTGAACACCATGTCTACTACATCCTCAACCGTCTTCAAGCATAATTTCGGGCAGAACAGCCAGGTATCCTTAACAGAATGGCAAGGGGAGAGAAGACTAAGTCTTAGAGTATTGGATGGCACCTACCCTGCAAGAAAATACCTATATCTACCACAAGGAGCTGTCAGGAGTCTACTACAATTGACACCACAAGCTTCACAAGCTTTGGCAGCAAAGGAAGAGAGATTTTTTGATCTCAACGAAGACATAAGACTATCAATTACCAGAGGATGTATTGATATTCGGCTGAGATGGACACCTCCCTATGAAACTGAGAAGGTTTTCACCAAGAGAGGCCTCTACATGAAGCAATATGAATTTGAGCAGCTTATTGATCTGTTAAACGATCATAATCAATGTTTCATTTAATGTATTAACTGTCTAAAAAATAAACATTTCAACCTGAACACTTGACTTTGTCATGTCTAAACCACACAAGCCTATCTATTTCAAGGCCGATACTATTAAACCACGAAAGTATGTATCTTTTAATTTAGAAAAGAATATCATATATCATATAGAGTTAAAAGATCCTTGCCGCGATGGGTTGATTTGGCAGCTGGAAGCTATGAGGAGACTTCATGAGGAAAAACACAACTTAACCATGAACAGTTTAATATAGAGATATAAAAACACATCAAAATAAAAACAATTTTTAATCACCATAGCCAAATTACCTCAACTGATCCACTTCATACAGAAACTAATTCATCTCTTGTAATGCGACTTGAAGGCCTGTAAAGATAGTTATAAAAACAGAACACTCTACAGACTACTGTAGGACGAATAAAGATGGCGCCATACTCATAAAGTTTCAACACATCATACAGAAATTGGCAGTTTACCTAAATACAGTACATGAGCATCATTTCATTCATAAATTACCTCCAACTTCTAGCTCGTCTCTCGGCGATCTTTTAATGAAGAGACTGTCAACATCACGCATGACTAACTCTAACATCGACGCACCTTAAGTGGAAATAACTGTCGGCAGTTCTTGAAATATTTTCGTAAACAGGTACATAGCATCTATGACAAACACTAAATTTAGGGTAGTAATTAATTAGAAAATATATATATATATATATATATATATATATATATATATGTATATAATCAAGCTTCACGAGTCTCCGCTCTAAAATTACATAATCTATATCCAGGACAAAGTAAAGGCAGGCGCCATAACACCAGGCATCTTCAGCGCCCCTAGCGGTAAATTCATGAGGCGTCTGATAATTGGATGCTAACTCATGATACCTTTGACCCGAGATTTTACTTTAAGATGTTACATGTAAAAGGAGTCAAAATAAATCTTTAACATTTAATATAAGTCTACTGAAATGACCAAAAAGCGCGAAAGCGATGCTCTAGACTTGTAAGACAAACAAACAAACAACTTTTAGTTTTAAATATTTATATAGATCTGAATAGAACTAATATTACAATATATATATATATATATAAAGCTAGGCCTACAGTCTCCTGGATGAATCTGCAAGTAAAAACAATATAAATATAAATATATATATATATATATATCTAAGACACATTACACAGAAAGTATAGAGATATAAAATATACTAACTTAGGCTACACCTCGTTGCATAAGTATTTTCAACTTGTGTGGACGAGGTTGTGCAGGGTAGATACTCTTGACAAAATGGCCCTTGACGCTGATTCTAATAAAGTAGGTTTCCCCGCATTTAGGCTCCCATCCTGCAACGTCATCAAGCCGTAGAAAATAATTTTTTACGCTCCCTCCATTATCATAAGGATCGAGATGTCTTTCTGTGAGTTTTGTGCAGTGTGATAAGAGCATCTCCCTTGTAGGGTTGACTTTAAACTGTGACTTTACCATAACGTTTTTAAGTCCTAACATATGATTTGACTCAATATGAGCAAAAGCCTCCATAGTAATTTCCATACTTTCGAAACTAGCTTTAAATGACGATTTATATTGATTTGGCAATGTCAGTGATCAGAATGACTACTGAAACTTGAAAAAAAGGGGAACTTGAATTTAAGGGGAGGGTTTTCAGCAGACTCTGCAGGATTGGCCGTATAATGTAGGAAGGTGTTAATTTAGCCTGAAGGATGCTGCAATGCTGAGGCTTTCATGTAAACTGTTACTCTTTATCAAGCTACAGACATACGCTCACCTATTTTGAAAATGGCTACAACTCTACTGAACGCTGACGAGAACCCCTGCCATATCTGTTGTCAACAGCCTTCTAGACACAGTTTCAAATGCTGTTTTAGAAACGAGGAAATGAAGTTATGTAGGGATTGCATTGAGTCCCTGGTAATGCGTAAGCTCATCGCCGAGATTGCCGAAAGTCGACCAATTGACCTGTCTCAAAGCTACAAACTACAATGTCCATTCTGCCGGCAGAACTACGACATGATATACGACTCGACAGGATGGGGGGAGTACATGATTGAGGACTTCGTCAATCTTGGTCAATCAATAGTCCTTATCAAGCTCTCAAAAGAACACTATAGGGAAGAGATAGAGACTCTGAGAACCAATTTACGAGATCATCATCACAGTCAAATGGCTGGACAGAGAAGACGCATGACTGAGGAGGTTCTTCTACCTTTGACACGTCTACTGAACGTTGAGCATAGGCGCATAACACGACTTGTCACACCGAGACGTTAATCATGAACTTTACCAACTGTAAATAGGATTGATTAAATTACCTGATATATTCTTTAATAAACTAAACTTTTCTCCTTTTATTAATTCTTGATTATTGGTATTTGATTGATCTGTATTATTGTCACTTTAAATTGGATATTAAAGAGAATTTCCCTATGTATATATATCTCTGTCTAAGTTATTTTCAACACCATATACCAACGATAAATCTGACTACTACTGTAGACTGCCAAAAAAAAGTAGCTAAGTAATTTGTATTAAGTAGCTCGTGTATGAGGTGAAAATGACAGCTATTTTTAAAATAACCGGAGTCTAAGAACTATTCATGAAAGAACAGTTATGCAATTCTGCAATAAAACAGCTTTGTACTTGTTTAGCCTCAGGCCTTGAGACAGGGTAAAGAGCAGGAGGCTTAAGATGCAGCTGGAGTCTTGACACGCTTAACCCGAACACCTCGGACGTTACATAATATGGT
Source organism: Alitta virens (assembly GCA_932294295.1). Taxonomy (NCBI): domain Eukaryota; kingdom Metazoa; phylum Annelida; class Polychaeta; order Phyllodocida; family Nereididae; genus Alitta; species Alitta virens. Next base: position 73,608,858 of record OW028573.1, on the reverse strand, counting down.
TCAATAGAACGAAGTATACAGGGGGATTAATAATGAACATAACTGCCAAACAAAGACAATATTTGTAAGTAATACATTTTGATGACACTGATACATCAAATATGATTTCCATATAAATATGTAGCAGGCTGAGAGGTACCATATCACATTCTACTACAGTTACTACAGGATCACAATAATACTATCACATATAATTAAGGAATTACCGCAATGATCGCCGTTATGCTGAGAGTTTTTATCTTGTCATGCGTGTTGGCCTGTCGTCAGGAAGCGCCAGGAATACTGATCTGCAGTGACGATGACGTTGAAGATGTCAGATATCTGAATCTAGACACCATTGAAGAGATTAGGTAAGGACTATAATTTTAATCACATATATTGTAATATAATGGGTAAGGACTGCACAGCGCTTTAATATATAGCAGCATGCATCCCCCTATGCATTTTGGTTACACCTTAATAGACATGATGATAGCTGAAGATAAAGGCCATTATATATACCTGTATAGCGTCATAATGCCATAGTTATTAAAGCATCCTAAGTAATTGGTTGCATGATTTTTATGTAAGAGTTAGTAGTCATTAAAAACATGTACCCCAAGAGAGATGTTTAAGTTATAATTAATCAGAAAAATTATTTATTATTCATAATCAGCATTTCATATATTTGCCAACTTACCTAATTAGGAATCAAATAATCCTAAAATATATGACAGAAAATTTTTTCAAAGATGTTAAGTTTTAATATCATTGGTAATTATGTCATTTATTCAGATTTTTCACACGCTATGAAGACGAGGTTGTAGATCAGCTGTCAGGAACAGACGCATCTGTCAAGATCGTGTTTCAGTCAGGCAGGATTGTCAACATACCTCTGGAGGCTTCAAGACCTCGGCACTCAGACACCCCACCTACAACAACTGAGGCCGCCCCCGTAACAATTGCCACCAATACTGAGCCGATAACCGACGTATTGACAGACGCTGACTTGACAGATAAAGCCCCAGAGGGTCAACAACACACAAAGTCTCCTAAGATGAAAACCATCAGGATGTCGAGAAGTCACCCTGCATTTTTGAAAATGATCATACCTGTGACTATAGGATCGACTGTGACAGTCTTAGTGGTGATTATTATCTGTATCAAGGGTAAGTAACAATATATATACTGAAATTTACTAGATATACAGGAATTTATGACAAGACTTAAATATTATTAGACATGATAAGCTAGACATATATATATTTTTTTTTGCAGTAATCATAAAGAGATTTCGCCATTTTGAACGAATTGACCGGGATATTCGTCAAAGGGAAGCCCTGGAAATGGAGAGACTGCAACGGAGACTGGACGAGCTGGACGAGATGAATGCTGCAGCTATCATACCTCATGAAGAGTCAGATGAAGAAGGTGAATAAACTTATAATATATATATATATATATATATATATATATGTATATAAATAATGTATTAGTCTAGAAGTAATTAGTATATTTACTATCATAGTATTTTGCTTTTAGTTATGTTCAACTTTCACCGAGAGAATTGGGATACTTCAAGTCAGGGTAGCGAAAACAGCGGTATGTATATGTCATTATTTTACTGGTAAATTATGATGAGATTAATTATATACAACGAGTAAAGCGATAATATCTATATATTATATATATATATATATATATATATATGAGGGACTCATTTTCAGAGCGTTCTATTCCAGAAGTCAGACAGCGTCGACAAAGACGTAAGGCCTTCTTGGATGCTTGCGACAGCATGAAGAATTGTTATTAGGTAATTTTTTAAGATAAAATATGGTAAAAGCTTTTAAGGACTTTAGAATCCATCAAGTTATTGATTTAATGTTGTATATTTTTTGCAGATAAATCTGAACAACCAACATTTTTTTTTTGTTTGGTAATTTATTTTTTGTATTATACTTTATTATCGTTTTCTTAAACATCTAATTTTTGTATCACCATTTATGTCTTTTTTAATTTTAACCTAAAATAAAATACATGATAAAATGTTAAACACGACTTGTTCTTGGTTTTATAGAGTTAAAATAGTAAAAGACAACTGTTATATCAGGTTGAAATATTTTTTATTTTCAAGTCAATAGATACAAGGATTTACAGAAGGGTTCATTTTAAAATAGTGACTCGTCTGTAACATGCAAAATTTCATTTAACGGCCTCAAAACCCTGGTAAAGAGCGCATGCGTTTGATTGAGTTGACGTATGTTCATCTTTTCTACAGTTTCCTCGAGGTGTAAGTTTGCAACATTTGCAGCCTCTGTTACCTGATTGACTTGTACCATGACATCAATATCCCTGTATTGTCCTTGAGGGTTAACGATCATTATATCCTTTGTCTTACATAATGGACAGGTTACAGCCTTTGTCGGATCTTTGTTTAGATCAAGTACAGCTAGAGTGATGTTACGGATGATGTTTTTCTGAAGACATCTGTGGCAGGTCTGCATCCTTTTATTACTCTGTACGTAACAGCATGAGTACGCAAATTTTGCGGTTAGCTGTTTGCAGAGTTGACATTTTCTTGAGGCCCTAATTTCTCTAAGAAGTTGGTCTGTTAGAGTTAACAGGAAGAACATATCAAGACTTATGGAGAGAGATGAATTCTGGAGACACTTATATATGAATAGATTATATAACATATTTTATTTTTAGACCTATGATAGTATAACTCTCTTTTATGCATCATAAAAAATGTCACACTCACAATAATTGGGTAAAATACCCTTGGCCCTGAGACATGTTCACACATATATTTCTAGGTATATAAAAACTATGAAGGGTCATAAAAAAAAAAAAGAAAAGAAAAAAAAAAATGCCTCAGGATATGCAGGTGTTCATGACCAATATCAAGAGGTTGTACTGTGTGGAACACATACCTCATCTATTTTGAGCACTTTGATCTAAATAATATATTTAGGATTACAAGTTATGTAGCAAGCATACTTATTTAATAAGGGTTCCTTTTCCTTTATGAATATTGATGAGTTCATGAATATTAATTAGTTCATGAATATTAATATTCATGAACTAAACTTTTATAAATTTTAAAATTGTTAGCTCATAAAGTTAATAAGCATTCTAATGAAGTAATTATGAAAAAAAAGAAGATTTTTTTCTCATTAACTTTTCCTCATTAACGAGTTAATTAGGACCAAAACCTTTGATGAATATTAATTAGGTCATGAGTATCAATTAGGTCACAAGTATTAATTAGGTCACAAGTATTAATTAGGTCATACATATTAATTAGTTCATGAATATTAATTAGCCACACCTAAGATAATTAGCATTCTAATGAAGTAATTATGAACACTTTAATCCATTAAAGAAAAAAAAAATTGATTTTTCTCAATAACTTTTCCTTATTAACGAGTTAAATAGGACCAAAACCTTTGATGAATATTAATTAGGTCATGAGTATTAATTAGGTCATGAATATTAATTAGGTCACAAGTATTAATTAGGTCATGAATATTAATTAGGTCATGCATATTAATTAGCTCATGAATATTAACCACGCCCCTTTTAATGCATATTAATTAGCTCATGAATATTAATTAGCTCATGAATATTAATTAGCCACGCCTCTAACCACGCCCCTTTTAGGGCTAGGAAAACAAGTACCTCCCCATACATATATAGTAGTGCTGGGACTGCAGTCTTGATACTTGTATCAGACAAAATTCAAACAGACTGAAGCTTCAACCTAACCTTAAAAGATAACAGTTGTTTTGTGTCATACACTTGCAACATTGCCTCTAGTCACTGAGCTGATACTGATAAAGGCCTTGGTCACTCATCTATAAACCTCCTTAATGTGCATCAAGAAAGTGTCTCCCTCAAGCTACTATCGATGCTGAATGTATACAGTGTGAGACTGTGTCCTTGTACAGCATCGCGAAGGTGTATGAGCAATCTGTTTCCTTAGAAATTACTGCTATCTTTTTTTTTAGTAATATCACAGTACCTCGGTAAGACAAAATAGTTCACAAACAAGAAATTCAGGTTAATTTCAAATAAAACTTGCTGTTTACAGGCTAGAATATTGAAGTAATATTCACTAAAACGATTAAAGCCCATTGCTCTATCAAGCACCAAACTGCACAAAATGGACCGAACTGTTGGCTACCGTGAAACCTAAAAGCAAGATCTAGTTGCACCAGAGTAGACATGCAATTGCCTGACGTGTCACAATTTTGCAGAGATGTAAAGTGCTTGTAGAAGAGCAGCACATGCAATCCGATAAACATTATGTTAAACATTAAAGCCTGCGATAGGGCAGGTTCTCTTGTTAGCCAATGCATATTTCCAAATCACCAATCATGTATTGGTCATATCATAGTCCTACTTAATACTCTGAAATGTATTGGTATGCCTTCTTTTCTACCATTCTAGAGATGTGGGAACTGAGTGCAGGTACACGTGTCTTTACTTATTGGCTCCAAGCACTGCAAAGCAGAAATTAAAGCTGATTGTCATCTCCCCAGCATGAATTTAATGTCACAATCATGAGAAGACAATTAATCATAGTAAGTCAGGCACAAAAAAGATATGATCTGCTATGAAGGGTGTGAGGGTGATATCATATTCAAAACGTTAACATGTCTGTGCTGGGCAGATGAGCTAGACAGGAATTTTAGGTTTGTGCATTGTGTAGTGTCACCCACAGAGTTTACCAGGAGGTCCAAGACTTTCAATGGCATATAGACTGATGCATTCAACTTAGAATGGAACTTTAAGCTGTGTAATTTAGGCTAAATCATATCTATATTGTTGAGACAACATATTTTGAACTGTAAACCATGTATGAATACATTCTACAACACACATTCATATATCTTTCTGATGTTTGTAACAGCATAGTTGACTACACATTGCACTGATCTGTGCTTGGGCCTGTTAGAAAATATAAGGCAGGCAACAAGAAGAGATGAGTTCACTGCCCAGCATCTTGACAGCTTTGTTTGCCAAGCAGGGGTTACTGAGTAGCTGAACAGTCTAACCTGAAGGCCATATTGGGCTGTCACGATACCAGAGAGCCAACAAGATTCAGATTCCAAAGCAAATGCAATGTATATAATTATGCAGATGACAACACACTGTCTTTCTCACACAGTAACCCAGCTATAATTAACAGCACATTAGAATAAGCCTCTCACCAAGCAATGAGATGGTTTAATGTAAACTTCATGAAAGTCAACCCATCTAAATTTCAGGCCATCTGCCTTAGCAAAGAGAATGTATCTATTGACGTTGAAATTGGTAGTCATGTAATCAAGTCAGACACCACTGTTCAACTACTAGGGGTAAACTTTGATAACAAGTTAAACTTGCATAACCATGTATCACTTATCTGTAAAAAAAGCAGCTTGGCAGATAAATGCCCTCCAGAGGCTATGTAAAAACCTTGACTATACGAGTAAACTCAGGATCTATGAGTCTTTTGTAGCTTCAAACTTTGTTTATTGCTCAACTATCTATAATTTTTTTACAATAGGGCAGGATAAAAAAACTTGAAAAATGAAACAAAAGGGATATAAGACTCATCTGCAATGACTACAATAACCCCTATGATAACTTATTGTTAAAGACAGGTAAAAGAATATTATATTTTATACGTAAAATTAATCTTGCTGAATCTGTTTACAAAGTGCTTTACGATATAGCATCTCCAGTGGAAAATTCCTTCTTTACTAGACAAGTCACTCCATATGATATAAGGGATAACTTCAAATTAATGAAACCAGTGTATAATACAGACCAATTTGGCATGCGTTCAATTGCTTATCAAGGTCGTCTGGTATGGAATGCGTTATCTATCAATGTAAAGAACACAACTGATTGCATGCTATTCAAAAATTCAAAATTTTAAGAAGCAGCAGTGTTCTTAGTGCATGCTAATGTGGCAACTGCATTTGATGTAAAAGAAACAGCCTGTAAAATTTTATTTACACAATGTTACCAACTCATCTATTTATTTCATATCTACGCATTTGTAAATATTTCACCTTGTTTATTGTCACAACTTTCTGTCCGCGAAAAGCTTTTATAGCTTGTATTTTATTGTTATTTGTATCACCACCGACTTTAAATAACATTTTATCTTATCTTAAATGCAGGCAAAATTTAATTTAATAATTTAAAACTCACAAAACCAAAATTAAGCTAATCTAGTAACTACTTTCAAATAAAATACATATTCTGATGTAACACATCTTAGAAGCAAAGCCATATGAAGGTAAAATTTGCTTCCAGAATTTCTTCACATGATTAACTAACCATGCACATCCAAAATGAGGACATAACTGGGCTATCCAGTTGATTGCTGCATTAGCTATGCATATAAGACTTAGTCTGCCATAACTTCCTGCGGATATGTTGAGTCCGCAGGAAATCTATCACTCACTTGGAAATAAGGGGGCTGTTAGAGATTGTCCTGGGCTGCCCAGTAGATAGGATCGAATGTAGGCAATCATATGGTCCAAAGCTCTTGACTGAATGCTGTGTCTGTGGACAATGTTCTCCACTTGTTGTATGCTTTGAGAAATGACAAAAATTGTGGCATTCCTTTTCAACAAAGACCAGGTGAATATCAATACCATTTTCCTTAATGGGTTCTGGTGAATGCTAAAATTGGCACATTTGACTAACAGGCCTTATCGTTTATTTGACAACAGTACACTTGATAAAAATCAGCCACTGCTTTCCACAAATATATGCATACCTCACAACTACCACAACAGAAATATGGTCATTAATGATAATACATGGAAATATAACTAGATTTAATGTATTTTTAGATTTGTGTCCCAATATTGAATTAATTTCATCAGGGAGTCACATATAATTCACAAGAATATAGATAAATCCCATTCTGTCCTGCATGCAAGTTACTGAAGAAAGGTTCCATATTGGATCACGGTACTTGTGGCTACAGTGATGCTTTTAGGGTGGATTGTGTCTTTGTTGAACTTGACAAGGATCAGGATGAGCTTTTACTATTGAGAAAGGAAAACATGATCGATTCATAGTCAGCGTTAATTGGTGCCTGAACAGGGAGCTCAGAAGCTCATAAGTGTTTCACAAAATTGTGATATATATTCGAAACGCCATTTTCAGTTGCACCACTCTTGTTAGATCACCCTAATTAGTGTCAATGAGTTAGTATCTGAACACATTGAGGAGTTTTTTGCCAGAACATTAAATTTTCTTCAATTCTTGGTGAGTGCATCGATTTTGAGCATTTGCAAATAGACAATACTTAAATTGTGTACTTTAAAGGTGAATATCAGACTTACAGTAACCGGAAACCGGCATTTTAGTTTGAAATAACTCAACATTTTAGCACAGGCTGCCAAGTTTGACTATTGGTAAGTATTCTCAATGCACACCTCTCACTGCAACAATCAAAATTGCTGCTTCAGGCCATTTGTGCTGCAATATATAGGGGCAAAACTGAGTGGGACTACCTGCTACTATGTATAACATCTGCAGTATGGCAGTATGGCATCACTCTGATACACCATGATGTACAATATATGGCCAACTAGAACCAACTGTACTAAATCACTGCCTCCGAGTACACTTAACATTGCAATATTATAATGGATTTTGTGTACGGTAGCACTAATATCTGGAGAGAGGCACTTCCATCCCTGTACATTAGGGTGGCTCATCGATGAGTGAACAGGGCTTTTATCATTATGAGCAGAGTGACTAGAGGCAGTGTTGCGCAAGTGCATGACAAAGCGCAACTGTAATCTACTAAGGTTGGGCTGGTGAAACTGTCTTTCTTGGAATTCTGCTAGCCTCTTTTGCTTTGTCAGCCCTTTGTGTACCTTATTATTAACCACAAATAGCATTCTGAATATACCTTTAACAACATATTGTAACTTTAAATACAAATAGCAGCGGTCTGTCTTATCTAAATATGATCACAACAAACATAGGGCATTAGAATTTTTGGGAACAAGGAGTGAACAGAAATAACTTCAAGTTCATCTCATTTATCGACTAATTATTCATATTCCAAACCGCCAATGTAACTGCTAATTAAAATGAATTATGCTAATTTAAGAGAGCATAATTTTCTAATTCAAGTGTTGAAGAACAAACAATTTGCAAATGGCAGAGAAGTATATGAAAAGGTTGATTTAATAATATTAATGTACTAATGGCAGGCACACGTATCAGAAAAGGTCATTATATTAAGTTACTTATGGGTAATCCATTTAGCTCCTCGTCATGCATATACGGTCATAACAAGATCCCAGGTATTCCGGTGTCCTTATGTCCTTATCCCTCTTTTCTGCCTCTCACAAGTAACTCCCATCTATGGTTGCTCTTGTTCGACAGTATTTCTATGCGTTTTTGATTTTCTGCTGACGTCAGCGTGATGTCGTCGCTATCAAAACAATGTAGAAACAATGCTGGTCTGATTTGGAATTCTATCTGGGTATTCTGATGTATTGGGTGCTTTTATAATATTTTGTGGCCAGTTGATTTTGCAGATTCACCTCAATCACCTAGTATATATGTTTGGTAGCATGGTTTAGAAAGAACTGGTGTTTGAAAAGATGGTAAATGATAGCATATGGTTCACTCCTGGAAACACCTTCCCTAGTGTAACTGATAGCCACAGTTCATGTATCTGTAAATGGGCCATTTGGATGTAAATACATGTATTGCAATGAATAATTGTGAAAGTGATTTGTCGGAATCGTGATAGGCATTGTAGGCATTGCCACTTTAATGGGAACTGATCATATTTAAGCTCTGGCCACAGCACAAAATTGGGAGCAGCAGCCAAAATTACTATGTTACATATTGCAATAATTAAAGTTTAGTATGTCTTACCACATGTAAAGAGCCAAAGCCCAAAGACTCACGAAACCAAGTCCATGATAGTCAATCCAGAAATATTCTGGCCTCAAGTTGCTGGTATTCCCACAGGACATCAATACCTTTTTCCCTTTCATTTGCTTTGGTGCTCTTCAATGCACTACTGAGCCATGTTGTCTTTCCCAGTCTGTTTACTTCTGGTGGACCTTTTTCGCCATTTTAATCCTGTATTTGATTCTTCCATGTCTAATTACATGATTTAATATATAATATTCTGCATAAAATACTTCTACAAATGAAGTTGAGTAATTTTGCAAATCCATATACGTAAATATCTCGTAATTCTTGAATGATACAGACATGTATTTAAAAAGTAACACATTTGAATCCCACAGAAATTATTTGATCTGAAACCATACTTGTATGTGTGGCTTTGAAAAATCACAATATGCATTAAATATTGACTCCTTGGCAAACAACCATGGCTTTTTTCATGGAGAGCAACTTTGAATGCTTTGACTGGACTATAGTCGTCTTTGACAAAACAGTCAAAGCTGCAAATGAATGAAACAGAGTATCAATCTAATGTGACTCAGATAGATAGATAGATAGATAGATAGATATGGAAAGTACAGTCCTCCAAGGCAAGTTCTTGCCACTATCAAGGGTTGATTGATGAGGTGAGAGAGAGAGGAGGCCACAAACGAAATTAAATGAATTTATTTGACTCAAAAATAAAATACTATGTTTTGGATTACATAAAAAAAAAAGAGAAATATAGAGGGTCAAGGGACACCCATTTTGTCTCAATTAGGATGCTAGCATGGATGCCCCTTGTATGTCAAAAAGCACTGTGTGAAATATAGCGTGTTACACATTTACGCCATAGATTGGATCTTTTACTTGCCTTAGGATAGGGACTGCCAATTTAACATTTCATATGAATGACATCCGTACCTCATAAAGAGGCCAGAGATTTAACCCAAAACTTTTAGCAGAGCTAGCCAAAGTGGAATTGGTGGATGCCTTAACCATTAATTTTCTTCTTATTTAGGCCACCCAGCTGCTTGCTCAGAGTCAGTGGATTCCAATACTTGGAAAGTAATCGCTGGGGCACTAAGTTCATATCTTGTAATTTGGCAGAAATTAGAAAACAGCCTGTTTGGTAAATGTACACTTATTCAAATCTTACTTCACTTTCACCAAATTATTATTAAATATTAACTGCTGATAGCTTCATGGTGCTTGTAGATGTGGTTGCCATTTCCTTGGTCAGACAACTTTCACCTGAAATCAGCAGTGGTTTTCATGAAAAATTGAAAATGTCAAGGACATTATTTTTCCTCTGTTGTTTGGTTCTTAAAGGTCAAATAATTACCCTGAAGGTCAAAAAAGTCTGTAATTATTGCAAAGGTGATAATGACACAATAAAAACCCACCCAGGCGTCATTTGCCTCTCCTCAATTTTAGCAATTCTTCTTTCAAATTAGATGAAATATTTCTCAATTGATGAAAAGATATTTAAGATGCACACAGCTTTATCCTAATTAGTTATCCTTCAATCGTGAAACCTTGAATGCAAGTTCAAATCAATTATTTTGAGATCTGGTTTGATTATTCCATTTTAACATTTCTTAATTGCATACACAATTTGATGCAATTCAAATGAGAATGAAAGAATTCTAATAGTGATTAACAGGAAAATGTTTAATTCAGAAAGATCTAAACACATTCGGCTACATAAACCTAAACAGGAGAGCTAAGCACCATCTGTAAATTCAAATGACTTTAGATGCTGACAAAGTGAGGACTATATTGATGCTCTTTTAAGAGCAAGTGGCCAGATGCTATTTGAGAAGAGACAAGTGGTCGACCATCAGTCTCTTGAGCAGACCGCGGAAGTCAGCAAAGTGATCTGCTGATAGAATTCCCAGACAGGATGCTGCTCCGGCCTAACCTTAGAAGATAACAGTTGTTTTTTGTCATGCACTTGCGCAACACTGTCTCCAGTCACTCTGCTCGTGATGATAAAAGCCCTGCTCACTCATCTATGAACGTCCCTAATGTATATGGAAAAAGGGCTTTCCTCATTTTGTTTCTGTGCATGCTATTAATGGAGTCCATATAGTCTAATATCATACTTGTAATTTGAGCTCTATCTCAGTCAGTGAACGTAACTATGGCATCTCTTACTGTAAATAAAATACTTCTGGTTTGTCATATTTTGTACAAGTATACAGTGATTTTGTATCTCAGTGCCTGTGCAAATGTTTAGCATGTCAATCGGTTAAACAATGAAAATGAGTGATGATTTTGCAATCACTCTTGTAATTGATCTTAAAAATTTCAATAAGTTATAGAACATCAAAGTTAATTTTATATCCCTGTGAAGAAGGTTCCTATTTGTACCGTAGCAGACATATATTTGCTTATCATGTTCCAAGCTTGCTGAGATTTACACATGTAATCATGACCATCAAATAAACATGTCACAAAGCATTTCAAAAGCCCTTGATGATGGCAAGGAGTCATAAGGAAAAAAACAAATGCATACAGATAAAAAGGTCCTAGAAATACAAAACACTGATAGAAAAAAGAGCCTGAGACTAATATTGTAATGCAAGCTCCCATTGAACCTCAAACAATGAAGCATGTGTACCATGAAGGTCCTGTCATTGGGTCTTGCCTTGTTCCACAACTAATTAGCTAATTGCTTGCTTGGCTTTTGTCTTCAAGATGATCCTCAAAAATGTCTTAAGGATGTTTGTCAAAGGAAGCGAGATGAGCAAGGCAAACTAAAACAAATATATATTTTACGAAGCAATGCTGTAAAATTGTGACTCCTGAAATTTTTTTTTCATTAAAGTACAGTAAAAACAAATGTCAAAAATAAATAACAACAGTTATTACCAGTTTGCACAATTTTTTTTTTTACTTGATTAACCAAGAGTCAAGGATTCTTGAAGGTCACTTGGTATATCATTCCCGAGTATACAGATCCAAGATGGATATCTCATAATTTTTGTTAATGTAAACATGGTAGGTGGGTATTCATAAAAGTACTTCTTTGTGAAATAGTCTGCTAATTTAGTTGCTTTACGAGGTCAATACCTCATCGTTAAAACTGCCCTGTTTTGGACCCAAGTTTATTCTCCACATTATCCCATTATTCCTTTCTAAGAAAACCAGCCCTTTGGGCTAGTAAATGCTGCATTGATGGACGTTTGATGGACGTTTGATGGACGTTTGATGGTCTTAATAGCAAGTTTCCACCATACGTTCCTTACATATTTCATTTCTAATCCATGTTTTCATTAAATGAAAAGAAAATCCATGTATTCATTAAACGAACATGTTTCCAATATAGGGCATAAAATATGTTGTCTCTTAATGGCACATTTCAGAAGAGTCACCTATGATGCAAATTGTCGTCTAAACTTCCTCCTACCTTGACCTCACGGAAGGAAATGATTACTCCTTGAGTCCCATGGCAGTCTCTTTTTAGTCATGATGGGGTTGATTGGTTTATATGTGACATTTGCTTTGAAATCATAGTGAACATAAGATGGAAAGGAGAGCCTTGCATTGGGAAATGCCTCATCTTAAAAGAAACTGAAAACCAATTGGAAAAGAATCTTCTCTCGAAGATTGAATTCTCAATTACATTTGCAATAAAAAAAAAATCTGTCATAAGTTTGTTTTTTAAATAGGTTTGCATTAAAAATCATATGTTGAGTCTTTTGAAAATGCGACTGCGCTGGACTAAAAAGATCTCGATACAGCTGTCTGCTGGAAGTCATGATGAAAATATTGCATCATAAATTAGAAGTGAAACGATAGGTAAAGTCTTCATATATGGGCCTAAGGGAGGATTAAGCTCAGACCAGGAAGTACAGAATGTAAATACAGGAGAACCTTAAAAGACAGCACTGATCGTCTGTCTGGCTCCAGCTAGCTTAATACAAACTGAGCCACAATTAATACTAGTCTTTCTGCTTGTGCAGGTTTCAGTTCAGTTAAATATTAGGTATCTCCAGCTTGGTATGGCTAGATTGGCTTAATGTAGCTTCAGGTACCTGTTCATAAATCTGGAAAGCTAAAGTTGAATGTACGTCATCTCTGAGTTGTATTATACATTATAAAGCAATGAAAATTTGTTTGGTATTTGTACAGCCAATATACTTCCAATGTCATCAATATTCACATCAAATCTACCCCTCCGTGCGAACAGAATGCTGAGTGTCTGGTGAATGCAATGTATCAGGTGCTTTTCTCTGGATGCATTATATAATATAATTACCTGCATGTGCTTTCTAAATTTGATTCTGTGCATATAACAGCTAAAGCAAGGCTTGCTTAGAAGCAGTGTTAAGCCTCCCAGATGAAAAAGACCTTATAGGATCGGTGTAGGTACTACTAAACTTACATTTTCTTCTAGTTGACATTACAAGTTGCACAGACTGATGGTACACAGACTGTTACACACACTGTTAAAAGTGACTGACACACAGACCAGTAAATTGTCTGATATATCTATTAACTGATGCAGAAACCGATACCTAGACAAGGGCAGTCTGTTAAACTGACTGGTTCAATCACTGATGCGCACACAGGCTGATATACAGATTGCTTCACAAAAAATGGAACACCCACTCTATATTTAGAAGCTAGGCTTCAAACAGAAATTTGTATAGTTATTCCATAAACAGCAAAAATAAACATTACTGAGGACTGGACCTAGATGACCTCAGCCTCCACGTGTCATTTTTGTCAGTATATAAAACCTCTTAATTGAGTTTCTTTTTTCCCCAAGAGTCCGCACCTCAGTGACCTTTTGAAATGGCACACCTTTCATATCAAGTCAATAAGGGCAATATTATTGGACATATAGGTCTCCTGAAGGTGTTGTCTGAAATTAGAAATTAAAAATTAATTGGCGTGCCTGATTTAACTTTGTTCAATGTTGTGATGCTGCAACTGACCAAACTGCTGGTTCAATTCTCCTGGAATGCACATCAAAGTAATCCATTTCCCTTGTGTTTCTTCAGCAGGTCCCTGAATGGATGTAATGAGTATTTGATTAATTCCCAATCCATCTTATGAAAGAGCATCTGTTTAATTTGCAGGACAAATCGGATTATTTAATTACAAGGTATTGTAATAAATGTGAAGCCTTGAAATTCGAGTGGAAATACAGATAGGATAGGATAGGATAGGATAGGATAGGATAGGATAGGATAGGATAGGATAGGATAGGATAGGATAGGATAGGAAAAACTCCCCACAATTGAGTCTTTAGAACCAAAGGACACGGTAGGAAGGGCATGTAATGCCTGAATGACACAACTTAAAATTCAGAAAAATCCAGATCAAACATCAGACAATTAAACCTTGCTTGATTTTAGAATTTTGGTACATGTACTTCCGGTATCCCATGAGAAGATATAATACAATATGATGCAATATGATAAAATATAATACAATATAGAAAAGAGTGTGAATTTATATTGTGTAATGATGATGAACGCTTTTTAACAGTTGACAAGTTTATTCTTGAGTTCCCAAATTGTACAAAATGCAGCCATGCTCTCACATTCTAAAATCTCCCACTAGTAAAATATCAGGTGGTACAATAATGACGTCAAGCAGTTACAACGACGCTGCGCACATTAACACCAGAGGGCGACACAGTACAGTCAGTACACTACATCCCTCCCTTCTTTAGTTTTATAACTTCTCAAGTTAATTCAACTTCTTAAGTAAACACAACTTCTCAAGCAACTCTCTTAAGCACATATGAATTACAAGACAGCCAATAAATCAATTGAACATATAATACAATCACTATAGTATATAAGTGATAAATGTAAGCAAAGTTACTTAACTAGCACATATTTCACTCATTATCAGTGGCACATGCAAAGCTATGATCATCAGTTAAAACAAGTTATCTGTGATCTCAATAAATCAATAAATTGGGTGCACACAAATAAAGGTTACAATAAAGCACAGTCCATTAATCACAATAAAGTCATTTCATCACAAAGTCTTTGAACTTTTCAGGAAGCTTAGTTGTTCTTGGTGGTCTTCCTGACGTTGGCAATGTATTTTCAATAGTGTCATTAATGTTATTGTCAATTTCTCTTGGAACAATCTCACTTGAGGTTTCGATAGGATCATTTTGGATCCCAGAATTTGTAACAACACCACGATCTTGATGCGAGGTCTTTTCTGGTTCGCGATGAACTAGTTTCTTGACTGCTGTTGTGTGTCGTCTAATTTGCGTTCCATCTTGTCTTTGCACCGTTACCTCCCCTCCTATCCTTTTCACAATAGTACCAGGTTCAGCATGGTACTTAGGAGATAATTTGTTAGTTTTCGGGGTACGTACTAAGACATCATCACCTATGTCAATAGGATCAAATTTTGCACCTCGACACTTATCAGCATATAATTTCTGAGATATTTTGTACTCCATATCACGATCACGAACACTTTCATTTAGGATTGTTTCCTCAGGTCTCAGTTGTGGTAATTTCGTTTTCATTTCCCTCCCAAACATGAGGCTATACGGAGATACGCCTGTCGATACTTGGGGGGTTGAGCGATATGCCATGAGGAATGATTGTAATTCCTCTCTCCATTTCTTGCCTTCCGCATGGGCAATTGTAAGGCATTTAAGTAAAGTCCGATTCTGACGTTCCACTTCCCCATTTGCTTGAGGCCAAAGTGGAGTCAATGTGTAATGTTCAATTCCATTCGCTTGAACAAAATTCTGAAATTCTTCAGATATGAATTGCGGTCCATTGTCCGTCCTCAGAGAATATGGTATTCCGAATCTTGCAAATGTTGATGTAAGAAAAGACACAATCTTAGATGTCACAGTGGATCCGAAAACACCAACTTCGAAGTATCTACTGTAATAGTCAACAATTACAGCTAATGTTTCTCCAGTAGGGAGTGGTCCCATTAAATCTAGAGCACAGTCTTGCCAAGGACCACTGGGGGGCACAACTCTAGCCATAGGCTCAGGGTTTGGTCCATGACTCACCATCTGACACCCATAACAACTTTTACAGTATTTCTCTGTGTCTTTGTCCATTTTGGGCCACCAGACTTTAGTTCTCAGTCTGGCCTTTGTCTTTACAATTCCTTGATGGCCCTCGTGAGCAAGCTCAAGGCTTCTCTTACGTAAACTCTCAGGAACAAGAAGACGTGTCCCTCTCAGCACAATGTTTCCATAAACACATAACTCGTCCTTGACATGAAGATATTTTGTCATTTTAGAGTCTTTCCATTGGCCTGACATTATCGCATCACGAATTAGTTCAATTTCTTGATCTGATTTCGAAGCTTCTTCAAACTCTGATACCGTAATGGCATTTGGCACACAACATTCCACAAGTGCACAAATTTCATCAGATTTTGCACCTTTACCATGAGGCTTCCTGTTAAGGCGCGACAAACAATCTGCAATATTTGTCTTTCCTGGCCTGTAGACAACTTTCATGTTGAATGCTTGTAGTCTCAACACCCATCGTTCAATCCGAGCTGGAGGTTTAGATTTCGCACTGAAGATATTCTCTAGAGGTTTATGATCAGTCTCTAATTCGAATGGCAGACCATGAAGATAAAGACTGAACCTCTCACAGGCCCACACAAGAGCTAAACTCTCCTTCTCAGTTTGGCTGTATCGCCGTTCAACATCACTGAGACTACGGGAAGCATACGAAATCACTCGCCATTGGTTATTCTGCAGTTGTGTTAACACCGCACCCAGTCCATATGGTGATGCGTCAGCAATGACTCTAGTCTTGCTATCTACTCTGAAGTAGGCCAAGGTCTCAGATGAAGCGATGCGATTTTTCAAAGTTTCAAATGCAGAATGTTGTTCTACACCCCACACAAACTCTCTCGATTTTCGGCACAACTGTTGTAGTGGATCAGCCACTGTTGACAGGTCTGGTATAAATCTAGCACAAAATTGCACAAGGCCCAAGAACGATTTAAGCTCGCTGGCACATTTTGGTGGTTCTGCTCTCAGAATCGCATTCACCTTTTCATCACTAGGCGAAATTCCATCACTAGTCAGCTTGTGACCAAAGAATGTTAATGACTTCAATCGAAATTCACACTTTGCCTTGTTTACGGTTAATCCAGCATCTTGTAGAGTAGTGAGGACTTTCGCTAGTCTCTCATCATGTTCGGCAACATCACGGCCAAAAATAATGATGTCATCTGCAATATTAGCAACGCCATCTCCACATTTACGAATCACATCACTGATTAACCTCTGATATTTCTCAGGCGCAGAGCTTATTCCAAACATCAGCCGACGATATCGATAAAGTCCACGATGTGTCACAAATGTTGTAATGTAACGACAATCTTCCTTTAGCTGTACTTGGTGAAATCCCATTTTCAAATCGAGCTTGCTAAACACGGAAGATCCATTCATGTCGGTAAGTAGGTCATCAATAGTCGGAATTGGATGTCGCTCACGGATGATAGCCTCATTGGCCCTCCTCATGTCCACACATATCCTGACATCATCACCCTTGGAAATAACAACTAAAGGCGATACCCAGGAAGTGGGCTCATCCGGAACTTCCTCAATAATCCCCAACGACAACAACTCATCCAACTTTTTGTCCACTTTGTCTCTCAAACCATAAGGAATTCTCCTAAGTGGTTGCGCCACAGGTTTTACACTGGTATCGATGTGTAAACTCAGCTCATAGGCCTTCAACAAACCAACACTTCCATCGAATAGCTTTGGGTAGGCAGCAATTAACTCATCATCTGCACTGGCAGCATGGACCTGACCACGCTCTGGTCCCACACGCAACACTCCAAGCTTTTCAGCTGTCTTCTTGCCTAGCAATGGCCTACCATTTCTCTCGATCACAGTGAACTCAGCTTCACACGAAACATTGTTAGCCACACATGTCACCTGCGCTATGAATGTACCCAACACTTTCAAAGGTGTACTCTCATAGGGGTAAATGCATTTCTCGACTTTCTTGCACTCACACACAATTCTTTGAGCCTTCAAATCTTTCCATGTGCTCTGTCCCAGCACATTTCTGTTGGAACCTGAATCAATCAACACACCATCAACATTGACTCCTCCAACAACTAAGTCAACATTGCCACTGGAACTGTCATCGTTCATACTAAACACATAATCATCATCATCATCACTGTCCTCAACATGATTCACTCTTTTCTTGGTCTTTTGTGGCTTCTTTCTATCCTTTTTCCCTTCTTTAGCTGCTTTTCTCTTTTGGTATTCAACTGGACATTTAATCTTGAAATGACCTTTCTGATTACATGCGGTGCAGGTCTTGTCTTTTGCAGGACATTGATCTGATGTAGCGAAATGCCCATGTCTCCCGCACGCATAACACACACTTCGTCGATCTCTGGCACCTCCAGATGCACCTCGATATGTCTCTTTGCTTCCTTTACTGTTAATAGCATTCACTTGTTTTGCCTGCTCTGGTGCAGACACTTTGTGGCTTGACTCAATTGCCTTGGCTTGGCGATCAACAGCCTCGAAAGCTCTGGCCACTTTCAAAATAACTGGCAGCGTTAAAGTCTCTTTTTCAAGGAATTTTCTTCTCAGAGAATTAGAAGCACAATGATCCAAAACTTGATCCAAAATGGCATTATCAACATTTTCGAATTCACAACCATGACTTGCCTGTCTCAATCTGCACACAAATTGGTCTACAGTCTCCCCTGCTCTCTGTGTCATTTGTCTAAATTTATGCCTTTCCACAGGGGCATTGAGTTGAGGTAGAAAATGATCATCCAGCAGTTTCAAGGTATCTGCATAGTTCTTGTCATCTCCCTCCCCCACCACAGAGAAATAAACATCTTGCACAGCAGGTCCAGCCACATGTAGTAGACAAGCTTGTTTTCTGGCATCATCTGTGATGACCTTGCTCTTCAAATACAAATTGAAGCTACGTTTCCAGCGCTTCCACAATGCAGCTAGTCTATCAGGATCAGTGTCAGTACGAAATGGGGCAATTGAAGAAAGACCATCAAAAGATTGGTTTACCACTGGGGCTCCTCCAACAGCTCCGGGGCCATTTTGTTGCTCATTTGCTTCAGTGTCTCCCATTTTCACCAAAATTCCAGTACTGTAGAAAATAACACAGTTCACAAAGTGTAACACACACAAGTATACACTCCAAGGTCGACGGTAGACACAATTTTCCTCAGTTATTAGCTCCCTCAGTTCCAGAAGTGGTTGTTACTGGTGGAGACATTTCCTTAAAAATCTCAATATTCACAGGATTGCCACATGCTCACAATAATCCACACTCACTGCCACTGGGAACGTCTGCACATCAGCAAATTTCGAGTCACAACACACAAGAATTATCCACTCAGTCAACGTTTTCACAGTCCCAGATAATCACACACATAATCCGGTTTGTCCTCGTCGCCATTGTAATGATGATGAACGCTTTTTAACAGTTGACAAGTTTATTCTTGAGTTCCCAAATTGTACAAAATGCAGCCATGCTCTCACATTCTAAAATCTCCCACTAGTAAAATATCAGGTGGTACAATAATGACGTCAAGCAGTTACAACGACGCTGCACACATTAACACCAGAGGGCGACACAGTACAGTCAGTACACTACATATTGGACTACTGAATGTGTAGGAATGGGCAGCATTGCATTCCATTGCAAACATGTAGCTTCTGGAAGGTCAGTCCGTGGAATAATACCTCATTGTTTGTGTATTTATTGGCAGGAAATTCAGTTGTGTGGGTAATCAGCATAGTTCATAAGTCCCTTGTGAAGATGATTTGCTGAATTGTGACAGTCATCGCAATTCCATGAAACATGCTGTATGTCACTGAAAGATACACCATCATTTTCGCAATGACCCAAAATAATATGTGTCCATTGACCACAAAGATACATTCAGTACAATCCAAAAGCAAAATAAAGAACAAAATGATAGATTACTAGCATCCGCACTACTTCTGAAACTACCAGAGAAATGAAATGTTCACAAGTTCAGCTCAGATAAGAAATGAGCATTTCACATCAGATTGTTTTCCTGATAAGCTGAAAATCATTTTGGCTGATATTTCAGCTATCAGTGTCTAAAATGACTGACACCCATCTTTTTGACTAACTATATAGTCAATTTTATCTGAAAAATTAGTTGACCTCAGACTAAGCTAATGCGAAGTAGCAAGTTACTGACTGAGAAGTTAATCACTATGATAAATATGGATGACATTGACTAGAGCTGACTAAATTGATAGCCAAAAAGGCTATGGAATTCAATTATTCCAGAAACAGACAAAATGTGTGAATGTTAGTCAAAATTTCTAAAACACTAATCAAATCTATGAAATGTTTGTGGATATCACTATATGGATACAAACTTGATTGATATGTTTATTCAAAGAAAACATGTCATTAGAAGTCCAATTCACTTTTTTTCTTGAAGTGATATCAAACAAACGCTAAATTTCACATTAGGCACATAGTCTTCAATATGTACAATGGAAATATTTACGCCATGTGCATTGTCCTTCTTTGTGACAGTGGAGATGAATTTCTTCTAAGTCTGGTGAATGACCTCTGATATACACCTATATGATGTCTGAAATAGATTCTCTGTGCAAGTAATGAAAAAATCATAAAAAGGGGCCAGTGTTATTACAGACAGGAAGTTTACAAAAAGAAAATCCGCTAGACCAAAAGCTAATAAAAGTATAAGATCTTAGAAAATCTTAGTCTAGAACAACCAAGCCCCCATGTGACAGCACTAAGAAATTTGCATGCCTTCATTCAAAATTACAAAACTTCTTGGCAATAAGTAAGTTATCTCAGTTAATATTGACTTAAATAGCTTGGAAGTTGTGAGTCAAGACTTTATTGGCAAAAGATCTTAGTCAACAAGATGTCTAGTGTATTATCACAGTGAATTTCAGACAGGGTATTTTCCATTAATACAAGTAGGGACCCTATTAAGGGTTATCATGATTAGGGTTAGGTCAGAGGCGCAGTCAGCAACAAAAGGTGCAAGGTGGGTTCATTTGACCAATGCTGGAAGCACAAAAATTAGCTGTTTTAGGAGTCACAATGTGAATGCATTGGCAAAATTGCTGCTGTTGATAACCTCAGCATCGGCTGTACTGCCATACCTGAATATCATACGCTATTAAGCAGACCTGTCTGCATCAGGATTAAGTACACAATGTAACCTTATCACACTTTTAAAAGGATGGGCTTTGTGCAAAGTTTTGACAGGAAGAGGGTGGGTACAATTTCAGTACATTCACCTTCTATCCTAAAAACAAAAGAATCCTAGAGTTGACTAAGTTCATCCTAGCGGTTGTGATGAAAGGTGCACATTAAGGACATTTTTCATCAGATCATTCATTATGGAGGAGTTGCATTATAAAGAAATAAACAGACAGACAGATAATGTGGATATTTTCCTCATGAACAAACGTGCAGCATTAAAGGTTATTTTGTTTATTTTACTACAGGCATTATATACAACGAAACCTCAATGATAAGGCTGCTGTATGGTCATGAAGGCCACACAGTTGCGAATGAAGCTGTTTACTATGATAATGAAAACGAAATTATCGTTTTACTTCGACTTGAATTTCTTCACCCATTGGAAACCAATATACTAGTAACATTATATATGTGGCATTCAGTTTCATTAAACTTCATGTCTCATCAACTCATGATAAATTTAATTCTTTCTCCTAGATTGTCTTTGTTACAGATTCCCTGGAGCCATTCATGGAGAAACAGGACCAGGAACAAAAAAGAAGCAATAAAATGGCACTGAATAATGGGAGGATCAATTTCAGAATCTCAAGTGTTTCACTTTAAATCATTAGAATGAAATTACAAGGATGATATTCAACCATCCAGCAACAGGGCTTATGGGAAATTTGTTACTTGATGGTAAGGTATTTCACACATAGTTTATTAATTTCAGGGTCAATTAATACAAACAGGTATCATTCACAAATGAGTCACTAAATACAGCACATAAGTTCTCTATTCCAAATTTAAATTGATGCTCCTCATCTTTAGCACAGAATTCCATCCTTAATAATGTTCAGCTACTGAGTTGACTTAATTGATTAAGTTGAATGAAAAAAGTACTACAATAACTATCCATGTAACTGACTAGTGTAGTGGTAAGGATGTAGGACTGTTAGGCTTAGACATACACAACTGGGAAAATCTATCAACCATAAATGAAGGCAATTCTTAAAGATTTTTTTTTTTTAGTTTATCATTAGTATCCAGTCAAGTCAGCTTGAGCTGCGATGACTAACATCTATAAAGTTCAAATCTTCATTGTTCAAAATTTGAGGATGATAGTTGCGCAAAAAGTGAGGGGCAAGTAATGTTGGTATTAATGTTACTTTGCAAAATTGTCTCAACATACTACTTTGGTGACCTCGCTAAATATTTTTCAAAGTGAAAACAATCCCATTAGTTTAAATGATGAGCTCATCAAGGCAGGCAATTGGATGAAGGCTAACAAAATGTCTATCAACAATAGCAAGACAAAAGCTATGATGTTTCATACCCCGCAAAGAAGAATTCAACATCCTATCCTACAAATAGAAGATTTTGTTATAGACTTTGTTGATGAATTTAATTTTCTAGGTATAATGATTAATAAGCATTAATTAATTGGAAGAGTCACTGTGACATGACAAAGAACTTAGCAAAAAACAGTTGGTATTATTAATAGATTAAAGAATACATTGCCATTCAATGCCCAACATATATACAATTCTCTCATTTTGTCTCATTTAAGTTATGGTGTAATCCTTTGGGGATGGCAATGTCAGAATATATCTGTGTTAAAAAAGAAGCCGTGAGGTTTCTTACTAACAGTAAATACAACTGCCATACAAGTGGCTTATTCGAGAAACTAAAACTTCTGAGATTTTATGATATTTGTGCACTGTATAACCTGAAATTATGTCATAAACGATTTTAATAATGTTTTTACCCTCGTATCTTATTGATCTATTGCCAGTGTATAGAGATGATCCCCATAATTATGAAACTCGACTGAGAAACCAATTGAGACATCCACAAATGAGCCATGAGTTTGCAAGACAGAGTATTAAGTATAGATACATTAAAACCCTTAATGATATGCCCATAGTTTACAGAGAAAAACTAAATACACACAGTTTAGATGGTTTCAAGAAGTATATAAAGAATTGCATAGTTGCATCATATGAAATATTGATAATTGTTATATCTGCTTGCATATTGAAAAAATATAAGATATGTCATTAATTCACTAAGTTAATTTATGTATTTATCTTCTCAATTGGAAGTTAGTCATGTTCAAACACCAACACCGATGAGAGAAGTTTTTACACTTTCCTTATATAACGCAATAGAATATACCACTGGTGTTCAAACATTTTTGACCAAATGGTCAAGTGCAACTAGCAACTCGCACAGTTGTCCCTTTGATTGACAGTTGCTTGTTCAACCGTGGCAATGTTATTGTTTTAGAATCATTGGGCGTCAAATGCAGTGGTCTCCTGCCTTAATGTAAAATTGTTGTTATTATAATGCTCATTTTCAGGTAAATTGCAAATAAATGTATCTGAATCTGAATCTGAGCCATTGATGTCACATCAGGGTATCCCATGATTCCTGTGAGCAGCAGCCAGTCAATAAACATCAGGTGAGCAGTGATTCTGGGCTGCAGCAGCCTTGCATCTTGGTCATACCTCAGTGATTCCCAGGCGCTTGACCCCTGGTCAGGGCAATAAATTCCTCATGTGATGTCATGCACATGTAATGAGCAACTTCTTTAACTGAGAATGTCAACTTTAAAGTCTGTTTTTTTATGGCTTAACCTTAACCAATTACCTAGGATTTGGCAAATGTTTTTTAGGAGTATATTCCTTCAAATGACTCACTCAACTAAGAAAGTGCAAATTTCATTTTAGGACACCTTTAAGATGTTAAAGTGTATAATGAAACACAAATTGTGGAATATTCTTCTTCATTCACTGCTCATTATTCATGCCCCTTAAAAAAGTCATGGATCCTTGTTGTTAAGTGTGTTTATGTAAACCCTGTTAAGGTTCTTAGTTTACCAGTCACAACTGATGTACTGACAGTCTTCTTATTTCCAGGAAAGTCATAGATTTCCTGCAGCCTCCATGTATCTGCTGGAAGTCATGACAGACCAGGTCATTTGGCCAAATGTCTGCTCTAGTGGATATGTTGGTGTTCTCGACAGTGATGCATAGTTGGCTAATCCATTACAGGTAATACTGTAGTGCCCAACCAGCAAATTTGGCTGACATATGACTCTATGGTGTTTTGCATCAGAAAGATACGATAACTTAGAGGGATAGCAGTGCTCATTCTTGCTTGGCTTCACTGGATGACATTTGTCAGACTGCCATCCGCAGCCAAAGCAATGTCTTCTATTACTTTGCATGACCACTTTCCCAAGATAGCCTGACTTACTGTTTCCAGTCAATTTTCATAACCAAATACACATAATCATGACAGGTCAGGCATCTGCACAAAGCCAACAGCCATTTCTGTCTCAATCAATATCATGCATTTTGATAGCCTAACTTCCTAGTTGAACACCGGAACACATGTCGCTTAACATGAAATTTGCAAAGAGTGACTGAGTTATATAAAAGCTAATCAACTTGTTAGTCAAAATGGCTATGGGTCAGTCATTCTGAACACAGCACAATGTATACAATTTCATCAAAAACTATTTTCAGTGTTCATTCATTAATTTATTGACCGTGTCACATAAGAAAAGAAAACTGCTACAGATCAGAACATTACACACCAAGCACTGCACATGCATAACATGTCAAATAACATGGCAAGCAGACATTGTGAAGTGTATTTACCATTGAAATATATGTAACTACTGCATACATTTCTTAAATTACATATAGAGAAAAGGAGACAACAACAAGAAATGTGAAGGGGTCAAACACAGACTTATGTTAGCTACAGTCGAAGAACTCCTAGGTTTCTCGAAACCTCAATCTTGATGACCGTCTGGTAGAGCGACAGTCCAATATGCACTTCAGGTCAGCCTGAGCAACTTCTCAGTAACCCTTGCTTGGCAAACAAATCTGATGAATCAGTTGAGATGCTGGCTGTGAGCTAATCTTCTCATGGTGTCTGCCTCATCTTCTCTAACAAGCTGTAGTCACATTTTAATACTTATACAAAGGCACTTAGTAGTGTTCTCAGAATGAGATGCACTGACTGCATGAAAATAGGACATTACCAAGGATCTCAATAACAAATTTAATACATATTATGGAATTATTTATAACATAGTGAAAATATTAAAAATTGTATATCATTGCGGGTGAGACCAGGTATAAACAGTTCATCATCTCTTGCGGCCACAAGTTCAGTCATTAAATTTATCACATTTGGTTGAAAGACAAATTTTAAGCAGTTAATGTCACAATTCCATCTCTCTGATAGAAATTTGGTGTTTCTGTATATTATCCCCTGTAAATACTGTGGTCATGTACAATCTTAACAATTGAATTTTAGCGCTTGGGAATGACTTTTACAAGGCTGTTAAAGCATATTCCCAGTTGATCTTTCACGCGATGTCTAGTTTCTTAAAATTTGGTTTACTAAAATTCCATGTCTGGCTGCCGTAAAATGAGCAGCACTTGCTTTCAAATAAACAATAGAGTACACTACTTTGAGTAATGAAGTTTCCACAAATACATCTAAACAGTTCATTTGATTTACTTCTTAAATCTTCAGCATCTGACAATGTATCCATTAAATTATTGCCAAGATGCTTAACTGTTGCATATATCAACAAGAGTGTACTAGGAAATGAGAAAGTTTATC
Source organism: Alitta virens (assembly GCA_932294295.1). Classification (NCBI taxonomy): domain Eukaryota; kingdom Metazoa; phylum Annelida; class Polychaeta; order Phyllodocida; family Nereididae; genus Alitta; species Alitta virens. Next base: position 73,583,065 of record OW028573.1, on the reverse strand, counting down.
ATCTTAATAAAAATCAAGATTTTGTATCATAACATCTCACCTTGTGAATTGAACTTATCATGAATAGATTGACAAATCATGAATTGGTCTTTGGTAACATTTTCAGATTGCTTGTATAGTGATTTGACTGTAGTTCATCATTTCATTTATTTGGTCGATTTACTTTGGCTAATCTTGTTTCTCTACAAATAACCTTGAGAAATCAACGACAACAGAATGCAGCAAACAGAATTGTGCTATTAGCTGATGAGTTGATGAGTTTTTGGCCAAAGACTTCTATTCTAGATCAATAGCTAGTGATGAAGGAGAAGCCATGCTGAAAGATGGGATACAAATAGAAAATAGCTTGAAATAACATCCACTACAATTATTAAGTTTAATTTTCATCACAACACCTTGTAACCCACTTCTTTCTCTGAATATAACATTATTGCATCATTTTAAACAGAGTTTACTTTACCAGTAATTTTAGTTCCGGTCATATACACTCATGCAAGGGGTCTAAAATGTAACATTGCTTATGATGTTTTATCTGGAGTTTATTGGAGCATTGCATGCATTGGTCTTTCCCAGGCATTTTACATTTAAACAAAACTGACAGGTCAGGCTGTTGCATTTCTGATCTGACACAACTACTGCTGTATTGCCTTGGTCTTATGTTTCATGATAAATTAGTAGCTCTGTTCCTATTTCAATGTTTTGCATTAGGTGCCCTTGTTTTTTCTAACAGTTAATTATTGAGTCCTAAAATTTCATATACACATACTAATATACACTGTAATATACTTTGTTAGCCTGAAACTAGTGCAATGTATGTTATATCTAGCGGACAAGACTCCATTCTAGTAGATCACAGCAGATGAATGGGCTTAAATGCAATAAGCTATGGACTAGAAACATAATGTGAAAACAGGAGATGGTTTACTCTTGGCTGTACATTACAGTAAAGGCGAGTGAAGAGTTTATCATCACCAGCAAAGTGACTAGAGACAAGAACAACTGTTATCTTCTGAGGTTCACAAGCGCAGCATCCTGTAGTATCTACTAGCTCAGTACTGTTCCCTGATGGCCACCTTCTAATATTTTCTTAAAAGCCAAAGATACATTTTAAATGAAATAAATATTGACCTATTAACAGGTTCAGCCCAGTCCATATTTAAAGTTACACTAAACATCAAGTTCAAGACCACAGAACTTGTATCCAGCTTTTTTAGTATACACTCAGTCACAAGAAGCCTAATGAACCTATGTTATCCCTCTTAAATGGATTCTGTTTCTTTCAAGGATAGATTCTATAATGTTATATTTCATGATTATATGAATAGCCTTGTATCAACTCACTAAACACCAAACTTAAATGGACTGTATAGTATTGCCAATGACTTTTCAAATATTTTCACATTAGTAACTGGTCATCTAAGTTTTTAGCTACAATTCGTAAAAAAATTACCTACCTATACCCCTACCTACCTAAGTATTAATGCAATCAATTTTGTGAAGGGGTACATCAAGACAATCTTACCAAAACCACTTTCAATTGAAAGCAGAAAGCAGCCTTTGTGGTGCAAATTTAGATTTACTAAGACATTGCTCATTGTACTTTTCAAAGTTATTGTCATGATAAACAGGTAAGTATCGGATGAAATGTTGCAAACAAATGCATCACAAAAGGTTGTTGAAAAAAGTTCTGACACAAATAAGAGGGCTATCTGTGAAAAACAGCAGGGCTCAGTAGAGCATAGAAGAGTACTAGAGTGAATGAAAGGGGAAAAGGTATTGATGCCCTACGGGACCACATTGAAACCGTTTCTCAATTAATTATCCAGACTCAGGTTTCAAGAACCATTTGAGGCCTGGGTTGTCTGGCTTGGAACTTATATCATGACATTAACAACATTACAACTGCATCTCATCTATTAGTATATCATAAGTAGCTTTAAATAAACCCCACTTACGTGCACATGTTTTACAAAAGGAAGGTAATGGGAAACAAAGGCACGTGTGAAGAAATGAGGTGAATTAACATGAATATGTGTCTAGATGAATTTGCTTGTTGTTGTTTTTTTCCACATCCTTAAGAGGTATATGCCTTGCTGCAACTTGGTATGCAATGTCTGTCACAATGCCAAACCAATCTTAAGATAGCAGACAAATGAACCTCATTAATGGAAGCTCAACCAAATTTCCTACCAATGAATATTTAAACAATGTCACTGGTCCCATTCCAGGAAATGGCCTTCACTCTTTCCTTTTTTTATAACCAGAAATTATTATCTTCCCATGTCAGAGGAATTCCATATGAATTGACTGGCCTTAGTTGATAATTCCTTGTAACTGAAATTACTCAATTCTCAAAATCAGATGAGAAATAATTATTCACCAGCCTCCATTCGAAGTAATGGAATGATGAAATTAATTATGACCAAGCTTGTACTAGTTTCTTATTTAGTATTGAGTGGATGCCATGGCTTAAAGTAACAAGTTCAAACCCCCATCAGAGCCTAAGTAAGATTTGTAATGGATAACCACAGGGCGCTGCAAGCTCACACCATTGCCATCACTTCGATGTTTTTCTTAGATTTTTCAAAACACCAATTTAGTAGATTTACTGCAATTTAAAGGCTAATGTTTTCTTTTACTAATGCTACATACATTATATGCAAAGAAACCTCACCAATAAGACAACTGCATGGTAAATTGTATTATGAAGGCCATACTGGAAAGTTTTGAATGAATGTTTTTACCATAATAATGCAAATCATGAAACTTCTCATCTCATCAACAATGGCAATTAAATTCTTTCTCCTAGATTTTAATTGTTCCAAAATTCTGGGGAAACAAGACCAGGAACAAAAAAGAAGCAATTAAATGGCATTGAATAATGGGAGGATCAATTTAAGAATCTCAAGCGTTTCGCTTAAAATCATTAGAATGAAATGACAAGGATGACGTTTCAACTGCCAGGATTATTTTCAAACCTTTCAGCAATGGTCCTTGTGGGAAATTTGTTACTTGATGCAAGGTTTAACATGCAGTTTAGCAATATCATGGTCAATTTATAAAGATATCTTTTCACAAATGAGTCCCTAATTGCAGCACATGATTCTTTCATCCAGATCTAATTGAAGCTTCTCATCTTTTGGGACAGAATTTCATCCCTAATGGCGGATATTGAGCATCTCAACACTAATTTCATGGAGTGATATAATGTGAAAAGGCAGTTATGGCATTCTGAACATATATCACAATTACACGGAGCATTAATGAGCTGCTGGATTCTCTGCATAGGAAAATTAACACTGATTTTAATTAATGATGATGTGCTTTGGGTAAAAAAATGGAAATAGGAACAACCAAGCAGTGAAATATTAAATTTGTTTATTCGGTTAAACCTTTAGCAAGAAATATCCTTCAACCATTTGCAACACTTATATGTCATAGAGCAGTGATAAGGCTCATTTTTACAGTAGTCATCAATGCATCAAGTACCATCGCTGCATGTGTAGTTTGTTCCCCTAAAATCTGCTATATTGCTATGCTAATTTTCTGTAAAAAAAAGACATTGCATGAATTGAATTGAAAATATTACCAATCACAAAAGACACATTTTCAGGTTTGAATACAATGTTAAAATGTCTGACAGTGTGATAACTATAGTCTCGACCAAAATTAATAAGGGTAACATGGTGGAAATATTGTCAAAGAACAACTGGAGACACATCACTTTTGTGAAAGCATGAAGTGGCAAAAAGTGTACACATTGACCATTGGCACAACAGTCATTCAAGAGCTGTGGACCATAAGATTGTCTACCTTCCTCTCCATCTAGCGGTCTGCCTGCAGCAGTCACTGACAGCCTCCTGATGTCCATGTGAGTGATAGATTTCCTGTAGCCACTATGTATCCACTGGAAGTCATGACAGACCAGGTCTTTTGGCTAATACACCAATCTAATGGATATGTTGGCTTTTTTTCGACAGTGATGCATAGTTGGCTAATTCATTACAGGTAATACTGTAGGGCCCAACCAGCAAATTTGGCTGACATATGATTCTGATTTATGGGTTTTTGCATCAGAAAGATACCATAACTTAGCAGGATAACCGTGCTCATTCTTACTTGGCTTCACTGGATATCTTGCCATTTAGACAGTGGCTTACGTCCATATATCCACTTCTACCAAGTCATGTCTGTGAGATACTGACATTTGTCAGGCTGCCAACCACCGCCAAAATAATGTCTTCTATTACTTTGCATGACCACTTTTTCCACCCAGAGATTGCCTGAATTACTGTATCCACTCACTTTCCATTGCCAAATACACATAATCATTACAGGTCAGGCGTCTGCACAGAGCCACCAGCCTTTTTCGTGAAAATGCCGAGGATTGGAGTACCATATTGATTACCAGCTAGCAAGCTGAAGCAGAGCAGTAAGTATCTACCACGGGAACATAAAGTACAAATTTACAATTTCATTCAGGGATCTCTTAAACTCAAATACTATTATATATATGTTTAATACTTTGATTAAAGGTATATATATATATAGCACATGATTCTTTCATCCAGATCTAATTGATGCTTCTCATCTTTTGGGACAGAATTTCATCCCTAATGGCGGATATTGAGCATCTCAACACTAATTTCATGGAGTGATATAATGTGAAAAGGCAGTTATGGCATTCTGAACATATATCACAATTACACGGAGCATTAATGAGCTGCTGGATTCTCTGCATCAGACAATTAACACTGATTTTAATTAATGATGATGTGCTTTGGGTAAAAAAATGGAAATAGGAACAACCAAGCAGTGAAATCTTAAATTTGTTCATACGGTGAAACCTTTAAAGCAAGAAATATCCTTTAACCATTTGCAACACTTATATGTCATAGAGCAGTGATAAGGCTCATTTTAACAATAGTCATCAATGCATCAAGTACCATCGCTGCATGAAAAAGCTATAATCACCTTACAGGAAGTTTGTTCCTCTAAAATCTGCTATATTGCTATCCTTATTCTCTGTAAAATATGTGTTATTTATATAGTTGAGTGTGACTGGTCAGGGTTCTTCATATAACATTACATGTTAGTTAGCTTTATCCAAAAGTTGGTCTGTCTCCATCAATATCATGCATGTTGATAGCCTAAATTCCTAGCCAAACACATGTCGCTTAACATGAAATTTACAAAGACTAGTTTAGTTAGATAAAAGCTAATCAACTTGTAAGTCAAAATGGCTATGGGTCAGACATTCTTGATAGAGCAAGAATGTGTAAAATCCTTCAAAAAGTATTTTCAGGATTCATTTATTGACCATGTCACATAAGACAAAAATTGCTACACATCATGACATTACACACTGTGGGGTATATTTGCCTTTGTTATATATGAACCAAGTAGTACTACATACCTTACTTAAATCATATACATGTATAAAGAAAAAGAGACTACACCAAGATATCGTAAAAGAACAAACACAAAGGCTGATGTTAGCTACAGTGAAAGAGCTCCTAGATATCTTGCAACCTCAGTCTTGATGACTGTCAGAGGTCAGCCTAAGGAACTTCTCAGTAACCCTTGCTTGGCAAACAAAGCTGTTGAGTCAGTTGAGATGCTGGGCAGTGAACTAATCTTCTCGTGGTGTCTGCCTCATCTTGTCTAACAAGCTGCAGTCACATTTCAGTACAATATACCCTTATACAAAGGCACAAAGTATTGTTCTGAGAATGAGATGCCCTGATTGCATGAAAATAGGGCATCACCAAAGATATTGTACATCAACATACAAACAGTCTGAATACAAGAGATAGAGACCTTACATCACAGACAAAAAGCCTGAATGGATATACAGTAAGGGGAGGAATAAAACCGATTCTTTATATATGAACAAGCACGTACAATTAAATGAGAAATTTGATCATTTTAATACAAATCTGATTCAGATCATTACATATTACCTTGTGAGTCTAACTAATCATGAATAGATTGCAAAATCATGAATTGCCTTCAAAGTGATTTGACTGTTGTCTGTCATCTCATATATTTGGTCGATTTACTTTGACTAATCTTGTTTCTTGACAAATAACCTTGAGAGATCGGTGACAGCAGAATGCAGCAAACAGAATTGCACTAGCATTAGCTGATGAGTTTATGAGTTTTTGGGCAAAAGACTTCTAGTCAAGATCAACAGGGAATAAACAGAAACAGTGCTGAATGATGGGATATGAAGAGCAAATAGCTTGAAATAACTATTACTTCAACCATTGTTTATAGTTTTCATCACAGCAAATCAGAACCTTATTCTTAGCATTCTTGAGGGCTTCTTGATCTCCTGTGCTCACACAGTCTGATTGAATTGTTTCTGTAAGGAGAACATGTGAAAATGTATTAAGAAAATGATTCTTCAGAATTATATGTAAATGGTCAGAAATACAATGTAATCAAAATTAGCTAGTTGAGCAGAGAAGTTAACAAACCTTGACACGCGACATAGCACAACTTGCTCTTGTCAAACGATTTATCTTTTTCTGGGGCTGTCAAGAAACACTGTTCCCAGTTTATCTTGTGGCAAATAGATTTTTGACACTCCTGTAAAAACAACATTAAATGCACCAAATTACATGAAATCACATTTCTCTAAAATTACTGCAGCATTTTCTTTTTAAGGTTCACTGGAGCTGACTTAAATGTTACTTTTCTGGTCATATTTAGTGTTGCAAAGGGTTTGTGATGTTCCATGTTTATTGGAGCATTGCATGTGTTTTTCATGATAAATCAGTAACTCTGGTCCTATTTCAAGGTATACCCTCAGTCACAAGAAGCCCAATGAATCTGTGTTATCCCTCTCAGACATCACATCTAGATTCTGGGTCATCCACTAGACTTCAATGAAGACCTGTGAAGGCCTGTTGGTCAAATAGGGCAATGCAACACCACTGAACATACTGTTTATTTCAAGGATAGACATAGTATTGTGTTATATGTCATGATTATATGAATAGATAACTCACTGAACACCCAAACTTAAATGGACTGCTTAAGTATTGAGTGGCTTTTCATAATTTTCCATATAATTCCGCATTTGTAAATGTTCAGCTATATTTTCACCTGCAATTCATAATGTATGTATGTATGTATAATTTATTTAAAGTCGTATATGGTCAGATTTCATGGTAATCAAAGTTACAAACTTCTGTACGACAAAAAAAAAAATAAAAATAAAAAATATAATAATAAATATATAAAAATGGAAGTAAATAAATAAAATCAAAAAGTAAGAAAAGTCTTTAAATCAAAGAGCCCGTCAAAGGTAAAAATTGATTGATTGAAATGCTATTCCCTTTTTGAGCAACGGATTGATAAAATTAACAATTGAGTACTTAAATTGCAGTTTCATGGTTTAGTAGCCATTTAGTGATAGCTGTTTTAAAGGTGTTGAGTGAAACGCTTCTTTTGATCTCCACTGGAATGTTATTCCAAAGTTTTGCCCCATGATACCTAAACCTATTCTTCCCGTATGTGACTGTATTGAAATGTGGAAGTGACATTCTTTCATTGTCTCTCATTTCATACTGTGAGTTTTGCGCATTAAATATATCAGAGACATATTGTGGTGCCATAACTTTTTTAACTTTATATAGTAATATAGCAGCATTTTTAGTACATCTTTTATATACACTAAGTTGCATTTCTTGATTACAGATTTCTTCATAACTTAATTGGCCTTTATTTGTGACAAATCTAAGTGCACGTTTGTTTGTTCTTTCTAGTTTGTCAATATTCGTTTTGTTTGAAGACATCCAGACCACTGAGCAGTAGTTAAAATTGCTGCTAATGTAGCTGTTGTATATAATCTTTTTTGTCTCTTTGTCAAGATAGTTTTTAGTTCTTTTCAAAACATTTATCTGTTTTCCTGTCTGCTTGCATACCTCATCCATATGTGAACTGAATTTCAAATTCATATCCAACTGTACTCCAAGTATATTTATTGATGTGGATGCTCTAATCTCAGTTTCACATACAATAAGAGAGTTTTTGCTTAGATTAGTATTTCTACTCAGAAACATTAACTGAAATTTACTGGCATTTGCTTTCATGCTGTTTGATTCAAACCATTTCATGGCAGTTATGCAATCCTTGTGTAATTCAAACCATTCTTTTAGAACTACTGCATCATTGTCTGTTCGGCAGAAGGTGTTATCATCTGCGTAATTATAGATATTACTGTTGAGTTTAAGAAATAGAAAATCATTGATAAATATATTGAATAAAAGTGGTCCTAAAATGGAACCTTGTGGAACACCTTTAACGTTATTAACCCAGTTAGATAGTGTTTCTCCTATTTTCACTCGTTGTTGCCTATGCATTACGTAAGATTTCATAAGTTCACAGGAATTCAAATCAAATCCATATGCAGACAATTTAGCTAAAATAAGCCCATGTGGCATACAATCAAATGCCTTTGAAAGATCAATTGCAATTACTCCTAACATTTGCCCCCTATCAAGAGATTGTCTAATATCTTCTGTAAATCTAACTAGTAAATCTTGACAGCTACGACCTTTCCTGAAACCTGATAAGTACATGTGAAACAATGTATTCATATACTCGTATATTTGTTTATACAGAACCTTTTCCATAATTTTTGATAGTATTGGCAATAGATTAACTGATCTGTAGTTATCTTTGTTGAGCTTGTCCTTCTTTTTATACAGCGGTGTAATGTTTGCTTTCTTCATTTGGACTGGAAATGTATTTTCTAATATGCATCTATTTATTAACTGTGTAAGTGGCTTCACCAGTGCACTACCTAACTTTTTGATGAATTGAGCAGGGATATCATCATAACCTGCGGCCTTCTTTGATGATAGAGATTTCATGACATTTATTGTTTCCCTTTCTGTGACAAATCTTGATGTGAAATTATTCATATGAGAGTTTCCTTTTATCTGTTCTTTAATGCACTTTACACTCTCATGGTTGGAATACTCGCTTATAATATCACAAAGTGGTTTTTCATTGTTTTCTGGAATTCCAATATCCGACCCTATACTTTGAAAGAATGTGTTAAATATGCTACAGACCTTTTGCTCATCTGTCACAATTTCACCATTTTCCCGTATTGGGACACTATCAGACTTAGTTCTAGACTTAGAGAACAAAGGTTTTATAGCATTCCAAAAGTCTTTGTTTCTTGTCCCTAATTTACATTTTTCTTCAAAGTATTTGCATATTTCCTTTCGTTTAATAGCATTGACATGATTCCTCTGTACTTTGTAAAGGGACAAATAATGATTTGATCGGAATTTGTAGTATTTGTTTCTTAATCTGTTTCTGTATAACATTGCTTTCCTGAGTTCTTTGGACATACAATGGAAATCATTTTTCTTTATTGTCTTTTGTTTCTTGGGTGCATACTTATCAAGTAATCTGCAAAGATGTTCATGCATCACTTCATATGCACAATTTGCGTCTGTACTGCCCATAACGGCCTGTGAAAGATCAATATTTGATAATTCTGACAATACAGTTTCATAATCTATCTTAGCCAACTTCCTTACTGACACTTTCTTCGTTTTTGGGGCAGGTTTATGTAGTCTCAGAACTCCTCCTATTAAATTGTGAAAATCACTAATATATGTGTTTTCAGAGAAACTATGCAAAACCTTTCTTCGTTTTGTCACCAGCATAACATCTATAAGTGTTGGTTGACTTGATTTGTAGCATGTGGCATCTTTTATGATGTTTGTCAGACTAAATGATGGGATAATACTAGACAGCATGTTGTCTTGAAACATTTTGCACTTTGCTAAAAAGCCCCTCTGAATTTTCTTTTTGATCACTTTCATCATTTTGATTACCCTGATCACCTTGATCACTTTGATAATTTTGATCATTTTGATCCCGATCACCTTGATCACTCTGATCATTGTGATCGCCCTGATCAATCTGACCATTTTGATCACTTTAATAAACTAATAATAAACTACCTACCTACATTAAGCTTTACTGCAATCCTTTTTTTTGTGACGGGATACGTCGAAATTAAAGTCTTTTGCCAAAAGCAATTTCCAATTGACAAAAAAAGGAGAATGCCTTTATTGTCCAAATTTAGATTTACACTGTTATGGTTCATTGTACTTTTTCAAAGTTATTAGCATGATAAACAGGAAAGTAGTGGATGGAATGCTGCAAACAATTGCATCACGAAAGGTTGTTGAAAAAAGTTCTTACACAAATGAGAGGACTCTGTGAAAAACAGCAGGGCTCAGTAGAGCATAGAAGAGTACTAGAGCGAATGAAAGGGGAAAAGGTATTGATGCCCTACGGGACCACATCGAAACTGTTTCTCGATTAACTATCCAGACTCAGGTTTCAAGAACCATTTGAGGGCTTGGTTGTCTGACTGGGGACTGACATTATGCATAAACAACAATCGTTAGAACTGATACACATTTATAAGTTGCATAAAAGGTAAAAATGTAAAAAATTAAAGGCATATTTGACAATATGCGAGTTCAATTCATTGTATTGGCTTAGAGCAGTTTTTTTATGAAATGCTATGCCTTTTCATCACATCCTTGACAGGTACATGTCTTGTTGCAAAAGGCCAAATCAATCCCGAGATAGCAGACAAATAAACCACATTAATGGAAGCACAATCAAATTTCCTACCAATAAATTTGTAAACAATGTCACTGGTAATATTCCAGGAAGTGGCCTGCACTCAGCCGTCCTTTGTAACCAGGAAGAATTACTTTCTCAGAACATAACTCAATTCTCAAATGACAATTAACAATTTGCCAGCATCAAGTTAATGAAATGATGGAATCAACTATGACCAAGGCTAGTCGAAACAAAAGCAGGCCACATCAAAGATTGCTGGAGCATGCATGCTTGCAATGGATATACGGTATATTGACAGATCAATTCATGTAAATATTGTGTATTATATGAACTCGACCCGTACAGTTAGTTTTATAGATATGATGGACTTTCGACAGCTGTAGTTATAACTGGCTAAATCCAACTGCTTCTGTCTACTCCTAGCTTACACCTACCACCACTGAAACAAATATAAATCTTGGTAAATGCAAGAAATTTATCTAATACAGTGTATATCATAAATATGTTTGTAAAATAGACATGCATCTTTTAGGCATAACTCTCAACAATAGATGGTGCTGAACATACTTTTAGACCTGACTTTGAGTAGCCAGCTGAAGCCAGACAGTTCTGTTTAGTGGCAGGTAGCATCATACAGCAGAAGTTGTTTAGCTTTGTCTAGGTCCAAATTGACGGGCCGTTTTTAATGAAACTGACTGTATATGTACTCTCTAATGCTATATAATTTCTTTTTTTTTACTGAGTAGACAGTATCGACTGGTACCATGCTCTAGTGGTTAAGGAGTTTGCCAGCTCATCTGTAGTAGCAAGTTCGAATCCCCACCGTGACATGGAGGAATTGGGCAGCCACTGCCTCACCCCAACCAGATGCAATGGGTAAGGGCCTTAAGAGCTCACACCAGTGCCATCACTATGGTTACATATCAGGTAGTAATCCTTGTTCACGGCTGAATATTCTCCAAGGAGTTGAGGAAGACTCTGGATTGGCCTGCCCAGGGTCTAATTGTAATGTAAGCATAGTATGCACCACGTACTGCCAGACAGTAAAACCATTAACCTTTATGGAGTATGAAAAACTGAAATTTTCATCAGTTTCTGTAGGTGTCAGTGCATTATCTGCTCAGGGGCAGACCCAGAAGTGGAAAAGAGAGGAAAGGAATATAAAATCAAAGTGCAATTAAGATTAGCTAGCTGCCTTATCAATTTTACTGGCCCTGGCATGTAAGTGTGATATATTTCTTGGAAGACATGCTGTTTTGACACAAGTTCCTTGGAAAAGAAACACTTAAGTGGAAGTGTAATCACAGCTGACTAAACTCAAGATTTTCCCTTGTGGATTGAGAGAGCTGCTCATCTAGTTTGTTGACACAGGCTACATGGGAGCTAGATGCAATTTCTTATATTATGAGTTGTCGGTGAACAAAAAAAAATCAACGTCCAAGAGTTTCAAAGATTTGCTATCGTCATATTGCTATATGATCAGCAGCTGTCAGATGCAGATGTAATGATGAGAAGATAAGGCTGGGAGGCCACACCATGGTACTCATGTACCCCATGGAAACGAGGACCTTCAGGTCACCCAGCTTTAATCATTGTTAAATTTCACAATGGAATACAAGGAACCATACAGTTTACAGACTGTTATCTCTACATCCTTGGCAGGCCAACCTTGAGTCTTTCTCAAATCCCTGGGGAGTATTCAGCTGTGAGAACAGCGTTACCCGGGGGCTTAATAGCTCACCCTTGGTGGGTGAGGCAATGGTCGAAGAGGATCTGACCAACTCCTAAATGCCATGGTGGGGTTTGAATCCGCAACCTATATAGCAAGTGAACACCATAACCACTAAACCATGGCATCCAACATATGTGATAGTATTTGGTCTACATCATGTTGTAATGTGCAGTGTTTCACAGCACTGATTGAACTGAGACTGCTGTATGCTATGGCCAGTAGATATGTTATCATATCTGGTTATGTGATGATGCAGGACTGACCATGTGATGAATGGTCAATCCTGCATAAGCATTCTGGACAGTGGTCTTATCTTAAATCACATGGCTTTCCTCCCTAGGAAGCCAAGCAGAAATTTTATTTGCGACTTATCTCGCCATCTGTTATGACAAATAGGCTGAACTGACCTCTGCCTCTCAATAAAATTTCATCTGGTTGTTCTACCAGCTGCAAGCTCGTGCAGCAAAACAAAATTAATAAATCAATTAAGCACATTATAAAAATAATTAATGTGATTTGTGGATCAAGAATTAGATAAATGATCTTCCACTGGCATCTAGCAAGCAAATGGCTGAAGGGTTAACTGGATCCATTTGCAGATGTGCTTCTAAGCAGCTTCTTTCGGAGTATTTCTGAGCAGTACTGTTCCATCAATGTGACCACAAAGCACACATACCTATTCCTTGCAAAGACCAATCAGCCTCCTCAGCTACGGAGTGACATCTGTCATTGCAAACTACTTGTTCTCTTTGTTCAAGCATCCTGATTGAAATCAATTTGCGAGTAAGCCCTGCTCACCAAGGGTGTCATTCTGACGGCTTCAAGCTTGCAGTCAAAGGTAGTCTCCTTTCAAAGTCTAGGAGGAGCACTTGCTGCTTGATTGAGTTCTCAGGTTGACTATTGATTGATGATGTCCTGAACTGCCACGATTAGAGGGACCATACGTAGATCAGCCAGGTTGCTGTGGCCTAATTGCTATTGATGAATGGCTCAATGTTTCATCTCACTTCACTTGGTCCTACCAGTGAATTTATCGCCTTAAACTGCTCCTAAAGCCTTAAGAATGACTTGCTCGCAGGAACTTATTTATCAGTTGGGGTCCTGGGGTACACTAATGGGTCTGTAAGGCAAAGGAATGAGTGCCATGGGACTCCAGGAGTAAACATTTCCTGCCGTATCGTGTAATTCAAACACAGAACCCAAGGATTGCATCAACCATTTTTGGTATATAGCAGCAATAATGGACTGAATCTGTTTGTCAGATCACCAAATGATGATCACTTGATGTATGATCTCATCTGCCAAGATATCAAAACACGCAAGTAATGAGGACATAATGATGCTTGTATGTCAATAGCATTCAACATTAAAAGCAGCATAGCATCAATCCATCTCATTCAAGTGCAAGTCATCAGAAAGTTGCAGCAACTAACCCACTGTTGTTCAGTGCATTAAATTAAGAGTAGGTTCAGAAATGAACGTACAACTGCACAGAGGAAATTATATGACTATTATAAAACTACATTTAACATAAAAATAACCATTTATATCATCAATAAAAGGATTTATTTTTTTTGAAAATGTATTTTACGTATATATACATAAAAATATACAAAAATGTCTGACGTTGAGTATATACAGAATGAGTATCTATACTAACAATTTCATTTATAAATTTATAAAAGATTTATATAAGAATGATTCACACTGAATTGCTTTACTTTAAAATTGCTTTCTAACAACTGAAGAAACTACACTTTCTTCATTACAATAGTAAAATTTGACAGTTAAAATGTTGGAATTTAATCCCCATAAATTAATATTCCTTGCAATTTATTAATACAAATCAAAAATTTCCTATCATACAAAATATGACAAATAAAAATAGTACAATTCCATGCATTAAACAATTCAATGAGCTGGATTTGGGCAGTACAAAATTGTAATACTGTAACTGGTATTATGTTGAGTCTAGATTTTCAAGTGTGTTTGTCGAGTGAATGTGTTGGAACCCCACAAACTTGGAAAGTTTGTGACATTTGAATTATGTATTTGTGGCATGTATAATAACGGCAAAACAATTTCATTAATACTTAAATAAATAAGAAAAGCAGTCTTTGCACCATGGGAAATTATAATATAATTGTCATGTGATTCACTAGACTTCGGTACCAGTGGTTGATTCGAATGAAGGTTTCATCCGAAGACGATTAATGGCAATTCTTTCCTCGATTTGTTTCATATGCGACTGCATGGCATCTGCCTGTTGCTTGGTGTGGTCATCCGTATTCTTCTCCATCTCTCTAAGTCTCCTCTCGTACCACATCTCCATCTGGTTGGAGACTTTGTTGAAATACTGCCGACTGGAGGGCAATTGTTGTTCACCAGACTTATCAGCAGACATACTGCTGCGAAGTGATGACCCTGAGCCTTCGGTGGTGCAAGACTCATTGGTCAATGATGAGGTGTTGTGTTGGTCATCCACTGGAAGCTGACGTGCACCCAGGGATGAGTTACTGTAACCAGAATCCGGGTTGCTTCCTGAGTCTGTCTTGGAATGGTATACTTTGCTTGGTACGATCTCCATTGAAGGATAGACAGGTGAGGAGAATGGTGCAACCAAGCTGTCATCTGTACAATCAGCAATTTGATGAGGTTGCAGGGAAGAGTCTGAGAAAGTATTAGAGGTTTCAGGTACACTTGCAAGAGGTGACACCATAGGTTGGCGATAAGGCCTGTAAGGTCCATTTTCCTGTCTAGCCCATGCTGGCATGATGGGTGGTGGGGTTTCATCCTCGAAATCGCCATAATTCGAAATACCATCAGGGCTGCGTCCATGGGAAGTGTAGGTGTCCCTCTCTTGATAACTTTGCATCCTGTGGGGCTGGGGTACTCTGTTATCCTTTATTTGACCCTTTTTTCTCAACTCTCTCATTGCCTGAGCTTGAGTCCGAGATACTTTATGTGTTTCTTGTTGCGAAAGTCCTAATGATGAGATAGTCTCATCAGACTTAGACCTGTACAAGTTAGTCTTTGGAGTGCTCTCTCTAGGTTGGCGTCTCATACCATGGTAGTTTTTGCAAGCAGAGTGATGCCAATTACAGCAGTCATCTTGGCTAACGATATTGTTCATCTTAGCATCTTGGCTAACGATATTGTTCATCTTAGCATCAACATAATCCTTCATCTCATTCCGCAAAACATTATGCTGTTTGTCAAGGTGACGTTCCAGCTCCATCCTGTCCTTCATTGCTCTTCGATGAATAGCTTCCTCTCTTTCACGTTTCTCACACTGCAGTCTGTCTTTGCCGGCTTGCTCTAACGACTGAGCAACAGTCTTCATTCTGTCTGTCAGCATTCGTTGAGTGGCATCTACATGGTCATAAAAGTTGGCTTTGTCTGCATCAACTTTTTGTTCCAAGCGCTTGATCAAAGGACCACAGTTGCAAACTGGAGCAAAGCCAATGGGACCCTGAAAACCACAAACATGACATTGATTACTATTTTGGAAGAGGACTAGAAGGGTTTCTAACCAGATAAAAACCCTGGCTACTTGTGTACATTACAAAAATAGCAAGTTACACTTTGATTTTATTCAATTCGTTACCAGTTAGTTCAATTAAGTTTCGATTTGTTTAAAATTTTGCAATAAAAACAAGTAGCCTTTTACAAATTTTCACTTTACACTTGTTAGTCTGGAAAATTAAAAACTTTATAGCACAAAAACTAACCTGTTTAATATTGCCAGCGAGATCCTTGTAATACTGTACACCTTCCTGAGCTGTGTACTGACTGAGGTACCCTTGTTTAGAAGCAAGCGAAATCTGACTACCAGCTGTCGTTCCAACACCTCGAGTTGTGGCTGACTTGGCTGACTTGGCGGTCTTGACCTGACTGGGAATACTCTGCATGGACTGTTTGTAGCCTGGAAACTGGTCCAAGTGTCGACAAGAGGAGATCTCAGAAGGAGCGGCAATGGATGGAGCCATTGACGGTATGCCCTGAGATTTAGAAGGAACTGCGTATTGTGCGGCTTCTACTGCCTGTAAAATTACGAAAAAGTAAACGTTAACATGAATTATGAAGTATAGAAAATATGCAATTGATCCTACAATGTGGCTACATCACTTAATGTGATAATTGATCCATTTTGTCCTTTACTGACTTCTTAATGGTGTTCTGTTTTGGCCATATAATGTGTTGCTAACTACAATATAATAATATTAATACATTGTACTTCGTCTCTGCATATATTAGTTTAATTCATACAAGTAGATATTAAATATACCTTTTCTTTTTCTTTCTTCTTCCAAAAGAGGAAACCCCTCTTATCCTTCTTTTCTCCATCACTTTTTGATTTCTTGTTCTTCTTGTTCTTTGGTGGTTTTGGCTGCGACAGAATAATCTCTATGATTTCTGGATGGTCCTTTCTGCGAGCAACATCTATGGCTGTCTCATTTTGCTACAAAAATATAATTTGATAATTATAAAATCATGCAATTACTAAGATCACAACATGTCTTTTTAGCAATCAAAATGAGTAAATTTTAATTTGTTGGTTTTCTCACCTTATTTTTCATATTGACGTTTACAAAAGCATCAACAAGAAGCTTTGCAATTTTTCTTCTCTTCAGAGCTGCAGAAATGTGAAGGGACGTGTCACCATTCTGAAAAACAAACAATAAATTTTAGCCCTAGGATTCTCAACAGGTGTCCTCCGTAATGGCATGTGCTGTCACCTGGTGTTTCAGTACATATTCCTACTTGAGACACCCATGTCTAAAAGCAAACTCAACAGATATATAAAAACATACATACCTTATTTTGCTCATTTCCATCGCACTTGGCCGAAAGAAGAATTCTCGTCACTCCTGCATGTCCATAACGAGCTGCCGTGTGTAATTGAGTATCTCCATACTGTGAGCACAAAAGTAAAGTCACATTAGAGCATTTGTATGCATACGCTGTCATACTGTCTACTAAATCTATTCATATCTCAGATAAAAAAACTGGAATTATACTTACATTGTTTTTTAGAGAAGTGCTGGCACCGCCATATAACAAAACTCTGGCACTTTGATTGTGTCCATTTTGGCAACATAGATGCAATGCAGAAAACCCAGCCTAAAATGACATTAGAAAAACATAATTTAACAACTGAGTTCACAAGTCACAAGAATACAATGGGATGTGTTTACTGCCAAATTCAACAATTATGCAATTAAAACATGTCATACCTTGTTGATTATGTTGACATCAGCATTGCTTTTGATCAAAAATTCTAAAGATTTGCTGAGACCATTCCATGCTGCTTCATGTAATGCTGTATTATGGTGCTGAAAGAAATAGATAATTTGAATAAGACATTATTTGAAATAAAATAATAATAAACTACGACTCAAAACAATAACAACCAATAGTTGTTAAAATACTTACCACTTCATCTTGTCTGTCAATCATGCAGCCCTCTGCCAAAAGAACCTTGATGACGTCAAGATGACCTTGCGCTGCCGCCCTGTGCAGAGCTGTGTAACCAAGCTGTAAAAGAAGGATGGTTCAGTCAAAATCTTGTTGATGACCACAATCAACTTTTAAAGTAAAATATAATCCATTCAAATTGCATTTAAAAATCACATTCATTGTTTGCACTTACATTATCTTGTGAATCAATACTGGCTCCCTCAACTGCTAACATCTGAACGACCTCAGCGAAACCATTCAGCGCTGCGTAATGAAGTGCTGTGCGTCCTTCCTGTGAACAATACAAGCAAAAGCATTGTTTTAGACAATAGTGCAGACTTCAAGCTCAAAAATAATAATAACCGCTCCTATTTGACAAAAACATTCTTTCACTTTATGTTGAAAAATTATCATTGATATATATAATCACATACCCGATCGGGTTCGAAAGTGGCGCCATTTGCAATCAGTTCCTTGACCTTGTCCATCTGACCTTTGCTCGCGGCCAACCTCAGTTTGTCCGCCAAGGTTACGCCGGGGATGTAGCTGGCAGTAGTTGCCATGGAAACTGAAAAGACAAGACAGAAATTTTCATAAGAATATTGCCTTTGGTGATTAATTTGAAGGAAAGTGGAGGAATGACACATTCAAGGTATTATAACCATTCACAAGCCATGATTTCACTGGAAAATGATTTATATTTTGACAACTAGGTCTTTCAAGTAGTAACAAGCTCTTTGTAAGATTCACCAAGATGCCTCAGGGTGTTTTTGAAAGGAAACCACTTCACACTCTTTTGCGTTTCTTAATAACTGGATTAGGGAAGGTTATGGGAACAAATTACTTCTTTTCTAACTACACAATTGCATCAGTCTGGTTGTTATGTCCAACTCAGCTGATCACTGTATGAATAACCTACATCTATTTTAGCCCCCACAACATATAATCCTTTCATGTCATTATTTTGTTTTGAGTACATGTGTTAAGGACTCAAATCTCCTGACATCACTCATGCACACGTAGTCGTGACGTCACAACAGAACTCTCGTTGTTCGCGAGATTTGGAGCTTATGGGAGTTTTTCATGCATGTTTTAATAAAATACGCCACATCAAAAGCAATGCCTGAAAAACCTGCCTAACCTTTAGAATAGCAAGCTGTTTAATCATTCATAGTAATACCACGTGAAGATCTTTTTTCAAAGAATTTTTTCTAAACCTTGTCATTGTAATAAAAGGTTTGGATTTCACCAGACTTTTTCACAGTGAAGTTTGAGCTACAATCTACTCAGCAGGTGCACCAACAATAAACTTTGTAAATCGTCTGAAAACACTAATTATGCTATTGCCTTACATTTTGTAACTTAGAAGATACAAATCATGACATTGTTATAAATGAGCTCATGTAATTTCTGAAGAGTAACTCCTATCTAAAAATGCTTCAGGAAATGCTAGATATCTGATGAATGGGATATTCTTGTGTGCTATATTCAGTGTCAAATTTCTGACAGACCAAAATGGAAAATTTTGTTTTTCTTCAACCTGTATTAAATTACTATTGTTATCAATTGATCTTTCTACCAAGGTTTAAGAATAGCTAAAATCTCACAAAATAAGTACTTTCATAAAGTTTATGGTCAATACAATAAATTATCAACAAAACCAGTGTATGGAAAATTGTATAGAAAACCCCAAACAATTTCTTAGGACACAATGATTGTCACCAAATAGCACTATATAATAGATGCTAGGTGAGACCGCTGCAATAAAACTGTTGACAATTTTCTATTTTTCACAAAGTTTGTACTTGAATAGCAGTGTACTTGTGAGGCTAGCCAGCAGGTACTGTAAAATAACCAAGCCTAATTTAAGTCGGACTGATTTACAAGCACAAGTCAAGAGCCCTCTGGGGAAATTGGCTGCTGTAACGTCAAAGTCACTAGTTCACTCATAGTCACAGTGCCAACTCTAAGAATGTGGAATTTTGGATATTTACAGAATATTCGAACCAGTTTTCTGCATTCAAGAAGAGTAATATGCATGGAGATTTCAATAAAAGCCCACAATACAGCAGTGATAAGCTGCATTTTGAATTTTCACTAGTATTTGAACCCGTTTTCTCCATTCACGATGTGCTATACTGCATGGTGATTTCAATGACAAAGCTCACAGTAAACAGGTGATAAAGAATGCTGAATTTGGATTTTCACTAAGCGTTCGAACCAGTTCTTACACTGCAGGGAGATTTCAATAACAAAACTAACAATACACAAGTGATAACAACTAAATGCCAAACATATGAGAGTCTCTCCTTCAACAAATATTTAGCATAACAGTCACATTAAACACACATAGATCTTCCACAAAGCTTCATTTCCTAAAGAATCCATTGCAAGCAAAATATAAGAGGTCTGTCAATAGAGATAAAACTCCTACCTGTCCTGTCCCATACTGAAGTGGTCTCATATAGACTTTCATAGTGGTTAGTACTCCCTGAGGAAACACTGTTATAGTCATGGTAAGCATCAAGGGTAGAACTCCTTGTACTATTTGTACTATGTGCAGAAAACATGGTGAAATCACACTGTATCCCCTAGGTAGGTGAACATCCACTGTTTATACTGTCGCCAAGTGTCCAGTTAAACTGTCAATGACCATTGTCAAATGATTTCTCAAATGAATAATCCAGTGTCTATCAGATATTTGGCCTAATGAGAACTTCTCTCTCTGGCAGGGGGATTGTCTTTGCCAAGACAGCAGCTGGACGCAGTTGTCATGGCAACAGAATGACCACTGGCTATTTCTACAGCAGCTGAGCAGGGGTCCATTGTTTTAGATTGCAATGACCACTAAGAGTACCAGCAAGTTTGGTGACCAGCTGATGTTAATGATATTGACATGCCTAACTGTACAATGCTGCTATTTACTATTGTTCAACCAAACGGGGCAATTGCAATTAACCAGCAGCACATGACATTGGTGTTTACCCAGTTAATTCCGCTTAGTACTGAGAAATTATAGTTTATCATACACCAGCATCCTGCGATTGCAATTGCATACCAGTATGTCATATATGAGCAATCATAACAATCATTAAAACATACAACCAATCATTTGCTTATAAGATTTCCTGTATGTCAATGTAGGCTGGTCTAGTATACATTTCAATGCTAGTACACAGTCTTCATTGTGGGGACTTCAATGTCCCAATACACAGAGCTATATATGCCCTGAGGCATTGAAGTTATAAAACGTCAAGGTATGTGCCACTACAGGTTATAGCTAAATCAAACTCCAATATAAAATTGATCAATGCATTTGTCTTCCGTTGTATAAGTCTGTGCATGCATGTGTTTCAGAAACCACGTTTCTGAATTTTTTTAAGTCACCTTACATACCTTGATTTTGCGAAACTTTTCTTGCCCTATGCATGTAGTATTTCTTCCTAGGTTTATTGTGATGTGATTCTACTACATCTGAATCATAATCCTCATCGGCTATATCCATTTTTAAGGGATTTTTAACTTTTCAGACTGCAAAGTGACCGACTGTACAGGGAAGGACGCTAACTTCGACAATGTTCAACACTCCAGTGTTGAGTTCTGATACGCGTGGTTGACTGTGAGCCTCGCCAACAAACTGGGAATTTTTCCCCTTGTAGACTGCTCCACTCCTGAAGGCCCTACCATTCACACTCTGTGACATCTATTCACGGGTCTGTACAATCTCGCTAGCGATAAAACGGGGTTAAAGCATTTCACCCCTTTCCAAACAACATGTACAATGTCACACCACCAGTTCCATGTAATAAATGTAAACTACATGTAGACCTCTGTATTGCGACTACCTCAGTGTAACGACCGAAGTGATCTTATAGCAATATCCTTAATAATGAGGTTATTGAACGTAATATCCAGATTGTGCAAAAATTAATTGATATTAATCCCCTTCAGAGTGGCATTAATCACAATAATAGTGAAGTTCTGATCAGTGAGGTGGTCTTAATCCGAGGGTCTACAGTATCCTCAACCTCATAATGAAGACTACATTCCCTCACAGGACACCCCAGGGTACAAGGACATGCTCCGAAGCCTTGCAAGAGTCCTGGATATATCTCAGTGTTTACACAAACCAAAAGTCAATTTAGATGCCCTAGTTTCTGGTCTTCATCAAATAGAACTTTTAAATGGTGGTTCATAAACAAAACTTCACTCCAATTTAGTCCATGTATAACACAGGTACATACACACACCGACCAGTAGCACAGTACACTCCTTCCTTGTATGACAAAGTGTTTTGAAGACACTTGACCAAAATACCATGCTATTAATGAATGCCAGCTACTTACACCTGAACCTGGATCAGGATCCAAGTGTCAATTAAACCCTAATTAACCTGACTAACCCCTCCTAAGTGGATCATTAAACGTAGCTCAAAGATTTACACATTTCATCGTTGCATTGCATACCACAAATCCATGATTTATTACAGATTAAGATATTAATATGTTAAATTGATATTGATATGACCTGTATTTCTTCGTAATTCTTAAATCACAAATAAAACGATCTATATCCAAGTTTATTACAGGTAACCGTTTTCACTTACATGAAATTTCTTAAAGTCCTGTAATAAGGTAATATAATATAGTAAGTACTGGTATTATTTAAGAATAAGTCTCAATTCAAGAGCCTGAAAATACAGGTTGTCAAATTGTCTTCACTGCCATACACTGAATATGATTCATTGGGTTAAATCAATTATGGAAGAAATCCAGTCCCCAGGTGGCATGATTAATCTTCTCCTGATGCTAGGCCACAAATAGTGTGATATCACCAAAATATCATATTACTCTTGATGCCATTGGAGTGTGAAATTAATTTGCGAACACTCCATTTTTGGCTTCACGAACACACCATGTAGTATGTACAGAGGAATTACACCATTAAGACTAAAAGGAAATCACTAAAGTAGTATTTATATCGAGGAGGTCGTAATTCTGAAACTTTATAAATGCATTGTAATAAGTCTTGGATCCCACCAAAGTGGTCTTAAAATGGAGGTGGTCTAATTATTGGGTGGTCTTGAATGTATGGTTCGAGGGTAGTTTTCCCCCTATACATGCATATTCCATATCAGTTCCTGAGTAAATAGTTAGACTTTGTATGCCATCACAAGGCATTTGACATGTTTGAGACTTCAGAGGTACTGTCTAAGCCCTTAAAAGGACACCCTGCACCTTTAAGGTCAGCAGCAAATGCTAGGTCTCTTTCACGGTGTTTAAACTTGTACCTTCAAAGAGAGGGCAGGACTTATGCGGCTTTCACATGCAGGTATTATTACTCCAAGACTCTAAACCCTGTTCATGTATGATAAAGCAAACAGAGCAAAAATTCATGAAGATAAGATCACCCCTAGGTATTATATATTCCCTGATAACTCTCTCAATGATATACACTTAAAGCTTAATAGAATATTTGTTGACTTTTGCGATATGATCCACTTTGGCTGAGTTTCTTGACTCTGCAGAAGCGCTTGACTCACTTGAAGTTTTTCTCTGCAAACAAAGTGCTTGGAGCAGTACATAACCACTTTATACAGACAAATATGAACTAACTCCTATGTTCCTTCTACGTTATGTTTTTGTGTGATTCATGACCTCTATAAGAAAAGAAGTTGGAAAAAGTTAAGAACTTAAGTGGCTGTGAAATGTACACCTCATTTTTTATGTCTTTCCAGACAAAATCCCTTTTAGGAGCGTATTCTTTATTGCTATGTGGTCAAGGTACAGTCATGTTACTTGGAGATTTCAATGTGAGAACTTAAGAGTGTAAGCCTACTTTAGGGGTAGATTTACACCATGAGACCAGTATCCATTTCAGACCCAGCTTCTAATTGAAAATAAGATGTACACATTGTAGGAATAGACAGTTTCTTGGCACGCAGACAGATCTCAGAACAAGAACTACATTTGGCACAGACTTCGAATGACAAACTTATGACAAAAAATGACAAGCAAAACAATGTTAATGACTACTCATCAATCATCACTTGCCAAAAGTAACATTTTCGTGACATTTCATGACAAGTACCATGATTGCAGAGTAAACATAAACACGAACCTCAAGTCTTGTGTTATTTTTATGATGGTCAGTAATTAGACCATCTGCTTTAGCTGAGAAGAGGAGTAAAAATGGCCAAGTTCGTTGATATTTCCCAACTGTTTTTTACATCATACTATATTGCGAAGCTAATTCTAGTACAATTTTTCGATACATCAGACTGCTTTCAATATATCAAAATTTTAAACTATGAATGTTAAATCCTGACCTGTTATAGTTTGATTTCCAAGCACAAAGGCCTCATTTCTCCTGGTGAGTTTAAAAATGCGACCCGTGTGCTTGGAAATCGAACTATAAATCAAATATATTTTGTACACATTTATCAGCCAGTGCCTGTGATTTCTGCATCTATTCTCAGTTGGTAAAGCGGTTTGGAAAATAAAAAAAATCTCCTACAGGCAATCAATTTATCAATTTTCAAAACTTACAAATTTGTTTCTTCTGTTTATGAATTTTTAATATGCCCTGGAGGTGGTCTTCAAAAAACAATACCATATCAGAACAAACATCTGCTTTTGAATTTGCTAAGATTATATCATAAGAAATCATCTGAAGATTGTCTCCAAGAGATGCAGCTGCTGAGCAGATGGAAAAGTCTTATCACTCCATCCGCCTTTGCTTAACATTACAAGGAGCTCATCAATTTCATTTCAATCAAAGGAATATCCAGTACGCCTCGGGTAAGAAATTTGAAAATCCGCCAACTTTAACGAACTCATTCGGACTTCAAAGAGGTCACTGATGACGTTAGAATGATTATTCATTGTCAGTTGATTTTAAGACACCAGTTATATTGATGAGACAGAAACTGATAAAATTACGTAAACAGCAGCACACTGAAAATAGTCAACAGCATCAAACACTCTACATTTCACTGATAACAGCATCGAAAGCTTTCTTATGGTCTAGTATTTCACTGATACTATTTCGAACACTTTCAAATAGTCTAAGATTACACTCTTAGCTCATGTCTACCGTGCATACTTTCATCTTCTTCTGTTACCCATTATCTTAAGACTTTACCCCTTTTCTAAATTTACTATATATATCAAATCACCCTCATAAAATGACAAGTAACCTACCTAATGATTATGTAATGTGTCTGAATAATAGGACTCTCAATAAAAGACAGTAGAATATCTACCTGGTATCTGCGAATCTATCAAGTTCCACTCTTTCACACAGTATACCTTCCAATGACAATACAGCCACTAACAATAGGCCGAGCTACTTTGAAGTCACACAGCACGCAGAATCAGGTAACTACGAGGTACCAAAAAAGAGCAAACAGACTGAAATATGTCACAAGAGGTCATCCAGGTCAGGTGTAGGGTGACAACGACACGAAAACCACAATGAAGTTGTATTGTAAAGAATGCCATTAAATTACACTCAATTTTGTGATAACATTTCACTTTTTGATTTTTTGGAAGAAAGCCAATGTTCTGAAAACGTTCAAAATTTTAGCAAACTATATATATTTTTTTTACATTAATATTAGGATTTGCACGTATGCATATTCAGTGCATTAATATTTTTTTTAAGACCTCATGGCATTCAGTGGGACACGCCCCACTGCGGATGGTAGTGCAATTCACGCAAGGTGTCGCTTTTCCCAAATTCACTTATACTGCTGCCACCTAGCGGATTCCGATTCACTCGCAACTCTCAGTCACAACAACTTGACTCAACAGAGTGAATACAATAACCATGACTATGACCATAACTACAGCACGTTTCTATTTAAAGCATTTTATTCAAATATAAGATTTTGTTTAAAGTTTACTCTTTTTCTTTAATAGTTCCTAAAACACTGCACTGACCCATCACCAACTCAATGCGTGTTCTCTCGAACGTTTGATTCTAGAAAGGCCTTGGGATGGGTCAATTTCCTGCTCTCAGGTCTACATAAGTTACGTAACCTCTAAAATCGTCAAGT
Organism: Alitta virens; assembly: GCA_932294295.1. Classification (NCBI taxonomy): domain Eukaryota; kingdom Metazoa; phylum Annelida; class Polychaeta; order Phyllodocida; family Nereididae; genus Alitta; species Alitta virens. Next base: position 73,557,182 of record OW028573.1, on the reverse strand, counting down.
AGGGGAATAATAGTGCAAACCATTAGGGGAGTGATGCTAAAATTCCAACACACTGTTCGTGTTACAGGTAAAATTGGCATATATATACCTTATCTCTCTATCTTTTCAATGAAATATACCTTTTCATGGTCTATCTAATTAATTTGCCAGTTTTCGTGTGACAAAGTTGACTAGCCACATAATTTACACCTGAATAACTATTTTCCCACTTTGATGTTAATAATTACACTGATCACCCAAGCAATGGATAATTAAAAAAACACAAATAGTGTCCTCAGGGTCAACATCAAAGACATAAGTCTGATATGCTAAATTTTTCTTTGACAGGTAGAACTATCATGATTATCTTCGCGGAATCTGGACATTTTTGTCTTTTTTTTTTGGACTTCTGAAGTACCTCCATCTGTGAGGAATGCAATGGAATTCCACTGACATTAAAGGGCTACTTTTTTTTTCTCAAGATATCTGTTTTGACAGAATACAAACCCAATGAGGTCTAGACATGGCATCAGTGACCTGGCAGGCTCTGTAACCGTCGCCAGTTTGAATGTTTGAATGACCAGGCGCACTCAACCATGACCACTACAAAACATTCGAATCGAACTGCTCCGGGTCACGAGTGCCATTATAATGGCGTGTCGGAACAATAAAACTTGCTTCGATTGATTTGAATATCTGCGACTGTGATTTGATTTACTCATGAATACACAGATTTGATCTTAAACAACCAAAGATCTGATCTTAAAACACCAAAAGAAAAATAAAATCACATAAATTATAGGCTTTTATCTGACTACTAAAATGACCACCAAAATTCTAAAGAAGTAAAGTAAGACACGAAAAAAATATTTAAAAATATCACTTAAATAGGTGTAGATTGTATGTCAACTACATTATAGTCACTTTTCCACAAAATTTACACAAATTGCTATCTTAACAAAATGTAATCTTTAATTCAATGCACCACCATCCTCAGTGTAATAAATCAACTGTGGTAGGCGCAAAGTATTACCCAAGACTGCAAGCTTCATTAACCACATTCTTAGACCCCCGCCTCTAAATTACACATACGCAATATTACGTAAATATTTGGGCTTCTGCTAATTTGAGAGCAATTAGCTAAAAATGCAGAGAATAGACTTTAGTAAATTACTAGTTGTTCCCAGCTCAAGATGCGGGTATTCTGGACAAAGAATAATGAGCTTGAATAGATTTAAATGATGAATGGACTGGCAGGAAATTAGAAATTCATCAGGGGAAACTGGATGCTGTAGAGGAACCAAGCATTGATACCATTCCATGTGTGCATTCCCATGGCTCCATGAATGCCCTTAAAATACCATGAGTATCAAGTTCCAACACAACACATGGAAGTATCACACTTGCTACAAAACAGAACACAACATATATTGTGAATTGGTTGGTTTTGTATTGTTTGGTTGGTTCAATTTATCTCAAATCAAGAAAACCACAAGTCATTTACCCGTGCCGTGCAATTCTACATATATCTGCCAGTTCATTTTGGGCAATTATAAACTTCATGACAGAGTTTCGTGTCATGTGGCTAGTAAAGTTGCCAAAATACTGTTATTGCCATAGATATTATAGCTCTTTATTTGGCAGTAAAGCAACAGAAGTTGTAGCTGCACTAATTTTGGCAGTTTTCCTTGCAGTGACATTATTTGGGTACTTTAAATGGCTCACATACATGCAATTGTTGAAAATATTTTGAACTGCAAATTGTGAAACTATGGCAGTGCAACAGCTGCTGCAGGGATCTGCACCAGCAGGTGAAAATATGTGAAACAAGCTTCAATTTTGACTTGAATGGTGAAATTTATGGCTGACTGATAATAAAAGCCACAAATGGACACACCTCGGCAGAAAAGGTTTTCATTCTGACAAGTAATATTTCTCTGCAGAATGAAAATTGCAACTTTTTGCAATGACTTTTTGTCATTCAATTGTTATTTAGCACACTCCCTATGTGGCAGATGTTGCAAATTCAAACATAGATCAGTGCACCTGCCAAGAAAAAAAGTTGAAAGGAAATTCTAAATCCCCTGTAGACATTGGCATGCTGCTGTTTCTTAAAACTCCCACATTGACCTTTGGTCAGTGTTGTAAATGAACTGACCTGTAGTTCAGATATGGTCTTCAGAATAACTCTCACTTGAGGGTATGGCATTTCTTTATCCTGAACTACAACTACTTTTTTTCAAAACTTATTCACCTCACATCTGTAAGCAAAGATGCAGATTAGAATTTTTCAAAAAAAGAGCGCGCCAAAATCCTTTACTTCAAAAAAGGTGTGACTAATACCCCTCGTGGGGTGAACAGCATGGATCTGCACACGTGCCAGGGTAACTGTAACGACCCCACGACCGGGGTGACTATGTCTTGGGGTGGGTTGGGACAGGCAGGTGCAAGGGCTGAACTGATGTAGGTGGGTGGAGGGATAGATAGCTTTCACTTTGATAAATACTGGGCTTCTTGTGGCAGGTGCAGTTCGAATGATCTGCCTTAACCTGCAATTTATACAAAATGCATTAAAATGGACCGAACAGGTGCACCATCTTTTCAAAAATCTCTTTCACAAATCACATTTACTCTCTATCTCTCCATCTTTTGGCGGTTTCCACTTGACATCAAGTCAACCAATCTGTAACTTTGTTTATTAATGCCCAGTGTGTCTTTGCCAAACACCAGCCCACCATTCAATGTGTATTCAAGGCCACTTTTGACCACCTACAATACATACACCTTACACCTGGCTGTTTAAATCATTGCTAAATATGGTCATACTTTGGTCTCTTTCCATTGTTAACCAAGTTCAGTAACAGATTTTCCGTTAGAAAACTTTTGATTTCCAAATCCTACCATACATTCCATATTTCACTAATTGGCACTCTCCTACACAGATTACGGGTATTAATTACTCGCCTCTGAGATCATGGAGATAATCTGTGTTTGATCAAAATATAACACTGACAATAGACCTAATATATCCTCAAATATCTCCATTAGTCTTGCAACAGATTGCTAATTGCCTAACCAATTATGACGCAATGCATTTTACAGGAAGTATTAGCTCCCACTTTGCAGCCGTTGCACAACAGCCTAACATGTTAAACATGTAACACTTCGCTTCAAAGATCTGCAAGTAACATATGTTACTTCAAAGGAAAACTGCAGTCCATTGTTACTTATTCAATCGTCTGGCTACCACCCGCAAGTAATAAGCCGCTATACATTGCAATCAGTTGTTGCAAACAGTTAGCAAGGTTATGAGACTGATTGCAATGATTTGATCAATTGATCTGGAAAAGCTCGAGAGGCTATATACAATATGGATTAAGCTAAGAACATTATCCTGTTGATATTAAGAAAATATTTGTGGATTTGCCCCTAATTTCCACACACTGCAATTGCACTAATTGCAATTTATTAAAGTTCAAAAGAAACTTCCGCAAGATTGTAAAGTAGATTTTCATAAAATTGCTAGAAAATTGTATCAGTAATGAATCCTTAGGTATTTCTTTTATCTTAAATTATTTTGCATTGTCAGTGTGGTTTTAGGTACCACTAAAGTGGATAGAGTTGCCAAATTAATTTCTGAAGACCATTTTTCAACTCTGCACTTGGCATTTTGTGGTCAATTGCATTTGTAATGTGCTGATAATGTCCCCTGAATTTCTGTGTGGTCCTTTGAAGGCAAAAACCACACTGGGGTCATTTTACAGATTCTTAGGGGGTTCAGCCCTAGGACACTTCCCCTCTCATTGACCCCCTTGAACTCTGACCCTGCACTTTCACTTTCACCCTTCACCCGTCAATCATATCTGTCTCAGCAGCGTGACTTGTTGTCATGTCAACATCTCAGATGTACGCAGCTACCTAGCAACCGAATTTCATGTGAAGGGGTTAAAAAGTGATAGGTTTGCATAGTCCTGTATTTCTCATGTACCTGCATAGAGGAGAATGTACAAACAGAAAAACATCCATGCTCAAACATGACCTTGTATTTGCTGGCTTTTTAATAAAGATACCTCGTCCACAAAGTGTATTTCAATATCAACTGAGAAATACAAGAAGTGGATGTTGGTTTATTAATGTTAACAAAAAGAAAAGAAAAAGTATCCGGCTTAAGGACTTTGTGCACACCAAATTTCAGTACACATCATGACTGCAGTTTCCTCTCTATTTTGGCCACTTTTCCAAAAATTAGTGAAAAATGAAGCACAGAAAATCTCAGTTCAAATTGAACTGACAACACAAACAGCTACATGAATGACAGAATCTGACACCTGGTGTCACTGGGAGACCTTACTCCGATTGACTCTGCTGCCCTGCCACAAAAAATCACATGGACACAGGGCAGGACAATAGGTGTTACTGGAGATGTTAATGCGGGGGTATTCTGCTGGCATACACACCCAGACACCTGAAGCCCTGAATGGCGTCAGGATTTTCGAAATATTTTCTTTATGGCTCCACAACACCTCTATAATGAACACGCACCCTGTCCAGTATTATCTCCCACAATGGAAATTATGTCATGTTTAGTTTTGGTTTAAACACAGAAAGGCATATTAGTGCCAGCATCTGATGAGACCTTTTGTTTGCTAGGTCAATAATGTCTTAGCACATTCTCTAAGCTAATGCCTAGCAAGCAATTATACTAAGTAGTAATTCAATTAAACCAGGCTTTGTAAGAAAATTCCTCGAGTACCCAAGATTAAGGTTTCAGGTGAAAGGCAAACATACATTAGGGGATGTCCACTTTCTACAATTTTTGGCAATGGTCCCTGGTATACTTGGCAATAGATTCAGTTCCCAACTGCCACTTGTCTGGTACTTAATTACTTGTGGTATCACTCTAGTACTATCTCAGTGTAGTATGTAAATCAGCCTTCACTACATCACTAATTGTGCTTAAACAGTGAGGACATTAAATCAGCCCACCTGTCACAAGAATACTATCACTGACACCTGTTGCACCAATATACATTTCGAAATACTTGCATACATTTCTTTGCTATAACACGCTTTGGCGGTTAAATTTAAAAGTGATATGGATATGGAAATGACACAGAATGTCATAAATTCACGCAAAACTAGGCTGCAAAAGCCCACCAACCTTCTGTTACCTTCTGTTACCAATATAGTGAATCACCAGGGCACCAAAATGATGCCTGAACAATTCAATTATTACGCACAAAATCTTGAATCTTACCATCCAAATCGGGGTCATTTTTGCAGGTAGAAGCATCGTCCTCATCCTCATCCCAACCTCTGCTTCCTTGCTCAGCAACATTGGTAACATCCCTCAAAGTCGACCACCATCTATTCATAAGAAAGTCCTTGGTGCCTTTTTGACCTTGAGGACTAGGTGACAAGGTCGTTCGTGGTGCGATGGGGCCTTTTGGGCTCGTGGTTTGGTTTAAAGATACTGGGCCATGGACTTCACAAATTGGTGGGTCCACTATAGGGGTAGGGTATCGATGATAAGAAGTATCATGAGCGGAATACACTGAGTACTGTGATAAGCTACTGTGGGACCTGCATCTTGAGTAAGGTTGTTGTAATCTTTGGATGACAGGATGGAAGCCACTTTCAATGTCATCATAGTCACATTCGTCTTCGCTTGAACAAGTGGATGCATAAGATAAACTACTGTCTGATGAACAACCTTCATCCTCATCATCATCAATAAACATCTTGTTCTCCATCATAGAAATAGTTGAAGTCCTACTTTCACTTCTTTTCGATGGCACAAAACCTGGTAAATCTCTAAGAATACTGATTGATTGTTGGGATCTAGACTTACGGGCATTTCTTTCGTTTAAAAGTTCAGTCTTGGCTATTCGAAGGCTTTTTCTAGATCCAGAATTACTTGAAGCCAAACTGCATCTCTCTTGAGATGATGATCTCCTGTGTGGTGAGACACTCTGCTGCCTTCTACGATCTCTTGACGCAGCTGATTTTGACCTTCGACTGGAGCTTTGTGATGACCTTGAACGAGGTCTGAAGTTGTATCCAACAATCTCAGTATCAGAGGTATCTGCGTAAGAACACATCTCAAATTGTTCCAGGGCTTTTAATTGTTGTTTTGGGCACATATCAACCATAGTGTTTGGTTGTCCATCTGATTTGTGCATTTTGTAGGCGTTGAATATTTGTTCCTTAGTGAAGCAGTCCTGCACTAAAGGTGTTCCTGATCGTGAATTCAAACTTGATCCTGACATTTTTTGTCTGTCTTGTGACAGTGTTCTGTGATCACCATAAGTGTCTTTGATGTCTATTAAATTAATTCCTTGATCTTGTGAGAAGAAAGGTCTTTTTAAATCTGCCTTGATCCTATCCATTTTCTTCTGAACATCTTGGTATGTCTTGGAGTCTGAGGTACAAAATGAAGTGTCACTGGGTGAGTTGATGGTGCTGCCAGGTGAGTGCACAGCACTGTCAGGCGAACATGCTGAAATTCTGTGAGGTGGTCCCATGGTTTGTGTGCGGCTCTGTCTGTTTGTATGTCTGTGTTGTGTCTGTGTGGTTGTCTGTGTGTACTGTTGCTGCTCCTGCTGAGCTGTGTCTGTGTGTGTCATCTTGGACGGACTGACTCCCCTGGCGCTCCTCTGCTTCACATCACTGCCTCTGCTGGTTGCCATGGCACCGACGTTGTTGGCAGCAGGTGCGCTCCCATCGCCCGCCACGTTTGAATGACGCTGGGAGGAGTTGTTGCTTGTCGCGGAGGCTGCGTTGGGATGCTGCGGTTTACTGGGTAGCACTTGAGTCAAGGAATTTAAGCGAGATGCGAATTTAGCAGATGTTGGTGGCTGCTGTTCGTGCCTCACTTTATTTTGGTGCACATTTGCAACTGAACCAGCAGCTGCTGTGCTATGTAATACATCCATTCTATTGTCCACTTGTTGGTCACCTTGAATAATTGTATCAGTTTCACGACTGGTCACCTGCGTACTGCTAACTACCTGACCCTTCTTTTCATAATCACCCTGAGTTTCCACATTAGTCCTTAAGGGTCCCATTTTGGCCCTTGGCCCCTCGGGGTTTGGAGAAGGGCTGTTTCGGTGTCTGCAGTAATTTGGTCGGTTGGTAGGTTGCTTTGCGTGAGGGTTGCTGCCCTGCTGGGGTTTAAACGGTGACCCCTTCTCGCCCTCGGACTGGCTGGTCTGTTTGTTTGGCTGCGTTTGAAAGTTATTCCCATGGCTACCTGATGAAGTAGAAGTCCCCCTTGTTGAACTTAGAGACCTTTGCCATTTTGAGACTGAATCCTTCCCACTATCACTGTCCTTTTTGGAGTAGGGTTTGTTGACACTGTCATCGGCTGGCTTCGAAGACATGCATCCGCTAGATCCACAGTTCTGTTGACTGGTAACTTGCATCTCCATTGCTTTGCTTAAATTCTTCTTGGGCTTTGGTGATCTGGATCTGCTGCGAAATGACCGTCTGATCCATGTGGTCAATTTTGAAGGAGTGAGTTGAGAAGTCATCTTGGTATAAAATTTACAAAAAAATACCCTGGAGACGGTGCTATTTTCTTCTATATATCCCTTGGCACTTAGTTTAAAATACTAGCACATCCATAGCCTGTAGGTGTACAATCCGTATGTGTATGTGTATATAAGTGTATGTGTGTGTCAATGACACATAGAGTACTAGTGTAGTGTATCTTGGAGTGCGTCTTAGAGTGTATCCCACAGGAGCCGTGTCACAGTGAGTGCCTCCTTCCCCTGCCACCCAGCGAATGAGCAGGCACCTGTCTTGCTCGATTCAAATAGGCACCTGTTGTGCCAAGACTGCATGCTCCCAGCGCGACCGTTAGACTCGCGTGCAAGTGGGGGTCCAGGGCCATCCCCTACCACACACTATTAAGCAGTGTACCTCCTACTGGAGTCTAATTGTCTCATGACACATTAATCTTGTGTTTTGACACTCACCACAGTCCACACACACTATTTAACATTGGCCGTGTATGACCAAGTTTGGTGTTTTAATTTGACATTCACAACATATGTCGAACGCTAAAATTTCTCACATGTTGAATAACAAAATTACTGACAATCCAAGGCTATCACAATCTTCGCCCAAACAAGTTTCAAAACTGAGATGGTATCTTGGAAAACTCCAGTGCTTGTCTAATCAGGGTGCACGTTCTATGTGCCTCTATCATGCATGCCAAAGGAGACATAAATAATTAAGCTATTCTTGGTGCTGGTTCAAAATACCCTCTACAGCTCTATAGAGCAGGGTAAATGAATCCTAGAGTTAATTAAATCCTGATAAAATATGATATAGAATATCCTAGCGGGTGTGTTCTGATATATTTTATAATTCATTTTGTCTTGTGCATTTGAGTCATCCTAGCGTGAACTGAACTCATGCCAAGTTGAATTTTATGTGCACGGCTGGCTTGTGTGACCAAAGTTATGAGCCAAAACAGAGCCAGGTTTTCTTGTAATCATTGATCCAGTTGGCTAACAAAACGCTTCGTGTATTCTTATGAAGCCTAAATACATTGTCAACACGACCGTGAGATTTTAATGGGGTCTAATGCCAACCAAGCTTCCCTGGTGTTCTCTAAGGTTGAGTAAGAATGATTCACACAATTAAAGCCATCCTTTCAAAGGAGTTAGGTGACCCATTCCCTTGTACTGTTCACTGTCTTTTATATAAAACCGACAATGTGTGAAATCGTCAGCTTAGGGAGCCTCTAAAAGCCTTAGACAAAGTTGAGTTGCTTCCTGGGAAGAATATAAACAAGACTACTTTGACCGTTGAGAAGCATTTGAGTCTGTGGGGTTGTGAAGTGACACTCTAATGCTTGAGGGGGATTTTTACTCATTTCCATTCAGCTGGTGTGGACTCCCATTCCTGCCTTGGGGGGAGTGGAACCTCACGGCCACATAAAAGGAACAAATTAGGGTGGAGTAATCAAGAGCATGTAACAATATGAAACACTGCCGTAGGACTTCCTCTCATTCACAAGACAGCCTAAAAGCAGGCTTTTAGAAAGTGAAGGTGTTGGACTTGCACAATCCTGTAAAAGTGTCAACAAACAGCATCGGCAGCCAACAATGCTTCAGCGTCTTGTAGCATCACTTCGAGGAGGAGGTGAGAATGCTTCAGGTGAGATCCTTTTGTTCTCAGCATCCTTTGGCTTATGTAACAATGACCCTCCAGAATCCCCAGTAGGTCTTCAAGGGTCCTTGGCCCTCTGAAGTCTGCATACTTCGCACTGACTTAGTAAATAACGGTTAATTCAGTGTAAATCTAGTTCATTTAATACACCTGCCGTTGAAGTCACCAATAAGTGGTATTATATTCCCAATTCCACTTGAGTTTGATCTAACGGTCGCGGAATTTGAACTAAATTCATTGAAACCTGATATATGAATTAAAATATCTAATAAAAAAGCACAATTTGATTGTTAAATGAACCTTATCACCCATATTGAGCAGGCAAAAGTCACACAATGCTATCAGCATAATTGTCAGTGGAGTGAGGCATAGTCTTTAACAGACTTTTGACTGACTACTCATGGATGGCATTTATTTGTTCGGATTCTTTGGAGCTTATCTCCAGCTGTTATTAGAATGATGGAGTTGCTGCTGCTGACCTTTTTAATGTCTAATGATGAAACTGATAGAATGCACGACATCCTCTAGTAATAGAAAAAGACCTGTGGCCTTGGGTTAAAGAAATTGAAGTAAATTGCCTGGCCTTAACTCCATCGCCGTTGGGAGTTGTGGCACTTCACAAGAATGGACTGGCAGGAGGTTTGGCAAAAATCACTCAGGCGTGTCTATAACCCTCACCTTTCCTCCCCTCAGCAGCAAAAAGATTCTGTATTAGCTCAATAAGGCCCGCACCTTGCAATTAAAAGCCAACACATCTAATGGAAAATCAGATATTGCTGGCACAAATGTGTGTGCTTGGTCTTAATTTGCTTCATTGGCACCGGGTAATAAACAGTGAAGCCAATTAGACAAATCCAGGTAATAATTACTGCAAAAATAATCAATACTATCATTAGCATAAATACTTAATGTTCTTAGTTGGCATGCATGAAAAGTTTGGCTTTCATAATGAGCGAAATATACTATAATTTTATAATAATTATGCACGACTAATTAAAAAGGTACGACACAGTAGAGATGATTCATTGTAAAAGCCAACCTAAGTGTCAAATTCAAATTGAATTGAATGGGCTAAAATGGAAAGTTATTCTAAACCTGACCAATACGAATAAAGGACAATTGTGCGTTTATAAAGGAACTCTGCATTCTTCCACACACACTGGCATTGAGATGAAAAATGTCCTTTCAAGTGGCCGTCTCATGGCCCCTCCTCCCCTAACGATTCTTAGGCGATTTTCAAAGAGCTACGAAGTTGTGCTAGCGTCTAATGGGATGTGGTGGCGCTTGCACAAATGAATGAAGCTTTGATATGTCCCATCTTGACTTGTCTAGACAAGTGTATTTATACCTGTACAGAAGAATGAGGCAAGATCTTGATATGCCTTTTGTAGATCCCACTAAAGCATATGCTGTTATTGCTGTTAATGATGGTGTTGAAGTCACCACATTTTAAAAGTCATTCACAGCGATACCACACACATTGTAGGGTGTTACTAGGATCAGAAGAAATGACATCACATTACGTAACTGAAATATGCAAAATATCATATAAAAAGTGAAAACTGTGGACAATAGAATCACGATATCACTTTACAGTTGATTAATTTTTGATGTTCAGTTCCACCAGCCTCCATGGTCAATGATGGTTGCACCTTATCATAAAATATCTTTTCATCTGTGAAGCGCGAACTTCAAAGTGATTTACTTCGCCCCAATGAGCACTTTCATTCTTGTGAGAGACAATAGTGCTACTTTTTATGTGCACCACGAGAAAAAGTGTTTGTTCAACGGCATTGAGGTCTCCACAGAGAATCAAGCAATTCTGTCACAGGGCGGGAAACTTGATGGCCATAGCCGAGGGGGACTAGAGGCTTCACAGAAACAATGCTCTTTTTTATTACATATATTTTTGAAACATTAAAAGAACAAAGAGGTCTGTATTGTCATAATAAACTCCATTCTACCATCATTAGTGGGTTTACATATTTGCCTCCAAGCTTCGAAACCGTAAATACGGAAACTGTTTCATAATATACATTATCAATTTAGGCATATTTTCAAAATTAATTTTGGAAAATCTTTCAATGGATAAAACTACACAAAAGTGGGGCACCACATCTTATGCAAATTTTTGAAAGGGAAAATCGCACATCAGATGGGCTAAATGGTATTTAAAAGTGCAATTTCTTTGTATTATAGCCACAAGTCATTACTGCATCATTACCAAAGTAGTAAACTTCAAAGCTAAGGAGCTAAGGCCATCATCTGTTCAATGGCAAAACTATTGGATGCTATTAGACATTAACTACTTGATAGTAGGATGTCCTTAACTACATTCAAATTACGCTTTGTCTGATATGCAGTGGAAATTAATCCAGCAATTGTGTTCTAGTGCACTGGTCAGTAGTGGTCAGAAGATTCGCTGACCAGATGTTGGGGCAGGCTGATAAAGCAGTGGACATCAACTGCCGCCACTGGACAGTGGTCAAATCAAAATGACAATAAACTCCCAGCAGTTAAACTGATCATTGACTGATGCTTGTAAGGTGAGTGAATGCAATCAATGCTTCTGTTATACTGCATTGTATTTTCCAACATAATCTAAAAAGGCAATTCCTAAGATTTAAATTGAGAAAATTCTCAACTTCTATATTGATATCTTTATCTGTTTTATTATTCCTCTGTATTTACCATTATTGTCTTTGTCAGTCACTATTGTTTTACAGATGTTAACCACACATTATTCTATTCTATTCTACTCTATCCTATTATCTAGACTACAATCCAGGTCTATGGTTAAAGATCGGGCAGAGTGTCCTTAAAAAATATGACCTAATTTAATTGAATTCAAATAAACGCACCTGCTTAGAAAATAGGACAGGCAAAAGGAGTTTTACCTACTAAATCTTTCCTCCTGTTACCCCTATTTGATGTTTAATTTTTTCTTTGGGCCAAAAATTATTACACACACATTTACCCTAAGGCTTGTTTTAACCGATCCAATACATTTAAAAAACAATGATAAATCTTCCTTATTAAAAATACCTCACTCGGTCCGTGGGTCCCATAAATCAATGTGGTGACCAGCTGCTACCAGGACACCGAGATAATTAGAAGTACTATGGAGAGTACTGGAGTGATCACTGAGTAATCATTAAGTGATTATTACGTAATAAACATAATACGATCACAATATACACTGTATATTTTGATTACGTCTCAGCATCTAATTGTGGATGAAGTATATCATATTCAACATAAGATGGACTTCTACAGTGACTACTTGTGTCATAATGTAACACTCCATGACATTGATGTACTGGGTAAGAAAAAAGACAGTATGACGATGTGACAGGCCAGGAACAGCATTGAACATGGTATGTCTGGGGGCCTATGTAACATGCTTGTCCCACTTGCATACAGGTACATCAAGTATGCACATAAAAACAAAGGGTGTTTTCTATAATAAGCCCAAACACCTGAGAATCTGGTTGGATGTGTTTTTGCTAGTTGTGGTGCAAATGAGGCCAACTAACAGGTTCTTGGTTTTGGCAAAATGGGCATTGGGAGAAAAATTAATCGACCACCTGGGTAGGTGGGGCTCATTTTTACGGCAAATGCTGAAAAGACTGTCAGTGAGGTAGTTAGGAATTACCATAGAAGGAGAATAGAAAGAAAATAGGACTCTCATTAGTCTTTAGACCCCCTGATGATATTTTTTCAACTCTTCTCCTCCCCCTAGGAATAATCCCCAAAATAGTTGCTGAAATTGCTCCACATCAGCCTTAAATAAATGACCATGATGAGGGCTAGTCTTGTGCTTTCTTACTTTTTGTTGTGGCAATTCAGCCAACCATTGCAAATTCAAGTCACGTTGAAGTCACCACCTAAAATTAAGAGATCTAATCACCCCTAACATCACCGCTGGTGGCTGCAGTTCTGACTTCAACAAAACATTAAATGAACCATGCTTCAGGCTATGCCTAATGTTATAGACCATTACACAAGTAGGGGAGACTTAAGAACCCAACAGAAAGAAATGTTACTTAAACCTTAAATCTCCAAGACGTGAATGTCAAGAAAATAAAGAAGACTAAACGAAATCTTATCTTTTTCTGCTCAATTTAACAAGTCAAAAATGTGTGTTGTGTAGGGGTCTAAAGTTCAATTGCATAAGGACAGGAATTTTATAACTGTGTGTAGTCAAGAAACATCTCAATATATTTTCTTTAATTACCAAAGGTATTCTTAAAAACAAACTGATGCTACACTTATATGAATATATTTGTGTCTTAAAATCAAAATTTTATACATATGAATATTGACAATTCGAAGTCAAAGGTACCTTTATTTAAACAGGTTAATTTCATTCAGATATACATTGTTGTTCAGCGAAGCCCTGACTAATAACAATAATGTTAAAAGAGAATTTACATGAAGTTTAATAAATAAAAACTAGTGGAGAGATTAAGAGGTTAATTACGTATCACTTACTTGGATTTGGCTTTGCCAGTTTGGGCGTATAAGCCCCCATGAAAATACACTGAGGTTGCTGAGAGTCTGGATCAGCCATGGTGCGCTGTGATCATGAATGTGACTAGAGCAGTACACTGTAAGGGATCACAAGCTGACACTGACCCATCTATGCTGATGATATTCAATGATATTACTGGGGCCCCCAACATGCTACGCTGGCAAAATTACATGTCAAAACATTGACATCATGTGAAGCTCTTCTCACTGACATGGTTCATTCATGTGTCAATTTGGTTACCTTGTTTACACAGCAATTATTCAATAGTGTAGGCCTACAATATTGCTATTCAAACAAGTTTCGTTTCACAAGTTATTACTGGGAAATCAACATCTCTCCTCAGCTGCTCAGTAGCATTAGATAATTAAAATAAGTCATCATGCAATAGGTATAACTTCATGCTCTCTTAAAAATTCAACCAAATTTTAGTTTGGAACACATCTATAGGCATTTCAGAAAGACCTCGCACCTGTGGCGACCTCTGGCTGACATAACTAATTCTCTCGTTTAACGATAGGCGTCGCTGTGGTGCACATTCCAGAACTTGCCAGAACTAACCCGAAATACTCTGGCTGTGAGGTGCATTGTCTGCGATACACATCAGGGGCGGATCCAGAAGTTGTGGGGTTGGATGGGGAAATCAAAATTTATCAAAGTTGCTTGCCTTCCAAAAATATTCCAACAAATACTGTGCAATCAGTATGATTAATTAGATTAATTTTATTTACTGTGTTTTTAACTTTAATTTATAGCTTTTGGATTTTATTAAAGACTTTACATTCTACAATTTTAAAATTTCTGATTTTAAAGACTTCATAACTTCATTTTTTATAACTTTATATTTCTATATCTACTATATCTTGGATTTTATTCAAATAATGCACAATAAATATGTAATAAAATAATAACATAAGAAATTTGAACAGAGTACTGGGCAAGCTTATAAAAAAAAATCATCTTTGGTGACAAGAGAAAATATAGACAAGAACATATGAACTTACCATCCATAACACAGGCATCCAAATATGGATGTGAAGCACGAATGATGATAGCATCACCATTTTCCTCACTGATAACATCCAGTTTATCATATGATCTCTCAAAATGTACCCTTCGCATAATTACATGAATTTATGTCCAGTGTTGGTATAATGTCGCAAGAGAATATCCAAGGCATATCATGCTACTTCTATGTCATGCAAATGGCTATTTTTACTCGTGAGGATCCAAATGTTGCTCACGTTGTCAGCATAAATTCAGTCAAATGCTTTGATAAAATCCACATAAGAGTGTCAATACACACTACGGAGTCAATAATGGTATGTCTTAAGACAGGGTTAAGTAAACAGTGTTTTAAGCATCAATGAAGTCCAATTAAAGTACGGTTTACTTAGTATATTTACAACGTGCGTAATACAAAGAACAAGGCTATAGGAATACTAAGATCTTGCACTGTGATTTTTTGATCCCCACATACACTCGAGTTTCTATCAAAGCGGATCCCTTGACCTATTATGTCTGTCTGAGCTAAATGCTTTTTTACAAATCAGCTCAACTTGCGAGTACAATATAAAGCTCTATTTGCAGAAATAAAAGGTGAACTTGAAGCAGTTTATAACTTTCTTATCTTTCATTTTGCAACCTTTTTTTTGTACACGAATACGCGCCTAGTTACACTTGCTTGATTTTCAATGTGCTTTGGCAGTACTTGACTTCGACTTTTCATAAATACACCTATACAGTTTTTACAGACTTTATTCTAAAAAGAAGATAATATATAGGTTATTTCTTTGAAATATGTAAAGGAAATTTAGATAGAATGATTCCATGATCAAACCTAATTTTACAGGGTTATAAAATTACAAATAAATTCTTGTGTTGTTCAACCCGTCTTTCCAAATAGTGCCATACAAGCTTTTAATGTATTTGTGTTTGTCAATCACTGCACTGACAGGTGCTGTCCTCTCGTGCCTGACCACATGCACCTGCCCGAAATCTGGTGTCACTGAAAAGAGTGATGATTCTCTTAGGCACGAGGTGGCGACACACGTCAATGACAAATAGGTGGTACTGCCCTCTACCGTGAACGTACAATCCAATGACCACGTGCTCAAGGTTTTGAGAACAGGTCAGTTGACCTTTACCAAATAAAGAATAAAATATACTCTGTTGAAATTGTAGCTAACATAGCATCGTGACCTGCCATTTCATAGATGTACTTCTGAAGCCAAGGACCATGGACGTAAAAGATCTCTTCTACGTCCATGCAAGGACCTAGACCAGGAGAGCAAAGCCCCTCTGTTGGATAGCTGACTAAAAGTTCTACATTTGAGCATACTTTCAGTTGTGTACACAACTCCGTCTGCATTTTCGAAGCGAGGGAACGTCGCAAAATGGCCACCGATCACTTGATCAGGGAGCATACATTAAATGAAAAATACGTAAATTTATTCTATGTAGCTTTTGTTTTTACTTTTCTGCATATAGATAAAGGGATTAGCAAAGAGCACAACCGAAAGTAAAACCATAAAAAGCTGCCCGCGAAGATTTTCAGATATTCTGGTAATATTATGAATAACTGATTGCTCAATTGAGCTCAATCTTCAAGGTAAAACTATGGCCGTTGCAATGCGTAGATGATCGTGGATGCAAAAGATAAATAAGACGATGGCACGGCTGTCCGCTGTCGATATATATGCTGTGGACTGCAAACACTAAACCTTCGAACTGCTGTGAAATCTTGGCGACTAGAGGCTTTATTAGGGAATTTATGTATTCACTCAAGAAAAGATAGGCTCCGACCAGACCTCTGTTCCAGACCTAGCAAGGACCATAAACCTCAAAGGTCCTTACTCAAACATGGCATTGTATGATGATCTATCCTCTATATTCTATATCGTGTCAGTATAGGAGTATATAAGGCCTAATCAAGTCGCTAAAAATAGCTCTAGATGTCATAGGAGAGTGCCCCTCTCAGTTTAGCAATATGTTCACTAAATCATGTAATGTAGTGTAAATTAAACCTCTTTGCTCATTTAACTAAACAGTATTCGATCACGAAAGTGGTTCAAACTATCATCTCATCGTCACCTGCCTTGAGCAGTTGATCAAAGTAAATATATGACCAGTCTTTGAAAGCATGAACTTTACAGTGGCATACCATGCTACACAACCGAAAATTCAATTTGCAGCCGCATGCATTGGAGCATTCATGCAATGCCAAATAAAGGGCATTCAAACTTTCAATTATGCAAGTTCACGCAATACCCATTTTAACCAAACTCCGTGGACTAAGCAAACAGAAGCAGCTGTTACAATTAATAAAGCATTCGAAGACATTTTCACTTTGCGCAAGAAGTAGGGGTGAGTGGGGCACCATGAGCCTACGGGCACCTTGATCATGTTGATCCATGTGGTAGCATTTTGATAAATTTGGCTCTGCAGACGAGTTGGTTTGACGTATTTATAGATAATGTTCCTTACTTATGTCGAAAATGTATTAATTTCGAATATACACTTTTTACCACCACAAGTAATATCTAAGGTAAGATAGTTATTTTTGAAGGCTTCTTATGTCTGTAGAATCCTGTACAAATTTATCAGTGTGAGCATGGAGGCAAGTGCTTTTGTCCCCATGGTTTGAAGTAGGCAATGTATCATACTATACTGTATGCCATAGATTGCCTCACTGCTGGTTTTTCGTTGGGGGTCACTGTGGAGCTGGCACAGCGTCACTTTGCCTCCGTTGGCTCAGTTAAGTGTGGTTATTCATGTCCTTTCTGATTGGTTGCAGCAGGACTTTTTTGCACGATTAGAGAAGGCCTTACTAGCAGTACAGTGTCATAGTGAAAGCTGGGGTCTGATTGGTCCATACAATGGTATTTCGCTCGAGAGGGCAGCACCTACAAGTCCCTTCCATTGGCGAACGATTATTGCCAGCTTATATTACCTCCGCCAAGGAGGTAAGGTTTTCGGTAGCATTAATTTTGTTTTTAGCAGGATATATGAAATTTGGTGTTCAAATGGATAATAATAACCTAGAAATGATACAATTTTGGAAGTGATCAGATCATATTCTGGATCCTGAATCCGGAATACTGTTCCAGTATAAACAATCAATGCTGCTAGTTTATGGATCACATTATTTATCTGGAACCCAGACCAAATATTAGATCCGGATCACTGTGACATTCTAGATACTGCATCCAAAAGACTTCTTCACATGATGCTTTTGCCATAACGAAAGGGCAGATTCTGGTCAAATAATGTATGGAAACAGATGATACCCCTTTAAGTCTTTTTGGATCATCCAGAGCACATTTGGCCGCCAGTGCACTGGCACAACAGCAGGCCATTAGCCAGAAGTGGGCCAAACCGATGCTGGGCCAACACTGGGCCAACATGTCATTTGGCCCTTAGTAGGCCAATGTTACAGTGGGGCTTACCAGCTTACCTGCCTTTGGCAAAAAGTGACCCATTAGGCCAACATTGGGCTGAGTTGAAATGTCATTTCTCCATCGGTATTCTCATGTTACAATAGGGCTTACCTGCTGTTGGTCAAAAGTGTGCCGCACTGATGTTGGGCCAACACTGGGCCAACTTTGACTTGACATGTCATTTGGCCATAGGTAGGCTAATGTAATTGTATGACTGGCCTGCTGACTGTGGTCTAACATAAGGACAACGCTGGGTCGACTTTTGAGTTGACATGTCATTTGGTCATTGATTGGCCAATGTGACAGTGGGGTTGACCTGTCATTGGCCAAATGTGGGCCTACCTGACATTGGGCCAACATTGGGCCAAGATAGACTGACTGCTTTGAACAATTAAGAGTCCATAGCAATCTAGGTCCAAAATGTGAATGAACTTGGTATTTACATGGGGTGCACCTTGAACCAGGCTTTGAAACAAAATCTAGTTAAAAGCATATTATATTAAAGCCTTCGTATAAATGCATTTAACATTCCAAGTGCAGTCATGTTTGTACATTTATTTATTATTTCTGACTATGCAATTTCCAAGCTTAAAATAGTGTTATTTTATGAATATGTATTTTCCTATTATCATTTACCCAAAACAGATTTCACTTGCCCTGGACAGTCAGACAGCATTGAGGCCAGGCTCTGCAGTTATGTAGATTTTGTATGGACTTCAGAGTATTTAAAAAAAAATTTATTATGAAACTTGCACCTTGCGATAAATTCGATTACTTCTCGAGAAACATTTCCCCTGAATCAATTATATACAAAACGATTTATTATGGACATACATGATAAGTAATCCATCAATCAATCAATCAGATTGCCATGTCATTATAATGTTGACAACCCAAAAGATAGTCTCGTACGTGTCAACCACTGAAATACTTATAACGCATTCATTGGAATTGCCACTGACTGAATCTTCCTTATATTTTCAGCTATGGAACCTCCCAGGGAAATCAAGGAGTTCCTACCTTCAGAATCATGAGAAAGAAACACATGTATATTTTAAAATCTCCATGGATGTCCGAGGGAGTGACCACTCACTGACCGTGGTGACCAGTGACCTTTTTGGTGATTTGTAGCCCTGGCAAATTGCACAGGGCAAAGGTCACTGAGTATGTGTTATCACTATGACATATATCTGCACAAATGATATTAAATGACATTCATGGATAATGGATAATTTGTACGCCAAACTAAACGGCCAACCAGGCCAGAATATGACCTTTATGGTTAGCCAAAGTCACCATTTGCCAATGAACAGATAATGGGTGACAAATAGCAGTGATATGATGACAGGAGCAGTCAGACCTACCAAGATTCACACGCAGTTATTAAATGATTAAATGATAGTGATGATGGTTG
The DNA here is from genome assembly GCA_932294295.1 of Alitta virens. NCBI lineage: Eukaryota > Metazoa > Annelida > Polychaeta > Phyllodocida > Nereididae > Alitta > Alitta virens. The sequence goes on along the minus strand of OW028573.1, from coordinate 73,537,639 downwards.
AGATTGGGATGTCATTTTCCCAATAAAACCATGGATACATGTGTAAAACTAACCCCAATTTGGCAAATCGTACTTCATATAAGCTGTGGTTTTGAGTATGGTATTATATGTAAACTCCCACAATAGCATGGTGTCAATCAAGAGCAGAGAATAGCCATGAAATTGCTAGACCATCTCAGTCTAGTAGTGGCACCAGACAGTGCCATAAATCCATTAGGTAGCAATTGTAGATTCTCTTAGGTGAAGTAAATTGACTAATAAAAAGCATTTTTTAACAATCCAGTGAATCCACGGTATCACTATGGAGTAAGAGCCCTTTGGTATGGCAAATTGGGAGTGGATCTGTAATCCATCCACACATTTCATCATTACATCTGCCCGAGAGACTGTAACACGTTCATGCAGGTCTGACAATAACTAACCCCAGACGAATTCTACAAACACAATAAAACCAATATATTTTTTAGTACACATCATGTATACGACAGCTGTGGGTTACTAGATATATATTCTACTGAGTCACCAGCAAGTCTTCTTGAGAGTGACCTCTGCTCAAATCCAAGGTCATACACTGAAGTACATCGTATAAGATTTTTCACAGCTGGTTTTGAATTTCAAGTTTTAGTATGAGCCACAAGTAGACAATGTCCACAAGAATCTTTCATTTCTGTATAAGATCTGCAGTTGATCAATGGCAGTAATGTGATAGTAGGTGGTCAAATATTGGTGTCCTCGCCTAACCTGCCATTAGAAATAGCTTATCGACTTTTAACCACATATATCTGGTGGGTCTATAATGTTAGATGTCAGATAACATGCCCAAGGACATGTCAGAAACATGTAATAGAGGGTTATACTGGTTATTGGTGTTGTGGGCATTGAAGTCTCCCACAAAGATGGTATATTCAGGTCAACATTGTAAACTGATTGAAATTAAACACTTGCAAGTCAATAGTTCGGATTGAGGTTTTAAAAGGTGTCTAACAAATTGATTAAATTTTCATTTCTAACAACTTACCATTTGTAATGTAAAATCTAGTCACTTTTTCTTAAGAAATACTGGAAAAAAAACCGAAAAAAAACACGAAAAACCCTCCACATTAAAACTTCAAGAAGCCTCAAAGTCTTGCAGAGGTCTTATCTATCTGCAACATGTAGAAATATGATACCCTGAAATTCAACTCCTTGAACGACACTTCTGGTGTCCTACAATAAACACTGGGAAGAGCTGTTCTCCACACACATGCCACGAAGAGCCTCATGCAAGCCAAGGTCATTAAAAGTCAACACCGGCAAAAGGCCAGTCTTGTGGGCGTCCTTTAGACATGCCCTATTGACTTACAGCTATTATCGTTTAAGCAGCAACACTTGAAACTTTGAAAGAGTTTCTCAAACTTTCAGATCAAAAGTTTGATAGGCACCCAATGGGGTTATAAACCTATTAACCGACTTGTTTACCCCACACCACAGTTTGGTCTAGGTTTGGTATGTCTCCATAGCATAATTGGCCTACTGTGTTGTAAAATTTCTCAATTGACCCATGGAGTCACTAGAGACTCCATGATTGACCTTACCCCAGATTAGACCTTCAGGTCAGAACCCAACATGCTATAACTTAAAGAAGAAAAAAGGATAAAAAGAAAACAACTCTATAAACAGTTTATTCTACATACTTTTGCCAATATATCCAAAACAACTCTGAATAGACAGTTTACATGTATTCTACACATTCTACACACCTAGTGCCAATATATCCAACAAAAACTAACATTTAATGAAATATACCTCCTTTGTAAATTATCGGTGAGTTAATAATAAATCCAGGAAATACAAATAATTCATGCAATTATGAATCCAAAAGTTCAAAAATTAGTCATAATCAGTAGATATGCGTTTTCTTTTCTTGGGTGGCAATGAGTCATCAGAAATTGATAAATCCAATGGCAGGTCATTGGCACTGGAGTAATAAATGTGTGAAAACATTCTGTCAATTTTATCATTCAATGGATTTTGGGTATGTATATTCTCCTTCATGTTTACAACGACCTAAATAGTTCAATTCCAACACATTATATTGAGGGTAAGTGTTTTCCTAGTGGGGTGAAATGAAAGTTGGTTAATGATTTTACAACTCTTGTCTGTGGCTTGTCAAACTTTCGATCGCAATGGACAGCAAACTTTTTGAATGATAGAAGTGTTGCTGCTTAAACGATAATAGCTGTAAAATGGCCTCAAAGTGACCTCAGGCTATAAAGACCTCACAGGCCCTTGCGTGACAAGCCCTACAAGTATAAGGTCCTTTTGACGAGCCCTAAGTGATTCTTTACGAGTTGAAGTCACAAATCATGTTGTTAAAGTCCCCCATTGGCATTATATTGGACCTTGGAGAAATTAGACACTCTAATTCCTCCAAGATTGACTCCATGATTGGACAGTGTGGAAGTACAGTGAAAACCCACAATTAGGACCACCCAATATAAGACCATGCAGTCTCCTGTGACTCTATGATGAGACCATGGAGTCACTGTATAGTGACTCCATGATGAGACCAACTCGATTGAGGATAATCTTGCAACAAATGAACTGAATTTCAAGACCCTCTAGAAGATTTTCAATGTCTGCATTTTAGTGTAAAAAGACCACCTCGATATAAAGACTAGTCATTTCCAAGGGTGTTCGTAGTAGTAAATAGCATTGTATGCGGTCAAATGAGAGATCCTGAATTGGTGAACAATTTTACCAACATTCCACAGAGCCTGGTCTGGCTCTCTTAGAACCACTCAAAATGTATAATATCAAGAACATATCAAGGACATGTTTGGGGCACTTCTAAAGAGTCCTGGCTCTATGACATTGACAAATGTGGCTTCTATCCAAATTGACTAGTTAAAGCACTCCCTGCTCCATGGCAGTTTGTCACGTTCAATGACATGCAAGAATTTTATCTAAATCGACTCCATACCACACCAAACTAGCTATGTTGTAAGTTTAAATAAAAGTTGCCAACTCCTACCTACACCTGTACTACTATCATAGTTAGCAATATTGTGCAATATACCAGTCTATTTTCATGGTTTTGGTTTGGTATGACTAACTGACGACTTTAAGAGCTAAAGTAAATATATTTAGTGACTTAGAAGTGTTCATAGTGAAATCACTCAGTCAATAATATTTAGGTGTCTAATTTAAGTAAATACTGTGTAAATATAATTGCATCCAGTTTTGTATCAACGAGTCAAATAGAATTGTCCAATTGAAATTTACAACTGATTCACCACTATACAGTAGTATACAAAATCTATTTAATACATGTATTACAAAGAGTTAGCTTTACACTTCTGAAGTTCACATTTTATGCAGTTAAAAGCACAAAGAACCAACTGCATCTGGCCCTATATACTGTATTAAGTCCATAACTATATATTTCCTTCTATCGACACGCAAGTTTCAGTTTACGATTTGAGAGCTGTGTCATCATTTAGCAATTAACATTGACCCCGACAATGGCAGGTGTAAGTTAGCATGCAATCTGCACTTGGAATTCAAGCCACTTTTTTGCATTAATGTTACACAGCTGGAGTTAATATTGTTTTAATTTACGTCAGCTCCCTGAACATTATTTGTGTAAGGCATACTGTTAGCTAGTGCACACTGGCTACTGCTACTGCAATATCATGATTATTGTACGCGTGCACAATACATTGGTTAGTCTGCCATGGCTAATTGGTAGGATTAACATTAGTGGAGTATCCTCATTAGAACCAAAATGACAAAGAGTAACATTTTCAATTTACAAAAAGGCATTGTAGAATAAAAAGGGGTACAAATGACTATATGACATAATTGGCGGATTATTCTATAATGAGTAAGTTAGACACTTAAATTATTGTGTCAAAATAATGACTCGACAGAGCAAACAAGATCTTAGAGGTTCGGCAAACACAAATTATAGGGATGGAAGGGTCTACAGTGGAATTAAGATTAGTTTCACAAAACCAGACAGAAATGCCATTGAAATGACATGCACAGAGGGTTAGGGGTATTTACTTTGAGCTGGCAATCAATAAATTCAAGAACAAAGCATAAAACAGGCGGAGAAATGGCCATAAAGCAGAGAATAACACACACACAAAAAATTCTAGTGGAATTCTAAAGCGAAAAATGTTCAACAGTACTAGTTTCAAGACAACAGTAAATGTCCATGAATCACAAAGTACTTGGGGCTGTTGTTTACACAGATTTTACAGTAATCTGAATATATAAATTATATGTGGATCACTACAAATACTTTCAAGTTAGCAACTCAATCAGAAACTGACCAAGGTCCAGTTTCTTGGTTTCTCTATTTTCTGTTTAGGAAAAATAATCTACAAAGGAATCATACACAGCTACTTGTCAACACTAGATAGCAATTAGTGCCAGCATAATGACCACTTCAAAGATGACTGACATGGGGGGACATTGTCCAGTGTATATCTTGACCAGTCATCTTGCTTTGATCTTGATCAGTGCATTTCACCTAGGGGCTTCAATTTACAAGTCATACTGTATGAATACATAATATTATTACGTTGTATTATGTATGTTACATGTGGCACAAGATCTCTATTGTATACACCAAGGTGCACATGCCCAATATCCATAGTTATATATTTGACAATAGTAGTCACTGAAGTACTAGTCATTGAAGCAAAATACTGATAGGTCATGGAAATTACAGTTTACAAAGCTCTACAGAGTGCAAATTACGTTTTAAGTCTTTTCCAGTGGTTACATGATCAAAATTTCATGTTGTTGATAGTGAATAAAAATCTATATCAATTCATCATTTCAACTGTGTTACATCTAATGTTTAATTTTCATCAGGTTAATATCAAATGATCAAATTCATTGGCAATTCAATTATGATCAAGTACATTACACTAACTGAACTTGCATTCCAGAGTTAATATGAATCCCCTCCTAGGAGTTTATGCATATTAACTGTAGCATCTGTTTACATTTATCATTTGAAATGGGATTGGTATTATCTTCATTATATTTGACAACTAGATTTGGAAAACATGAGTACTGAGATTAAACACTGACACTGCACAAATGGCTTAGTGATAACACTAGTCAAAAACAGGAAAACCCAGGAAAAACATGAAATATGTGAGGCAACTGGTTTGTTTTTTCACAAATAATCTTTGGCATTGGGGGTAATATTGGGGTTCTACACACAGAAACCTAACACCCACTGTGCAATAATACAATGATACCATGCTAGCATAGGTAGATCTTTTCTGCAAGCTTATATTATATTCTTCTTGGTTCTAAAGAAGTTATTCTAGTACGATTTGTATGATATGATAATTTGTATAACAGAATTCTGACAACAAAGAAGGTGTCAGTCAGACCCAATACACTGTATTTGACTATCCAGTCTTTTTAATTAAGTCACATTCTAAGTATTCCACATTTAGCAAAAACCTGTTATAACTAACACTTTCTTGTCAACAGGTCAAAGACATTATAACCAAGTCAGATAGTGTTTGTACATAACACGTACAAACTAATGGCAACACTAAGTGAACACTGACATTCCTAACAGTAACACACAGGCAAAACCCCTTTGCATTCCGTGGAAAAACAACACTAACAACGACCCAATTTCTGGTAAATGGGGCTATAACATTAGTGGATTCTAACTTCTTATTTATTCTCAAACTTCAAACTAAAAAAACACTAACAAGGATGTGATCTCAAACTCCCAAACAGTCATAAACATTGAACGCGTTGAATGAATGACACAAGCTGTCACGCTAGCGGACATGTCATGTAAAATGGTGACCTTAATACAACAATCACAACTTTAAATGTGATGACTCTATCATTGATATGAATACTTTGATAAACTTACCAAAAGACGGCGCATCTCCAAGGTCAGAATCAGACTCGGAATCTGAATAATAGTCCATCATTCCAGCATAATGCTCCGGTAGAAAGCCTGTGTGTCTATAGGCCATGTTGCATGGTAGATTGACACTCTATACACAAATAGCATTTCAAAAGCGCTCCACTCCGGGGCCAGCCAATCAGCTGTGAGCTACAGACCATGGGTGCTGATAGCACAGGAGAGGGGGGGCCAACGACTTCAGGGGGTCCCTAGCACCTCCTATCTAATCAGCTGCATGCCACTTCACAAGCCCTGCACCTAGACGTCGTAAAAAAACTAGGAAATTCGGTAAAAATAAAAAAGTTGTAAAACCCAGTCTTGAACTATCTCGTTACCTTACGAAAAATAGCTTCATTAAAACCCATTCTCCCATTGCTAATATTCAGTCACTTTGTGCAGTTTAGGTTAACCTTTTTGAAACTTTTAACATTGTTAAAGCATGGACGTATAATACGTCCATGGTTAAAGGCCCTTCAGGTTACTGATCACCCCAGCTAATAAGCACATTACTGTAAATAAAATAACAAATCTCCAAGATTACCTTGTTTAGCACTACGCCGCTGGGCTATGGTTACCCTAAATATTTGAATTAAATAAAGTAGATGTACATGAAGAATATTTCTAAGTTAAAATATTTTACACAGCACTATTAGCTGCCCAGCTATTATGCTATCATTCTTTCAACTTAACACCTGCTGCTTGGGCACATTACATAATTCTTGAGTAATGGCCATCTTTTAATCATTTATTTCTACTAACTGCGTCTCAATGACAACCGATAGATACTACATGGGCATTTGGTATCATTTGTCTGGTGTGACCAATAAACTAATTACGTAATGTATTATGTCACAATATCAGACGCGCTCAGCACAAAAGCTATTTTTGTTCTTTTCTTTTTGGTCAATTTGTCATCTGGTATGCTCTTACGTAACAGAGTATAAACCAGACAAACAAATTGTCTTTTAGTTAAGGACAGACCGCATCTTTAGAACTTATCTTGTGTGTGTCAGTGATATATTAAGACAGTATAGAGTTAACAGGGGTTAAACGCTTGTAAACTTCTCAAGAAAAGGGTTTAAAAAGAGACTTTGAGCATGAAACCACATGCATGCAATGTCCAGAGTCAGTCAAGCATGAAACAATTGCCGACACACCTGGTTGATTGGCACGTGCGCCACGCCGTTAAATAAACGGTAGCTCTGACAGCTTCTGACCGACTCAGGCAAACCAAACAGACTGGCAGTCTGGATAATGAAAATCATCATATAATTCCAAGAGGTTAGAACAGAGACTGGTTATGAATTCTATAATATAGGCCTAGGTATCTAAATAACTGATAGGCCTATCTAGACATTTAGGATGTCAATTAATTTCAAATCATTGGTGAATGAAACTTACCAATAATGACAAAGCAATGCATAATAAATTTCTCGACATTCGCTCTTGTTTTAACATTACAGGCCAATGTAAGATTATGACATTAAACATGAATCATGTCCGAGAGAATTCCATTGATGACTGATGTTGTGTTTTGTGCATTCCAAATGATGTTTATCAAATTTACCAAAGAATGATACCTGTAGGCCCCAAACCCACTTCAAACACTCCTAACTCGGGGTAATTAATCAAAAATAATTCTCGGGGCTTCCTGTATTTTACTTCAAAGCTTTTGCAGAATGTATGGAACACAGCTGCGCACATCTTGAAGAAAAAACATGAGCTCGTCTCACAGAACACCCAGAAGAGCGGAAAACTCAAAAGCATTGCTACTGGCAATTGCATGATGGTTTTTACATACAGCCAAGGGCCCCCGTAATTGCAAAAACATTTCTGGAACAAAATTGGAAGTTCAATATAGTCACCCTCACTTAATTAATTAATTCAACTTTTAAAGAAAGATTTGTTAATTTTAAGTGTATACGACAAATCAAAATTTTTGGTTAGCAATTAAAATTTTGATTGACATGACTATCTGATTGGTGAAATTGTCATAACAAAAAGTTAATTCATCCAAAAACTACATAACAAGCCTCATCATTATTTCGGCCTCTGGCAGCTGGTCATAGCCTAAACTTCAGTCCAGTAGCATAGATAAAATCATTAATGTAATTTATGATATATCACTTACATTCATTCAAAAACTAGTTTGGGACTAAAATAATATCCAATAATTTTACCCATCACAAATTAAAATGTTATATAAGAATTTTTTTAAATTGGGAAAAAAATATATTGCATAACGAAATAATTCGCGAATAAATATTGAAGTAATTGAAGGAATGTTACCATGACTATGACGGAATGTTACAATGACTATTTCAGACAATAACGTTTGTAGTCTTTAGTAAGTATCCAGTATCAAGAGGAGCAGAAACAGGAATGGGGTCAATGACCTTCCATCTGACCTCCTGACCTCGTAGTGTCAGTTAAATTCAATGCCAGTTTTCCTCATACTCCCATGCAGTTGATTTGTCAGGGTGGTTTCCTGCGAGGAGGGCGTGAGGGCTTGTTACCCTATACCGTCCTCACAAGCCAGGATGCCCTATACCATGGAGACAAGAGTACACTTGTCTCCATGCCTATACATACTATAGGAAGTAATATATGACCTCTTGACCTTCAAGAAAAGGGACTAAAACGCTGAACTCTTTATACAAACGCTAACTGGGTATTTATTGAAAGCCCACTTAATAATTAAAGCAAACTTGACCACATATGATTGAAATTTATTAATCATGATTCATGAATGGACCATATCATTCGAAAAGCAGGATAACTATTAGTGTCTCAATTATGTGTATTCCTCCATAACTGACATAATAAATCCGGCCCATCGACTTGAGCAAGGTTGTTTGTTTATAGGTGTATCTGTTAAAAGCGGGGTGTGGTCAAATAGGAGAATTCCCAAAACGGCGACATTCCATATCGTCGACATTTTATTTATAGAATGTCATAATGTCAACATACTAAAAAGGCGAGATTGCTGATTATACCAAAAGGGCCACAGATTACTAGAGAGTGCCTATGTAATCTTTTCAATGAAAGATGATTAATGGCAATCAGTGGCCAGTGTATTTAATGCTCCTGTGTTTCACTTAGATAGCAATCAACTCTGACCTGTGATCATTGATATGAAGACATTGGTTGTGAGTCAAAAGTGAGACTTTCAAAAAGTTAGAAAGCCATAAAGGTGACAATCAGAAGTTTGACAACCAAAAGAGAGATAGGTTTGGTACCAAAAGATAATTTTCTGATTATGGCACATGGGGAAACCAAAAAGGAGACAACCAAAGTGGAATGTGTCATACAATGGAAAAAATAGTCACATGATATACAAAGAAATTACAGAGCAAATCAGCCTTCAGTCACCATTTGTCCTTGGAAGGGTACCAACTCAGCTTCATCGTAAAGAAGTCCTATCAGCAGTATGTTATAATATAAAAAAATGAATATCTGTCCAGCAAGCCATCAACAATAAAATGATAGAAATATGAGCAGGCCATGTTAGGGGGCTGTAGGTTTCAGTGTACTGTCTCCAATATTGATATGGAAATATAAACAAAATGTTTGCTTACGATTTACCAATTTCATTTTATTACTTGCCATGTGTTTAACTGTACATGTTAATGGTATTCCTGTATCACACTTTTTCAATGATTTGATTCCGTATTATTGTTGCAAAAAAGCTATATATATATATATGTTAAATAAATAATTTATTTATTATAGATGGAGTTAAATAACTTAGCTTTTGTTGATTTTGTTATACAATTGTTATTGAAGAGATTGCTATAATGATCTATCTAAGTGACACACAGGGGCAACATTATTGGTCTTTCATTGAAATTATTACATAGGCACATAGGCACAATTGTCACCTTTTCAGTATTTCGACATTATGACATTCTATAAAAAAATAATGTCAACTATATGGAATGTCGATGCTTTGGGAATTCACCTATTTTATCACATCCTGAAGACATAATTGCAAGATAGCAATCAACTCTTACCTGTTCATTGTGACATTTTTTTCATTCACAATTATTACTATTTTTAAACTTTTTAATATGATTTTATTGTATTTGCTATTATGTTCTGTTCTGTACAGGAGTAATAAATAAATAATTGATATGAAGATATAATAGCAATCCTTTCAATAAAAATTGTTTAACAAAATCAACAAAAGCAAAGTTATTTACCTCCATCAATTTAACTCCCTACCAAATAATTTAAATAATTTCTTTAGCAAAATATACCTATATGTATAGCTTTTTTGCAATAATACAGAAACAAACCATTGAAAAAGTGTGACACATGCAGGAGTACCATGCATTTACTATACACATGGCAACTAGTAAAATGAACGTGGTGAATAGTATTGAGTAATCATTGTGCATTGTTACCAGAAATTATTTTCTGTTGAAGCCACGGGTTATTTTAAATGTATCATTGAAAAATATAGACTAATGTCTCCTTTCAGGTTGTCTCCTTTTTTGTTTTCTCCTATCTGGAGGTCTCCGATTTGGTTGTCTTCTATTTGGTTGTCACCTCTTTGGTACGCCCCATGTGCCATAATCAGAAAATTGCCTGTTGATCTTTTGGTACCAAACCTATCTCCCTTTTGGTTGTCGAACTTCTGACTGTCACCTTTATGGCTTTCTAACTTTTTGAATTCTCCCTTTTGACTCACAACTCCTTTAGATTGTATTTGTCATAACATAGATTAAGAAGTTTTTACACCAGGTGGCCTGATTCAAAGATCTAATTCTGTGGACCGGAACATGTTCTCTGGTCTAAAAACAGCACAGCCAATCAGAAAATTTCACTTTGTTGGTGAAATAGATATAATAAATGCATTCTCGCAAAGTGAATGTGAAAGATAGCAAGTTCGAAGCTAAACAATAAATGCAAACCTTGAGTTTTGCTCAGACACCATTGTTCATGTGCTATAAGAAGAGTTGTTTTTGGTATTGTGTGTTGACACAAGTTGTCAGAGTGGCATGTCGGTCATGTCAAACCAAGATATTAGCGCAGGGGCACCGTTGAGTGTGAAATTGATGGCGCCGTCAAGCGCGAATGGGACAGAGATCAATCCCAGGATGGCCAGTGATGTTGCCAAGGAACCAATGGAAGTTTTGGCGGAAATGACCAAGTTTGTTTCATCGGGCAGGCGGCACCCAAGGGCCCAAGGACAAAACGTGGCCTTGTCCCCAGAAAGTTGTCGTGCCGATAGGTTTTGATGAGTTGGATAATCCGGATCCAGTAGAGATGGGGCGAGACCCAGACAAGGTAGATAGTGAGACAGGCAAGGAAGCAGCCAGTGTAAGTGCATCTGAAGCGTGATTGCAGCCATCCGAGCGAAGCATGCAGCCAGGCCCCTTCAGGACCCCACCATGTATGACCCCCTCGCAGAGGATAGGGAGGCTGTGAATCTTGAGGATGGACAATGGGAATATCTCACATATCTTAGTTTTACCATATCCAGGTTAATATACATTAAAAAATCTAAAATTAAAAAAAACAATATAAAAAAGGCCAGTGTGCTCTGACTGTTGAGGCAAGTAAATGACCCCTCCAATGGTGAAATGTGTAAGATGTTGTGGACTCCAATCCTTATCATCTCATTGTTACGTCTGCCTCTGGCAGCTGGTCATATAAACTGACTAGGCTTCAGACTCAGTGAAACAAAAAGAGGATGCAAACCTGCTGTTACGTATGAGTAAAACAGATTAGAATAGTTATGCACAAAAGGGTTGGCAGAAAAAGTGGAGTTCTGCAAATTCAAATTGTTTTACTAAACAGATATATTTCAGCTAAATTTCTAATTATTAGTAATAATTATAAGAAACACAGGTGATAGTCAAGTCAAGTGCAATTCCTGCAAAATTTCAGACATTGTTTATGTCTGGCCCATTATATCTTACTACAATGTGTATTTTGGCTAGTTTTTGGCAGACTATTATCACAAAAAGGTTTTACAAAACCTGTCAATCATTGACATTTTAACAAATCAAGTTAAATTAAAATTGGCAATGCCCCTCCCACTCAACACATTCGCAAATGAGCTTCTCAAATAGGCGGACAGTTACTGCCAGTACAATCCAGTGTTCAACGTGAATTCGCGGACACTGGCCAGAGGACATTCAGGCTATTTTGGGTCATCCGATGGACCAAAGGGTTTTTGTAAGTCAGTGCCAGGTTAAGCACCAGGTTAATGAAGTTTGGATGTTCTGATTTGAGCAGGATGGTGGAACAATCTTTCATCATCTTGGATCCGATGAATGGCGCTATACTGTTTCAGAGGAGAAAAGCCTTGTTAGCCCGCTTATTTCGGGACAGGAAAAAGGCCATGGTCCCATGGAGATAGTACAGAGAAATGAACAACTTTTCACAGAGGCTGATATGACCCAGTTGTTCGAAAGGCCCTTTTATGATGCTTTGTTCAAAAGCTCGATCGGATCTCAGAAACTGAAGGAGTCAAACAAGAATTGGCAAAACCAGCGCACCGTGGACAAGTATGACGGAATTGGTTTGGTCAGGGCCCAGGCAACAGGTCTGGGAGGCAAACAGAATTATCAGCAGTCAAGACCCAATTGCATAGGAATACTTGGAATTTGAAATTTTTGACAGTTTTTTCAATTAACACGTTAGCATACCTTATTTCATCGTTATGTACACGAGGACTGCTGTTTACGGCTTGCACTCAGATTTTACTGAAAAAGCCACTGGAAGCATTTTCAAATTTGCATTCCTTGATCATCCATGATAGCCATTGCTGCCGAGTTCCACCAAGACTCACTCGAGGGCTTCTGCAACGTCACAGATTGATAAGCTTTTGTGTTGAACTTATAAATTTGTGATTATTTGCTTTATTCACATACTAAGACACTGAATGCATTTGGAAATGATATTTTAACTATTTTAACTGTCAAATTTAAGAAACTATGAACTGAACAGAGCTATTTCAAAGTTAGATAGTTAGTTAGTGTTATTGTTTAACGCCTCATCAGCACCTCAGTGGGCAATGTAGAGGCTCTCTAGGGTAAGATTGATTATCTATAGTTGGTAGTAGAAACCAGAAGCATGTAAAAAATCAATAATTGTCTGCGTTGGATAGCTGGAGCAGCTTGTGCAATGCGCACTGTCCTGTTTTAGCCACTGGGGATAGAGGACTTCACCCCAAGTGTTTCCACCCTCGCCGCGTGGAGGCCCAGGACCTTCGAGGGCTATTTCAAAATTAAATTTTTATCAACTATATATAGGGGCATTGAAGTTTGTGCCTACTCTACTCTAGTGAGTTTTGGTGGAACTAGGCAGCCATGGCTATGATGGATTATCAACAAAACGTGAATTCGAAAATGGCACAGGAATTGATTAAATTTTGAAGAAATCAACCATATCTTACTGCGAGACAATAGAAAAGAGGTCTAACCTAGAGCAGATGTATTTTTTGTGGCAAACGTTTATTAAAAGGCTAATTCCCACAAAGTTGAAATTCCAGATTTTTACATGTGTGCCTTTGTAACCCTGTCCTGTGGACAGGAGACTTGTAGCTACACTACACATCCATATTCGGGTAGACAATTCCACAACAGCGGCCAACACCAACAAGATGGAAAACAGAAGATCTCCCCAATTGGTGTTTATTACCGAAGAGTTATGGCAGTATTGTCTATCAAAATCGATCATAATTACTTCGGAGCCTTCCAGGCAGACTGAACTGTCAAGCCAATTTTCAATCTCGGCAGAACATGGACAGCAGTAAATTGGCAATAAGACAACCAGATATACAAACAACTGAACAAGACAGATGGATATGTTAGAATAGCTATCTTTCACATTAACTTTGCAAGAGCAATTATTATATCTATTTCATAGTGATGTGGACTGGACCGCTTAGCTAGGGGTGGTCCGGTATTTTCAAAAGTGGTCCAGTCCTGGTCCGGTCCAGGGGTGAGTGGTTCGGTACTAGAGATCAGATCGGTCCGGAGGCAGTCCATCGACATAAGTCGTTTCACAAATAAAAAAAAACTGGTTCTTGTTTAACATGATTTGATGCATGGAATTATTTATTACTGACAGGCAGGACAGACTAGTAATTTTATTACTGCAATATTTATTCAAAACAAAGAAACCGTCAATCAGGAATGATTAATAACTGAAACAATCCCAAGATGACAAACATCTGGTGTATAATAAATTCAACATGCAATGCTTGCACTGGAGGTTCGGGGTCATCGGACCGGTCCAGTTTTTTGTAGCGGAATGTGGACCGGACCAAGGCGGTCCGGGCCCCATCACCACTATTTCACTAACTAATAAAATTAAAATTTTTTGACATTCTTTTTATTTTCCCGTCGGCAAAGATCGCTGTGCATGGGAGCTGGCACAGCGACCTTTGCCCTGAATGGCATTATTTCTGAGGATTGCAACTGGATGGATAAGAATTGCAGGTGCTGTCCTCTGGTGGATATATCAGTGTTCAAATAAGATGCCAGTTTACAAGACGCAATGGCGCCATATCAAATTACGACCATTCAGGGTAAAGGTTGCTTTGCTAGCTCCACGGTGATTTTTGCTGGCAGGAAAATGCATTCATTTTATGAAATTATCAGTGCTGGGCCAATCAGTCATGAAGAAACGGTAGTGCCTACCTGCCTATCCCGTTTACCGCTTAGGCAGGAGCCAGCCTAGGTTGGTCCCCTCCTCCGCACAAGTGCAAAGGAGTAGGTCTTGGCTGCCATTATCACGTGACTTTGTGTCAGGATCCTGACATTTTGCTGATCGGCTGATTCTTTTCTGGTGTTTGATTTGCTGATTCTTTGGGGGCTTGTCCAAACCAACCTATCAGAGAGCACGACGCAATGACCAATCATAGCATGGCTTAGACTCAGCCATACATAACCCATGTGGAAATTGCTAGCGACCAGTTTCACTAGTGTACGAGATGCGGTACCAGTGCTAGAGCCAGCCAAACCTTAAACCTGCCACCTGCCGTGAGCAATACAACCATAACCCAATGTTCCACATTTGGCTTACTTTGGAACCTCTAGGAGGCCAAGATTGACTAAACATGCCAGAACAGACTAGCAGCTGATGAAAAATCACTCTTCACTGCAATTTCACACAATTTCTGTTAATTATTAATGATCCTTATAAAGCATCACTAATATTACCAATGAAGGTAATGCAATTTTGATGAAATTCACATGCTCACAAAGCTCAGCATTTTCATTTTACTTAGAACTGAAAAATTACGCTTCAGCAAGAAGACAACAGAGTTTGCATTTTGTGGTCAACATTATTTATGGCATGGCATTGCTTCACTAAATCGAAAACTGTACAATTCACATTGGTGTCACCATAATATAAATTAAAATGGGCCACAAAAACTACAAAAAGTAAATATGCGAATGCTAGTAAGACATTTCAAAATGTAGCTACAAAAATAACACATACAAGAACAAAGAAATAGTATCCTAAACAAGGGTACATAACAATGAAAGACAAGTTTTACAAAATATTTAACTTGTTAAAACAAAATTCAACTCAAAAAAACTCATGAAAAGTGCGTCAGTGACCTTTTTGGGATGTAAAATCACTAAAAGAAATACAGCATGTACATTTGAGATGTAACATTTGAGATGTAAGTATACAAGTAAATGCAGTTTACATTGCATCTATATGATGAATTATTAGGGTCAACTTGGTGCATAACAGCATGCTGTGCACTATACACTGTGCTACTTGCATAAACTTAAAACTCCAAGGATTCCTAAATTACATGAGATGGTTTTTGTTCAATGTAAAAGACTTTTTCGTGTGGAATGGCCTAATATGTAGATTCTCGCATAAATGATAAATGGCTTCGTCGAATGATTTCATGATGAATTGCAAATTCTATGAACTGAATGACCTAATGAACAAAATGGACTATGAGACAACTTGAGCATTGGCTTGTGCCGCAGCAGGGTCTACCTTTTTAGCCTGAAAGTGAAAATAAAAATAATATCAGATCAGGAATATATATAACTAGACTGTTCATTAATTAATGACTCAGACAGCAAATAATTCAACACAGTTTCTCAGCATTACACAATAAATAGGAGTATTCTCCACAAAAACAACAGCGAGATCCCTCCAGCAATCACTACAGTTAGTGACCACCCATGATAGACATAACAATTATGAAGACAATAGCAATAATACATAAGAAGATAATTTACACAAACGTTATAATATATGCATTGCTAATATAATGATAACAGATCCTAAATTACCTGCACATCAGTGACGCTAACATCCACAGCACCAGGCTGCGCACTGAGTGGCACTCGTTCATATTTCCGTCTATGCATTTCATCAATTTCAGTCAGGTACCATGTGCCTGGGAACAAAGCTGCAGTGGAGCCTACAGGTTTGTATGGAGCTGCAGGAAAAAAAAAATTTATAAATAGTCATATACATGATTAATTTGTCATTGGTCCTATTAAATATCTAAAATGGCTACTAGAACACGACCACCTTTCAGGACAGCTGATGTTTAATGAATGGCACAAATTGCAGCACCATCTATGCATTTATATTATAATTATCATCAACCACTATTAGTGCTAATGACCTAGAACCAAAAATGGTCTTGATAAAGCTCTGATTTTTTGGCATATAACAAAAACAACTTAATAAATACCTAGATGGTGGGTATCCTCTCTCAACTTCATTGTTCGAGCAAATTCGGGTGGTGCAACCTTTTGTCTTGAAGAAAGACGAGCTTCTAAGTCTGCAATAGACTCCAACAACACACTAAGTGGGGACCCTGGAGCTGCATTAGAGCTGACACGTAAAGAATACATGGAAGAGGCGAGACCTGATCCATATGAGAACAATACCAATCTCTGGCCAGCCAGCTGGTCTTTGGGGAATCTGAAACAAAATTACATTACATTTAAATCAAGGAATTTTTGCTAAAATTGATAAAATTCAATACAGTTTTTGATTTTCAAAATCATGAAATATTTTACTCACTTAGCAAGACAAGATGCCAGGCAGCTGTATACTGAAGGAGTGTACATATTTCCAACTTGGTTTGGCAACAACAGACAGGGCTCAGTTTTGCTCTTAAAAATTGGTTTGCTAGCAGTTACCACAGCCTTTTCTACATCACGATTGAAATATGTGTCTTCAAGTTTAACATCTCTGAAAAAAAGGCAATACATTACATAAATTAATAAACTGCAAATTAAACAAATAGTTAGCTCAATATCACATTATTTACATGGTATCAGAACAAGATTCAGAGATGTTTCAACCACCAATTATTACCTGAAACCCTCTAATCCAGCATATCTCCCACTGAAGTCAGGGTTGGGGTCCACCAGAAAGTCGTTGAGCAAAAGTCTTGCAAAGGATTTCTGCACCAACTTGCAGTAAGGTGAATGGAACAGGAATGCCTTAGCACCATCAAGTGTGAATCGTTGACCATCAGCTGCAATTGCAAAACATAACTTATCTATAATAACTGTTCCAGGATATTTACAATAGAAAACATTTAGGATATTTTTAGAAATCAATTAAAAAAAAATATATATTTTGTTCACCATTTTCTGCCCTTTCTCTAAATCTCCTGTAGCAAACGTCCAGTGCATGGAGGTAACACTGGATTGACAATTTCCCATCCACAACTGGGTACTCAGATTCAAGATTGGGTTTGTAGAAGTCATAGGCATGTTCCATGTGAGAGCTTTTAAGACCTGCAACAAATATGAAATGCTGTGAAGTCTATGACATTTCTCAAACAGCTTATCAAAACACTTCAAGTATAACCAGGATTAGTTCCATGTCAATTAGCAGTTAGTTGCTGAACCAATGCACAATGAGAAGTTATTGAGAACCATTCTGAGATACGTTAGGTATAGCAAATGTAAACAACCTCTAAAAATAAGGTCTGCAGTCAAAAATATAAAATGGATAAATTACCACACCTCTTTCAAAGGCAAGTGGTGCATTTGGTCCAATCAACATAGCAACAGCTCCAGCTCCCCCTGTGGGCCTGGCAGCTCCAGTAGCATACACTGCGATGTCTCCAGCCACAACTAAGGCATAGCGACCTGCAAAAAAGTTGTCAATATGACACACCCTCTTGATAAACTAAAATTTGGTTTAAATGGCTTTTATATGCATTTATTATATTAACAAAATGAGACAGTAATAGTTTCAGTCTTTCTTCATTCTTCAGTTAAAGTACTGCATTACAATTTCCTTTCTAATTTTTTCCTCTAGTAATTTTTAGCAAATCACTTTTGTTACGATTGATGAATAACTCTGAAGGTCAAGCAAGGAATTTTTAATCTTTGTACTTGCTTGCCACCTCATGCCATATGGACTTCGATTTCCAGTGCACTGAGATTATTTAATACTCTGTCAAAGTGTAAATTTTATCAGCACCTGGAGTAAATGCAGGTCAAGGTTCAACTTACCATCCCAAGAGCTGGACTCAACCCAGTTGACTGCATTGAACAAGGCAGCAGTTCCACCGTAACAGGCATTAGTTGTGTCAATGCCCTCTACATCAGTGTTGCCGGAGTCCTGGAAAAGCTGCATCAGCACACTCTTGACACTCTTGGATTTGTCAATGATGGTTTCTGTTCCAACTTCAAGACGACCAATTTCGTTGTAAGAAAGATTGTTTCTTTCAATCAGTCTTTGAGTAACGGTCAGACATAGTGAATTAATGTCTTCCCGATCTGAGCAAAATCCCATCTTTCCCTGTCCGAGTCCAATGGTGTATTTGCCACTAGATGCACCATCAAATTCTTCCAGCTCTGTTTGGTCAACATATTGGTAAGGGAAATAAATCTCCAGGGCAACTATTCCAACATCCTGGGGCCAGCCCTGGCTTTGCTGTTTTGGTCCTGGCATTTTGTTCTGAAATTATAAATAAAAAAGTTAGCATCCTGTTAATTGTATTGTGCACGTACCCACTTGGACTCTTAATTGTAACATGAGTCTTACTGCAGGACACTGCACTGTCTGCAGCAGTGCAGGTGACCTTCATGCAAGATCAAAGCTGCAGCTGCACTGCAGAACTAAACCACTTTTCGCACATCAACCCAGTCATTAGGGCTCCAGGACTGGTATAACCAAAATATTGTTCTACTCTTCAAAGCTGTCATGGCAATTGGCAAACGTCATGCAGTCAATACTGCACATAATCAACATGTGTCATCACTGAGAGTGAGGCACTGCATGTTGACTGTCAGTGAACATCCAGTCCATACAAAACAGCTGCATGTGAAAATCTTTGCAAAGCCACGCCAATTCTATCCAGTCTTACTAGTGTTATGTCAAATTACCTGTGATAGACAATACAAGTGGACAGTCGAATGAATGAGCTAGAAGTGTACTCACCATGAGCCTCTCCTGATGTTTGCATGTGAAACTAGACCGGAACATGGGAAAATGAGGTCAACTTGTCCAGCCAGCCAATCAGAGCGCTCGAGACAAGTAGGCGGTGTCCGATCATGAGAGGTGGCGCGATGCAAGCAACCAATGCCGAGGTTCGCGCCAAGTGGCCTCATGGCTCCAGATTGAATAAACTTGTAGTCGAACTAGTTCCATTGACTGTGTCTGTGTCATTCTGTGTCACCACTGCAGCTCGTGATGGGATGACCCTAAAACTCCGTCTATTGGAATACACAGTACATACATTTCCTTATCCATGATTTGGTCATGTAACTGAATCACGAGATATTCATCTAGTGTCAGTGACTGTCACTCTCCCCTAATTAATTGCACTTTGAAAAATTTCTGTAAGTTAGTAAGTATTTATATCGAGTCTAACCCATGTTCAGGGTCTATATATGTTAAAATATCACATCCAAAAAGTAGCTCCCAATTAAGTGACCCTGATTGGCCTGAACCTCATTTGGCAGGTCTGATGGTGGCTGAAGGACCAAGGACCCCCGGCCAATGGCGGATCCAGCCCAGCCTCTACGAGGGGGAGGGGATATACCATGAAGCCACCAGAACAGAACAAGAGAGAACAGTGAAAAATGCTATAAAATAATTATGTGATTTAATGTGTTTCATTGGATTAGCCAGAGAAACCAGGCCTTTTTCATTCAAACTTGGCGCCTTTTATGAGCTAATATGTAGCTGTCAATGCCAGGAGTCAGCGAAGCTATATTATATGTATATTTATGTCAACTTAAAGTTACTGTGTCTCCAGATTTAGCACATTCAAGTATTTATATATATACAAATGCTGCCTTCTTGTCTTATGATATTTTTTACCATTAGGCATTACACATGCCCACTTTTGCACAACAATTTAGTCTTAATTTACAATAAATAATTTAAGTATTAGTTTTTCATGCCATCATACCCAGTGTATTTCCAATGTTTTAGTCTGGATTTCTCTCAATGTAAGATTTATTTTTAGTAATAATGTCTGATAAAAGCATTAGTTAACACACAAATTTAGTATGCCCTGAATATTTCTGGCGGGGAATTTTGCATCCAACAGAAATAGTGGCCCATTAGTTATTTTCAACTATTTGATGAGTTTTAGCAAATTGCAAATTTGACAGAGTGCAGCCTTAAATCTCATCTATTAATTAGATTTCATGTAGGTTTTTAAATTTTCAAAATCGGACAATAGATAACAATTTTAGAGGCAAAAGAAGTCAGATAATTGTAATGCGTTTCTCAGCCGCCAGGGGCGCTGCGATCGCTTACAACTGCCCCCTGGTGTGATAAAACGTCATCGCAACAATGTCGTTGGCGCGAGCGTGATCGATTCAAGATGATTTGTTATTCTTATCTGGTGAGTTCCCCTTCTAAATAAACGCTATTTCTAGTCACAGTTAGAATTTTTACAGTTAGAGAAACAAGTTTTCTCCAAGTTTCAAGCTGGATGTGTATTCGTTACGAAATTATGGACATCGCAACTTTTGAACCGACGACGTTGTTATGACATGATGACGTAGTCTCGTTCTGGACGATTTGGCAAAAAAACGATAATAAGTTGATCTGCCATAGGATTACATGTATTGTTGGACAGCGATAATAAGTGAAATCAATTTTTAACCAGTTCCGGTTGGCTTGTCCACTGTGTAGCCTATCGTCTACGGGAAGTGAGCTGCGCTCGCCGCCTGCGGCGGCGGAGCTTCGCTCATATTAATGACTCAGTGGAACCCTTTGATGCCAATCACTGTCTCGTCCCTTACTGCTTAGGCAAGCTGGGGTTTTCAAAATTCCCGGGTCCTCTGCAGGGACTGTCCAGTAAAGGGGGTGCATTTTTGTTTATATAAACAGTTTGTTGTACTTCTGTCAGACATTCATGTGGTAGACTTTTAAATACTGAACAAAGCATAACTTTTCCCATTAAAATTGTCCAACTATTCACTAAGTTATGACAAATAAAAGCAAAAAATTAGTTAAATAGGCAAGTTAATCACTTGTTTTTCATTTTAAGATTATAGCAATTCCACACGAGATCGCAAAATGAAAATAACTATATCTAAAGTAAATATGTAGATTGTGATAACAGCATGGTTTATTGGTGCGTCTAGTTGCAACATAATGTCAAAATAATGGATTTAATAATTCATTTTTTCCCCATTTTCTGTTGTCAACTATATGGAGATATTGCTGTTCGGCCAGCCACCATCATAAAAAAATGAAAACAAGAATTTTTTCTTAAAGGTGAATATCAATTGTAGCTTTTAATTATTTAATTATTATATAATAACATATTACCTTGCACATTTAGCGACTTTTTGTCTTTTTTGACATAATGAATATAGCCAAAAATGGGGAAAACAAGGGTAAAGGGGTGAAATTCCACTGAGCAAAAGTTTATTGTACCCCCAATTAGCATGGTTATAAAAGTGTGAGCGAGACAGTGATTCTACTTTTGATCTACAAGACTGTTCTCTCCTGTTCTGGTGGCTCCATGTGGCTCCATGGATATACATAGCTCCCAAGTTTTAGAAACTGGTTTGCTGGTCACCTTAATTTCTAGTGGCCCATTACAGAGTGACCAAGATACTTAATAGTCATGCTCTTGGGTGTATATATATATATATATATATATATATATATATATGAAAGTGAGGTTAAAAAGCAATAAAAACTAACAGTGAAACAAAATATGAAAAACATAGTCTATAAAATACTTGACTACTGTGAGTTAAACATCATATTTATCTGTCTTTCTATATCTATCTATCACTTTCACTACTTCAATTATTGACACGCATAAAGTAAATGACATTCCTTACCAAATTCAAGAACTAGTCAAACCTAACCAGATACAGATCTGCTCTGACAGGCCAATATTTAATTTCCAAATTGTATAACATGTGAAAAAAGAATTTCTTAAGAACCTATTGCAAATTAATTCAATAGTAAACTGAAGTACCAACTCGGTAACTCATAAGAGGTTAAATCATGGAGTCATGTGCTTATGACTCCATGGTTAAACAGCATGTCAGGCAAGGCAGAGTACTTTCCACTCAATTTATATCGACGACCTCCTAAACCAACTACAGTCCTGACAGTACAGATATGTACATGGGAGTGTTCTACATGGCAACTTTCTGCTGCGCTGATGACCTCCTTGTATAACGTCCCATATTTGGCCACCAGATAGGGCTGATCAGGACCGGCAGGAGCCAAGGCAATGAGGCGAATGATGAAGCAACCTTACAATATGGGCTGTAATCGAACCCATAATCCAGTGTTTGGCTGCCCAGCCTGCTACCACTGAGCTTGGCCCATGTTCCCTTTCCCAAGATAGCATTCCAAATCGGCCCAGTATCTTTTCCATGTAGGCCACTGTCGTTAAAACATCATATTAGAATTTGCAATGCTATCTGGGTCCTTGTACCGAAAAATCATTACAGATTGGTATCCCAAGCAGGGTAGACCATAGCCAGAAGAACTGATGGGATCCGGACAGCATGGGAATGGAATCAATTCAACAGTACACTCTAAAAACTATAAGTGCTATATGGAACTGGTTCAAAAGCCTGGTATAGATATGGTGGTGGTGGTGGTGGATTAGGGTTTTACGTCCTGTATTTCTGCACCTGGTGGGCTAATTAGGACAGGTAGGGACCATGGCAATGAGACGAAAGATGAAACAGCCATCCAACATAGGCTCATCCGGTAATTTAACCCGGGACCTAGTGGTTGGGAGCCCAGCGCACTAAAACTGAGCTAGGCCCCCACCCCCGGTACAGATATGGAACCTTTATTAGTTCTTTTTAGAACCTCTCTGAAAGTACTTTAAAAGAAACACTGAAGGTTCCATATTAAGGGTCTTGATGGAACCCAATGGTTCTTTAAAAAAAGTTCTGTATGGAACCCAATGGTTCATTAACAAACCCATCAAATGGTTATGCAAAGAACCCTTGGATTGTTCAACAGTTCTTCAAAGAACTTTTATAGGTGCATCTATGGTTCTGTTTATGGTTCATTTTAGAACCCTGTGGTTCTATTTGGAACCTAGCAAGGTTCAAATTAAAGGTTCATATATTGGTTCAATAAAGGTTCTTTTAGATATGAATAAACATACAGCACAACAAAATAAATTTTGATTCATACATTTATTTTCTTTCATGAACAAATATAGTTTTGGTATGTTGGACTGAGCTCCACACAACCTAAGGATTAAATCACTTCATACACAATGTACAAGTTTACCAAATTAACCACCACAATCAATGATGCAAAGTTCCACATAACACATGGTGTATTTTGTGTGTCCAATAAACAGCAATTAAACATTCAAAAGCCAGTGAAATATTATATGGACTCTTTCTTGTGCTTGATCTGAACAAAATGTGGGTGTCAACTCCTGTCAAAATAAAGCATAGGTACTGTTATTATAAAAATCATGACATTAGATGTTTGCATCAAAGACATTTATTATATAACATCACCAATTATAAGGATCAGAGTTACTGGATGACACGTACAAAATTTACATGAGGATTGCCTGTCAACAACAAAGAACAAAACCCACGAAAGTGGGAAACAAACAACAGTAGAAGCACCAACAATATAAAAACAGTTTTGTTGCTACCTAGTTAATAAATATGCAAAAAATTAACAGCTGTAATAATATATGTCATTCTTCATAATTGTCCATGATATACACAGGTCTATGTTCTCCTTGTTTGCATTCTGTCTAAGGGTGGTTCTTTATTGAAAATATGAATATGAATAGGCAACACAACAGAGTCATTTACAGTCTATATTTACATTATGGATGCTCAAACAAAAAATTGTGATATATCTTTGATTTGTAAAGAAAGGAATTTTTAAATTCTATACAAAGGTTTTGTACCTTTCCCTTTCTCCTTTTAAAATGTACCTTGGCAAGCTGATGTGCAGTGTCATGCACACTAGTCTCTTTGAAATAATACAGTTGTGGTTTCGCTTCATGAAGAGTACAACATTAAATTTTATTGATATTTCAATGTAATGAAAATAATTAAAAAAAAAAAAAAAAGGTAAACTTATCATTGGAACTTTTATTGCCAGACATTCTGAATTTAAAGATTCATCAGTTAACAAACTGTCACAAGAATATAGTGGGTTGCAAAAGTATGCATCCTCCTATATGTCAACTATAACTATTCATTGTTTGTCATGGTAAGTATATAATCCATATTAATGGCACTTTTTAAAATTAAAGTGGCCTTACCATGTGATGCAATTCCATGAAAATTGCAATATTTTCCACTTCCGATTAAATAGTAATACTTTGGTGTCTGTTTTTGAAACTTTCACTTTTGGTTGTTCGTTGACTGATTATTAAACAATGAAATTTTGAAGAACAAGTACTGTTACAAAAGATTGGCTTTTAAAAAAAAAGGTGTAATTTTGATGCATTTTTACCAATTTATTACTATACTGAAGTCGCTCATATTTTCAGTCTGCCAGCCAATATTCCATTATATTTTATGTAAACTATTTTCCTAGGTGAATTTTAGAAAATTCTGAGAAACTCAGATGAAAATCTAGTGCAACAATGAAAATATTCGCAATTTCGTACGAAACATGCCTGAAAAATCTAGAGGCATGAATACTTTTGCAATCTACTGTATATGCAAAAGTAGTATTCAACATGACATTTACGGATTGATGAAAGTGAAAATGTAGCAATTTTATATTTTTCGTAATGAATACTCACCATGACAAGCAATACATTTTCTGCAAGTGATATTTCTTGAGCAGTACACTGTCTCTGCTTTCTCAATACTACATTGTAGTACAGTCCTCTTCATTAAGTCCTGAATGTTTTCATAGTCATTTGGCTTTTGTTTTCCTACACAAATATCTGCAAAAACAATACTACTTAACAATATAACATTGTCAACATGTTTTCATGTCTTGATAAAACAAAATTATTTACATATTAATAACCATGAAGCATTTGGCGAGACTCAGTAAAATATTTATTACTTACCAGGAACCGAAATTCAAGTGCTTGTTGAGGAGTTAATCTGTCAGTTGCTCATTGAGGCTGCACTGTCTGGCTTTATTTGGTGTTCTAATCAATTAAATTACTGCCCTTAACAATCCATTTATTGGTAACTAATGTTCTTGGCATTGAACTTTTTTGTCAAGTTTTGAACCTTTGGTGTGTGATTGACCCGTATGGTTCTGTTATTGAACCTTCAAGAACCATTCGAAACCTTTAAATGTACAATAGAACCTTCAGGTTCCATATGGAACCCCTAGCCCCACAATGTATGGAGTACATGCAGACCCAAAAAAAAAATGCATCAAGGCAGTACCATCAGGGCAAACTAATGACAGACTCTTATACTTCAGACCATCAGGGCAAAATTCAATTAAAACAGAATTGATCCTGTATTGAAGCTCTGCCACAAGACAGCCGAAGACCACAAGGCGTCCATAACTTGTAAAGATCAGAGGACTCCTGGCATCTCTACAAATCGAACAGCCTAAGGAAGATGGACTTGCCTCATCCTAAATGGCCCAAAGACCCGTACCCGATGATAGTCAGCTTCCACTATTAGTCCCCGCTTCGCACTATTTTTGCAGTTTATACTGCATTCAGGATTTCCTAACTGATACCAATGGATTCCTCTGCTCAATACAATTCTGGTGATAATCAAAACTTAGTATTGAGTTAGTATTAAAAAGATATTTATTTAAACACTGTGTCAAAATTTCCCATCAACCTGTCAATTATGTCTCAAGAGAGGTAGAGATTCAGCATCATCACAGAGATGTCACGTAAAGGGACTGCACCAGACAATTAAAGGCGTCTGGTGCACATTACCAAGAAATATGACCAAAATTAACAGCTCATTATTTGAATGATCTTATGTATATTCGATGAAAATCACGCTACATATAATTGAGCATTTTCTAAAACTATTTGAGAATCACAACATATCACACATTTTATCTGGAAAACAATTATTAGATGAGAATCACATGCTATATATATGATAGAGCATCTTAATAAGAAAGGCATTTTCCACAATCTTCATTTGAATGAAAATCACATGCCATTGTCAGCTTGGCATTTAATTTCACATAATAAGGTTAAATGACCTGTGCATTAGCAAATAACAGTCCATTACTGTTTGAAGATGAATAGAACAATTCTGAAGGAGCCAAAGAGAACACTGGAAGGAATAGAAACAGCACAGGGCACGGAAAGGTACAAACAAGATCAATGCCGGCGGATATACATGCTAGATCCTGTGGCCAGGCCAATGAAGGCACTATCGAGTTGCCAAAACAGACACCGAGCATCAGGCCTGCAAAATCACCAAAAATACCAATACTCTGCAAACATGTAATTTTTCCATCATCAGAAAAATTTGGTCAAAAGATAACACAAATCATGAACTACCTTAAAAACCATAATATTCATTACAACAGTGAGCAGTGGTATTTGTCGTATAATTGTACAAAATCCAGATTATTCATTGCTGTGAGAAGTTTCAAAAGTTTGTTCCTGTCATTCCTATTCAATAAGTGCAATTGCTCAGATACCAAAATATCAGTCCCCAAACCATCTATAATTGGGATCTGATGCACTTAAGTTTGCGAATGATTTCACAAAGTATCTCCTTACGCACTTACACCTGAGAAATAAATATTAGATGCAAATAATTGCTTAATATAGTATGTGAACAAATGATGTAGTTCCAAAGTTATTGACCATCAGTCCCTCATATATTCACTCTGTCTTCTGTAGCCAGCGCTGAGCGAAAACAAGGATCAATACATACAACCCATACAGTAACATGTAAATATTTTTCTCATATTATCTTCTTAAAGATGATTACATGTTTCATATATATGCACTGGTAAGACTTAATAAATTAAATAACATTTTAGAGACATGTTTGATACTGCACTTATACTTTAAAGCCAACTACGCCAAAACCAATAACTGATTTCACTGCTATGTGAACCGGAGGTACATCATGGAGTGGTATTTACAGCAGTTACCACTTCTCCAATCAGCTGGGGCAGGAATGATGAACAGTTTTCTTTTCTTCTGCTGTCAGCAATCTGTTGTTCTTATTACAGTAATGTTTCCTAAACGACCAACAATCATACACATCTTCCATGTTGTGAACCTCAATGCCATCACCTAGTACAATTTAATGAAAAAAAGTTTCATAATATATTTCAATAGTGCCAAAATTATTGAATATATGTGTTATTAGTGTATTTTAGCATGTCTGTTTCACAACAAGGGCACATGCACAACACCAGCAAACTCTAACACAAAATGTTCTGAATAGCAATAGCAATTGTAAAATTTCATTTAAACTCGGATGACATAATATTCCGTGAGTTATCTTGTAAGAGGGACGAATGTTCTGATAACCATATTTACTCTCTTTGAACACTTGTTTGCTGATAAAAATGGGACATAAAACAGAAATTTGCCATTAAACTTCTCTTGCATGGTTAATTAAAAGTTACTTGGTTGAATGACAACATGAACATAATAGCACATTTAGGCAAGGAAGGTATATTGAATTGAAACGGTATTAGTGTAATTACAAGTGAAAGTAAATAGGGCGTAGACATACTTCAACCACAGCAACAGAAGATTCTTTAAAAAAATCAATCTTTCTGCAGATAATCAAATCTGGTTTACTGGAAACGCTATGGACAACAGCACCACCTTTGTCTTCATATTCAAAAGTCAGTTTGGAGAAAATAATCACCTTGACTGAAAGAGCAAAATATAAGACATATATTAAAAAATCATGTTAAAATATTATTTTTTTTAAATTTTATCTACTTACTGACAAGAAAGTCCCTCAATTTTAAAGAAGTCTCTGAATAATTCTTCTTATGTGATTTCATATAAATTTGAAGAATTTACCAAGGGCACTTTCCGTTTCAAATACAGCCAGTCTGTAATTCTCTCATAAATTTTTTCAAGACTGCAATTAAAACATCACTTTTCATGCGAATAAAACAGCACCAAGTACACGCACATTCTGGTTAAAGCATCTGTCCCTAAGGCTGAACTGTCAGCAACATCCAGTCAATTTCAAACTGCCAGACATTAAATTTAATTGACTGGCCCCAGCTGAGGGTTTGCTGCCATGCAGTCTTTGTTTGAAATTAGATCAGTATGTATTTATCATAAATTTAAAGCTTAACGTATTAAATACATGTAATAAGCAATAATAAAGACATTTGCAGTGACTTATACAGGTGTGTAGTGACTAGTCAACCACCAGGCAACAAGTTTGCTGCATTTTAATGTCAAAGAGTTGGTATATAGGCTTCTTCCTCTCGTTCTTCCCCTGATATAGCATACCAGTCTTTCATCAACATAGAGCATTTAAAATACCTTGTACAAGTAAAGTATACATCATAAAAAATGTTTGATAGATTTGTATGACCTCTTGTCCAAATCATTATCCAGGTTGGTTGCATGGATATTAGCTGGCCAAATGACCCAATTTTGGTCATCGACCATGATTTGCAATGCCCTGGCCTTATAAACAGGTGACTTGTTTCATTGCCCTGGCGAGTGGCGACTGTCTACTCCGCCTTAGTCCTGGATCTTGATTCTTGAATGAAAGGTCCTTTCTTGCCTGTGGGCTGGTCCCCGCCCGCCCTATCCTATGCAATATTGCGCCACCAGAGGTCGCTTGCGGGATGTGATAGCCCTGGCGATAAATCCTGGAACCAGCGAATGACCTTTCTTGCGCGCCACCTCGTGACTGAGCTGCGGTCATCTCCTAGTCTGATATTATATCTGTGGTCAAGATGGTAAAGATGGGTCCGGACACCAAAAAGCGAGTGCAGGCGGTCGTGTCAGCAGCGAAGACGACATTTCACTGGGGATTCATTCCATTTGTAATGTATTTAGGTACGTTTCGGGCACTTGATGTAATATCGCTCACCCACATTGCTCTTCTGCTGTGAAGAATTTTGTGTACTCCTTCAACTTATCAGAGGGTTTGAACACACAATTTCAGGCTGACCTGATACTCAGCATTATTTTTACACTGTTTTTAAACCTTTGAGTTTGACCAGAATAAGGAAATATGTGCAATATCAATATATGGGCGTTCAAACTACTCTTCTCATTCCAAATAAAATTACACATAAACTTTATGATAAAGTATAATTCCCAATTCCTCACTGACAAATTGTATTTTCAGGATTTCGCAAAGGAGCAGAACCAGGCATGCCACCTTTGAACCTCCTCAGGTACGTACCCTTAGTTTGGGGGAATCACCGATATCTTTCATGTCATCAACTGATATCAACTGGTGAAGTTGCATCTAGATTTAAGCACTACGTACAGCTTGTCCTAGCAATTACTTGAGGGTTGTTCCATTGGCCCCCCCCCCCCCTTAGCACCATTTTTTGTTTTATGACACTTTTTACCCCCCCCCCCCCCCCACACACCTACCTTTTTCCTACATTAAGGAAGATACTGATCAACCACCCCCCTCCCCCTCCTTTTCTATTTGAGAGAACCCTACCTCCCCTGCTTTTTCAAAAACCTTCCTTTCAAAAAATAATTGAGAGGTTGCTATTGTTAAATATTGCTGACATTGAACCACCATTTATTAGGGTAATGTTGGTTTTTTCTTTCTTTTGCAGTTTACTCTGGCAGTAGATGTTGAATTATATGAATTGAACTGTTGGCAAACATGGCATTTCTCCTGGAAGAGAGCGATTGTTTATCATGTTTTGAATGGATGATTTACGTAGTACCCTTGGAGTGAAGTTATGTGCATGTGTTAGCAGAACAAATGTTTTTGTAAATTTAAGTATGTAATAAAACAATTTATTAATTATGAACATGTCAGAATTGTTGTCATGTAGTTTAATACAAAGAAGTTGCATAATATGTGTCGATATGTAATACAGATTAATGTAAGAGCGCAGGCTATAATATGCAAGACATTTAAATATATCTGCATGAGGGCTGTGTAGGATACATGCAACAAAATAGGAACACAGAGATCTGTGAATTACATGCAATGAGGTGCTGCCTGTGTCTTAGTATAATGGATTTGTCTGATAATTTCATATATATGCAAGACAATTATCTGATTAAACAGTGCAAAATGTAAATTACATTTACATCATTCTAAGATGGAGAACCACATGTCCTGTAGTCTCTTTCATGACTAGAATAACTATCACTGTGAGTGCTGAAGACTTGGAGCTTAAGCTCTTGTTTGTTAAATGTCTCATTTGGATGATGTGTTTGCAGGCCTTGTGACTGATTTCCCCTGCAGTCCATCCAAAGTACTTGCTCTTGCACCCCCTCCCTTCACTGCAGGTCTCGCTGGTTTCTTGGTCACTGCTCTCCGTGCAGGTTTCTGAGCTTTCAGCTGCAATGCAATCCATGGAATTAGTCATTTCAAGAATTAAGTGGTAGTGGAAGTAATGGACCTATGTGACATCATAGGACAATTCCTGTTTTAGCCATACCCGTTCTTGGTATCTCCTCTCAAAGTAGTCCATGTCTGATTCTCCGGGTTTCTTCATGGCCGACATTCTCTCCGCTAGGTCTGCATCTATTTCTTCTTGACTAGCTGAAATATGTCAAATCTTAAAAGTGTGATTCGAAATGTTCTATGGAAGCACATGCGGAAAAAAAAGGAATGTCCTACCTTTAACAGCCATTTTGTGAGCACGTACTGAGTTGACATTCTCTCTCAAAAATGGATGGTCTGAACTGGTGATGGGTTGTTCGAGAAACTCCAGTGATGGAGGGCCTGCAATGTAAGGATAACGGAACTTTTTCACTGTATGAATGTATATCATGGGCACCTGTGATTTGCAAACAGGATCAAAGTGTGGCATATATACATGTGAATTAGTTAACAATTACCTTGACCACTGGGATCAAGTCGCATGTATCCATCCATGAGAGACGAGAACCCAGTCAGTCCTCCCATGGCCTGGTAGATGGTGGCCTGGCCAACAGGATGACCTCTTGCTTCCCTCTCCTCTGCGGTTTCCACAATCATCTTGTGATTGTATGCTGGTTCTCCGCAGCCACAAGTGTAGGCAGATCTGAATCCCTTGCACTGGCATCCTCCTAAAATCACCAAATTGTGGAATGAAGTGGTTAGTTCCATTGCAATGTACGGTGGCTGTGCTGGAAATCACCTACTCTGGTTTTGGTTTTATGTAAAAATTGTTATCATTGGATTGACTGTCACATAGGCTTTGTCAATCGTTTGTGTTGCCAAATCTGTTTCTGGTGATCATACCTTTCTTGCATTTGTTTGGCTCTATGACAGAATGGTCTTGACCTGGATGTTTACAACAGCATCTGATATGCATTCCAGGGGTGTAGGAGTATGTGATGCATTTGCATCCTCGGACTTGACATGGCTGCAAAATTGGGCGTTCACTTGGTATTTTTTCAAAGTCTGTCTTGTGTTGGCGATACCTGAAATTCATTGTTACATGTTGACATTATGTTTGGCAACTAGGTTGAATCTGGTTGATGGATGAGAAATGAGGGCCGAGTACATTAATACCTGTGCTGACAGAAACATTCTGTTTCAGGGCCCACCAGTTTGCAGTCCATGCTTGATGCATTGCTCCAGCACACATACAGTCTATTGTTAATTCGCTGAAAAGCAACAAAAAAGCAATATATTGCTTTTTGAATACTGTACAATGCAGATGTCATAACTAGGCCTAAATATTCTATAAGGCCTGAACAACGGACATTGGCTAGATAGTCTTTGATATTATTGAATTAAATAACATTTGAATTTTACCAATGGAGTAACACGTTTCTTATATGCTTCCAACTCCTTGGGTGAGAACATTGTGCCCCCATCATCATCCCCAACAATTCTGTAAATAGAAATTGAAAACAGATATAGTAATATTCTACTGCATTGCCAAGTTAATAATAGTAATGTAATAAATGAGTGTGCTGACATATGATGGCTTGCCAGATATATAGTTTATTATATATATAGTATATTTCACACCATATTTATTATTTATATAGTCATTTTCTTGATCATTATGTTGATTACATAGTAGTGCTTGCATCAGTTTATGCTGACTTACAAATTTTATTTATAATTTTGATTTAAACTGGCAGTGACACTTGAGTGAAATATAATTTAGCAGCTCTTAAACTAGACTAAAGTTTGCCAAGACTGGCAGTCTTGCCTTTTATACTCCAAGTAGGAGTCCACAGAAGCTCCGGCAGAGCCGCCAAATTTCAAATGGTATTGATCCTCTGCCATCTTCAAGATTGTCTCAGTGTCTGACTGTCATATGTGAACTGCCAGGCGTCATAATTACCATGGCAATGAGATAAACTAGTCAATGGAATTTTAGCCAATCAGCAAGTCATTCAGTCTCGTCCAATGAAAAGTTTCCTTACAGATAGGCTTCTCCTACAAAATCAATAAACTTTATAAAGTCAATGAAGCGTCCCTAGTGGTCATGTATGTGCTGTAGATATACGATGCATGATGGCTGTATACAGTTCTAATGGGGTACTCTGCCGAGGGGGACTGACCAAACCCCACTGACCTCCAAGCAGTACACATTGGCTACGCCCCTGGATTTACCTGTTTCCTAGATCCACCAGGGGGAGCCACTACCGAGTTTGATGAGCGAGTAGCGCCCTCTTACGGATTTCACTGGTAGCGACCGGAGAAGAAAGCCGGTAGAAATGTGATAATTGAGGTTTATTTGACCGAAATAGACAAGTAAAGGTAATTGCAAGCCATAAATGAAATCGGCGGGTATAATCTGGCAGTTGGTTTAACCTGCATGAGGGAGGTTTAAAGATGGGGTTTGTCTTTGTAAGTTTGCCTACCTCTATTATCGTTCAACTGCCCGGTTATACATAAACTCTCTGGACAAAAATTTGTAGGGCCTAGAGCAGTATGTCTAGGTACCTTGATCTACTTAGTATGTGTGAGTGCATTCTTTTACTGCTGTTCAGCAAAAGAACAATCCATAAGAAAGTCGTAGCATCCTATAGTGGATAATGTGGAAGCGCCACTGGTCTTGTGTAAACATCAACCAGTGGATGGACAGTAGGCCTAATGGAAGAAGTAGCTTGTTAAAGCAGTGCGAAAAGGCCTGTTGTTGGAAGTGGTCTGGTATGACCAGTCACAATGGTTCTTAGTTGTTTAGTTCCAGGTTTTTATCATCATCAAGTGTAATCAGATACATGAGTTTTATAGATGTCGGCATCTGAAAACGGCAATCCCAAGCTGGCTGCCATGAAGTCCCTTCTGTTGCGAGCTTGGCGAGAGAGATGGTCCGATGTACAATGGAGTATTCACATTAAGCGTTGTCTTCCTGGATCATCCGACAACTCAGAATTGGCTGGTTTGTACTTTAGAATAAATTTTAAAAAAGATACACACTTTACATGGCCTCTGCTTTGATTTAGAATTAAGTGATAATAAGTATGTCCACTTTCAGAGTTACTATTGCAACAAGCCCTTGTGGGATCTAGTCCGAACACCCTAATGCTTTCATATCTCAAACATGCTATGAGTACACAGGTAAGATCATGTTGCGGGTAAAGTCTTATAAATTTGTCTTTGAAGCATTTCATCACAGGCATCAGCTGGCGAATTTAATCATTGAAATACCAAGTATGTTAATATTAAGAAGGTTGTGTAATCTACCAAGACTTGGAACATTTAGCTGTTCTGTGCCTCCTCTAAGGTCTGCAACTGTTTCTGGCCAATCAGGAAAACATTCTCCTAGGTACCTGAGTGTTCCCAAGCAGCAAAATCTAGTGTATTACCTTCTTGTATTTTGTATAGTTCAAGGATTAAAATCGCCAACTCACACCTGTGGTTTTGTCATACCAGGCAGCAACTTTATGAAGCCATCTCTGTGATTTTCAGGTTGTGACATACAATGCTGCCATAAAAGAAATTATCAAATATGATGACTTCAGCAAGGTGTATTGCGTCAAAAGTCTTCTTGACCTCATACACTGGTTTTCACCTCACATCAGGTCAGTTTAATTAGTCGTTAACATTTAATGACAAGATGATCAGAAATATCGATCCGGTGTCGTTGGGTTAATATGATTTGGTCACCTTTATTTTCAGTTTGCAAGGGAACAATGAAGAAAGCTTATTGGTTTGCAAGGCCATGCTGCAGCTTATTCTATGGTTACTTGATTTAATGCAAAAATGTTTGCTAAAACTGAAAGAGAACAAGATGAACGGTGAGCTGATTAATATCATGGAGAAAAGCTGTGACATCATGAAAGTGCTTTTCACGGAGAAATCAAGGGCGCTGTTGTATATTGCTCGTCTGGAGACTAGAGGTATTATCTCTGCACTACCTACATCTGAGCAAACATCAGTAGTTATTATTACACATTTTCAGCTGTATCATCCTGTTTGTAAGTTTTATTAATGTATTATGTCATATTGGCAGAAACGTACCAAGAGGTGGAACAGCTTGAGGCTAATATCAGAGGAATGGTCGGTCAAATGTCGTCGGATTGCATAAAAACCCAAACAAAAGAAAACATAGATGCTGCTCTTTCACCCATAAACAGGTCAGCGGCAACATTCTTAGCAATGTAATTCAATGTCAAAATGTTATTTCAGTTGTTATTAATATCTGGTTCTGAGAGATTTGGTTTAAGTCTTGTTCTTGTATTTTTTTAATGTTGCAGTTTGCCAAACCTCCTAGATGACACAAAAGGTTTACTGGATGTGTCCTACCTGCCTCTGAACCCAAGCATTAATGTGTTGCTGATACAAGAGGCTGTTCTGAATCCCACCAGTGATATTCAAACTTTGACTGAACAGATTCTTGTTATTGAAAAATCGCAGAAATTGTCCAGACCTGAGTTGTATTGCCAGCTTATCCGAACTTGCATGTTAGGATTGATTGAGGGTTCTGGTGGCCAGGATGAAATAAAACTTTCTGCTTTCACATTTTTGAAGGTAAAGCATAAATTGATGTGGTTTTGTCACATTATTACAAGATGTAGTGTCTATTATAACTAATAACGTTAGGTTATGTAGTGTC
This sequence comes from Alitta virens, assembly GCA_932294295.1. Taxonomy (NCBI): domain Eukaryota; kingdom Metazoa; phylum Annelida; class Polychaeta; order Phyllodocida; family Nereididae; genus Alitta; species Alitta virens. Next base: position 73,502,142 of record OW028573.1, on the reverse strand, counting down.
TATTTCAGCTGATAATGTTGCGTTATTTTACAGCTTCCGCAGGTGCTTGTCAAGTTGATACAAAATGCCCCTGAAAGAGACAAATTGTCAAACTTAGAAGCAGGCTTGGACAGATTCATTTCTTACACACCTTTACTTGATCTTGCGGACACCAAATGCAAGTATGTGTCCTTTCGCGACTTTTACAAGACTCAATGAGATATTGGTGCCTGTGCTTCACTACAGATATAATTATTTATTGAACATTCAGCTCCATATCGATTGATTGAAATGTGAAAAGAAGAAATGTAAATCCATTTCAGCTGCGATTGTTTGACGTTTCTGCTCGGTGAACTGAAAGAGAAATATTCGTTGCTATCAGATGCGCAAGTCAAAAATTTCCAAGCAAAAAGGTGAGTTTTAATTCAATAGACGATTTAGCCAATCCATATGTCTTAAGTCATAGAATTGTGCATATAAGGTTACGATTACTTGTAGTGTTAACATTTAATTTATTGAATTGACTGCTGTACTATGCTTACCCACTTTTTACTTGACTGAATTCATGCTACACTGTGCTTACCCACATAGACTTAAAGATGTAACTAAGATGCAGCCGAAATGAACTGAATGTAATTATGACATTATTCTTTCTGATTAAAGTGCAATATTTTTGCTGTCAGATAATGTGGATTTTGATTGATCAGTGCCCTATGGCTTTTGTGGTTAATCAACATAGGGAATCTACTATAGTGCTTTTTTTGTTCAATTCAATTTACTAATTTTTTACCTGAAGTTTTGATATAAAAATCTGAGTTTCATATTATGAGTTTTCTGTTTTGTTTATTATTTGCATTTGTTGTTCTTGGTTTGGTTCTGAATTCGTACTTTAATTTCAGACTGGCAGAAAGTCAAAAGTCTAATTTCAGGCTTGCAGAGACTCAAAAACCTCGGACTGGGGAACAGGCCTCGAACCAACAGGGGGCGGGACTGATTCTTCGAGCAGAGCCAACAGTCCAAAGCATTTTGAGGGTATGTAAAATTGTGTACAGCATAAAAACTGCATGTTTAAAACCATTAATTTGAACTCGCGATCTCTTAAGTGGTTGTGCTCCCATCCAGCATATTCATCAACTGGCTCAAGTGAATATTATAACTTTTATTTGGTTTGGTTCTTTGAATGTTGTGGATTTAATTTGGTTTTGGTGTTTAGTAGTGATTCAGTTCTGTGTATTGCTTCCTGTTTTTGTGATTAGCATGAAAAAGGCTTGGAAAAGTTTATGGAAAAACGCTTGGAAAAGATTTTGGTAAATATAGACATTCACTTATAATTATAATAGTCTTGAACTAAGCATGCTGTAATTTAAAATAGCCACGTCTTATAATAATGGGAAGGGAATTGATGAAGTACTTGCCAACCAATATTAATCCTGGAGCAAGATATCTGTATACTTGAAGCCCATTTATTTGTTAACTGCTTATTATAATGTTGCTGAGGCCATGTTGTTTACTATGTTGCATATTCAGCCTTTTTTTTTAAACCTTATTTAATAGTAGAATAACTGCTCATATAATATTATAGATTAAGTGAGAATGCCTAACTTTTATTTGCAAAAATTGTTCAAAATGTCACTTTTAAAAAATGACGAAGGTGATTTGTCATTCAAAATATGCTGTCAACATGATGTTTTGAAATAATGGGAATTGACATAGTTAAACAATTTCAACACTAATTGATGATAAACAGATGGTAACAAACAAAAGATGGTATGCTGCATCTTAAATATGAGCCATCTACTGTCAATTGCATGTCTTAAATATGAGCCATCTACTGTCAATTGCATGTTCTTAGCAATAAGACAATATTAATCAAGTGCACTATTTCAATGTCATTGTGAATGTTGAATGTCAGCAATTATGAGGTGTCTGTACTCGAAATCTTGTAGTGAAAATAGATGTTCATAGTGATACATGTTGTCATTCTTTCACAAAATTTGTAGCACTACTTCATTCTTCAAAATTGAAGTTACTATGGCACCATTCTTCTGGTTATTTTGATGTTATTTACAAGTTGATAGAACACAATTTGAATTACATTTATTGCGTTGATTGAACAACTTTCCTTTTATTTCTCAAACTACAACTGTGATGTATTATTTATGATATAGTTTGTCATAAGCTAGTGCCGGTATGATATTATGAATTTTCACCCTGTTTTAGGGAAGTTTATTTGTACATGGTAGATTGCAATAAAGTAAACCTTTATCTTTTTTTTTTCATGCACAGACATTGGATGCAGACTACTCGAAGAACCAGGAATCTTTGCTTGGAGTTCTTTGTCACATGCTGAATGGAAAGAGCTTCGAACTCATCCTAGCAGCTGCCGCAGCCACAAGCCGTCTACAGAGCTTTGCCATCAAACTAATCAAGTATGCAAAATTTTGTTGTGATATGTTTAAGCAATTAGGTTGTCAACTGACTTCCACAGAATTTAGTGGAAGTTTATATATCATGCCAATCAAAGTAACACGTGCCATAATAAGAACTTCATGCTTTATGATACTGACTGAAGAACTGAATAAGAACTGAAGAAAGATTAGTGAATATGAAGGATGCATATTATGGAATGTCAGTATGGGCATGTAGCGACAAAGTTGCCACTTGGGAGTTTTTTCCCTCAATAAGTGTAATCCTGTATTCTTTTGTAGTTTCACAGCTTTTTTTAATACTCTTACTACATGTTATGATTAGTTGAAATTCACTAGGTTTTTTTAATCATGATTAGTGTAAATTTGTCTTTTGCGACTTTGTAGTTGACCAACAGGACATTTTTGTGTGGTTTATTGCACATTTTTGTCACGCAACTAAATGTTTGTAAAGTTTTTTTTGTTCACAATTTGCTTTGATCAGTATTATGTTCATTCCAGATTTAATGAGTTTGCCAAACAGACCACTGGTGAAAATGGAAAGGCAGCTCACATCCGGGCCATGCTGTTTGACATTACGTTCCTGATGCTGTGTCACATTATGCAGTTGTATGGGACCGAGGTATGACAACTGACTTTTATTGATTAACTGAACTTGTTTTAAAATATTTCAAGAATTAATATCTCAAACATTAATCGTCAGTGTTGTTGCAATTTTATCTTTATGGTACAGTATGTCCATTCAACTTTTGTATTGTGAGTTTAATATCATGTTATTATTTTAAGTACTTATATGATTTGGTCATCATATTTTACCTGCCACCGCATAACACCATTTCATCTTTTCCAGATAATTTCCTCCAGTCAGGAGGCCAGTGGGTCATTTTTTGGCCAGTGGGCTTCAAAATGTCTTCCAGAAGACGGAAAGTACAAGTCCCTGGATCTTCTTGCTCCAGCTGATCCTCACAAAGTGGAAGCACTTCTTGGACAATTGTCTGGTGGAGATCTGAAGATGAAGTAAGTATTACATGGCAGATTTATTGCTTTGTGGTGTTATACACTACAGGGCAACACCTTGGCACCATAGGAATATGTGGTAGAATATATAAAATAAGGAGATATCAAATTGCATGGATGGGCAACTGTTCCAAGGCACCAATTATTAGCTGGCATGCACATTTGGCAAAAAAAATATATATCAACTGTGTGTGAATTTTACAAATCAATTGTGTATAGATAATAAATATTGCTGCCAATTTGTCAAAGTAAATTTGACGTTCCCAGGCACTAAACATTCCATCCACCCTGCCTGGCCGACTGCAAAAAAGTCATGGTGATATAATTGTCTCAGTATATTGTGGCATCATACGGTTAGGCTTGTTATGTCTGGTTTGATACAATATTCATGGTAAAAAGAAGAAAATTCATTGATGGGTTGATTTATTTCAGCATGACTCGCTGGCATGAAGTCTGTCACAATGCTCCATTCGCCATCCATGAGGTCCTAATTGCTCTGGAACATGGTGTTATAAACAATGACACACTGAAGGTGAGTTTAAATTTTAGCAAATAATGGCGCTCCAGTGGAGTGTGAGTTAATCTTTGCCAGGATGAGGCTCCTGATTAAATTGGACTGAATGTAATTTTTTATCAGTTATCAGATATATGTTAATAAAATAATCAGCAATCAATTGATTGATCCCATGCTATCATTGTTGTTCCAAGCTGTTAGATGTTACGTAAGTGTTTGTCAAGAAATTTTGTCTTTCAGTCCATATTAGAAAATGTAAAGGGCAAGATGTGCTGCTTACCAGTGGTGGTATCAGCTTGGATGTGCAGTCATATCAACATGTTGGATGATGATGTTCGAAAGAAACCTCGAAGCATTCTTCAACAACTTGTAAAAGTATCATCCAAGCCTCGTCAGGCTGACCCCAATGCCCCCAACCAGTATTATAATGACAGGTGAGATGGATGATAAAATGGAACTGTTTTAGATAGCATTTGTTCTTTAGTATGAACTTGCAACTTGTATTTGATTCAATTTTTTTGGTAAGGTATGAACTTGCAACTTGTATTTAATTCAATTTATTTGGTCATGTATTGTCTATCGATGGTAAGTGCAGCTCATTTCCTGAAAATGCTGTTTTATGTATCAAAAATCATTTAATTTAGTGGTAGACGTCTAGCTTGGTAGCATAACTGATTATTACTTAATAGGAAGTCCGAAGTAAATAAATAGAGAGAAAAATCAGTTTATAATTATATGATTGAGGTTCTGATGTAAAGTATGCTGTAGCATGTTTTAAATAATTGGTGGCTTAAAATGACAGTTGATATTGACTATTATTAATGACAGAGTTTACCCCATTTTGATATGATTTGCAGGTCGCATTTGATGGCAATTATACTTCATCGCATGATCCATGGTGTTCTCCAATCCACACAGCAGAGACCTCCGAACTTATACAGCCAGCCCGCTAACACACCAATCTACACTCTTCTAATGGACACATTCCGAGCTGTCTTTGCCAAAGGCTGCATAGATCTGAAATCTGTTCACAAATTTGAGCATCTTTTATCAGTCGGAGGACCGAAATGGTTTTGTGAACATCTTGTTCGGGTATGGATTTTCTCTGTGTTCAGGATGTAAGATAGTTGTTGATATGTATACAGTCAACCAAAGTCTATGTATTGTGAAAACTTGTCATTTTTACAATGTTTTGTCATATTGGAATTTCCTACATGATGTATCAGAAATTTATCATTTATGCACTCTGTACAGCTCTCTTCAAATTTGCTATAAATGTATGAGAGTTTGTTTATAATGGTTACGGAAGGGATAGAATAGCAAAATGCAAAAGTATGTGATTCGCACTGGACTGATAAGTTTCCTGAGTTTCCCAAATCGTTGTCTTAATTCATATTAGTCAGTCCACAACATGTGAATAGTTCAAATTATCTAAATATGACATTGTGGTTGATATTGATATACTTGATATTATTTCTCTTTTTTATCTCAGGAGGTGCTCTCTCATGACCGAGTGGAAGATGTGTACAAAGGAGTCTCACTTCTTTACGGTCTCTTTCACATTGACCTAGACAATCTCACATTATGTCTGCTCCATCATACTCTTCCTGGTCTTCTGCAAGCCTCTGGCAACAAGCTTCAACTATTAACAGATCCTCGAGGACGGGCCCTTGCGAAATTGACCATCATGTGCTTAGTGGTTGTGTATCGTATGAGACAGATGCAGAAAGGTTTGATACTAGTAGTTTTGTTGACTTTTAACGATTTCCACTTCATTTGTAATTTAATGGTCCCAGATGTATTTATGTTGCAGATATCCTGATCATGTATGTAACATAGGGCTTGATAAATGTTTTAAGATTTGCGAATAGACAACGATCTTCGCAAGATATGAGGTCACCATGGTCCAGACCTCAGTAACATTTTCCCAAAATTATGCTCTTTCATGCTTTATGTTTGCTGATTTGTGAAACAATTATACTACAGAAGGCAATACAGTGGACCCTCGTTCACCTGAACACCTGTGTTCCCGAGGCATTTGTTCGGATTAATGCTGGGTTCAGATTACCAAATTTAGTGGCACCCTAGGGGGCGTTTTCGGAACTAACAGCCGTGGCGACCCCTTGTGTTAATTGTCTGTACAATCAAGGCAACCACGTGGCTGTCTATTTATCTATCTATATCATTGAATGTCATATTCTTTGTACTGGTACATCCTTGAAAAAGAATAGATTTCTTTTCACCGATAAACTTCTGTCTCTCGTGTGTTACTACTGATGTGTACTTGATATTTGCAGGCCTGCATGTTTTTACAAAATATTTGCTTAATTTTTGTATGCTCAGAGACCCCAGCTCTTCGAAGAGGAAGAAAAAGAACCAGGACGGAAGTGGAGCTTGAGGTGCTTTCAAATAATTATTAAATATTTCAGTTTTTTGTAAAAAAAAAAGAAAAGAGGAATAAAAATGCTGTGAGCAGTTTTAATTGTAAAATTATACTCTACTGTCTCTATATCAGGGAAAATGTTTGCAAACTAAATATGCAATGTTCGTATTGTATTTTATAGGAGCCAGAAGAATCAGAGGAGAAACCGAGTAAAATACGTAAATTACCGACCCCCGATGAGTCACTCAGCTTGGATGCTGAGGGGTTCAACCTGGGAGGTGAGGAGAATGCCTCAAGTCAGTATTATGCTTTTTACTATCATTCAATGAAGGTCCATCCCGGCTGGCTTGAAAATCTGGCTATGATATGCATGCTTTTTTGTTTGCAAAGTTTTAAGCGAATGCTTCGTCTATGTGCTGGTATAGACCTTCATATGCAATGCTTTTAGTTTTGATTATTTGACCCGTTATAATAATAAATGTTGTCTTTATGAATAGATAGTGCTGGTAATTAAGGCTTATGCATGCCGCATTTTAATATTATGGCTTATCAGTAAGGACCCATGGCTGTTAATGTTAGTGTAATTAAGCATATGGCTGTGCGTATTTCATTTATTTAATTAATGTATAATCTTGTTAGTATTAAGTATTTTAATATTAGGTGTTGTGGCTTTATATTCAGTAATTACTGCTTTCTCTAATAGGGTTTCATAATAGGATTTAAGTGTTTTACATATTAAGTTTTATGATAGATCTATGCGTACTGTGTGGCTTTCTCTTTAAGTATTAATTAGTAAGTGTTAGACATTAGACACTTGAAAAGCTGGAAGGTGCGCAAGTAACTTATCAGGTAGGAGGGAAAGGCCTAACTCTGCTGGAAGAGTTAACCCTGTCCTAAAAATTCAAACAGGATGAGAAATCGAGGAGGTGTGCTATCTACTCGTAATAATGAAAACTTAAATGTTTTACAGATTTGTTATCGTCCAAAGAAGAACCTGAGACAATCACGCCATACAATACGAAAGATCCTATAAATAAATCTTTGGGTAAGTGCAATCCTGTACGTTTATTTGAAGCATCAACAAGATGGTCAAATTCTGTCAAAACAAAGTATTTAAAAGTGAAAAATGTGTTTGTTGTAACAAAGTTTTGTGTGTATTGTTTCCTTCACAATGGTAAACGTAATGGTTATTCTGGACTTTGTGCTTCCTTATAGCCAAAGTTTTGTTGGATTATTTTTGTTGTATAGGTACATGACACATCAAGTTTGACTGCATCTATCTATTTGCTAATAAAGATGTACAAAATGGTTTTTTCCCCCATGTGAAGATTTGTGATTTATGTATTATTGATGTGTCTTTGATATAAATACATTTTTCTTTCAGTCAATCTATTCCGAATGGCCAATTGTGTCGTCTCCAGTAAGAATGTCACTCAGAAAACTGGTTTTATCATGTCCCTTATAAGGGAGACCATAAACTCTGGACCGGATACAGCTCGATTCATTCTGCAATTTATGCCAATAAGTATGGTATGTGCCTTTGTTAATTGATACTAAAGTGTCTGATATTATCATTGATTATTGCAAGAAACACAGTTTAGTAGTCTAACAGATAAAGCACTGGGCAGTCTTTTTATAAGTTTATGATTTGAGTTCTTGACTAGGAACTCAACTTCAACTAAGTATCAGTTGAAAATAGTCCACATTGAGTATTTGTTAGTATTTTATTTCCATATAGTTGTAGGTGCACAATATATATCAGAAGTAGATCACAACATAATTGGTGTTACCCAGCTCTCTTGGGCTTATCTACCACATAAAACAATGAATACGTATTCCTTTATTTTTTGAAAGTCATTGACTGCATAAACAATGAGAAGATCGTGCACATGGTGGACAACTGTATATAATGATATGGACGCCCAAGTATCATATGTCCCGCAGCTAAATCATCCTCTGTGTTTTTTACGAAAACATACTTCCCCAGCACTTAGATAATGCTCATGTTTTTGTTTTATGCCTTTCCATGATATTTTCCTTCCAGATATCTCAACTGATGAAATGTCTCCCTTCCAAGTTTTCTCCAAGCATTCTTCTCACATTGTGCGATGTCTCGGTGACCAAAGGTCGTCGATTAGCAAGCAAGGTCATTGCGCAAAATGCTCGCTACCAAAAAATTATGGAGACAGAATCAGCATACAGCAGACTTGATATAAAGATTGAGAATGACAGTAATACCATTGCTGCGTGAATGATTTCATGCCCATCCTTTTTATTTGATCTCTGTAATTTTTAAAGAATATGTCGATATAGAATATATGTGCGTGAACTTTGTGGGCTCTTATTAATTTACTGTCAAGAGCAGTATAAACGAATATATTGTATATTAGTGGATCAGATAAACAGAAAGATTATTGAAAATATTACATGTAATGTATATACACAGAAAAGAAAATTTCTTATTTATTACTATATTTCTTCTGTGTCTTGAATGTTGCTATTCTATTTTATGTGGTTTCCGGCCCTAAATGGTTTAGAAATCACCAATTATATTCTAAAAATCATGAAGATGAGATATAAGCTGTGCGAAAAGGTCAATGCTAATAATTGATCTGTGATTTTCATCTGGATTGTGATATGACAATAATAAAAAGATTGGGTAATAATCGAAAGATCTGTGAATTTCATGTGCAGTGTTTAATGTCATTGAGATTGACCAAGGTGTCGTTTTCATTGAAAAATTGCAAAGTAGTCCCGTCTTTAAAACTACAGCTTGCGTGCACTTGATGATGTTTAACTCTTTCTGAAGTCTGAATCCTAAAATTGTGTTCTAAATGATGCACTTTCTTGGTGGTAGAATCCTTTCTCTCGAGTCAAATACTGACAGGCTTCTGCCAAAGTTATGAAAACGTTCTGGTTGGACAGTTTGTCACTCAGTCGCCTTTTAAGTCTTATTCTAGAAGTATTCTTAATATTAAATCCATGGAGACCTCGCAGACATGTCAACATGTTGAATGACTAATCTTTGTTCAGTATTGGCTATACTGCTTCAAGCAATTGGTCTTTGTCTGATCAAGGATTCAGATAGTTGACTGCTGGGGGTTAGGGAATCAGTTGTGCCCCCTAGTGGTCAGATGAGAATGATAGGATGTGTCGCTTATCCAGGCTGTTGGTCTCAATACTCCCGAACTATTTCCCTGAAGCAGATATCCACAGGTTCTTCCTTGCATACTGATGAAACACCCAGGGATATCTTACGATAAGGAACTTAAGAAAACAATTATTCATTCCAAGGCGACTGAATTGTTTTATGGAATTGCTTCTGAAAAGTCCTTATACTTTTTACTCCTGGATCTCGATATGGTGCATTATTAGCACAGGAATTAACTGAGAAGTACACTATTTTTTTCAAATGTTTAGTTAATGAACTGAGCTAATTGCTCTCTGATACCAGCCACACAGCTTGGGGAGGCTGTGTATATGCTTTGTCTTTATTCATGACATCTGCTTATCAGCTGCAATATATATTCATAGTCTCTCCAGATCATGGGAGAAATCATTGCCACCCCAAATTGAATTCTTATAACATCATGTGGGGGAGTAGCAAATTATTTAGCATCCAGAGTACTTTTATACTTACAGTCAATACTTATGTAATAGGAGAAGATACAATTTGAAAACTATATATAGAGCTTCCAACCACTGGGTCCCGGGTTCAATTCCCAGTTGAGCCTAAGTTGGATGGTTGTTTCATCCATCATCTCATTACTATGGTCCCTGCTTGTCCTAATTAGCTCAGCCCATCAGGTGCAGAAATACAGGACGTAAAGCCCTAATCCACTTCCACCACACCACAATATAGAATTCATAGCAATGCACTAGAATTCATGTAATACCATATACACTAGCCCACACTGCACCCTGATTAAGGAAATGTGTTCATGTAGTGACAACAAAGTTGTCACTCAGGATATCATCTGATGTTTGGGAAAGACAAATTAAGAGTGGCGACGAAACTCTTCGATGGCTGATCTAATGGTGATATATTGCTCATGAAGGAAAGTGACATGGCGAGCAGCCTGTTGTTACTGCTAAAGATAGGAAATCAATCACAAAGAACATAGTTTTAGTGCTGAAAGGCATGACATCCATCAGTGTCCCTCTTGGTGACAAGATCAGCAGTAAGAAAAGCTAGTTCTTTTCGACAAGAGCCACCAAGTGATAGTGACATCACATCGGGACATCAATGAGGAAGAAATATGCCCTTAACATGTCCTTGGTGTTAAGCAGGACCAGTAGACTAATGGCGGGGCTGATGACACCATTGTTAGGAGATGACCTTCTGACAGCTGAAGGACAGAATGGATGGTAGTCTCACCAACATGGAAGTAAGCAACCAGATAACATAATTCAATATTAACTGTCAGTCATATTTACTGCTCTGCATTGTTTAGATTGTTTGCATTAAGCTACTTAATTGACCCTTGGGCCAGCAAACTGTCAATCTCTGGCTGGTCAAGCTGACCACTGCCCATTGTCTTCATGGAGTGTTCACTTTTATATGAAGTACTGCCTTTGGCCAGATATAGCTTAGATGAAGTATGCATGTTTGTGTGCACATTCTTGAACAATGTCTCCTCATATATTATATTTTAAAGGCCTAATTAGAAGTAATTCCAGATATCTTGATTAACAAGTGTATATATTAGTGATATGCAGGCCTGCCAGAATGTGCACATGCAAGTCACTATAGTTAAGTTTGGAAATTAAGTCTTGTTATGGACAACCTCTGAGGATTTGGTTAGTTCTTTGCTAATTTATAGAATGGGAATTGTGTGCAAACAAATCTTCATTTGGCTTTAGTAATTTTAATCATCTGGTCTTTTCCCAAGAAATTTCCTGTAAGCAACTTAATATGAATGAATTGCCCATTACCACCCCGAATAGAATAAATTCGTGACTCCCAGCATTAGGAATGAACTCGATTAGTCATGCAAGAAAAGATCATTGGATATTTAATATTGATTGTAAACCATCCATAAAGACTGGCTTGATCCCAGCATCTTTGGTTGACTTGGTAGCTGTGTTGATCTCTTCTGAAGCCGAACTCACGTTTCTACAGTTGGATGGAAACATTGGTAACTCTATATTCTTGGCATGGATCATTCATACAAGTATAATTTCGACATTAAACATCTTAATATTCCTTGCCAATAAACTTTAGATACACTAGTCTCGGACTCTCGCTTAGCAAGGTCACTAAGTATTCTAAAACAAGCCACTTTGAGCCACATCATTGTCATTCAGGCAGCGGCATGTGCTAACTTCATTTTCTCCTTCAAGGTGACCCCCGCAGTTCTACTGGCCTTGTCTAGTTGACTTGTCTGACACCTTCGGCTGACTCTTGCAATACCTTCAGCTGGAGGTGCCATCTTATTAAGTCGGCAAAATGAGGGTTCAAATGAGGTAAAATGAATTGGTTTCCCTTTCCAGTATGGATGTGTTCAGAATACAAAGGATTGTTTCATAGACCTCACGACTGCAAGTAGTAACAGTTGGACATAGTGTTGGTGACAGTGGATGGATTAAGTAAAAGTTGATTATAATGTCATGCTTGAATAAGAGAAGCATCGTATGACATGTTGTGTCACAATATAAGACTCAAAATATATGTCCACCCGTTTTTCTAGCTGATTAAAAACACTTTGAAGTTGTATATTCTGCATTGGAATTTTGGCTACTCTGTGACCACAACATGTGTTGCACAACAAATGGCTACAATACTGACAAGAAGGCAGAAAATTATAATTGTAAAAATTGGCTACTTAAAGTGATTAGTACAAAGAGTGTTTTTTATGGTTTAAAAAGCTGGGGTTCGACTAATTAGTAAAATGTCCATCCATTTTGTGCTGCTCCAACCTTATTATGATCAAATATGACCGAAAACCAAGTGGACATTTATTATGGCTCTTACTTCTAAATAATCAATCAAAACCCTTCCGAATAGCAAATATACCAGTGACACATACATACATACATACATACATACATACATACAGACATTGAGTTGTGCAGATACCCCGGTTCGCCGGTTAGCTGCACTCTGAGTAGTCAGAGGAGCTGCACGTGTGTTCTATTTCGTCTGTTCATTCCTACTAGGCATAGATAGACACATAAACAGTTGCATTCTATCACCCAATCCATAAATTAGCCTAATCGTGCAATTTCTCCAAGCGCCAGGAAGTACTTTCCTCGGCAAACAGATTTCTTGCTGCTCAAGGCAATCACTTGACCATAGCAAAGGAGCAGAAGTCCAAGATGACCCTCGGTCAGCAACAGGATGGACCACTCAGCATGGACCTGTTGCAGGAAATGAGAGTGTGATGGTGTGACCAGACTGACCAGTAGTCAATAATTACCAAATAGCTGAGTTGATGTTCATTAACAGCTTGCTCCGATTTTAACATCTAAAGGAGTGTAGAGTATATATAGTAAACACCATAATCTACAGTGTTAAAGAGATAATTTGATAATTTATTGCTATATTTATTTTTGGCTGGCATTCATATATGTGACAATGTAGCACGTCCATCAAATAAGAAATGTCTAACGTATAAACTGAAATGAACAAACAACCCTTCCTGTTTGCGAAAAGGACCCAGTCATTCATTTCCTTCATCGAAATAGCACACTCTGTAACTCTGATATAGATAAATATTGTGAAATGTCTAATGGAGAACATGATTGAAGTCAAATATGATCAAGCTTACAGTCCCCCGCTGCTTCATGCTTTGAAGCATGTCCCAGGCGACAGCCAATTAAGGACTCCAATTTTAGTGACATAGAATACAGCTATGATTACAACTGCAATATCATGCACTTTTACATCAGTCTAGGAGGAAATTAGCGCTACTAATATGGACTGCAAATCCTTTACATTTCTTACAAGCCCTTAAGGCTGCATGAAATGTAGGGGAAAAAACTGTAATCAAGGAGGGATTACGAGACCAGCGAGAGCCTGCTTGATGCCAAATGGCTCCGAAGAGAGACTGTAAAGCCATTAAATGTACTGCTGGGCTGATTAACTAATGCATACAAGTCTGGAGAGAGCACTTGAATATACATCAATAAGAAGTGGTTAGTCTGACTACCTTAGAATGCCATATATGACTACCAGTAGTTTTGAGTGTACAATAACATTCTGGGGCATGATCGAGGAAATCGGGTAAACATAACGTGTTATTTCCCACTTTCTGATGTGAAAAAAAAAAAAGATATGATAATTGTCATGGTAGTTGTTATAGATGCAAATTACTGCAACTTTGAAATGAAAATTTGGCTTAATGCATGGTAATTGTCACTAATGGAGAAGGGATTTTAAAGGGTTGTAAAGCACATTTTCTTCTTTGTATGAGAGTCTCTGCAAACTTCATACATTACCGTCACATATACCATGTTAGTTATAGTTCATGATGGTTACTGAGGTGCTTTCAAGCCCCCACCTTTTGCTGAACAAGGATTAATTGCAATGATGTGGAATGATTGAAGTGTTAGTTATGTATATTTGAGATGCGATTGGATTTGCCATGGGTCCTGAAAAGGATCCCTCTAGATTTGTGAGTCTGAGACTGCAGTAATCACAATCCATATAATACAACAAAGAAGGGGGGGACATAAAAAGGGGTATTACATCTATGAATCTCCATAAGGACGATGGTAATCTGGGTGGTGCTTCTTTTGTGTTGACCTCCCAGCAATAATGTCATAAAAGTTACCAAATTGACTAAACATATTATAGCCTATCCAACAAATCTATGTTATTCTGTTAAACTATATAATTGATCGAGTAATCTCTCTTTGTCCCATTCAGTGAACTACTGAATTGCATTTTGATAGCAGCCATAGGGTGAGCGGCTGGGCTGTATATCACACAGATTCCTGAGTCTTTATTCATGACATCTGCTTATCTGCTGCAATATATATTCATAGGCTCTCCAGATTATGATAGCAATCATGGGCACCCCAAATTAAATTCTCCCATACCAGGCTGCCATTTATTTTAGTGGCAATACCTTGCGCCTCTAAAGTAGCTATGATAAATGATATTATCTTTGGGCTGTATGATATATGGCTTTCATATTTGGCTAATTTTGGATGGTGATACTTGTAAATGTAGATATTTGTGGTTTTTCTGTCTGCCATCTCGATGTATATCCAGCTCGGCCAACATAGCAATTTACGCCCTTAGCAGGCCTGTTCAAGCATGAGTCTTTCTCAACTCCTCGGAAGTATACGCCCAACCTGTAGCTGTTACAACACACTTAAGGTCAATGCACTCTACAATTACCAGCATTGCCTATAGCCAAGTACCCATTCAAGTCCATGCCGTGGCTTGGATTGAACCGACGACCTTGCGTGTACAAGTCCTATGGATTGACCACTAGGCCACGGCACCAATTTGTTTTCTAACACTCGATTCTAATCATGCCTATAGTTACTTTCATAAAATATGGTCGACTCTAGACAGCTGTAGAAACCTATTCCTGGTTGTAGCTATAACTGGCTAAAACCAGATGCTTCTGTCTACTAGCATGTAGTTGGTTTATTGAAAAAAATATAAATCTCGGCAATAAATATGTACTTTTTAGATCCTTGCTTTGAGTAGCCAGCTAAAGCAGTTCTGTTTAGTGACAGGTAGCGTCATATAACATAAATTGTTCAGCTTGGTATAAGGTCAATTTTAAAGGCCGTTTTTAATTAAACTAACTGCACATGTATTGACAGGCTGACTGTATTAATGCATGATACGAGATTGAATTGATTAGGGTTGATAAAGGTGACATATATTTGTAATATACATTCGAAATGACACAAACTAAATGTGTCTTCATAATCTTAGATTTACAATAAATGGACCTGCTCACATGAGGTCCTTTGGTGTTTAGTTTCCAAGGTTATCCATCGTAAGTGAAGAGATAACGATAGACATTTGCCCGCTTGACCAATGGTCAGAGACTGGAAGTGATTGTAATCAGGGCCAATCAGGCAACAAGGCATTGGTAACAAGGCATAGCAACCTTGCTCAGGTAAAGTTATACAAATAATATATATATCCGACTATCTTTAGGAATATGTATCTAATTGTCATTAAAAATACATCTTGCCACTGTAATTTGTGTGGTTGACCGGAGTTGACAGGAGTTACTTATGATAAAGAATAATCTGAAGGTTAAGTAACTCATCATTTTATATGAAAGACTTCAATTTGGAATTGCCTTGCTGACAGGTTACCGTAATTTATAGAACCAGTTGACAAGCAGATGTCATTCACAACAAGGCAAAAAGAGAAGGGAATCAAATCTGCATATTAAAGCAACCCAATTAAACACAGTCAAAGATGTGCTGATTCCATGAGAATACCAACAAGGTCTGATAAACTTCCACAGTACAGAGGAGATCTGCTATCACTGTTAGATCAGAATGAGAAATCTCTTCAAAGATTTGGTGAGCTGCGGACTCCATTCTGTTACTGTATCAAGCGACAACTTAGGATTGCGATTAATCCACTCCCAGACTCACACATCTAGGGGGATTCATAGCAGAGCCTGTAGCTAATAAGAATTGCATCACTGACAGGAAACACTACAGCAGTTTCAAG
Source organism: Alitta virens (assembly GCA_932294295.1). NCBI lineage: Eukaryota > Metazoa > Annelida > Polychaeta > Phyllodocida > Nereididae > Alitta > Alitta virens. Next base: position 73,486,165 of record OW028573.1, on the reverse strand, counting down.
TACCATAAGTTAATACATCAATCACCCAAGAGATGAAATACACCCAAGGCTAAACCTTGAACTATCATTTACAGGTAGTTGAGTTATTAGAAGAGATGCATAAGCCAGATGCCAGAGTTGCTTCATATACCAAGAAATATGCCCTGGATAGCCCTTTTCGGCAAGGGTGGTAACACAGTGAGTAAAAATCTCAAACCCCAGTGGCCAACACAGGGCTCTGAGCATTTCTTGGTATCCCATTCCTATCACATATGTAAATGACCTTCCCAGTTAACATTTCACCTATGGTAGCTTCAGACATCTCAAAGGTAATACATTTTGTTTCTCAGTTTTAATTCTGAAGCACAATTTAGATTCCCTTTTCGGCGTGGATGAGATTTATGTTGAATTTATTCAGAAGCAACCTATTTTCGTAAATGCATATCAATATTATGGATGATATCGTGTATGCAAATCATTGCGATCATAATTGGTGCAGTAACAATTTGTCATTGGAAATTATACCCTATTTGGTACGAATTATGCAGATCGAGGCTGATTTATGACGTCATAACCTTGTCAACAGCTCAGCATGACGAAAGTGCTTCGATAGTACATTGATGAAAAAAAATCCAACACACCTAGTCACAATACACGTTAATCTTTGAAAAAACTAAATCATAAATTTAGCAGGAATTTAAAGTTTATTGATATGTATTTCCATTGATTTAAATGGTGTTTCTTTGCATTATAGGCGCATTGCTATTTGTTGGTCTGTTACATGAAAAAAAGCATACAGTTATTTTTGTACAAGAGTGCAATTTCTAATTCCACACTTAAAAGCATTGTGACAGCCCTGAATCTGGACAGAATTATGTACACAATTATGGAACAAAGTTCAAGTGCTCTCTCCAGACTTGTATGCATTAGTTGATCAGCCTAGCAGTACATTTAATGGCTTTACAGGCTCTCTTCGGAGCCATTTGGCTGGTCTCGTAATTCCTCCTTGATTATAGTTTTCTCAAACTGCTAGACTCGTGCTTAATACAAAGGACTTTAAATTAATTTCAGTAGCACCAGTTTCAGTAAATCCCTCCCAACTTGTTGTTATTAAAGCATGCAATATTGCATTTGTAATTACTGCGGCATTTTATGCCATTGTTATTTTGGAGTCCTTGATTATTTCCAACCTTCAGCATGATTAATTCCATGGTTCAGCTGTATTGCAATCCTGATAATATTTGAAAGACTCATTAGAATCGTTCTCCATCTGAGGTTTTTATTTACATGTGTATTCATCACAAGGTGGCAATTGTTGCATCCATTACCGCGACTAAAGATGCAAGTATAGGTCCTATAGATAAGCTTACTTTGAAAGCAGTAATTGTGATGCTTGCTGACATGATCAGTAACCTTAATTAGTAACAGTTATAATTTCATTGTATAATACATATAACGCACTCCTACTTTAGCAGTTAATTGGATGACGCCTTCAGCTTCAGTCTTACAATGGATGTGCAAAAGCCATTCTAGGGTGTTAGAGAAGTCGATTATACAAAGCCAGTGAAGTGGCCAAGGTCATTTTGAAAGAGAAAATGAAGTTAGCACCTGCCACTGCAGGAATGACATTGATGTCTCACTGCCACTGTGGCCACTCCATATCCATTCATCACACTGAGTTGGTAAGTTTGGAATTAGCTATAAGTTCTGCTTGTAGAGAATACTAATGAAGGCTCACCCACCAGTAAGGTGCATAATATATTTGTACCTGATTCTTCCTCTTATTTTATTTGCATACTTCTGAATGTTTTATAAACATACCTTCCTTTTGCATAGCCTTTGATGTACAAACTACAGCTGTTGTTACAAACAAACAAACTAACAATAAAAACCGACAAATAAACAAACAACCTAACTAACTAACTAACTAATTAACTAACTAACTAACTAACTAACTGACTGACTGACTGACTGACTGACTGACTGACTGACTGACTGACTACCTAACTAACTGACTAACTGACTGACTAACTAACTGACTAACTGGTATGGAGACTCTTCATTCTGCAACATACTGTGGCAACTCCCAGTCTAGGTACAGGAATCCTCAAACTCAGTGACGTTTGTGTTTAAGATGGTGTTTATCATTAAACAGAGCTGCCAAGAAACTGAAGTCAATAAGTAGTCGACAAATGATTAAAGCAATTGCTGAAAGGATAGAACGTTAATCTTGTGCAATAACGCCTCCAAAAAGGCTCATGAATAAGAGAGCAACACAGTTCCGAATTAGGATTTCTCCTGTGTTTTATGGATGAAAGTCACGGAAGTGCTTAAATTGTATTACTATAAGTTCATTCAAATTGTTGTCAAATGTAATGGCATACCTATTAATGAAATCATTTGTGAAAGACTGGTGTGCTTAAATGCCAGTTTGTCCCATGAAACATTTCGTTCTATGCCAACAATACGGTAAAGCAATGGGACTACAGAAACAATGATAGCATGCAGGTTGCACTAACGTTGAACCGGCATGAAGTATTTTGCAGTACAATTTTTACAAATGGCAAGTGGTCTGTTTCATAGAGAAACACGTCAATTATAGGGTGCATTTAGCTGCCTTTTGGGATGTAGCAAGTGAGTTTGCAGCAAATGAATAGTGCCATCTAGTTTGCCGCATCCATCTTGGTGAGACCACCTTCATTCTGTCCTTCAGAATGTCATCTCGTCTGCATGGTGTCATCCAGGCCACATTGTTATATTGATTTGTAAATTGTTTTATATTTATTATTGCTTATTATGTTGAAATTTTGCTTGTTTGGTTATATTTATTTTCCTAATTCCAATTCAATACGAAAATTTCTGTCTCTTCATGATGGAGGAACTATCTTATAGATAATTTGTGTAATTCTCATTGTAAAAGCTTCTCTTTTTTTACTGTGTCATTAGTACATAATTAATCTGATTTCTCTTCTCTCTAAATATAACTTATTTCTTGCGTGTCCCTTGTGATTCATATCCTCTGTTGCTGAAACCAAAGGTTGCTATTCATCATGACATTGTGTGGATGAGTAGCTTGTGTCCTGTGGACTGATGGAAATGGAGTTTTCATGACTCAACACAGAAATATTATTCCGAGGATATATGCCACAGCTTCTGATTAGTTCTTATCATGACTAGTTTTCTTTAATCACAGAGTACATCAAAAAGGCAGAAAAGTTTTTTTGGCTGTAATTTAACAGTTGTATTATATCCTACATCAATGTTAAAAAGTTTAGTCATGCCACAAAGCAGAACAAGTCCTGTATGTAACAAATTTCTGCTTGTCAGTGATAGGGTAAGTTAGCAACTTCCGACCGAAATATAATGTTTATCCTCAATAACCATCACACATCTGAGAATCATCTATATGTAATGGTTAGCACTTTGAAAACTTCCAGCAGTAGGGATTAAACAGACCTTTTGGAATAAACAGAAAGATATTATAATTAGGGTCTATGTTCTCTCCTTTTTCCTCGTGTGATCGTTACCCATCAAAGCAAACTTTATTCTGCTACTTTACTATCCAAAGAACTCATTTATCCTTTTGCTGTTTAAAATTATTCTGAATTTCCTCTCCATTGAGGTAATTATCTAACACTAAAACCCCATTTTTGCTTTTAAATGACATTAATGACAATTTCTGAATTGCAAATTATTCCTGTACCAGCATAAATTCATTCATGTGTTATTTTATGACCCTATTACCATATTAATGTTTCTGCATAAAAAAAAGTTATTTAGGTCAAATAAACACCAAATGGCAACCTAAATGTTGCAAGGAACTTTAAAATCAGTCTGATTTTAAGCTTGGAGACCCCATTTTGAAGGTGGGCAAGGGGTCCACCCCATGAGCTGGCTGGTCCTTCAGTTACACCAAGCAGGCTCAACATGCACTCATCTCATGACAGCATCATCAAGATGGCTTGAAGGCTTCATCTAAAGGTGACCTGTGGATTAAGATGAATTTATTTGATTCTATTTGTATACTGGTATCTTCTTCAAAGATATCAGTATACATTAATTCTATAAACACAAAAACAAAGTACCACAACGAAAACTTCCACAAAATGCTTTAGGTCCTTGCTGGAAATTCTTTAACAACTGGGTACTCTTAACTTTAATTTGTAGTTTCATTTTAAGCCCTTAATCATCTCGCATGACTATATATGGACAGAAATTTAACACCTCTGCTTTATTTTTGCTCAATCAAAATCCATTATGATTTCTCACAAGATTATTCAGGAATGGATATACTGAAGGCGTCAGCACCATAACTTTATATAGGCAGATACTCGCCCAGAAGTTAGAATGCTCCCTGAGGATTGTGATGGTTAATTGGCCCTGCAGCACAATTTATGGTCCCCCTTTGGAGCCATTTGGCAGGAGAACAAGCTCTCTCTGGTCTCACAATCTCAATGTGATTACAGTTTTTATGCCTCATTCAGTCTGGTGGGCCTGTGTGGAACATAAAAGACTTGCAATCCGTATTAGTAGCACTAATTTCCTGCCAGACTGGTGTAAAAGCATGCAACGCAGCAATTCCAAACATTGCTGTATTTTATGTCACTTAATGTGGGAGTCTTTAATTAGATCGGGCAAGAAATTTGCTTCAGACTATACAAGAGAGATGGATGAGCCTTGATCATGTTTGCATTCACCCATACAATTTGTAGTGTACAATTATCACATTCATCCATTGTAAATTGAATAGAGGGTACAGTTTTCAGTTATATTAAAATAACCAAGAGAATTCTTTTCATCACACAGAATTGTACACAGGAAATGAAAGTACAGCTCTGTTTTGTTGTGAACATTTTCTTGCTCCATAACTGCGAAAAGAGTGTTTCACAGTGATAAAATTAGACCTATTCTCCAGCTTGTTACCAGCCAGACCAAGCAAGTAAGTGAGCACTGTAGCAAAGGTTTAGCAATTATTGACCACTGGTCAGTCTGGTCACACCATCACACTCTCATTTCCTGCAACAGGTCCCTGCTGAGTGTTCCATCCTGTTGCTGACCGAGGGTCATCTTGGACTTCTGCTCCTCCGCTATGGTCAAGTGATTGCCTTGAGCAGCAAGAAATCTGTTTGCCGAGGAAACTACTTCCTGGTGGTTGAAGCAAATTGATGAAAGGTAAATTACCTACCTCACTAGTTTGTTAATGCTAATGATAATGTTTGTATGACTGCTACTGCCATTGAATTGTTGGTGATGCAATAACCTATGCAACTCTCACTCTAACTTTCAACTAGAAAATAATTTCTGTCCATTTATATATAAAACTCATTTGACTTAATAAGGTGACACCTTCAGCAGCAAGTATACTAGAGTCAAACCTAAGATGTCTGACAAGTCAATTGGACAGGACCGGTATAGCATAGAACTGTGAGGGAAGGTCACATTGAAGGAGACAATGAAGTTAGCACCTGCCACAGCCTGAATAACAATAAGGTTTCTTAAGCCACTTCATTTAAACAGATCTTTGTTGCTAAAACTACTACTTGATCTACCTGAAAGTACCAGAGAATGACTATACATGTATATTTTCTAATGACTATACATCATGCATTATTGGGCCCACAGATATATAAGTTATTATTGATCTAATATAAAATAGTAATATCTTTGGAAATATTGGGACTGTTACAGTAGTTGTGTATTATCGACAGACATCATAATAGTATCTTCCAAATATGTATATATATATATATTTTTTTTGTCATACTAAATCCAACACCTTTTTATTTGGTGTATTCAAATGAAAATTGATACACTCTAGGTTACCCATCTTATACTTTTAGCTTGTAGGGATAAATGAAACAGGAAGAGCTGAAGCAACTACCCATGTGCAAGATATCTTCTTTATGTCCTCATTATGCCATAATTTGTGTCTTTACAAAGAGCCCCTATCTGTCATTGGTAGCTTCTTGAATACAAAGTAACCACCTGCTGCAATGTTTCATCTTTCCTGTAAGCTGCTTCTACTTATCAAGCTAACCAGATAAACCAAGAAATGGAAATAGGGGTTGCCTCCATGGTGTTGAAGAGCTGTATAAGAATATGATGATATTATAAAGCATGGTAAGAGAATATAGTGATAAATAAAAAAAGCCTATAAAGATGTTTTTAGGAAATACTGGTGCACACATGTATCAACCATGGTGCTTGAAAAAGGAAAAAAATTCCTCCGTAGACAAATAATCTTTGCTGACATTAGACGTTTTCTATCTCACCCTATTAACGTACAACACCTGGCTGAGTTTATTTTGCATTGACATATTGTGATTGAACTGAAGCTAAACATTTTACAACAATTGTGTAACATAACAAGGTGTTATGGTGTGGTTATAAGATTTGTCCACAACTTTTCAATCATATATTTATCACTTACAAAATATTCCCTCTTTATAACACGAAGTGCAAGACCACCCAAGATGCACACTTCAGACACGCAATACCCTTGACAATGTCCAGCTAGATGAAGGAGAGGCAACTTCTTGTTCAATGTGCGGAGGAAACGAAGGCGATGGGCAGTGGTCAGCTTGACCAATAGCCAATGATTGGCAGTTTTGGTTGGCATCAGGGCCAATCAGGGAGCAATGCAGACATTGACAGCCAAGCCGAGCTGCCTTTTGGGATGTAGCAAGTGACTTTGCGGCAAATGAATAGTGTCATCTAGTTTGCTGCATCCATCTTGGTGAGACCACCTTCATTCTGTCCTTCAGAAGGTCATCTCCTTGACAATGGTGTCATCAGCCCCTCCATTAGTCTGCTGGCCTCCTTGACACCCAGGGCACGTTGAAGGACATATTTCTTCAAGATGACATTATTTATGTCTCTTATTTGGTGTAGAAAGATAAATAGCGTTCCCTTAATTCTGATCTTGTCACCCAAGGGCAATGCTGATGGATTTCGTGCTTCTCTGATATGATACAATATACTGCCACAGTTTGTAATTTAAGTCTTTTCTCTTGCTGTAACAAAAGGCTGCTGTGCATGACATTTTGCCTGGGTGAACAATATGTCACATTTTTGATCAAGTGAAAGAAAGCTTTCGTGAGCCTCCACTGTCTCTTTTTGATAGATTACAGATATGTTATTCTGGGGGTATCTGTTACAGCCGCAGATTATTCTACATCACGATAAGTTTTCTTAATCACAGAGCACATCACACAACCAAAAACCTTCTGACTCAATACTAATTCATCTTCTTTATTACACCCCACATCAGGCAAATTTGTATACTTCTAACTTGTATAGACACAGATGAGGCATCTGCTCATAATTGATGACAAGTTAGTGTGATATGTATGGAACAAGAATCCTTGCATAATCATAAGAATGATTAGTTGGCTTGTCGTTTTCTAATTTGCTTGATTTTTCCTGCAGGTAAAGTCCGAAGGTGTTGTTTGTATTGTGCAAACTTAATAATGTAATAGATTTAACAAGAATGTGTTATGTGCAAACATGCTTGCTGTATTAAATATTATTGGCATAAATCACTGTTGGCTACCCAAATCTTTAGATCTGATGCAAACATCTTGTTTTATAACTGCTTATAAAGAAGGGCTGCAACCATCTTGTTTGACTGGCCACTGTTTTTTCCAACTTTCTCACTTGCAATAAGGTCTGAAGAATCTACGCAACACAGAAGACTTCTGCTATCACCCGCAAAATCAGGGTGACAAATCCCTCAGAAGATCTTGTTGGTAACCGTCTCCACATTGTGAATGCATAATTTATCCCCTATCTCCTTTTCGTCCTGCATTGTATCAGCCAGTTCGGAGAGTGACAACTTAGGATTGCAATTAATCCAGTCCCAGACTCGCAAATCTAGAGGGATTTTCAGCAGAGCCCACAGCAAATAGAAATTGCTTTACGCAGAAAAACCAGCATAACACAAATTAACAGAAATTGATGCATTAATCATTCCGTAACTCACAAGCAACCAAATATCAATTGCACATTTTAATATTAATATAATAGCATCAATGATTATATAATGATCAAATTTGATGACTAATTTATCTTAAATGTCACTCTAAATGGCAAACTGCATTATTCCAAATACCATCTTATGAAAATTATAGCGATTAGCAGATCATCGAATACCTGTAGATCCTTTACTTCCAAGGATAAAAGTGGGACTTCAGATCATGCCAGCTATTCATCTGGCCAGTAGAGGCATCAGAAAATCACTAATCATTGGCAGTTCACCATCTGAATCTAAATCTGAATTAGGTAAAGAGTATTTATGTGTTCCACTGATGTGGGAGGGAAACTAATGGCTTGTTCTCACATTATACCCTTTTCACACGGCAGCCATGTTATAAAGATGAGGTCAATGAGGCAAAAATGCCATCATGGCTTCCACGTGAAAAGGATGTATAGCCCTGTCGAAAATGCAAAACATCAGTATAGGTGAGTGTTTGTAAATACATGAATGTATTGGTAAATACATGATTCTGTGAATGACAACCATCAGCAAAGTTCTTGCAGAAGAGCCTCCTCATCTATGCAGTAAGCAATACAGACGCCCTACTCAAGTCCAAAACAAGTACAAACCATTTAGGCTTAGCTAACGCAGGACGCCTCAGATGCTACAACTGACCCAGCCTACCAAGTGTTGGTGACCCCATTTTGAAGGCAGGCAAGGGGTCAATCCCTTGAGCTGGCTGGTCATTCAGTTACACCAAGCAGGCTCAACATGCCCTCATCTCAAGACAGCATCATCAAGATGGCTCAAGGCTTCATCTAAAGGTGACCTGTGGAGTAACGGCCATACAGCAGCCAGTAGTGACCCATGGTCAATGCATATACAGTGGCCCAGACAGACTAAAAAAAAGTATTGATACAAAGCAAATTGTAGCTGTTGTGCTTCAATAGTAACTGTTGCAGCACAGCTGGAATAAAGTGTCTTTTTAGACTTAAATGAAATGTCTGTTGCCACAAGAAGATAAAATGAATTCCCAATCCACTTGTGAGCAATTGCAAGAAGACACAAACAGGCTTGGGGGCTAGGTGGCAAATTTGTAACACATAAATGTGGCAATGGCTGGCTTCCAAGGCAGTAGGTGTGTAGGATCAAATGGCGCTCCAAGTACTGTGTATGAGTCACAGCTTGATTCCGTCCCATCGATTGGAACACATACATCATAATCTCAGCTGCCATGCTTGTGCAGATAATGGCCTGGTGGTTTTTGTAAACCTTGTGGTTTTCTGTGGCAGGAAACTATACATAAACCAGTGAACAATACCAGTCCATGCAGACTCACATTCAGATTTCACTGATTGGACTAATGAAACCCTTGCTTCCACTAGCAATTGCCCCTCAATACAAATTGCCATGATGAGGTCAGGGCCACTGCTCGAGTCTGGGGCGGATGATGTATGAAGCACTTAGCGCGCAAAGTTCAAGTACTCTCCCCAGACTTGTACTAGTTAATCAGTCCAGCAGTACATTTAATGGTTTGACAGTCTCTCTTCGGGGCCATTTGGCATCAAGCAGGCTCTCGCTGGTCTCGTAATCTTACTTTGATTACAGATTTTTTTCAGTCCTAATTCAGAGTTCTGGGCTGCTGCAGATCATAAAGGGCTTGCAGTAACACTAATTTCCTTCTGCCTGCAGCAAAAACATGCAATATCACTGTTGTAATTATCGCTGGATTTTGTGTCTCTAAATTTCAAAGTACTTAATTAACTCTGCCTAATATGCTTCAAAACATAATCTGGAGAAGTAATTTAGTCTTTATCATGTCATATATAGTTTTGATGCATTTATTAGATGAATTGTCCTTAAAAGGGTAGCTATACGTATATGTTATCCCAACTACAAGTATTGCAATCAGTCCTGAGTGATGCATGTTACGGTGGACTGTGTGTTTATTGTGTTAAGTGTATGAACGTGTTTCTACAATTGTGCTATTAAAATGTGCCCACACTGCATAGGCAGTAAACTCTGATTATGTTAATGTGAAACAATGGTACTGGAAATACTGAAGCTTTAGCTCAGTACAAACCGATCACCAGCCAGATTAGGCAAGTAACTGAGCATTGTAACAACAGTCGTCTGGCAATTATTGACCACTGGTCAGTCTGGTCTCACCTTAACTCCAATTTCCTGCAACGAGCAGAAACTAACTGGTCAAGTTGCTGATCTAGGATCATCTTGCATCTTCTGCTGGACTGTGGTCAAGTTGGTGCCCTAAGCTGCAATACATCTGTTTGCAGAAGAAACTCCTTGAAGGTAAAAAGAGAATTTGAAACAGAAAAATTACACTGCAACTTAGTGAAAAACATTTTTGAAACTTTTTTTTAACTTTTAGAACTTTTAACCATTCTTTTCTAACTCTACACTTATCTCGATGTCAACTTGTGTTACACATTTATTTCGATGAGTGAGGCAACATTTCTACTTTGAAGAGTGATGATGAAGTTTGAATGCAAGCAAATTTAGATGACATATCGAGTGTTGAGTCTGTGGCTTGAATTATTTTTATAAGATTATAACCTTGACGTGGAAGCTTAACAGCTAGGTAACAACACCTGCTGCTTCTCATTTGACCCTGACGACTTTTTTTAGCCTTCCTTCTTTTTGGTCTTTGCTTCGTGTCAACCAAAAATTTCGTCGCTGTTGCAGAGAAACTTGGTCCTCTTTCTTGCAAGATTAACCTCTTTAAAAGTTAGGAGACTCAAATTGCGTGACGCACAGACTTCCATCCTTCAAAAGAAATCTTCATGTCAACTGTGGTTGCCATGGCATCCAGGGCAAAAAGCCTCACTGCTGCCACCTGTTAAGAAGCTGTCAAGTGTCAAAAGTCGACTGATGTGGAGTCGTTGTGGTAAGGCCATGAGAAGGCACGATTAGTCACAGCAGTTTGTTGCAGTTTTACTGTTGGTTGAAAGAACCCATTTGTGTCGATTACTTTTGTTTTGGTCTGTAACTGCATGTCCAAGGGAAATAATAAATAGACTAGCAAAACCTATAACAATGTACAATGAATGCATCACATGCAGTTTGAACAGATAAACATAAACAGTATAGCTCATGAGCCATTAGTGTCTATATAAAATGGATTTATGCAAATAAGTTTAAAAGACAGCAAATTTCGTTAGCACAGTTGAATTCTACACAAAGGTTTTATTATTTGTATCCTTTGTTCTTGTCACTTTATGTTACTAATTTGTACGTTTTCTGCCACCCCAATTTGAGATTCTGCCAGCATGTCCTTTTTTTAATTAAATTTATAAACAAAAAATTCCTTTGGGTCCAACAACATTTTTTTTTTACTACCTAACCCATGTAGGCATAATAATAATTGGGATTATATATATGAGGTTTGTTACTCTATTTATATATATTAACAGTTCCCTCCGGGTGCATTTGTGTACAGACAATGTCCAGCTGTATGCATGGAAATACTCGGGATTTCTAAGCCCTCGGAAGCTTATAGTCATCCAGATTGACCAATGGCTGCTTTGGTGTACAGCTGGCTTCAGTGTCTGTCGAGATCTAAGCCATGCTAGTAATATGTCTGGCAAGGGGATGTCTGGTGCAGTCTGTTTCTTAATTAGTGATTCCCCGAGGGGAGAACAGATCAGGTTGAGCTTCCATGATTTGATTAATGGCATACAAGGGATGGTGCAGTTGGCTGCCAGAGGATGGGTAAAAAGTGTGTAGTTAGTATATCAGGAAGCAGTACATGGGGTTGTGTATTGAATGATGCAAGGCAGACCACTTCAAAAGAGTGTTGTGTGTAGAACTTCTCTCCTGGTTTGTATCATACTGCATAACGCTGCAAGACTCAGCCTGCTGCTGCTGCTACTGCTGCTGTTGCTGCTGCTACTGCTGTTGTTGCTGCTGCTACTGCTGCTGCTGCTGCTGCAGATTAGTGTATATCAAATAAAAGGAAGTGGCTCTCGCATGCATTTCGTATTCTGCCTGTGTCCTGGGAAAACAGGACCTCATATACTTGTCAGATCTGTGTCAGTCTCTGTGTGTCATATTAGGATAATTTGTCTCCATCTGTCTTTATGTTGTCTCTTTTCTTCTCCCCCCCCCCCCCCACCCCTATATTGGACTGCTGTATCAACCTTGTTACGAGATGTCCCTGTTGCAACGTGATTGGAGAACAACACACTGCTGGAAACTTCTTCATATTGTAATATCCTGAGATTCGATCAGCTGGTGCCAGATGCTTCATGGAGCCATTCTCATTGTATTATGACAAATATACTGCGTTTAGTTGCTTGTTCGGATTCAGATAAAGGTTTAGTTCACTCGGATGCGCAGTTATAAAGTACTGGAAAAGTGACTGAGGTTTCTCTAGAAAGATGGTATTCTGTTTTGTTAAAATATCTGCATTCAATAAAAAAAAAATTGCCATGTGGCCATCACAACAATTCCCAATCTAGAAAATATATGTGCGATTTTGGGAAAGTATTTCTCTGAACAACTGAAGGGATTCTGTACCATTTTATCAATATTTAAAAACACATTAAACAATGAAAACAAGCTGAAAATCGGGTTTGTATTTACACATCTAAGACCCATTCAAACACATGCAATTGGCAGCTTAGTGGTGTATTTAAACAAATCCCCTTGGGTAATGGAGATATGCCTGTTCCTAGGGGGATTATATTGGTGATATTCATCTTTGTTGTATTCTTATGAGCCCTGGGGTAATTCTCTTGATCCTGGACTGTGTAAAGGGAAAGATATGGAATCCCTGGGTATTGTTTACTGGTGTCCTTTGAGCTGGGCTCCTACACTGCTTTAAAGGTTTGATAAGCCTTTGTTTTCTCTATTCTGAATGTACATTAAGCAGGGGGCACTTATATTGAATAGATAGCACACCAAAGTGATATATGGTCTTTAGACAAGAACTACAAACTGTGACCAAATGACCAGGTTATTTGCAATAGATGCAATCTACTCCTCTCATGGTTTGTCCATCAGATCACCCAAGTAGAAAATGGTGGCCCTTTGAAGGCCATCAATGTCACCCACAAGAGGGTTATTGATTCTAGGGGCAAGTACAGGACTTCAGAGTGATGTGGGAAATGTACAACTAAACAATGCTATTACTGAAAGGAAAACACTTACACCAGAAGTACTTGTAGTTCCCAAAAACCTCGTTAATTATGTAACACTATTTATTTTAAAAAATGTGTCACCTTTCTCTCAACATATCATGCCCTGCCAGCCATTTATAGGCCACATTGTTTTGGAACCAATTATAACCTTACATTCCTTGCGTTTTCCACATGACATAATGTGAGGGCACTTAATAATTATTAATTGGAAAAAATATGTATACCAGGAATATTGAATGAATCTTACTAACAGATCAGGAAAACCGCTGATGATCAAGCTGGATTAAACAATGTTAAGTTGACAAAAAAAAAAAGAAAAAAAGAGGGGTCACTCATGTTGTCACTCAAGTAGCTATCTTAAAATCAATGTTAAATTTGGAATTTTTATAAAATATTGCAAAGAAATAATGACAATTCCATATACCAGTCACATCTTATGTTCACTCCAGCTTTTCGTGTAAAAGCCACATAGACTACTCAATGTAATATAATCATCACTTCTTCCCTCCAACAACGATAATACATAAAATAGAATGAGGCAGAGTTGATGTTGAGCTAGTCCTAAGCATGTGACAAATGAGGCGAGCTAATGACCCTCACATTTTCCCATCAGTCTATGCTGAGGCAGTAAATTAGCACCAGTTGAGTTCACATTTTTCATCATTTTTCTGAAGCTGCTTCATCAAAGTCATTAGCCTGGGTAATTACAAAACTTAGGCAGCTTGGCTGGAAATCTCTCCTATGCATAACAATGAATAAGGAAAACTCTTCTGTAATCTCAGAAGCTTCCTTGCACAAAAATTTCTGCCGCCAATAACTACTCCAAATGTATTTTAACACGTCGGAAAGCTTTGTTATGATGGAGTACTCTTTAGGATCCATGTTTTATTTATGACGTGTTAATAGCAGTTGCTTGCTTCTATCAATTGTAATAATAGATCTCACTCTGTCAATTTAGAGCAGTTATTAGGCATCATTTTAGAGAGTTAGGATACTAAAGTGTGGAATTATGATTGTAGATGATTATGTGACGGTTCTCAAAGGATTTTCCATGTAGATTAATGGACAGTGATAACTTGGATGTACTGTTCCTGTGTGTCATATGTGAGCCAAACTTCTTGTTTCATTATGTATATGTGAGCTTAAGTCAGTCATCCATGAATACTGTTGGCCAGCATCATTTTTGTTCCAGTCAAGATCAGCAGCTATACAAGGCTGAAAATGGCCCCAAATTAAAATCTGAGCTGTATACTTAGGGTGGCACATCAAACAAACAGGATGATAGCGGGAAGAAAATGGATTGTTTCGGAGTCTGTAACAACAGAGCAAGACAAACAATCTCTGAATATTGGCATGGGGGTGTGTTGGGAGCATATGTATTGTATGGTCCTGTGTAATTTGTTTTGTGTACATTTGCATGCAGGAAGCCATTCATAAAGTTCACCTACACCACCAAAAACTGCGGAGTCTGGCTAGCATAGAGATAGTGCTGCTGGCAGGGCATCTGTGGTGGTAGATCTTATCATAGACACAGCTATCACAGCACTCCCTTGGGTCCACTACAAACTAGTCCGCTGCTGTATCTAAGCCATTCGACTTTCCCTTTGCAAATGGCTGATCTGAACTGTACAAGTGGAATCTCCATTTGTGTGTTCTATCCTGCGTGAGTGTAATTCGTTAGATTCTATCACAGGAAGGTCATGTACATTCCACTGAGGCAGCCATTAATTTGGTGGCTACATTAGCCTGTTGTGCTATCATGTTGTCAGATGCATGTAGATATTCTTGCTATGATATTACAAATAGATATCGTAAATATCAGCATGAAATACATTGAAATAATGAAGTTTAAGGCAGACATCATTCGTGTTTAGTGCATAACAGGCCTATATTGTTCACTGTCTCAGCATTTGAAGTGTGTGTCCAGTTATAAAAGATGGTTTCATTGTAATTTATAACTTTTTTTATTAATCATGTAGATTGACTTAATGTGAATGCCATTGCTTAGGGTCTCTATTACCCGACAATTTTCGTTGTTTCTACAGATAAACGATGTTTTCCAACCAATGTTTACATTGCAATATACCCTACACATCAGGGGGTTACATATGCAGCACATCCGGGAGTCTGGGTCTAGTTCACCAGTTTCCAAGGAAATACAAAACAAATATTGGGCCAAAGGAAGAACATGGGCTGCGAATCCAATATATGCCATAGAGGTATAGACGGCTGGGCTTACATCTTTTGTAAAGAGGTAATTCTGTCTGTGGGCTGTGTCATGGCGCTTGCTAGTGTTGCATCTGGTGAGCACAGCAGTCACATTTTTATTGCCAACTGAGAATGACATCTTTGGCATCTTCCATATCACCAGAAGCAGCACACAAAGGACAGCCTGTGTTTGTCACAGTCAATAAGTCACTTGTCCTTACTTAAAAGCCTCCAATGCCCAGGCCCTGAGCAGCTGACATCCCATGAAACAAAATGACAAAAAGAGAAAGAACTGCTGTGCAGTCTGCAAACTCATATGTGGAAAAATAACCTACAATTCTATATTGTGATATATTGTGTTTTATTGTTCTATTGCAGGAGTTTGGTAATGGACTTCAGGCTAGGACCTCAAGGTTCATTTCAGGGAGTTCTTTAGCTTTTCTTCCTTTCAAGAAGCTAAAACATGTCAAAGTTCGTGTCTGTTGTCCCCTAAGGCATAAACATGTCATAATCCAACTCCATCATAACAATTCGTACAATTTTGTGAAATATGAAGTATGTTAAATGTAATTTTTCCTGACCTCTTATATGTCGATCAGGTTTTGTGATTCGTAAGTAAATATATACCATATATGAACACTGCAATCCATTATTTCCCTCGTATGTATAAGGAGATAACAAAACGTTGAATGCTCTCCTTTTGTAGGTTGTAGATGTTAGGGGACAGTGCTCTGTTTTACAATGGGTTAACATTGCCCTTTGTTTAATATGCTACTGGATTTCTGGGCTGTGTGTCATGTCTCTTTTGTCTTTATTTTTTTATGGTTTATGTCTAGACAATATTGTTGCTTGTGGGAACTAGCAGGTGGGCTGGTGTTCTCTCTCCAAAGAAGGTGATTGACATCAACATCTCTTAATGCAACTAAATGGGTCTTTGTGTTAAAAAAAAGACAAGATTTCCATTTAAAATGTTTGAAGAGAGATTATGTTGCTGTTACTGAAAGTGTACATACCCCTGAGGCTGAAAGAGTTTTGTTGTAAAATAAATTTATATTGAAAAAAACAAACAAAAAGACCTGCCATTGGGCTTCAGTTGCCATAGGATGAACAGTGTCATCCTCATCGTCATAACTTAAAAAAGCCTTCAAAGTGATAATTTGTTCAGGTAAACATTACCAAAGTTTGTCTCTTGGGATAAAGTGACACAGGAGTTAAATCGTGCTTGCCTCTAAATACATGTGCAGTGATTGTGCACTTTTTGGGGGAACTTTGCTTTGTTGTTTAAATGTAATAAACCAACGCATGACCTTCTCTAATTTAGACTACCATGCACAGTGTGGGCCAGTGTGGAAATTTTACATTTTAGATACCTCACAAATGAGGCCACCTTACCTCAAAATATATTGATTTAAATTTTCGTACTTTCATAATGTTTTGGAGGTTAATTGAGTTACTTTCAAATGCTATTCACTGGCTTCAGAGACCTAGAAGGCCCCATCATTACAAATCTATCCACGCTAACCATCGCCTGGGACCCGATTAAATCTGCATCCTTCAGTGAAAGTTGTGGGACCTTAAGCCTATCTGAAGTCTACTCAAAGAAGAAGCAGATGCTGACAGGCTTGATGGGCCGCATCCTCACAGCATCCCTGCTGCTGCCACTTGTGTCTGTCTCTGGGGCCAGCATCACTTGTTTAATGGCATCCCAATCACCTCTTTAGAGAGGTCCTATCACCCCTTAAAGAAGGCTCCATGTAAGGGTGAAGCAGATAGCCACCCTGTCAATATGTTCTTTTAATGCCTTGTTTCCAGCTTGTAGAGAAAAAAAAGAAAGCGAAAAGTGGGGTTTTTGGTTGGCAGGTTTAAAGGCTGTAGTTAGAAAGTTTCAGTGAAAGGCTGAGTCACCAAAACAGTTCTCTATTTGGGTGTACCCACTGTGCTTGATGTTTTACATCATAGAAATAAAAGGGAATCTCAAGGCTATTGTTTACCAAATATTGCACACAAAACAAGTACACGAAAGTTTGTAGGTTATTAGTGTGGTCAATAAGTACATCCAGTGTTTCTTACTTTTCAATATGAAACCATAGGAATGAAATGAATGTGCTACAGTTTATTCCACCACATTGACATCATTGCAGTTTCAAAAATGAACCAAGCAACGTCTCATATTAATGCGATCTCACATATAAGATTATCTCTCAAGCAATACAATAATTTATTGAATTTATTTATTTATTCATTTATTACTTTGAACCCCGAATATGGAAGAAAATAGCACAAAATACTTCTTTAAATGTCAGCATTATTTGTTCACACAGTGGCCTAGCTGCTGCTTACAAAAATGATCTTTGTTTGGGTGAAACAATGTGCACAGATTTGGAAACTGGGAATTGCTCAATACCTGTGCTGCATATATGTTGAAAGACTTATGTTGAATGACTTCATATTTCAGAATTTGCATGCAAATGTTATTGTTATATGCAATTGCTCATTGCAGAGTTGTGCTTTGTGTGATATAGAAATATTATTTGTGCGTGTGTCTTTGTCAATCCTGCAAACTTGGAAAGCAAACTGCATTCATTGTTCTTGTGGTAAGGCTATATCTCCTACATTATACAAGGCCATGATGCACTGAAAGCAAAATGGCTTTGTGTTTTTTGCTCTGATAGAAGCACAACTTGCTTTTGTCTGCCTGATGCAATATATATCAGCTTATAATGCCTTACATTCGTCTGTTGTCCATTTCTGGATCAGGCTAGGTTGCCAACATGAACACACAATAGACTTCTTTGATGTCAACTACAGAATGCATTTATATTTTTCTGAAATATATTATTGAATGAGTATATAAAAGCTTATCATGCTACATTTCTTAAATGTTATATTAAAATTCATTAATTTTGTAAAGGAATTTATTGCATGTAGCGACCATTTGTGGTCATAAAATTGATTGTGTTAAGGCTACCTCATTATTGTCACCACCTCACCATGAGCACCTAATTGTGAGCTCTTATCACCATGCAGTGAAATTTACTTCACATTTTATACCTCCTTATTGGCTCAGTAAATTTACACTGTAGATCTAATATAGAAGTCTTGGTTTAATTTTTAATTCTTCTAAATAAAGCCCAATTAATTTCATGTAGCTAAATAAACTTTTCATTTCTGGGTGCTGGTTACATCATGTTACCAGAATGTCTACAAAACAAGTTTTTGTTTTGAAACGAGGCTTCATTAAAAGTTTGCTACACGGAATCAGTTGATATATTTCCAGACAGTTTGACTGCATTCCAGCAGCAGAGATATCTCTTTCACGTTTATTTAATGTATGTTGTACTCAGTGACATTTGTCTCATGCTGGAGTGATCATGCCTAATCTGGGGTGGTGAGTTTAATGGAAAAGTGTTTAACACAAGGCTCCATATAATCTCGTGGGAAGTCTCGCCTCTTGCGTGAATTCAACCCACTTTGCGAGATCACTTTCCTTTCGTATCGCTATCCAAGTTTTTGACGAGTGAAAATGCAATGTTCAATTTATCCACCACAGGGGAATGCTACTCAGTGTTTTTCCAACATCACTCCCGATGAAATGCATCTCAGAAATGTTTGTCATTGTACAATGTTTCGGGATGATGATCTAAGTCCATTCTTGTAATAGGGCTTGTCTATTTTGCATGGAAACAACTGCATTTTTCGCAACAATTTAAGCAATGATAGACTGTAATAGGCCAAGAGATTTTTCTTTGTTTGTATTTTTATCTGTCATTCTTCTTTTTACTCTCCTCTACTTACATATCCATTCCATGCCCATGACATCCTGATATACAGTGAGTTGGGCATACACTGAAAATAACCACGCCAAAGTCCTCGAGTGATGTAAATCAATGCTTTGTTTTGTTTTAATACAGATTCTATCACAGGAAGGTCATGTACATTCCACTGAGGCAGCCATTAATTTGGTGGCTACATTAGCCTGTTGTGCTATCATGTTGTCAGATGCATGTAGATATTCTTGCTATGATATTACAAATAGATATCGTAAATATCAGCATGAAATACATTGAAATAATGAAGTTTAAGGCAGACATCATTCGTGTTTAGTGCATAACAGGCCTATATTGTTCACTGTCTCAGCATTTGAAGTGTGTGTCCAGTTATAAAAGATGGTTTCATTGTAATTTATAACTTTTTTTATTAATCATGTAGATTGACTTAATGTGAATGCCATTGCTTAGGGTCTCTATTACCCGACAATTTTCGTTGTTTCTACAGATAAACGATGTTTTCCAACCAATGTTTACATTGCAATATACCCTACACATCAGGGGGTTACATATGCAGCACATCCGGGAGTCTGGGTCTAGTTCACCAGTTTCCAAGGAAATACAAAACAAATATTGGGCCAAAGGAAGAACATGGGCTGCGAATCCAATATATGCCATAGAGGTATAGACGGCTGGGCTTACATCTTTTGTAAAGAGGTAATTCTGTCTGTGGGCTGTGTCATGGCGCTTGCTAGTGTTGCATCTGGTGAGCACAGCAGTCACATTTTTATTGCCAACTGAGAATGACATCTTTGGCATCTTCCATATCACCAGAAGCAGCACACAAAGGACAGCCTGTGTTTGTCACAGTCAATAAGTCACTTGTCCTTACTTAAAAGCCTCCAATGCCCAGGCCCTGAGCAGCTGACATCCCATGAAACAAAATGACAAAAAGAGAAAGAACTGCTGTGCAGTCTGCAAACTCATATGTGGAAAAATAACCTACAATTCTATATTGTGATATATTGTGTTTTATTGTTCTATTGCAGGAGTTTGGTAATGGACTTCAGGCTAGGACCTCAAGGTTCATTTCAGGGAGTTCTTTAGCTTTTCTTCCTTTCAAGAAGCTAAAACATGTCAAAGTTCGTGTCTGTTGTCCCCTAAGGCATAAACATGTCATAATCCAACTCCATCATAACAATTCGTACAATTTTGTGAAATATGAAGTATGTTAAATGTAATTTTTCCTGACCTCTTATATGTCGATCAGGTTTTGTGATTCGTAAGTAAATATATACCATATATGAACACTGCAATCCATTATTTCCCTCGTATGTATAAGGAGATAACAAAACGTTGAATGCTCTCCTTTTGTAGGTTGTAGATGTTAGGGGACAGTGCTCTGTTTTACAATGGGTTAACATTGCCCTTTGTTTAATATGCTACTGGATTTCTGGGCTGTGTGTCATGTCTCTTTTGTCTTTATTTTTTTATGGTTTATGTCTAGACAATATTGTTGCTTGTGGGAACTAGCAGGTGGGCTGGTGTTCTCTCTCCAAAGAAGGTGATTGACATCAACATCTCTTAATGCAACTAAATGGGTCTTTGTGTTAAAAAAAAGACAAGATTTCCATTTAAAATGTTTGAAGAGAGATTATGTTGCTGTTACTGAAAGTGTACATACCCCTGAGGCTGAAAGAGTTTTGTTGTAAAATAAATTTATATTGAAAAAAACAAACAAAAAGACCTGCCATTGGGCTTCAGTTGCCATAGGATGAACAGTGTCATCCTCATCGTCATAACTTAAAAAAGCCTTCAAAGTGATAATTTGTTCAGGTAAACATTACCAAAGTTTGTCTCTTGGGATAAAGTGACACAGGAGTTAAATCGTGCTTGCCTCTAAATACATGTGCAGTGATTGTGCACTTTTTGGGGGAACTTTGCTTTGTTGTTTAAATGTAATAAACCAACGCATGACCTTCTCTAATTTAGACTACCATGCACAGTGTGGGCCAGTGTGGAAATTTTACATTTTAGATACCTCACAAATGAGGCCACCTTACCTCAAAATATATTGATTTAAATTTTCGTACTTTCATAATGTTTTGGAGGTTAATTGAGTTACTTTCAAATGCTATTCACTGGCTTCAGAGACCTAGAAGGCCCCATCATTACAAATCTATCCACGCTAACCATCGCCTGGGACCCGATTAAATCTGCATCCTTCAGTGAAAGTTGTGGGACCTTAAGCCTATCTGAAGTCTACTCAAAGAAGAAGCAGATGCTGACAGGCTTGATGGGCCGCATCCTCACAGCATCCCTGCTGCTGCCACTTGTGTCTGTCTCT
Source organism: Alitta virens (assembly GCA_932294295.1). Classification (NCBI taxonomy): domain Eukaryota; kingdom Metazoa; phylum Annelida; class Polychaeta; order Phyllodocida; family Nereididae; genus Alitta; species Alitta virens. Next base: position 73,464,730 of record OW028573.1, on the reverse strand, counting down.
GGGGCCAGCATCACTTGTTTAATGGCATCCCAATCACCTCTTTAGAGAGGTCCTATCACCCCTTAAAGAAGGCTCCATGTAAGGGTGAAGCAGATAGCCACCCTGTCAATATGTTCTTTTAATGCCTTGTTTCCAGCTTGTAGAGAAAAAAAAGAAAGCGAAAAGTGGGGTTTTTGGTTGGCAGGTTTAAAGGCTGTAGTTAGAAAGTTTCAGTGAAAGGCTGAGTCACCAAAACAGTTCTCTATTTGGGTGTACCCACTGTGCTTGATGTTTTACATCATAGAAATAAAAGGGAATCTCAAGGCTATTGTTTACCAAATATTGCACACAAAACAAGTACACGAAAGTTTGTAGGTTATTAGTGTGGTCAATAAGTACATCCAGTGTTTCTTACTTTTCAATATGAAACCATAGGAATGAAATGAATGTGCTACAGTTTATTCCACCACATTGACATCATTGCAGTTTCAAAAATGAACCAAGCAACGTCTCATATTAATGCGATCTCACATATAAGATTATCTCTCAAGCAATACAATAATTTATTGAATTTATTTATTTATTCATTTATTACTTTGAACCCCGAATATGGAAGAAAATAGCACAAAATACTTCTTTAAATGTCAGCATTATTTGTTCACACAGTGGCCTAGCTGCTGCTTACAAAAATGATCTTTGTTTGGGTGAAACAATGTGCACAGATTTGGAAACTGGGAATTGCTCAATACCTGTGCTGCATATATGTTGAAAGACTTATGTTGAATGACTTCATATTTCAGAATTTGCATGCAAATGTTATTGTTATATGCAATTGCTCATTGCAGAGTTGTGCTTTGTGTGATATAGAAATATTATTTGTGTGTGTGTCTTTGTCAATCCTGCAAACTTGGAAAGCAAACTGCATTCATTGTTCTTGTGGTAAGGCTATATCTCCTACAATATACAAGGCCATGATGCACTGAAAGCAAAATGGCTTTGTGTTTTTTGCTCTGATAGAAGCACAACTTGCTTTTGTCTGCCTGATGCAATATATATCAGCTTATAATGCCTTACATTCGTCTGTTGTCCATTTCTGGATCAGGCTAGGTTGCCAACATGAACACACAATAGACTTCTTTGATGTTAACTACAGAATGCATTTATATTTTTCTGAAATATATTATTGAATGAGTATATAAAAGCTTATCATGCTACATTTCTTAAATGTTATATTAAAATTCATTAATTTTGTAAAGGAATTTATTGCATGTAGCGACCGTTTGTGGTCATAAAATTGATTGTGTTAAGGCTACCTCATTATTGTCACCACCTCACCATGAGCACCTAATTGTGAGCTCTTATCACCATGCAGTGAAATTTACTTCACATTTTATACCTCCTTATTGGCTCAGTAAATTTACACTGTAGATCTAATATAGAAGTCTTGGTTTAATTTTTAATTCTTCTAAATAAAGCCCAATTAATTTCATGTAGCTAAATAAACTTTTCATTTCTGGGTGCTGGTTACATCATGTTACCAGAATGTCTACAAAACAAGTTTTTGTTTTGAAACGAGGCTTCATTAAAAGTTTGCTACACGGAATCAGTTGATATATTTCCAGACAGTTTGACTGCATTCCAGCAGCAGAGATATCTCTTTCACGTTTATTTAATGTATGTTGTACTCAGTGACATTTGTCTCATGCTGGAGTGATCATGCCTAATCTGGGGTGGTGAGTTTAATGGAAAAGTGTTTAACACAAGGCTCCATATAATCTCGTGGGAAGTCTCGCCTCTTGCGTGAATTCAACCCACTTTGCGAGATCACTTTCCTTTCGTATCGCTATCCAAGTTTTTGACGAGTGAAAATGCAATGTTCAATTTATCCACCACAGGGGAATGCTACTCAGTGTTTTTCCAACATCACTCCCGATGAAATGCATCTCAGAAATGTTTGTCATTGTACAATGTTTCGGGATGATGATCTAAGTCCATTCTTGTAATAGGGCTTGTCTATTTTGCATGGAAACAACTGCATTTTTCGCAACAATTTAAGCAATGATAGACTGTAATAGGCCAAGAGATTTTTCTTTGTTTGTATTTTTATCTGTCATTCTTCTTTTTACTCTCCTCTACTTACATATCCATTCCATGCCCATGACATCCTGATATACAGTGAGTTGGGCATACACTGAAAATAACCACGCCAAAGTCCTCGAGTGATGTAAATCAATGCTTTGTTTTGTTTTAATACAGTGAACGCAACTTTCCAAAAGACATTAGGCCAAGAGATTTAACCAACAGAGGGATTATCCCAATCAGTTATTTACATTTTTTTTTTATGAACACTCATGGTTGTTTGGAGGTATTAAATGGACTTTAACAGCTTAAATCTACAAAGAATAACCACCAATATGACGTGGCGTGGTGGTGGTGGTGGATTAGGCCTTTACGTCCTGTATTTCTGCACCTGATGGGCTAATTAGGACAGGTAGGGACCATGGCAATGAGACGAAGAATGAAACAGCCATCCAACATAGGCTCGATTGGGAATTGAACCCGGGACCCAGTGGTTGAAACCCCAGTGGGCTACTGAGCTAGGCCGCCACCCCTCCAATATGACAGGGCAGAGGCAACTTTAAAGACTGAAAAATATAGCTTTGTTTGCCAATTAAACCACTTTTCTTCTAGGCACAATAATATCTTTCAGATGAACTGCCTGATGTACCCTGGTGCTCTCCAGTCTCCACCATTCAAAACAGCTGCATGATTTGCTGACATATCAAGCTGGATTTGAGTAAAATGTAGCTTGAAAAAAGCTTTGGGTATGTAATTAGTAAAATGGCAGTAAAAACAATTGAAAAATATATTGGTTCAGTTTCCACACGAAACAGCATGATTAGCAAAACAATGCCATTTTAAGTAATTACTACAAAAACACAGCCTGTAAATCTGGCATCCATTCATGTTTTCGTAATCATAGAAAAAGATTGTTGCAAAAACAATGCTAAACAGCAACATTATTGTTGATAACCTGTCAGGCCATCAGAATTTAAACATGTTTGTTCACTGCTAACATATTCTGGGCAGGGATGAGAGATTAATCATGTAGGGGAGTAATAAAAAGGCCTATTTGGCATAAGGGCTTCTATTACTCTTGCAAATGATCTCATCCATTATAAATTGCAGGAACCTTACTTGGTCCAGAGAGTTCTTGCTTGTTTCATGGCTTCACGTTTCTCTGATGTCTTCGCCTAAACTTTAAACAAAATCAACTGAACTGATTGCCTGATTAAATGCCAGTGGCTCAGCTCCAGTTGTAATAAATTCAACCTTTTTGTTTTGAGATGTTGTCTGAAAGCGTAATTGGACACCAGATGCATGCTCTGAAGAATTCAATAACATCCCCGTGCCTCATGCCATGATTACAAAGAAATGCTACCTGCCTCATCAAAACTCTTTCATTCCATATTTCTTCTTTGTCGTATTCCTCTGCATCTAGGCATTTTTGGTCTTATTAAGTTTCCATTGCCGCTTTTCTGAACTGAAAATCTGCGTCAGAACAAAAATTACAGAGAGGAGAACCAAATGTTTTTGACATTGAATGTATTGGCAAAAGTACAAAATACTAAAAAGTGTCACCATTATTTGTCTACAGCTGTGTGAGTAGTACAGATTTTTGCTGGGTCCAATTATCACCACAAATCATTTGCTAAACTATATCATTGTGATTGCTGCAATTAGTCATTGTCATTGAATACGTTTCTCTGTTCAACTAATTAAATCTTAAGGCAAAGACACTGACTCCGCAGGACTGCTAACAAACGAGTTGATGAACCTGATAAATGGCTCTTAATCTTAAGGCCTTAAGGACAGTGACCCCAGGCCTTTATTGCTTAAGGTCACGGAATTCCTGGCAGTTTCTAATTTGCATAGTAGCATGCAAGAATGACTCCCCGTGCAAGAATGCCATTCTGAAGTGGTCACCCAACTACCTTTGCATGCCTAGAATAAATCTCCACCAAGATAGAATGCACTGGCAGTGATTGAGTGCTGCAGGGTCACTAAATTACTTAGGAGATAATAAATTGTTTAATTATTTCTGGACCGTGAGTATCCCCACCTTCATACTGCTGTTGGCAGTCTTCTCCTGTACTTGACGTTCTCTCCTCATATTAGTGTCTGTTTTATTGCATATTTGGTTATTAATTGCTGTGGTAATGACAATTCTGATGACATGGTGTATGCTCAAACCCACAATCAATATAATATAATATAATATCATATATAATATAATACCAAGAGATTTTCCTTTTTTGCAAGATTCAGATTCCTTACTGTGACAAAAGGAATTAGCTTTTCCTTTCCGTTGCAGCCAGAAACGCATTCAATTTGACATATTGTTTTCTTTTTAAAAAAAAATGCTGTAACATTTCATATTGGGATTCTCTGTGTTTCTGCCATCTGTTTTGTGTGCATAAGAAGCTGAAAGGCTGGAAGTTGGCACGTTTCTTGACATTTCAATAGAAGTCAAAAGAAAAAAAAAAGGAAGCAAGAAAAACAGAAAACTGGAGAAGTTACATCTGTGATCAATGCAACTTGGCTCCTCATTGCAGATTGCACATTGCACAGCTGCACTGAATACATCATGGTTGGTTGGAGGTATTCAATGGACTTTAACAGCTTAAATATAATCCAATGTAGTGCACATTTCTTGTGAAGACTGAAGTCGTTGCTTTTGTTCATGTTGAAAGTATCCGGAGATATGCTGTAATCTGTGTGGGCAACTATAGCAAAAGCATTCGTTGCTTCTGTTGTAAACTCCACATTGTTTTAGAACCACAACTTTCATGGTTCTCCAATGGCGTGCAAGGAATCCTTGGAATGACTCCGTTTGTCACATTCTGGCATCATTTGACAATCATCAGCCGTTCATTAGAATTCCTGCAGTTCTCAGCTTTCTCTCTTGCTTGCCTGCCTCATATTCTGTGAAATGTAAATTTATTCGTTGCTTTGGGGAATTTGACATGTGTCCTTGTCTCAGGAGAATCTTTAAAAATGATTCATGATGTGTCTGAAGAGTAATTTTGTTTGAGAGATGCAATTTGCTGAAGGTTGAGATGGTTCCCATGACAACGCGTCTTACTTTAATTGAATACACATAATTGTTCTTTCTAGACAAGCCAATTCCACCAGCCACTTGTTATCTTCTGTCCTACTTGATAAGGATTTCAATCAATCATCAATTCGTCAATTACATTTGGAAGAAATCGTCAAAATCGTGTTGGACAGTTAAATTCTGCGATTATCATATTATGAATATCATATTGACGTGATCCATGCCAGAAGCGAATTATAATGGAGTTTTAGGGCACTAAATTACCTTGAAGGTTCATTAAGGTTATTCTGCAGAAGGGCTGATATTTCTATGCCCTGTTCTCTTTCTTATAGTCTCTATACAATGGGGCCCAAAGCATTCTAATTGTGCTGATTTACCTGCATAATAGAACCACATCACTTGGCAACAATAACAACATGCCTTATATTTTCCAAATATCCTTCGTTTCTAAATGTATTGCATCTACGTGGCATTATATTGATTCGTGCTTGTATAGTATACCATGTGAAGGAAATTAATACAATGTACCCAAGCATTTATAACCATTATATTAAATCCATGACATTAAAAGTTAGATATAAGATATACCTCATAAGAAGTTATGTATTCTCGTTTGTTATGAGAAAGCATTAATTAGAGACCTCTTTGTATAGGTATTCAACAAGGTGCATTATTTTGCCCTGTTCTACTTCCAAGGCTTATACATGAACACTGCAAAGCTGGAGACAACAAGACAAGTGAGAAAGGATGCCTGGCCTCCTGATCTGTTGGCCATTTGAGCCTCCCAAGGTATTTTGCTTGGGACTTCACGTTGTCTGAATACATAATCTGATCGCCAGCCATATTTCCTGCTTTGCCTTAAGCCCTCTTTGTCATTATTTCTTCACATACTCTTCAATGGAACAAGGGCATTCGCTGCGATAATGCAAATTGACCTCCTAAATTATCCTAGATGTGGTGTTTTGAGAATAGTGTGATGAACTGAATGCGGTTTTTCTTTAGTTCTGAAAGATACGTACAGTACAATGTTTGGGTATCTTTATTCAAAGGTCCATTTAAACTGTTGTCGTTCGGATCACATCATGTATACTATTGTTGTGACTTTAATATTCTAGAAATCTGCTAAGTGGTAAGTGAGAGACCTCTAGGAGTGACATAATGGCCTATTGTGTATTCATATCAATATTTTGCGAAGCAATGACACACATTACTTGTTTGACAACCACAACCTACAGCCACAGAGTCACAAGTTGCAGGTGGCTCTCATGATGTTCTTGACAAAAATCAATAGACTAACATTAGACTAACATTAGCCTGACCTTCACAGCTAACATTCGCGCCCTGACAATTAGTGTCACTTTACTGAGTAAACAAAGGAGGGCCAAATGAATGGATCCACTGCCCAAACAGGAAGTGATAAATCTCTCCTGCTGCCGCCTGGTGACAAGGTTCAAATGAGACTTCAGTTGGTTTCCAGTGAAATTGTTTAAGACTGAAGTCCAATCAGTGTTCTTCATTTCAAGAGGCTGAAGAAGAATGTGAGAAGGGGTTGGAGGAGAGAAGGCAAAAAATGCCGAACAATTGTAGTTATACAAGAATGTTTGGAAGCCATGATTCTTTCATTTTCTGAAAACTAGGGTTACGATTAAATTTAAATAAACTACCGCATTGATTAATGTATCAATAAATTTATCAATTCCTTAGCAGTTTTAATAGGTAAGATGTGAAAAACAGCTTGAAAAGCCTCTTCAGTTTTATGAATTATCTTTGGATGTTGACCATTTCGACTGCTACAAAGTTTACTATTGTAAACTTCTTTGGTATTTATCATTGTCGTGAAGTTGAGGTTTTTTATTTGACAAAACAGTTTTAGTAATGTTATGGACTGTGTTTCATTTGCAAGTGTAGAACAATAAGTCAGTCCTGTGCTAGCCTTGATATTGACTTTTTCACAGAGAAAAAAAACTGCCAATGAACTCAAACACTGTGTTAATTGAAGTTTTTCTTGAAAGGAAGCCAAGAGTGGACAGAGAGTCTACCGACCTTTTCCAAATTGCTCTCTCTGGATTAATTAGGCAGGGTATTTTGCCATCAGCACACAGCTGGCCAAGACCAGACCTTTCATCCAACTGCATTGTCTTGTAGTGAATCTGGGGAAGTAATTGGTTTCATCCCACAACAGTTTCAGAGAAAACTTGATGAAAGTGGAAAGGGTCCTACATCAACTGCTGTAGGGGAAAAAATAGTCATCAAAGATAAGATTAAAATTCGCCGCTTTGGAGATAATTTTATGGAAGTTGTAAGGAATTAATAAGCTTTATCAAGGCTTTTCCTCAAAAGAAACAGGCTTAAGATTTTAAAGACTTTTCATCGAAAATGCAGGATGGTTCTATATATGTGACTGGAAATTCAGATGAGTGGAGTGCAGAGTCTAGTCTTTGAATAGATCAAAGAAGACATTCTCTCTTTCTGCTTTGTGAATGATTTGTGGAGAAGTGAGAGGCAAGATGTTTGCCAATCACAGGCTGCTGATGCCTTGCTTCTCAACAGGGGCTTTCACAAAAATTAGCTGCCAGATCTCATGTCGCTCTTATGTCCTCCAGCCCAAGTGCTGATGGTCGACTTGTTTGGCCTGTTATGTCGTTTGCAATGTGGATGATCGAGCTGTATGGTCTCCTCTCATTAGAAGTGATTGCCTCTAGAGCAGACCTCACATCCTGGCCTCTCCAGCCAAATGCCCCTTGACATATTTCCCCTAATATCGCTCGTGCCACTTCTACTTCTGCCTGCCACACCAGACTGTCTGGTCTTTTAATGGCTGTTTTGGATATTGACGTCTAAAAACTTCGACTGAATGAATGTTCCATTGCCTACAGTACTATATCTCATAGATAAAATGCCGAAAAAAAGAACTTGGATACCAGGGTAATATGAAAGCGAAGATCTGAGCTGTATTTCATCATGGGTGGTACTGATTTACCGACTGCAATATAACTGCTGAGTGTTCATGCCAAAACTCATTACTTTTCTGGCAAGAGCATTTTCAAGAGTGAAAAAAAGACGAGACAAAAAGGAAAGGCAAGCTGAGACAGAATGGTAACTGTCATGTTCTCTGGCTTCTAAAGAAAATCCATGAGGTCAGTAGCTGCAATAAGAAAATCCCTCAGCAGCAGTAGCCGCTTCTTTGAGGCTGAAGATGCTGAAAGGGTTGTGAAAGTAGGATGCTGAGAGAGGGAGCTGAGAGGGGGATGCTGAGCCGTCGTCTAGTGTGTCAGTTGATGTGGAGGGATCGAGTGGTAGACACAGCATCATGTGGCAAGTGCTCATCATGGCATCAGCCCAATCATGTCAAAGTGCCAGTTGCTGCTGCAGCAGCCTCCAGCATCCCTGCATCACTGACAAACCAGCAGTAGCAGTTTCAAAAGATCCGGGTATGTGATAAACATCTGATACAGTCTCCATAAGGATTAGCGGTGCACATCAGCTGCAGCAGCAGCAACATGTGGCGGATGCAGTCCTGTATCAGTTGAAACTCGTGGATTGCATTAAACATCAGGGATCGAAAGACACGCGCCATGAGCTGTGATCCAATGAGCCTGGAATCCTGCCTGGCATGCGATGGCATGTAACATGGATTTGCAGTTGGAGTCTGATTCCGCACGTGGCTTTAGTCCCATGCTGCCTACGACGGAATGACGCGATGTGGGCTGCCCAGGACGTAGCCCACGCGCCAATTACAAGCGCACAGCAGGCAGAGCGTCGTGTAGGTGCGCGTTGCAGTGCTGGGCCAAAGAGCAGTGGCCAGGCTGGCGGATAATACAATCAGGCAAGCAGTGGCCACTCAGTTGCAAGGCAGAGGTCTCCTGTACAACTCCAGTGTGCCAGTCTAGTGGAATACTAAATGTGTGAGGAGAATGTTTTGGAAATTCATCCCAGGATGTGACAAACAACCGTGAGATGCAAAGAGCTACCAAACCTGCAGAGTTACTGCAATAAGGTGAGTCATCCAACAGATTTGTTTGTTGTTTGTAACACATTACTCTTGGCGATAGCATCGTAGTCAATACCTTATAGATCTGATGATGGTTTCTACCTAGTTAAATCCTTCAGACAGGCTTTAGATATTACAATTATTGGAGCTGGAAAAATAAAGCTTTTCAACACCTTTTTGCCTCCTGTTCACCTGTTAAGGTGGATATGGATTTGTAGTGGTAAATTAGGGAGCTTTAAGTCACACATGGTCACTCACTCCATCCAACTGTTGTCACCCTGTCACAGGGTTCACCAATCAGTCTGAAACTTTAAGTTAAAGTTTAAGTTGGGTTGTAGTGCATCTATCTGCAGCAGGTTCTTTCAGCTTACTCAAATGTTGATGACTGAGGACCATGACGTGCAGTTAAAAGACTGAAGTACTAAATTATCCAAAGGAAGTTGGACTGGTCTGTTTTCCCATAATGATCTTGAGGCCACTGACACTGTAAAGATAACACAACCTCCATCTTGGCTGACCCTAAATCCTTTAACCCAATTCACAGTCACGCTGACCACTTGTGCTGTGAATTACTTGTGATGTTGGTCCATTTTTGGGCTATCCTGCTAAATTGACTACTGGCACTTCTACTACTGGTTTGCTTTGTCTGAGCAACAGGTGATAAGTGAATCGGAGTGACTGGGAATGGTAGAGGACAGGACCTGTAGGGCACATCAATGAGGAGACATCAATAAGAACACATCAGTGGGAACACATCAAGTGCAGAGGACACATGACACCTAACAGTCTTGGGGGAAGTGCAATCGATAATGGGTGACAGGATGAAATGTATGGCAGCTCTGCCTCTAGCAATTGAGTTAAGAAGCTCAGACTTCAAAGTATAAACCTGAGATTTTTTTGGTCTGTCTGACTGGTGGGAATCACTTCAATTTAGAGAGGTGGAAAAAGAGACAAAGTGGAAAGGTCCTATTGATTTATTTGCCACAGGTTTTTGTGTAATTTTTCTCCCAGTACTTTCCATAAACAAGTGTCTGCTTGACCCTCCTCAGAAACAGCGCTGCTTTAGACAGCCGGAAGTGATAATTCACAACTGAACGTTGTCCATTCGGGCTTCCCATGGAAGAGGGCGTCCGCACCAAGGAATGATGATGTCACACTGTAAAGGTAGTTACGTCACAGTGCAGGTGCAAAGCAGTGCAGGGCAGTGTGCACTGGTGTTGTTGGGAAATGCACGAGAGGAGCACTTGGGGACTCATCCTTATATCTCGGCGGAATGTCTCGTGCGTAACGTCACGCAAGCAGCGCGCCCTGCTGGCTCGTTGTGATCCTCTAGAGGGCACCATCATGCAATAGAGAGGGCGCTGTTGCATCTGTAGCAGGGCTTCTCACGCAGCTTCTCAATTCGCCAGTCTTTCATCAGGTGCGATTGTCAGCCTTCCTGCGTCTAATACACAGAGCCCTTTGAAGTACAGGCCCCCAATGCTAATGGCTTTTTATGCTGCTGATGCAATAAGTAAGGAAGCTGTGGATCACAAAGATGCAGGAGCACGAGAGCAGGTCTTTGCAACTTCAGCCATTGCATGACTGCCCAACATAAGACGTTGTGACAGAAAAACGTTACACAGGTCAGACTTAGCGGAAACTGCAGGCTCTCAATGCAGCCCTGGGACCTTTTTATGGTGGGCACTTTTCTCTATTGCCTTCATATGGTTGCCTCAGAAGGTCCATCGACTGGCCACTCATAAACTAAGGTCTTGTGTTTTTAAATGACGCAGCAGGTAATGTGAGTCGGATCCTCATAATCATCCCGTTTGCCTTGAATAATATGCTCAAGAATGAATAATGAACCATTTTAATGGGTTATTTTGCTTAATTGTATTCACCGCAACAATCAGCGCCTGGCAACATGGACTTCTGGGTCATAGGTGTGTATGCAATTATTCAGGCCCTGCTAACCATGGCTGGACTCAATTACATTGGCCTTGGCAGGAAAACCTACATGCAACCTTATTGTCCATGGGCATAATGGTCCTGTAATCTGTATGCTGTGCATGGGCAACTTTAGTCCAGGTTCTTTTGGATGCATTCTTTGTATTTGGCTCTGAAGGGCTGGGTCTGTGAGGGGTCTGTGTGAATTCTTACTGAGGTCGTGCACTGGTTATTAGATCAAGCAGGGACCATGGCAACAACACAAGGGGATTATGAGGGGTCCCCCTGGTGTCCTTATGATTGGCAGGCATCACCGGGGTCCAGTGGGGTCTTCTCAGGTCCTGGGGGTCACCATGTCATGTCAACAACATGGGGGTCCACAGGACCAGGTTCTCATCTTGTTTCCCACTTCACATGCATGGGGTAAGGATGAGTGTGTTGCCAAGGCTCTGATTGCCTACTTGCTGCTGCAGCAAATGGTCAGTAGTCATGCAGCTCCTTGAAAGGTCCCCTGGACACTGGTCAAGGAAGTTCTTGTGATCTGATCTTGTATACTGCCACCCTGATTGCCTGTTGACCACCTGAATCCGAGATGCGTGGCTAATCGATTCTAACAGAATCCGCAGCCAACACAAGGCCTGGGAGCCTTAGTTGGTTTATTGTAAATTGCTAGGTAGTTTTATGGCACTCATTTTTGGAAACCTTCCTACCACCCTGCTCCCTTAATTCCTTACCAACCGTCCGAACCCTTTATATTGAATGTGCCTTGTGCCAGTGCTTGCGATGAGGCAAGTGGAAAACCCCACCCAAAAGGTTATTAGTGCATTAGTGTGACCTCCAAGTTTCATTCATCTCCATCAGTCATTCTTAAAAATGTAGTGCAGTAGGGAAAGAAAAACTGGAACTGTACTAAGTCAAATCAACAAAACACCCAATGATTATACAATGCCATCGCAGAGGATTTAGACACTGCCTGTGTGTGGTAATTACCATTGCCCTTGCAAGTCTTGATCAGGTTAACATTCTGTTTATTTAATTCATGAGAATTAATTGGTCTGAAGGTTAAAGTTAATGCCAAACTACAATGTAGATGTGTATCTGGTGTGTTTGGTGCCAGTTGGTTGCTTATTCAGGAAGTCCATGATAAGTAGACAATGATTGCATGTTCCTGTCCATTAGGCACCGCTCTTTGCTATTTCAATGGCCCTTTGCTCTTTTTTGCTCTTTTAGCTCTGACCTTTGCTTTCCATCTCTTCCTGGCCTTATCCTGGTCGTTGTGCTCTAACCTCTGGATGCTGTGACAAGCAGCATATTCCTGTCACGTTGTTATGGCAACTAGACCACAATGAGTTCCGTTGGACAGACCACGTGGTTCGGACATCTATACATAGAAACCAGGCTGGATTCATGTGTCAAAATTGATCAAAATTTCACGTGGTGTCCTCGATTCAAGCCGCAATTAAAAAGCTTCAAAAGGGTTCGATGAATGTGAATAGAGAAAGATAACCCTAAAAAATCTCTATCAATACCACGAAGAGCTCATGAAAGGCAGTTAATGAAAGGCAGCTCTGACCTTTGTGTTCCTAATGCATGTGCCTCTAATTGATCTGTTTGTTTACCTGGTGAATAAAAAGCAATATGGCTTGGACAGGAGCCATTAGGAAACATGTGTAATTACTGCTAATGTAGAGCTGGGTTCAGATGCATTAGGCTCTATCTGCATCAGCAGCAGTGGTAGAGCATCTGTGGAGGAGCTTTCTGCTCCATTGATCTGCTGCTGAAGCTAAAAGGGGAGAGGAACCAGGGCGAGTGATGGGCATCTGAAGAAGCTGCTGCAGATTGGACCCCCTGCCTCCCCATCCTCATCCTCTTTTCAGATGCTGAATGCATCACAGGGTAGACAGATGGAGTGAGCTGGACCTGTGAGTGAGCCAAGAAGGCCTGTCGTCTCCCTAGCTAATTACTTGCCTCTGAAGCTTCTAGGGTCATTCATCACACCTGCCCATGTTCATCTAACTGAGTCATTGATCCATCTGGGTTGGTATGAAATCAACCTGCCTTCAAATATGATCACTGCGAGCCAACAGCATTCTGCTTCTAAGGCAGTCCATACAAAATGGTCACTAAATATCCTCTCCTTCTCTAATTTCTTTCTCCAGAACGTCGTTCTTTATGATTTGATAGTTGCCAGGCAGCTAAAAAAATCCTCTTTGCTCTGTCAGAGCATTATGCCTCAAGGCAGAATATGTCTGGTGGAATCTTGGGGATTGGCAAGGCCAGTGGAGGAACTTCACTTTGAGAAATTCTATAAATCTCTGAGAATTGTGGAGAATCATAGAGAATCATAGAGAGATGTAGCTGGGTCTGAGGAAGGAGGTTAAAAGAACACGCAAGGGATGGAAATGTCTTTGCAATATTGAAATGAATCTCACGTTCTCATCTTTGTAAAGTGAATCTCTAGCTTTTCTCTGCCTATCTCTGTGGGTTAAAGGGATAATGTATTTGATACCTGTCGACTACTTAAGTTAATTGCTTTCCTGGTTCGAATGTACTCATGATGTTCTGAACGTTTAGTGTTATATTATTAGCCAAAATGATATTTATTGACTGTATATCACTATTGCTATTACTATTAATATCACTATATTATGTTTAATATATGATGACATGTAAACCAGTGGCGGGTGGGGTTATTCATGTCTTTACTGAGATATGCAATACTTCCTCGACACAAAATGAGAAAGTGAATGAAAAGTGAAAATTTACAATGACAGATGAAATAGAAAAGAGTCTTAACATTGAAGTTGTATGGCATAGTCATAGTACAGTTTCCAGATAAGATAAGATAAGATAAGATAAGATAAGATAGATTGTTACAAAGCGAAACTTGTGGGAGTAGCACCATACATTGCAAAACTGATCACAAACATTTTTGTTTACTTGCAGCTCAGTGGATTGTATTGATGGTTGGAGACAGAGAGACAGACATGTGGTGCTACCTCAGTGACCACCTGGTCGTTCTACTGCTGATGGGCCTGCTGCTGCTGCAGAGGGTCGCTGAGGCTTATGTCATCAATGCTGTCGTAGAGAAACCTAAAGGTAAGTTGCTGCTGGCTCATTCTTGTTCATTTTTACGATGTGGTAGTTATCAATAAATGGCTGAATCACATCCTGCAAGACAGAATATGGTCGATTACATTTCATAGCTGTCGTTTTCTCTTGCTACATCGAGATATTAAGCCCCCAAGCAGGATCTAATTGTACTTTCAGTAGTGTGGTGGGAAATTGTAGAAAAAATGAATATTATTACAGTAGAACACCATTATGACTGCCTTTGATACTTTACTAGTCTTGTTGAGATATCTGGAATACTAGCTTATACAATAATGAAATGGCAATCAAATGTAGATAAGTTGTTCAAATTTTTTTCTTTAGTCCTCTCATATTGCTTTTGCCATGAGGTGAAATTAAGGCTAATACATATGGTTACTGGCCTGATACTATTCTATTGCACGAGCAATCACTGTAAGAGGGTTACATGAAGATTTCGCAGTCCTGCCTGGGGCCTGCCAGGTTTTATTGACATGGGAACTGACAGTTCATGTATCTCTGCCTAGGGGAACGATTAATCTTGTAACAAATCAACCGAGCAATTAACCTTACAGACAAAGGTTGTTATCCCTTTTGGGCAGTGAGTATAAACATTGCTGCATTGCATGAACTGCCCGGATTGTGATATACGGAGTCACTTTAGTGCTGATGTATGGACTCCCAAACTCAACTGAATCCTTGTTCCAAAGCCAATACGTAACACTTATGTAACACCAGAAATGTTTACAAATCAGAAACAATCAGAAAATCAATGATGATTTTTTACACACTTTGTTGTAAATTTTAAAACGCCTTATTATAACGTGATCTTGGTTACCATCTCCAGAGGTGTTTTAAAATAATTAAAAAATATCATTTTACATTGCAACAATTCAATTTTACTATCACATCCCGCAGTCCTTTTAGGCTAAAGACAATTTATGAAATTGTTTAATTATGACCACCTCAAGATAAAATGAGATAAGATACAATTTTATTTACTGTCGGGGATGACAAATAAAGCAAATAAAACAAGCTTAATATAAAGCTTTTGCCAATAAATACAACTTCAGTGATAAGAGTGGTCTTCTTGGTCGGTTTTCACCGTTTCTGCACTCCACTATTGCTATAACAACAAAGTGATAGTATGTGTACTTCCAGCAGGGTGTAGGCTGATTGTTGATTATACAGAGGTCGCAAAGTGCATTACTCTGGTTGTGGCTCAGATCATTAATAGCCAACTCGTGTATTTGCCTTAGTGCAAGCTCCGAATAGTTGATCAATGGAACCGCACCTGAGACGTACAAGTGTGGGTGGACGGGCATTTTACAGTAAGAGGGGATTTTCGGAATGATAGCATACAAAAAATATTTAAAATGTTAACTATTTATTATTTTTTTCTTAACATTTTAATGTGAGTGTCGAAAATACCCGCCCTGTCGATAATACCCTCCGTTACGGTATGCAGTGTTTTCTTATAAGTACAATTGTGCATTAGAAAATGTTTTAATTATTTTTATTATTCAGTCAGTATGATAACATTGAAGATTTGCAACATGGGCAAGACTACGAATTTATCAGCTTTAGCTGGCTTAAATTCATATTTCATGGCAACGAATGTTTGAATAAATAATAGTTTGCAAATGACACATTTTATTGACAGTTCTATTTTCATAAAAAAAACTTTTCATATTTACTCACCTGTATCTACATCAAGCAGGAGGTGATATTAAGCAACATCGTTTTGAAACTCACTCGCTACAATCTCGAATAATATACGGAAAACTCGTTTATTTTAGAGGTGAACTTTCTTCATAGATTGGCTTTATTGATTACGCCAGACTTGTTAATTGTTTACCAATTGCGTTAATTGCCAAACAATGAACTCAGCCTATTATAGAAGTTGCGTAATGCGTTATGCAAGATTTTCCAGGTCATCTGCTAAGTGCGGATGCCCTTGATCAAATGAGCTAGATTACACTTAATGTCTATGGTTCTGCGCCAGTCAGTCTGTCTGTTTCTCTCATAGATTTGAACTGAGTGGCTTATTAATGGCTGACCTACTTACAGTTTTCAGCCCAATGAATATCCTTATTGCCGGAAAAGATTTATAAGTAAGATCAAGGTCTTTGCAGTATACAGTAATGAAGGGGATGATGTTGCCATAGGCATGATAAAGTAGATGAAAAGCTTAGCACCTTAAGTAACCTTGCAGCAGCAGCAACACATCTCTTCAGGGCCTCGTATAACGGTCTGGTAAGCTGGGGCCCATCTGCTTCGCCAGTTTGGCCATAACACAGAATTATGTGGCCACAAATCGCCTGGTTATGGAACCAGCCAATCTCGGGTGCCAGGCGTAAATAACCTTGGGGTTTCGTGCGTTTTTTCCCCTCGCCATTTATGAAATATACAGGCCGCCACAGGATGCGCAGATAACGCGAATTTGTGACATTGGCAACGGAAAAATTGTCAGCCACGAATCTGTCAATTTCAGGCAATAAGAGCCATAAATATCATTCACTAGCTCTCGTAGTGTCATGTTGCAGTTTCTATTGGAGCATATTGTGATTATAGGGCTCTTTCAATTTGTTCAACAACAAAAGCTACTGCAGTGATATGCCCAACACAGACAGCAGAAACAAATCAATCTAGTTTTAACAGTCGTTTTGTTATTACTGAGCAATTTGTTGCATTAGCCTCAAGTTTATGCAACAATAGGAACCGATACATGAAAATAGGAGATAATGCTCATGCCCAATGTAGTGTAAATTATGTTATATGCTTGAGAGAGCAAGTTTGTGATTTTCCAGACTCATACACCTGTGTGCAGTTGTTTTATAGTCTTGCGAAATAATAACTTGGCCTGTCGTAAAACTTGGATGAAGAAGCAGTAGAATATATGACCAAATGCTTGTATATTGTGCTTTATAGGTACACTCGGCGACAGTGATTTTCGCCACGACAACGAGATTCGCCACCCTCCTAATACACGATTATGCACATTGCAATGACTTGATTTGTTACAAACCTAAATGTATAGATCATTGACAGTGTTCTTACGCTGTGGCAGCCATCTAAAAGGTGTTTATTGTAGTTTTAGGGGGGTGGCGAATCTCGCTGTTGTGGCGAAGTTCACTGTCGCCGAGTGTACACACAAAAGCTAATCATTGAGATAGTGTTAAAAGTGCAGCTCTCTCAGGCCAAAAAAAAAAAAAAAGAGAAAAGAATATTGATTTAGATGACAATGAGGGTGTACACCACATGACAATTCATTTTTGGATATTTATGACTTAGAAAAACACAGCAGAGATCATCGCGCGTATACCTGAAAGTCGAACCCAGGGCCTCCACAGGAACTAGAGTACTTGCATGTCTAGCCAACCCTGCTCACTAAATATGACATAAGAGCAAATATAGGGTTCATTAAGCACTCACAGGATGCTACGGTAGAGATATCTGGTTCCAAACATGAGTTACTTCCATGCAGTGACTTTATCCTGCAGTTCCTGTATCCTGCAGCACCAGGCAGATAAGAAGAGTCGCCTGCAGCTCTTAGGTCCCAAGGGATAATGCAGGTTGTCAAGAAACACTTATTGTGTTAGCAGCTGTGCTCCATGACATGGAAATCACAACAGCTTTCTGCTTACATACAGCTGAACGGTGCAATAAGCAATCAAAATACCACTATACAGTAAACATCACTATTATGGACACCCTTTAGTCATAACGTTATGCTTTTAGTGTTGATACAGGCTTTATTGTGAAATAGTTGAGTAAATTGCTTTAGTAGGTTAATTTGATTTTATGGCTCTATTGTATAAAGTCTGACCCGCTTATAAAGAACAATTTAAGACTGTTATATGCGGATCTGGTAAAAAAAAAACTGTTCCTGCATGGGTGATTCCCATAAGACTGCTCTTTAAAAACGGATCCTACATTAAAAGGGCTCAGCTTATCACTTAAATGTTGCTCAGATATCTGGAAACAGGGGCCATTGAAGTTGGTTCAAATCAACCCCAATCTTGCTGTATGTTTCCCCATCTAAAAGGACTGTCAATTTGAGACTGACAGGCTTTTTATGCAATTAGAAGGTTGAAATGCTACTCGCTTGTAATATTGATTCAGGTTTATATGAAAAGCATGTAAAATCTCCGTTATGTTAGATAGCATGAAGTGTGCTTGAACACAAATTAACAAAAAATCTCTCTTCATTGTAAGAATGGCTCCATGAAATGTTGCGAGTAAAAACTTAATTAAGTTATGGCAGGGGAATCTTTTCATTTTATTGATGCCTGGATTAATTATTGTTGAAGGTTGTAGTTAATACAACGCAGCGAGAATACTGCAAATTTCAATTTCAACATATTTCAAGTTCTTAAACGTCATAGAGCACAGTGTGTATTCAGATTGAAATGCAGTTTAATTAAACGGCTTTTGTTTGGTTTTCAGTAACATTTTTGCTGCCTACATCTTTCTGCAATATTTGAGATGTTTACTTTTCATTTATTTCCAGTTATCACATGCTGGACTTGTCCAAACAAGACTGACAACTCGGAGTGCAACAAATGGGCCCCAAAGAAAGGCTGTCCTGACAGTGAGTACCTTTCAACGCTGAATTGGATCTCCTGATAAGCTCTTCATCTGATAAACCGGTCTAGTGGCATGGCTTTTTTTGGCTCAATTTGGCTGTCCTCTTGTAATATGAAGTTAGTGAATGTAGCTACAAGTCAAGTGGTATTTATGCAAGGACTAAGATATAGTGTTAGAACTCTCTAACTTTGAATCCTACTCATCATTATAAGTCAACTACCATAATACTCCAGTGCAAGTCATCTCTCTGGAGCTCATGCCCACGGGCCAGTGAGTTATCTGATCGGTCTCCTAGCGGACCAGAGGAGCCATTGGTTAGTGAGTGGTCACTCCGCGCCAAAGTGGATCTTCCGGGGATTAATATAAACTTCCTTAAGCCCCATTACCCTCGTGGCCATCCCAACTGACTCCATAAATCATCGATTTACAAATATGACGACCATCGACCAAATACACTGAATTATTCATCTGTGCGTGCGGAAGATGATGCTATGTTTATTCTGCCATTGACTCTGGGTTCCTAATCTAAACTTACTCAAAAGTATGCTCTGGAAAAACCGTTGTGTTTATATCGGTTGCTTACAGGTTTAGCGCTAGAGTTGCGAAGTTGATCAATAGCAAAAATATACAACTGCATTTCAGGCGTTGGCTGTCATGCAATTGCATTGTAATGGCTTTAGATGCTTCAATTAAATCCGCTGCAACAATTATGCATGAAGTTGTTGAAAATGCATTAGCAACTTCCATTAAGCGCAAAAGTGGAGCAAGCTTGGAAAATCAAATTGACACCTTATAGATTATGGGAGTGACTGTATTAGTGCTGCTTCAGAAGTATATATACTATTTCGGGGGTCCAAATATGGAATCCAATTTAGAGTCTGGGCAAAGTTAGCTCTTTGCATCCATCAGGCATGGGTCCCTCCACAGAGACCAGATGAAAATACTTGGCCACTTCTCATTTCATCTTATCTGCTGCTACTGCCGCTGAAACCGGAAGGGTGAAGAAGGAGTTTTTTTGCACCAAAAGATTCTGGTGAACAGTTTGCATCAGAAGCAGCATCAGCAGCCTCAGCAGCAGCAGCACAAGGTTTTGGCGCCTGGTCCTTTTTGGCAGCGGCAGTATTACTGTCAATCAAAGCAGAATGGGACATACGTCTTGAGGTTGTCCCCAGTGAGACATTCGCACAAGATAAGTCCTCCCTACAGACCCCGAGCTTTCTGCCAGCTCCACTTGCCGGAATCTATAAGCAGCACATTAAGCCAATTGAAAGGGTCGGCTATGGCGCCTGACCCTGGAAAACGAGCCCTCCCCTCAGTGTGCATAGGAATGTGCAAGGGTGTGATGGCATTGCGCCATAGCATTGGGCTGAGTGGGGTGTAAAAGTGGTGTGAAAGTGGTAGGAAAGTGGTGCATAAGTATGGCGGAGAATCGTGCTGGAATCCTGCTGGTAATGGCGCCATAGTTGATCTGATGAGGAGAGTACATCAAGTGCAATCAGGAAGTGGTAAAAGCCTCCATTCTCTACACAAGTCTCACTTCAAGTCACTTGGGGATAATAGGAGAGGATGCAGTAATGATTGCACTCTGCTACTTGAAAGTTTAACATAGTGATAGCATAGCATATCTTGAATCCCATGGTCTCTTTACATCAGGAAACTTGCATATATTATGGATTATTCACTCAAATATATTGGTCATATTGACTCATCCTCCTCCTCCTCCTCCTCCTCCTCCTCCTCCTCCTCCTCCTCCTCCTCCTCCTCCTCCTCCTCCTCCTCCTCCTCCTCCTCCTCCTCCTCCTCCTCCTCCAACTCCTCCAACTAAGGTCAATTCTACCTAGAGCCATAGTAATAATGTGCTTTAATGGGATCTCGTTGCAAATATGAATATATGAATTGGCATTCATATATCTGATAGTGAAAAGAATGACCCTGTACCTTCAGAGTACGTAGCTCACATTATATAGTACAGCACTGGATTTCATGCCTTAGGGAACAAAACCAAGAATCAAACAATGGATGGACTGGGAAAAAAAATCTGCATTGATAAGGACAAAAAAGTTTGAAACTCAAGCGATTAGACAGGGACAAAGAGCTTGCGAGGAAGGGATTCAGGGGAGTGTGATTGGAGTATTCTAGCCAGACACTTCAGATAAGGACATCAATGCAAGGGAGAAAAGACGAGGTTATCCTAGTGCAGGATTAGTTCGAAGTGCACCGTGTGACCCTGCACGTGTGAGTGTGTCATGGATTGCTCAGGCATGTCTTGAAATTTACATCCATCTCCTACTTGATGTTATGCATCTGATACTTCAGTGTCTTCGTTCAGCTGCACTGGATTCAATTTGAGTTGGGATGCAAGACCATGGCTAGGGACTCAAGGGGCCAAAAACCAACTGCTACCCCCCCCCCCCCCCCCAACCAGTCCATCTGCAGCACCCAATCATTTGCATGTTTCTACAATCCAATCGGGCGTTGTTCATGATCTTTAATTACTGCATCTACTTCATCTGCCCTGATGAGATGCGGCCCCATGAGATTGGTGATCCATGCTTTGGGCTGCCAAGTGTTTTTCTGCCATGTTTGCTGAGCACAAGAGGCAGCTTTCCTCGTGTTATTGCTACAAAAGAAGGTCAGCTTGGCTTCCATCTAGCTTTATAAAACATTGACGGTGTGGTTTCCATATGCACACGTTGCCAGTCGCCCTTAGAGCCCCCCAGCCCCCCTTGGCATAGCCTGGCTTGGCACGCTGGCCTGTTTCCCTGCATATCAATAACACTGCATGCTACTTGGGCATGCTGCTCTGTACGAAACACCAAACTTGCAAACTCTGCCTCCTGCAGGATAACAATACACTGATGCACCAAGATGACATTACCCTGGCTCCTGCTGCCCTGGCCTGGCCTTAACATTGACATGACTTGCATGAGAATCCCCAACAACTTGTTTGTGCAGTTTCGGCGCCAAGGTTGGAAATTGCCTACCACGGTGCTCCTGACCTTTGGATTCAGTGAGAGATATATTGCCACCAAAGAGGGCTCAGTTGCTTCTTCACTAATGTTTTTCGGTGTATATGTTAAAAATAGAATACCAGACATTGATACTGAAGTCGTAATGTTTCGACAATGATGATGGCACAGATTTGTCAAAGTTTAGCATTTGTATTGAAATCAGATTCTAGTGTTTCTGTTGTTATGGAATATGGAAATAATTTTGTTCAAGAACTGTATTTGAAATACAAAAACAAATACCCCCTACTACCTGCTGAGATTGCCAACCACTCGTATTACGAAAACTCATACATCACAATGTGTAATACAATTTCATACATGGATACAACCTCTCAGGAGGTCTGGAGGTCTTGTGCCTTTATCATTTTGCTTGATTGGAAATGTAAAGCAATTTTGCAGTGTTATGTTATGCTAACATGCAAGTTGTTCATACATCTGCAATTGAATCAATTTAATACATGACACAGTATATATACATCACTTTGTAGAATACAATTTCTCTTTCAGACTACACAGTTTGTCAGACCATCCACCAGATTGATGTGAGGAAAGGCCAAAGCATCTTAGTCAAGAAAAGATGTGCTCTTCCCAGCGAGTGCTCCCTTGATATGATTGGTTGCCATGACACCCATATACCTGGCATACAGGTAAGCACGTGGCCCATTTGTAGTTATTTTCTGCTGTGATTTGCCTGTCGTGGCTTTTATACCAAAAAGAAGACCTGCAAGTGGTTCTTTGATGTCGCATCCTTTGTGTGTTGCTGTCATGCCATTATCGTCTTCAATACATAAAAGCAACATTCTCTTTTGGGAAATATGTCATGAGTAATTCATCTGTTAACAGTTAATGCACTGAATGCTCCACAATATGTTTTGTATGTCAACAGGTCTAGGTTTTTGATGGAATGTACACATTGTACCTGTTAGCATGCATGCAGTGAACATTACATGTATACAATGTCATGCAAGTATCATGAGGATGGGGACAGCAAAATCCAACTCCTTTGAAATCAAAAATACTGAAAAGATTATGAAGGTTTTGTAGTATTATGCACATCATCCAGTTTCAAACAGGTTACAAAGATAATGAAAAAAAGACTAAAAAAAAACACAAAAGAAGAAGAGAAACTCAGAAAAACTGTCGAAAGGTGTTACAATAGCTTTATAAATTGGTGTTATAGAAACCTTTATGCCTCTGGGCCATTGTTTAGTGTTAAATTGAATGATTGAATATGTTGTAGAGATATGTTCTTTCATTTCAGGACTGTATATCCTGCTGCAGCCATGCATATTGCAACGACCTGGTCCCCACTAACCTAACCACCGCCCTGCTCTACTCCTCCATAACAAACAACATGGCGACCTCCTCAAGTAAAAACCGACCTTCCCTTCTGCTGACCGCTGTATTATATTCCATCTTCTCCTTACGGACTTCCTGTTTATGATTCCGTCTGCAATTTTGTGACGTCGTCTCGTCTGCATCGAATGTATCATGACGTAATTTCGTCTGCTCGATCAGTCAGCCCCCTGGTGGCTGATTTGAGCATTAAGGCAATTCACCGGCGCCAATTTGTATAAATCTATGACGTTGAGGGATATATCATTAGACCTTTCTTCACATCTTATATGTTCACAAGACTTAAAGTCGACTATATCTAGAACTTGACAACATAATAATGGAAGCCATCTTGGTACAATTTGCTCATTAAGCAAGGATACAAATGGAGTTATGCTGCATAGAGTCGTGCTGTTGATCTGCTAATGCCTGGCGATGTGCACTTATAAAGTTGTCAGTGGTGCCATTATAGAGGGCCTAACAGCCGCATTACAGGGGGCATTACAGCAGACAAGCAGGCAGTCCAGATGACAATAGTCTGAGAAGCTGCAGCCTCCCCACTTGAACGTATTTGTTCAGGCAGTTTGTTTAGTGGCTGAGGAGTCCAGCATCTTCATGGACCAAATCAATGGCAATGTTGCCTTTGCAAAGCGACTCAATGGAGATCTCTGAAGTCTGCTTTTCAAACAGTATCTGGCCAAGTCTGCTTGCTGTTCACGTTCACATTCCACTTTTATATGTTGTGATAAGCAATAACACAAACCCTACCTTCACTAACTGCATTTTAAGGACGCCTTCTGCATACAATATCTGTGTATGCCAAGAATGTCTGGTTCCCTGGATGCCTGTGTACGGTTGACATCAAAGCCAATTGTGAATTTACTGCAGATTGCCACAGCCTGCAATTCTATTGGAAATGTTGTCTACAATTGCACATGATGGTCTGCTATGCTTCAGCAGTGCTTATTAATATTTCAGACAGGGCCTAGACTTGGGATTCACTAGGAATATGTGGATTGCAGAATAGACAGTGGCTCACTGCAGATGGACAACAATAGAGAAGTGGACTGCTAGACCAAGTGGCCAGGGGCTACTGCAGTCCAGCCCTACACTGTTGTTACATTGTGTACAGCTGTATGTATCTATATAAACCATATGCTCAACATTCTCTTCAGATATATATATATACCTACTTTCGGATCTTGTTGATCTCATAAAAAAACACTTTGAGGCAGCTGTTCTACCTGTATGTCATGTGACAAGTGGCCACATGATACGTAGTCACATGACCTAACGTCAGACGGTCTGTATTTGTGTGGCTGACATAACATGAATCGGCCATTAGGGCAACATTGGCCGTTTGCAAGAAAATGACCCCTTAGGATCACACGGATGTTGCAGTCACTATCATTCCATATCAAAGGTGTTTCATAATCATTTGTGTTGTATAATGAAGGCTATACTTGTTGCAGGAGTCTATGGTTTTGTTGATATACCTCTTGCCAAATGGTTAATGTTTGATGATTACTGCTATGTGTTTTCAGTATTATGTCACGTTTGTATGAATAAAAATGTTTTATTAATATTTAATTAGTCATGTGTCTTTATGGTGCCCATATGATGGAACATTGGTTATGTATTTCATAATAGAATGTATTTCACAAGGGTAGGACGTTCAGCACAGCTGTTTTTCACTGGGGCCTTTTAAAGTGGGTTGCTGTCGGTGGCAAAAGTTGCAGGCTGCAGGATCCAAATCTTCACATGTTGATTGATTGATGAGCTGCCGGAGGACTGCTACTGCACATTGATCTCACGACAGTTCCTGTAATGCTATTCGATCCGCCTTCATTTTTCATGCAGTTGGCACTTTGCAAAAAGCGGAGTGGTCTGCAGGTCCGGTGTGGGGCTCTGGGTTGCAGCCGTGATAGATGTTCACTTAAGAGCTCCATTGTCCCTCCCCGACCGCAGCGACCCCTGGGCGACTTCCACTATCAGAGGGCGCCTCGTCACACACAATACCCCACCACTCACCTTTATTAGCCTATAAACGATGGCCGTGGGCCAATATAAAAGATATTGTGCGCTTTATCGGGCTGATGAGTCGCTAATAGCAAACAAGTTGCTTCAGTAAAACCATAGGCATGGAGCCAGCAATTATACTTGCAACAGGGCCAAAAAAGGCAAGCCTGGGGAACTAAACCATTTGCATATGTACAACCAATTACCATATGTACATCTATTACCATAAGTGACCCAAAATAATTCCAGCTACTCATGAAATAACTAATTCATCAAACACAGACCGGAAATGACGAAAAACTTCCCATCGGTCAACGCGGCTATTCTCATCAGCACGTGACCTAGCTTGAGATCTCGTGAGACATGAGAGGTTAGCAATGCCATCTGTCTTGGGATAGGAGACAACTGATACAGTAAATACAGGCCATAGCGAGTGACCCAGGCCAAACCGTGATGGATAGGTATTTTGTACCTGAACCAATGACTTGTGTATGGCCATGCCTGCCTTAAAGAATGTGACTCAGGGCGAAATACCAGATAGAACAGTGATGATGTCAGGACTCGTGTAGTATAGGAATGTCACTGAAATACTCTTTCAGGAAAATCCTATTTTCTTGGATTTTCTTAGAATCGCGCCTTATTTTAGGACAAGTCAGCATCTAAGAATCCTACAACTTTAAGTGAAACGGTCCTTAATGTTAGTGGGAAGTATAGGCTAATCTAAAGCTAAACAAGAACAACGCTCGAGCGAGACAGAGAGACAAACTTCAGCTGAGAAAAGATAGACATGACAAACAGAGACAGACACAAAAATTAAAATTACGGTATCAGACAGAAATGAGACTGACAGATCGAAAGATTGACAGACAAAAAGTCAAATGCATCGACAGAAAAAAAGGAGCCACCCTGCTTCCCGAGGTGATATTCGACCAGGGTTCCAGTGGTCAGTTTTATTGAGGCTCTGAGTTGTGTACATTTCTCCACTGAGCTCCTTGCACCCAAGCCAGGCACTGCAGCCAATAAAAAAAGTCAGCTTGTTTCCGGATTGTCTTTGGCTGCATACACAATGAGAGACTTGGAGTGCCTTGGATGACCTGCCACACTGCAGGCTGCCAAAGAATACCTCAGCTATTCAAGCCATCAAAACAATCGGCCAGACCTTAGGCCAGAATGGCGAGCAAAAATAATAAAGAGAAGAGACATCTATCAAGCGCAGATGAAAGGCCTGCAATATTTGTTATTAAGAAGGTAAGCGGGTTAGTCTTTCTCCTTGGTGCAGTCCCATGGGGATGTGTGGGAAGCAGTCAGTCTGCATCTTCTGCCAAAGCCGCCCTTTGCCCGGGCCCATAAGTCCTAATTCCGGCCTTGGAGCTGGGCTTGGAGTCTGGCTTGGCACACCAGTAATTTGTCCTTTCTTAGCCGCTGGGAAATAGAACAGTCCATCTCAATTTGCCTGCATCACAGTGTGCCTGGCAGCACCAATGATGAACGATGACTACTGTGCCTTTTATACCAATTCAGATTGAACCCCCTCCTCTACCTATTGGGTATATTGCTCTTGATATGCAGCAGAGTGTATGGTATTTGCAATCGAGGAGCCTGCTATCATACACTCCAATTACTGGGGCCATTTGGCGCACTGGGAATCTCTGGATCCGGGTGTTGACATTAGATGACCACTGACATATAGTGGTGTATGGAGCATGTGGTCCCTATGGGCCATTGGGCAAATGACCAGCACTCTGTGGCAGTTTGTGAAGGACCTGCATGTGTCCCTGGGGGAAGCCCCTTCCCATCCGTCTGATGCAAGGTCCGATTATGACAACATCAGCCTCCCTGGCCAAGGCCCTTGCCCTAACTTTGAAATAACAAATGGACTGTGCAGGCAATTCGCTTGTATTCTTGCATACAGTAAAAACCGTTAGGACTGTATCTCTATTGCTATACATCTCAGTATCGATCCCAATCTGAGTTTTATTTTTTGCACGTCTAACCCTGCTTCCTATAAAAGGCTGCTGAGAGCACGAGTGCCATAAAGCACAGTATAGTGCAGTTTGTGCTGACCCAGCAAGGCAGCATGGCAGTCAGAGCAGCCTCAGCAACAGCCAAAGGTCATGGAATTAGCCTGAGACCAGGGGCCCAAGGTAATGAATCGCCCATGTCTATCTGCTTCTGACTTTAACCTGAATTTCGTGCTTCCCAAGGAAATCAATGAAGCAGTCACGAAATGCCTAACATGAAGCTAACATGAAGACTGGATAGGAGGAGGTCCTACAGGCACATGATGTGAATCACATGATTTAAAGTCACATGATGTCAGGTCACATGATGGCAGGCATGTAGTGCCACTAGCTGAAAGCTGCAATGAAGGCTCCCGAGGGTAATTACCCCCTTCAATTACAGATTGATCCCCTGCCTGCAATGACCCTGTTTGTGCCACCCTGACTCTTATTATATCTGAGGCTTCTAGGAAAACGCAGGTATTTGCAGAAGGGGTTGGTCAAACAGGACGACAGAGAGGAAATTAATCATGTTTGCCTGCATCTGCAGCTCTTCAGCATCCTCCAGCAGGCTCCGCATCTTTACAGGCCACCACCATGATGCTTGCTGAATTGTTGGCCTTTGCACAGCCCCCCCCCCCCCCAGTTGTTTGCTTAGTGTTTGGCAGACATGAGGTAGCAGCAATTATGCACAAGTTGGCAATCCTGACGATGACCTTTTAGTAAAACATAACACAGAGGGAAGTGGGCCCAACTTCACTTCAGCATTGATTCGCTAATTGGTGATTCTTTCGACATTCCTTTCATCCCATTTGAGTTCCATGGCAACCGTTTTACTCTTTTTATTCCCCTTTTTATTCACTTTTTCCGCCCTTTGATGGCATCAATGAGGCTTTGTGCAAACAAACCCCTTTTGGGACTGGGCCTTTCACATTTTGCGTTTGTTCCAGTGAGGTATGGATTTTTGGCCATATATCGAGCAAGTGTTAAAAATCAGGTGAATACCAGAATATTCGTCTAGAGTGAACTGCTAGGCAAGTCCAAGTTACGATTATGCATCCCTAAAAAAAACCCTTAGGAGGCTATGCTGATGCACTTCGATTAAAAACTGCATGGTCAGAATGGTCGGGATGTTGCCTTTCCGACCAAGATTCTGGAAAGTGACAAGTATTAAAAATGACCTGTGCTGTGAAAAGTTGCACAATGAATGAAGGGACGTTAATAACCAGTACCAGACGAAGCATAATAGCTTGCATAGAATCAGGGGGTGTTGAGTGGTATTGAATACATATGAGTAAGCGACTTTCCAACTTTCCTTTCACACTGTGTGAGCTCAGTGTTAAGGGCATGCCACAGGGCACTCTGTCAACTAGCTCCACCCCACACCCTGCCACTGATGGCTATAACCTTACCCAGGCATCAATGGCAGCAAGAAAGTAACACCAGGTCAATAGAGGAGAGGAAATGGCCTTGTGCACCCCATTGTGACTCTGACAATGATGAGTGGCTCCTTCACCAAGTGTTCTATGTCCCCCTGTTCCGCTAGCCCCACTGCCCACCTGAATTATGACTCCACTATGGGTGATTATCTGTTTCCTGGCATCATTCTGCAAACTGTAGTTGCTTACTTGTTAACTGTAAATTGTCAGAGATTTCTACCCATCAGATACTACACACCACCGCCCATCAATAGTACTCTGGTTACCAACGGGACACTGCATCACATAGTATTGAAGGACCACTGATTCACGTGTGAGCAGCCATCAGTCTTTCAGCAGATAACGCATCTTATAGCTCTGTGTAATATAGCAGTGTAGATATTGGTTATCTTATCTCACACCATGGCTGCTTTTACCACACTTGGTCATAGACTATCTTCACATGGAGAATTTACATACAACTGCATGGGCTCCGATTCTGTGTCATTGCACCCAAAAACGTGAGCCACAAGGCAAAACAATCCCCTGAAATATGATGTTAAAACTAGGTAGAGTTGAGTGCATATTGTGAGTCACAAAATGTGTGACACATATCTAACTGTATCTCCACTGTTCTACATCCTACACGTCCCCAAGGGTATACATTGCAATTGCAATTGTGGAGTACTATTCTATCATTTTTTTATGCGTTGTATGTACAGTTGCGTCCCAGATTTCTGAACAATTTAATTTGGCCATAACTGCTTCCTGAAGACCAATGTATACAGATCTACATATTGCTCACACTGTAGATATGGCTCATCAGAGTGTATTTGCTCTGTGTGGAACAGCACAACTATGCAACTCGCTGCTCTTACACAGCAAATCAAAGCAGACCTCTTCAGAAGAAGAAAAAAAACGGACTCTTTGCCAATCCCTAGATGTCACGAAGGCAATTAAAGTGCCATTAAGATGTTGAGTGTATGCTGTCAAGGGTTCTAGCAATTAGTTTATACCAAAAAAGACCAATTTCACTGTAAAAGCTGAAAAAAAACAAAAAATTTAAAAAAAAAAATAAAAAAAAAAGGTTCTTGTGGCAAAATTGTGAGCAAGTTGGTTTCTGAATTTTTTTTTGTAAAATGGTTGTTACAACAATTTATTTACAGAGGAAATACTTGTTTTTCGATCAATCTTGGGAAAGCCTTAAGGTCTTGGAATTGAGGTAATCGTTATTCAGGAACTTTTTTGGGGATCTTATTGAGACTGTCTTTTAAAAATGGGTAGCAATACTGAAGCTATATCAGTGTTGCAAACAGTCCCTGTTATGACTTTAGTCGTCACATTAGTTTTGCTCTAGTTTCAAATAAACTTTGTCAATTAGGCTTACTTTAACAAGCTTGCAACCTTAATGTTGTAATCTATGACTGCCACAAATGTCCACACACAGGTAGTTTAAGTACAATTACAGTTTGAAAGTTCATGAACAACTCCTACAACATGAGAGAATTCCTCCCTTGTATAACCAAACATCTAGCAATTCAGACCACGCTGTGCTTTACAAATATTTTGGTTGCTAAGGAAATCACTTATTGGTGGTCATGAACTATGAACAAAGGATTACAAATGAGTTGTGTTCTTCGAATGAAATCTCATTGTGATGGTATGGGTGAACAAACTCCACTTTGTAATGGAAAACATCACTGAATCGCCAAGTGAAACACCATTGTTAGCTGAGTGTGAGGTGAATATGTATCCCATCACCACATCACCGTCCTATTGAAAGAAGTAAAATACATTCATTGCCTTATCTATACAGAATTCGCTGTGACTGGCATCAAAATGACTTATTTTTTTCTTGGAATGAATACACTGACAACTGAGTGATGTGATATTTGAATAATCTAGCCCAATCAATTGCTCTTAATATAACTCAATAAATGACTTATTAGACTGAATGCAGCATTTGTGTATTGTATCTTGCATAATTTCTAGCAATAAATGTACTCCACAAGAGCCCATTTAGCCACAACCATTTTCCAGTCTTTTCTTATAGCTAAATAATCGACACTGATTACTTTCAGCCTGTTAGAACCATTGTTTCATATAATTGGCTTCGGTTTCTAGTTATTTATGATATAATCTTGATATACTGATAATCTTTTCGAGATATAATAGAAACATTTTTAGGTTATAATCGAACATCTTACCATACTCCTCATTTACCTTCGAAGTAAGTCTTGATGAAAGAGCTAATCCACAAACAGG
Organism: Alitta virens; assembly: GCA_932294295.1. Taxonomy (NCBI): domain Eukaryota; kingdom Metazoa; phylum Annelida; class Polychaeta; order Phyllodocida; family Nereididae; genus Alitta; species Alitta virens. Next base: position 73,433,984 of record OW028573.1, on the reverse strand, counting down.
TAAAAAGGGACAAAACCTAGAAATCTATTATTCAAGAGAGAACCAAAATGAGACCGGACAGCTTAGGAAGAGATCCCAGACAGTGGGCCAGTTTATCCAAGGCCAGACAAGATATGCAAAGGGAAAGCATTATGGTTAGCATAAATGCTTGACCGTAGAGCCATTGTACAGTTCTGAATTTTGTGCTTCCTGCATGGTGGTACATACCAAGTAATAAAAAGTAGAAAGTAATTTACCCTCATAGATTAAGGAAGAAGGAGGATTTTAAGCAGTTAACTGCTTTCTTCATTGATATTGTGCAGGTTCTCGTAGGCTATTACTGACTTTAAAATCAGTGATTTCTGGATTTTGCAAGCTGTAGCTGCAGATTACAACAACTATCTTCTATGTTTGTTGTTGTTGTTCACAGACGAAAAAGTGTTGATTAATTGGAGAATGCTCATGCCATGTATTTCTATTCAAGGTTGGTTTAGTCTAGGATAAGAGACAATGAATACATATGGTTCGAAAGCTACCTAACCGAGAGGAAGCAATGTGTACTGCATATCTCAGCAATATCTGGGGACCTACAAATCTCACATGGAGTGCCACAGGGATCCATCTTGGGCCTTGTGCTTTTTACACTGTTTGTAAATTACTTACCAAATGTCATCAAATCAACAAAGATAGTCCTCTATGCAGTTGACACTATTCCACAAACTGCATCCAGCAATATTGATGAAGAGCAATATTGATGAAGTCAAGAGTAAATTAAATAATGACCTTGATAAAGCTTCCGAGTGGTTCTATGAAAATAAATTGCACTTAAAGCTGCATTGTCACTCAATATGACAGTGACCAAAATCGGTTGCATTCATTTCACTGTCTTCTAAAAAAAACAGTTTAAATCCCATCACGGCCTTGCTAGGTTCACTATATCAGGGCCTTGTGCATTTTACACTGTTTGTAAATTACTTACCAAATGTCATCAAATCAACAAGGTAGTCCTCTATGCAGTTGACACTATTCCACAAACTGCATCCAGCAATATTGATGAAGAGCAATATTGATGAAGTCAAGAGTAAATTAAATAATGACCTTGATAAAGCTTCCGAGTGGTTCTATGAAAATAAATTGCACTTAAAGCTGCATTGTCACTCAATATGACAGTGACCAAAATCGGTTGCATTCATTTCACTGTCTTCTAAAAAAAACAGTTTAAATCCCATCAGGGCCTTGCTAGGTTCACTATATCTCTCTATAAAATAGACAAACTTCAACTAGCATTAAATTTTTCATGCCATCAAAAAGTGCCGATTTGTTTACATTGCAAGTGTTTTTATGGCCAATGAAATTAAAACGAGGCATAAACGAACGTCATTAGTGTCGCCCGTTCGTAATGTATTTTATTATTCTGTGCTTTCAATTTTCGTCCGATTTTTAAAATTCCAAGTTTATTATGTAAAAAAATGTGTAGGTGTTTTACGTTTTGCATGAATTGAAACAATTCTGAGCTCAATTTTTCACAAAATGACTGAAATCGCGAATCGGCGACGCTCTTCATCACGTTGCAATAAGAATTAGCTAAAATGTAAACAAAGTCGATGTAATAAATTCCGGCAATAATATCTTAATTAGTACAATCTAGACAGTTTGGTTTATCGAATTCATAAGTAAAAAGCACTTTCTTTCATTTGGTTAGCTTTTTTTTGGTACAAAAACCGACTGACAATGCAGCTTTAAATGTGTCATAGTGCAATTGGACCCTATTTGGTAGCCAAAACGAACTTCAGAACATCTCTTCCCGAACTTATACATAAACAGTGAGCAAATAGAGCATGTGTTTGCATATAAATACCTTGGACTACACTTAGATGCACACCTGAGCTGGAAAACACATAGACTGCCTCCTGAAAAAGATCAGACAGAAGCTAGGTGTGCTGAAACGAATCCGCTCTTTAATTGACCAAGACACTGCGCTGTTACTGTGCAATTCCCTCATCATGCCCCTCATCGATTACTGCGACACTGTCTATATGAAATGTTGTCACAAGCTTGAACAAAATTCAAAAACTACTACTCGAAGGTGGCAGCATTTTGATGATGGATAAACTATAAATGTATGAACTTACTTAGTCCTGATTATATGTCAAAAAACTTTGCATGTACTGACTACATCTATAATACCAGAAACTCTAATAGTTTAAATATCCCAAAATTTAGAAGCAACAAGGTCAGTCATCTTTTCTGTATAAAGGAGCCAAAACATGGAATGAAATTCCCAGTGTCATACAAAGTATACCAAACAAAAAATTTTACAACATATTTTGAATGCCAGATCTGCTTAATTTTAACTTTGTTGTATCTCATTTTGTCTCACTTTTTATTATCGGTTTTAATCTCTCCACTTCTAAAACTTCATATGTACATACTCTTTTAACTATACATTTATTCATGTCATATATATATTCTTGTTTATTGTTAATAGTCAGGGCTTCATTGAAAAAACAGTGTACAACTGGATGAAATTACCCTGTTTAAAAAAAGGCATCTTTAACTTTGGCTTTGTTTGAAATAATGATGATTTGCTTTAGTTAATGGTTCTAGCCTCCAATATACAGCTTTAGCTTCAGATTGTTTGATTTAGTGGTAGATAGTTGTTGTTGTTAATCATTATAATGACTTATGTACATAAAGATCATATAAACAGATATTCAGTTAATTATTTTGTTTATAAGTACATTAGTAAATCTGGGTACATCTAGACCACATGGGCTGACAAGTCACTCGCAATTCTTAAACATGAACAAGTGGCAAAAAGAAAATGTGAAAAAGATAAGTAGTTAGTAGGATGGGGAAAAAGAAGCTAATATGATAATTAGTTATACTTGTATGTACATCTCTTTTTAAGACCCAACAATATATACAAGTCAAATTAAATCTCACTATATGTACAACAGTGATTTCCTTTTTTCATACAATTGACAAATAAAACTAGAGGTTCTTTGAGTTTTTACAGATGAAATGACAAATTCCCATTGTTCAGCCAAACTAAGTGAGCAAATAATGAGCCATTCATATCAATCAAAAAATAAATCCTCAGGTAATCAAAGAGGGAAGAAACCCTAATCTTAGCTGACAAAAAAGATAGATGTTTCCTATTTCTGTACATATGAATCTGCACTAAACTGTTTCTTAAGTATCTTTTATGTTCTTAATTTGGGAAGATTTTTAATGATAGTTTTCCAGGTTTGACATTATTTTTCATACAAACACGCCCAGGCAGTTTCTGTAAAAACATATTAATTGATTGACATATACATGTTCCCTGTCTAACAGTCCCAACAATTGTTCAATCTCAGATGCCCAACCACTGCTCCCTGTCCAAACAAAAAACTTTCTTAGTAATCCTAGCATCTTTTTAAACAAATAACATTGTTCCAATATCTGATCATAATTGCCTTCTCCTTTGACTACCTGTCCATCCCATGTCCCCCATGTTTTCGCTTCAGTAATCTAAGATAGGTGGGTGGGTGGGTGGTTAGGGCTTTACGTCCTGTATTTCTGCACCAATTGGGCTAATTAGGACAGGCAGAGACCATGGCAATGAGACGAAGGAGGAAACAGCCATCCAACTTAGGCTTGACCGGGAATCGAACCCGGGACCCAGCGGTTGGAGCTAGGCCCCCGCCCTAATCTAAGATAGGACAAATATAGCCCCAAACGTGACTCGGGATGTGCTTCGATGGCAGAATCTGGGTAACGTCTGGGATTAGGACAAATACATGTTTTTTAAAGTCTTGTGGGGAACCCATGGCCCTACCTCTTGCTCCCACCAGAACTTCCCAAGTCAATTGGAAATCTAAATTATCATGCAGCACAAGACTAAGGTATTTATCTGCAACTTTAAAATGCTGGTTACTAATAAAGTGCTGAAAATCGGTTGCAAAATGATTTTTTACCATAATGGGCAACATGTGATTTAGAGTTATTAAATTTTATTTGCCTTCTGTGTCCCCATAGAGAAACTGTGTCAAGTATTTTTTGGAGTTCAGACTACATCATCAGCATAATATAATAAAATACTAAGTTTCATTTCGCCTATAAGAATTCCCAATTCTAAGCTCTTAACATCTTGTACCATGTCATTAATAAATTCCAAACAAAGTGGGTGATAAAATATCACCTTGACGAACAACCATCTCAACATCGAACCAATCTGTTAGGCTTCCATTAATATTTATACATGACACATTTGAATTGAATTTATTCAATTTCGGCAATATATTACAATTAACTTTGCAATACAAAGTTACAATAAAACAATACAATATATAAAAAATATAAATATATTATGTAAATTGCCTGGGTCCATACATAAAAGCAATGCTTGAAGGCCCTGAGAAAGTACGATGATGAGAATCGATGAAGATGAGGATGACTTTTTTTATTTTTTTTTATGTCAACAGTTGCAATATATGTCATTACGAATATCAATAGGAAATTAATTCTAAGTTTGTAAAGAAAGAGAATTTGACAAATAATTAATAATTGGATGTATTTACCTATTGCATACGTAACAGTTTACTACATTACAATTATCCTGATATTGAGAAACGTAGAATTTCTTTAGCTGTTTGGAAAAACGAAGATTGTTATCCAAATTGTACCAACACTATTATTCAGTAATCTCTTATCTAATTTCAATTTTTATAGGGAAAATATGTATATCATGTAAATGGCGTGTATGTCTATTGTCCTTTTAAAACTGCAGCTTTTGTCAATAGCTGTAATCTATGGTGATTTGGTAGTATGCCTTTCAGTTTTTATGATACTGTTTATAACATTTTAGCTTGTAGCAATCACTTATTTTGAGAATTTGTGAAGTTTTCAGTTGGGGTTCGGTGTGGTTATTATATTTTTCCTTGTTAATGGTTCTAATTGCTCGTTTATGGAGTATGTTTAATCTCTTTAGTGCACTGTTTGGTAAGTTAGCCCAGGCAGTGATAGCATATGTTAGATAAGGTTCTATGAGCGCATTATAGATAGTTTTTAGTGATTGTTTGGGTAAATTATGATAGTATCTGGGAAACTTTCTTGCATTTATCATGAATGTGTTAAGTCCAGGTTAATTCATCTTGTAGAGTTACTCCAAGAAATTTAATCTGTTTCGTTTTTTCAATCTGTATATTAGTTACAAGAATTTTCTGTATAGATACTTCTCAAGTTTTCATAAAATTTGCCATTAACTCCAATAATCTAAAAAAAAAACCAGTAAGTCACGGTTTACCTTGTCAAAGGCCTTCTCATACTGATCGCTTAATATTGGTTGTACTGTACACTAAAGCCTCATCTTATAATTACCTCATCCACAAGGCTACATCTCAATTAAGACCAGCAATCTCTAAGTTTGTCTTTCTTTGTAAACATCTCGCTATGGAGGACACATTTAAAAGTCTGCATATCTAACCAATTAATTATGATAATGTAAACTCTAGCTCCGAGATAATTGCACCAACCAGCATTTGCATTATGCACTAGCATCTGTGCATGTTAAAATTGCATGTTTAAATTTAATGATGCCGTAATTTGAGAAGGGAAAAAATACAAATGCAGAGACACCAAAAAAGAAAGCCTGTCACCTTTGTGGCCGTCATTTGATTATTCAAGCGAATTAACCAAAATTTTTAAATTATGCAGTTTCTGGAATATCGAATCAGCAATACAATTTCCCCATTTCGTGCCACACCAAATTAGGTATGAATACTCCCCGGTCCTGAATTGTATTACACAGTATGATATTTTATTACGGTTGATTATTCATTTGAAACTGGTATTTTTGGTCACTTTTGCAGGTGCATGTATCATCAAAAACAGTTTTTAAAAAGGTGGTATAGCCAAGACAATTTAAGTAATAGTATACTTTATTAAAAGGTCGTTACATATTACATCACCAATCGAAGGAAGGAAGGAAGGCAGGAAGGAAGGCAGGCAGGCAGGAAGGAAGGAAGGAAGGAAGGAACATCAACATGTTACACAAGTTTCAAAAATATTCTTAATTCCATAGACCAGTTGTTAGTGCAAAGGCATTTTGATTAATCTATTTCACAACTTAAACATATATGTACCTTGTTACACTGGGTGATACCCACCACATATCCAATAATGTTACAATCGCGGAGCCATTACACTTGCACGTTAAATAACAGTTGATCTTGTATGGATGATACAGATGTCTTTAATCAAGGGGTTCAAAGGGAGTGGGGGGGGGGGGGGGGGGGGTCAGAACCCTTTACCAACGAGAAGCCTTTCTACACAATTAAAGTAGAAGACCTAGCATGATTCTCCATATGAGATTTTGTTTTATTGAGGGTCAGTCCTTATCATGTACTATTTTAAAACTGTACAATTCACAACAGGCCAATGTATAATTTTCTAAATAAGTGAAGAAGATTCTAAATAAATACAGATGTACAATGAAGCTGGTGGCACCGTTTGCATCATGGACCTATAATCTTTTAATCAGTTCCAGTTGATTCCTAAGTGCATGAGTGGTGGTGGTGTTGGATTAGGGCTTTACGTCCTGTATTTCTGCACCTGATGGGCTAATTAGGACAGGTAGGGACCAGGGCAATGAGACGAAGGATGAAACAGCCATCCAACATAGGCTCGACCGGGTATTGAACCCGGGACCCAGTGGTTGGAAGCCCAGTGCACTACCACTGAGCTAGGCTAAGCACCCCTCCTCAGTGTAAGACAATCAGATGACAGGTATAAACAGGGCTAACATGACTCCATGTCGCTTCCCTGGAATTAAGAATGCTTTTGTTGGGAACAGAACCCACCGCATTTTTGCTACCTGTCAATCACCTCAACCGCTAGACATGGCAACCGCCCAACAAAAAAGCTCCTTGTTAAGATTCATTATGCCAATCTGGAGAATGAAGAAGCTGATGAAGACAAACTGTCAAACTTTTTGCTTTATCTTGACAGATCTGCCAAGCAGTGTCTCGCATTTCAGAATAATTTTTTCTTACATTTCAATGCAGGCCTCCTTTGTTCCACAAAATGAAATGTTCCTGTTTTCCTAAAATTTCCATCCACAATGCTGCATTATGGGGACATTTGTGACAAAGTTGGTGGACGGTTAAAACTAAAGAGATTCTGGAAATTTCAGAAGTTTCTATTAGTCGGGCCAAAAAGTTTACCTGAATCTGATGGTTTTTCTGTATTCTATATATGATTTTTTTTTTAACTTTCTTTTCTCATTTCTATTATTTTATTGACATTTCATCTGTGCCATGTTGGACCCGGCTGTATTGCCACATTCGTATAAATACCCCATGAAATAGTTCCCATGCTACTTTCCATTTACAACCTCGTGAATTTGATACGAAAAGTCAAAGCAAGTTCTGTTCATGCAATAAAACAATTATACGCTGTTTTGTGTTCGTATTTGCTTTATTTGAACCGATTCCATGAAGCTCTGGATGGCTTTTCACCCTTTTAAAACAAACGCAAATAAACATTATATAGTCTTTATTAAAGAAACCATAATGGTACAGTTTTGAAACATCTAATTCCAGAGAATCATCAGACAATGAAACTCAATGGGAAAAGTTACAGAAATCTTTTGTCAGCAGAGGTCAACCCTGGGGTAAAACAGACCATTTGGGGTCCATTATTCATAAGACGGCGAGCTTGACAAGACTGGATTGATGACAGCATACTTGAAGCATTTCCCTCAGGTGCTCCAAGCATTTCTTGGGTAGTGGATTGTTTTCTTGGTGAATTGGATTGGTAGATTAATTGCTCATGGTCAAATAATTCTCATAAATTTTTCATTTCTACGAGGGCACAGTAAATATAACCATGCATTTCATTGTAAATTCATGAGCACAATACTCTAATATGCCTATGCATAGAAAAGCCCTTTGAATAGCTATGATTGTTTTAGCAAACAAAAATGTGTCGAGAATATAGGATGTAGTGAAAGGCCGCTTCATGAGTGAAGTGATTTGAGATATTGACTTGCTAATGCAATGCTTAGTACCTGGAGGCGTAGTAAAAGTTATAAAAAAAATATTTGGGCATTTTTAGTGGAGCACTTTGGTGCCTCCTAGTGGGTAGCTTTATCTCTTACAGCAGGGTGCTGTAATTGCTGCTGTAAAGCGTTGTAATTGGGAGCAACTGCAGAGCTCCTGGCCTCAAAATCAATTCCCCTGCTTCACTGCAATTCCTGTTTCTTTCACTTTGTGATGGCGAAGACTTCGTGAGCTCCATTGCGAGACTGTTTACCACACTCTGCACCAAACGGATGGCCGTTCCCACACATTACATGCAGCTAAACCTCCTTTAAAATGTATATAAGTTAAAAACAAAATCTCCCATCAATAATGCATTAGGTGGAAGTGCAAGTTGACAGAACAGTGAGCCTTTGAAATAACCACTTATATTGTCCTTGCGCTATGAAAATTAGAGAATAAACAAAAGCTTTGAGACTTCCCTGCAAGGACTTGCAACATACAAGGTCTAGTAATACGTGACTAATGGTAATCTCAAAATGCCATAAAGATTAACACCCCATTCTGGTTGTAAAATGAACCATATTACACTCCAAATTCCTGTAGTAAAATGAACCATATTACACTCCAAATTCCTGTAGTAAAATGAACCATATTACCTCGAGTAATGAGATCATGCCTAGATGTCATGAAGGGCTTCATTGCATCCTGGTAGAGGTCATGTTTACCTAGGTAACCTAGAGGTGAATATTAATGTCTCAATGCTACTGTTCTGAAGCTTGGCCAGCTTATATGACTAGCTGCCAGTGGCAAACGTAATGATGAGATAGTAAGGCCTTGAGTCCACACCACGTTGCATATTTACCCCATGGGTGGGGTTTTTACTTCTAAATGGTTATCTAGATAGTGCATACATTGTGCACTTTCTGGTACAACCATCTTGGACCCATACGGCTGGGCTCTGCAGAATATGTCCAAGAAACGGAGATGTCCAGCTTGAGTGGAGTGAGTGACCGCTCGACTCATCTCTAATTCATTCTACTTCCAAAAGTAGATGTGTCTGGCCAGGAGATGGGTGCTACTGAATAAAACAAGTGAGCTATTATTCTTCTTCCATTGGCTATATTGTCACCTTTTTGTTTAGACCATCTTCTGTCCTTTCTCTGTGAAGTTTTTAAGCTGACAATGTTCATGCATTCTCAGATCACACTTCTAGGATATCAGCTTATAACCATAAAGGACCTATACCCAAAAGACACAGATATTGCCAGAAAGAAACCTAACCAAACTACACTGTAAAAATGACATTGATCATGTTTGATCCTATTTCATACAATACTTTAAAACAGCTGTCTATAAACTAGGAAGAAAGCTATTTTGTTTAATATTTGCATAGTTGACAGATATACTTTCATATGGTCAAAGTTCTTGCACTTTACCGGTTAAATAATGGATGGCACTGCTACATTTGGCTGGCATTCTTATGCTAAATCAGTTTGAAGGACTGCCATTGGGAGGGTGACCTCAGCTGCTTTATTTGCTTTGCAAGAATGCCAATGCAGTCTGCACAATGGTTTACAAATGAGCATGGAATTTGGGGAACAAACAAAACTGTCTTGTTTAAATGACAGGCCGGTCCCAACGGGTCCTCTCCAATGACAATTATTGAATTACGTGAAGAGCATGTGATTCGGCAGGCCCACCCATCTTTTCACAGCCAAACTCACCCTTAATCAAATTCCTACACGACATACAAAAGACAGTTTTCCTCCACACTTTAGCTCCACTATAAGTCAGCACCATACTCTCTGCTCTTAAACTAACGCAACTAAATTAGCTTATCAATCATGAAGTCAAAAAGTATCAGAATGCATATCACGTTAAGTTAACAATCACTGAAAATGTAAGCATTAATTACAAGCTTTTGAAACAATGGAGGATTTGTCAGGCTATAAGACATTGTTTGCAGTTAAGTAAGGAAATATTTGTAGTGCATGAGTTTACAGCCAATTTAATAGACTTGGAATCAAAGTTTATGAAAATGGAAAACTAAACGCCAGGGGAAGTCATGTGAGTCCTGCCAGTCTGGACTCTCTTTGGTTGTGGGACTCTGCCTTTTAACTAATGGTAATCCTGGATTAATGTATGGAGTCCCCTGGAATTTAGTATTTAAGTCGATGAGATTGTTTCCAAGTCTATGAAATTGACTGTAAAAACAACCAAAAGGTCGTTTTTCAAATTGTTAACTCTGTGAAGCCGAACTCATAGACTTGGAAACTGAACTCCAGGGCACGTCATGTGAATGCTGGACTTTCATTGGCTATGGGAATGCCCTAACCAGTGAGAGTCCTCGATTCACATGACGTCATCTTCTTCTTTACTAAATGTATTTTTAGTTAATTTGTAAAAGAGCATATTAAAAAGAGCTTAAATTTCTCAAAATGTTTTTATTGTGATAAATATGTTGTAATAAATAACAAAATAAAGCTGGCGTTTTGTTTCCAAGTCAATGAAATGTGCTGCAATCTAAAATGCCCAAAGCAGAAACAGAGTTGTAGTTTTAAATATTTTTATATTTTTGGGAGGGACAATCTCCCAGATACACAGCATAAATATCACTAATAATCACTGAGCAATTTGTTCACTGATGTGTACACTGAGGGAAAAATATCCCATCTAAAGCTGAATTTTACCAATTACTTTACAGTGACAAAACGTATCACATTGCAACACAAATTCCATGGCCATCCAATATATTGCTGTCAGGCGTTTTCCCATTTCCTACCCTTATGTAATTTGTAATTCAGCATTTTAGAATTCCCATATGAGCTGAAAAAATAACAGACATGAAACTGTTGCTGTTCTCATGACATGGTTTCTGTAACACTCATTTTTAGATGGATTGGCTGCGTTAATGCGTTTTATTGTCATTAAGAGAAAATGTTTCCATGCAAATGTATCGAATTCAGTCTGGCTGGCACCTTCTCCATTCGCAATATTTCATCTGGCTTGCACTCTGAATGTAGCAACATGTTATAAGTGCATCTTCATTTCTCAAAATTCAAATGCAATAGCATAATGCATTTTACATCATTATTATGTGTTGCGTGTGTCTTATCGCCGGCTAGCATGTGATACCCTGAGGGGTGGGGCATAGGTCTCTATGAGTCTACATTTAAGCTATAATGCACAATCCATTCTTTTTAAATTCCCTTAAGCTTTTAAATTGGGAACCGTTTGTGCGAATTTAGTGTTATATTCTTTCCGCGAGTTTGACATGTTTTATAGATATATATTAATTACCATACCAGGACTTATGTTGCAAAGCCCTTTTCCCCCTCCCCAATGACTGGTTAGTCCCTCTTCCTAGAACATCTGGTATCATTTTCCTTGTCTCTATTGTCTACATCCCAGTTATACTAATTGAAGTTTGAAAAAGCTGAGCAGCTTTTTTATCATTTCACTGCGACGCAATACATTGTCAAAAGAATAACCAAACTGCATATCATTTCAGAAATCAGCTTGATAGACTGTTAACCTTTAGCTGGATCTTCATTAAAAAACATCAGGCTCCGGTGTCATTGCAAAAAAATATGAGCTGCACACGAAGGTCCCCTCACCCAATGGTGCTTGGTAAAATATGCAGAAGTGCAGAAAATCGTCCATTGCACAACAAATGCTTGGAGCACCTGAGGGAAATGAGTCAAGCATTCTGCCAGCACTCCCATCTTGTCAAGCTCGCAATCTTATGAATAATGGACCCCAAGAGTTGCAGAGGTGCCCCGGGGCCTGGTTCTTTTTGACAGAACAGCCAAAGGTTTTCCCATTACTGTTTCGCTTTCATGCACAATGCAGTTGTACCTTGCTGAAAGTAAAATGTGATTTGCCATCACGATTTCCCCCTAATGTACAACTTGTCCCAAGAATTCCTAACGAATGAACTACAGAGAAGTTTCGTAGAAAACCAGAAAAGTGTGTACTGTAGAACTTTAGTAGGGTAGCCAACATTTGCTTAGGGTGACTGATAATTCAATGAAGTACATACACTCTACAGTTTGGTAATAACACTATCCACTATCAACCATTCAACATAACAATTACAAGAAGACCTCGATACAAAGACTAATTCAGAGTTCAGCCACAAATAAGGTAATTAAAGAAACTAAGCTAATTAATACTAACTATACCAATTTATACCATTATACAGTTTATCATCATAAGTGTGCCTATATAATAGTATATATACAAATTTATACCATAAGTTATACAAAATTTTGATGAGGATAGAAAAAAATTACTATCAATGATGGTCATATTCCTTGATAAAGGGTATTCTTAATTTAAAAGTGGGTCTTTGAAAATTGAGGAAAATAGCATGACAGAAAAGTATTGAAGATGAGCAAGGTTTTCTGATGGATTTATTTTGCTCACACTTTAATCACTTTTTGAGCTTATCAAAAATCGCGTTGTATTAAAACACCATGAAATATTGAAGAATTCCTTCAATAAACAAGTTTGTGGAGATTACTCATAATGATGTTAATTTCCTGTGGGGTGAGTTTTATGTTGTTTAACATTTCAAAAACAGATCAAAGACTCGGTTTTCTGATTGAACCGAAATCATGGCCATTAGCTGGCTGACACGAGGAGCGTATGAAGTGTTAGCTCTGCCCCACAGACTCTTCTCAATTTGTCCAACAACACATTCACATAAGAGTTAGAGGATTATCAACAATTTCATTGTTTGATGCAGAGATTGATGATGAAGGACAAGGAAGGTGATTATCTCCATAAGATGAAGTAAATAGGATTGATAGTCAGATCAGCACTCCATAAATCCAGATGAGTGTCTGAGGCAGTTCATTAATTTGACAGTTTGCAAACTCTGCAGCGAGACACCAATGAAGCCTCGCTTTCTTACTCTAAATCGACCAGCCCAAGCAAATTATATCCATGATAGTTGACATAACTTGCGTTAAGGAAAGAAATAGATGCTTTATTTACTTCATTTTTAGATAATCTAAGCCAAATTTACGACAGTGACATCTTGTCACTGAAGCATTTAAATATGGTTGATTTATAGCTTGCATTTCTAAAGATAAAATGGGTATTAATGTCAGTTTACATTAGATGCTTAAGCACATCCATTGCTCAAATAAATTGCTGTTGGTGTAAACTTGCCTTTTGTGGAAATGGCTTGCTGCGGTCTTAGCAACCAGCTATTTCTGAGTGCGACTGAACCATGTGTTGTAGATGTAGCGCAGTAGGTCAAACCAATGGTTTTTGTTTCTAAGCTTCAATTTACCTTCAGGCATGAAAACCAAACATCAATCTATTTTCTGTCGCTTGAAATTGACTTGTGTCAGGAAGATTCATGTAGAAGAATTACAATAAGATTTCATGGCAAACCCATATTTGACTGAGCCAGCACTGCTTTAATGCCATGCTTTCATTTGTCCTGTCATAGTTATCACTGTTCTGTTTGTCTTTGGTTCAATCTGACAAAATTGTTTTCATTCCAATGAAACAGCCTATTCTGCCCACGGCTATAAATTCTCAAAAACTCATTCATTTGGGGAATAAGGCCTGAATAAGACCTGTATATTTATTATATTTTGACACGACCAATTCAATGAAGTGACAAAGGCCCATTCATTCCCAATAACAACCTTTCATTTGCCAATGGTCATTTCGTCTACCTGGTCCACTGGGTCAGAATGGCCAAGTCGCCTGTTTGGTTGCATTTTACGAGTTGTGTCTGCCAACGACCTAACCTGCTGGACTCTGCTATGCGCCCAGTGCAGAATAATTTCCCTGGGCGGTGCTGAATTAAAGCCAGCTGATCTAGGTGCGCTAACTAGTCTACTGGGTCCTATTTGGACACTGCTGGCCTTATCTGCCGACCACAGCCTCTATAATAAAATCCACAGATCACATAGACACTCTCAAAGGCACACACAGACAATCATCAGTGCTCACACGATAGGTCAGGCATCAGCAATTTGTCTGGCTACCTGCTAATCAACTTTTTGTTTACCTCCACTCTCTAGCAACTGATTGTTTTAGGCTACTGAATACGTTTTAATTTGACCAAAAAAATTGTAAAGGTAAGCTATCTGCCATAACATGCTAACACCAGGCTACTGGCAATCAGAGCCATTCATTACAGCATATACATGATTTTGCTTCGAAACTTTTCACTATATTTAAAATAGTTGTGAGAATTCAACTAGCATGCAGTTATGTCCTCATGTGGTTATATTTTGGCAATTGATGTCGTTTTTACCTATTGCATCAGCCTAAACCTTCCCTTTTTGTGAGTTTAGGGTTGGGCTTGAAACTACTAATCATCAAAACCACAATGTCATAAGAGTGCACGTGGAACAAAAAAAAAATCACAATATGATAAAGAGAGTGAACAAGAAATCGCAGTGCTCTTGCCACTCAACAGCCAAGTCAAAAACTTCACATCATAATACAGAATATTTGAACAGAAACTCTGCTTTCGAAATGGTGAGCCTGTTTGCTAAAGCAGTTGCCGAATCAGGTGCTGGCATTGTGTGGCAAAATCAAACCAAATGCACGTCGTGTCCTTGTTTAAAAAGACTAAATCATGTTGTCTCAATTACATTGTTTTTACGCAATTTTATAACATGGTTGCAGTGTTTGTATGACAAAGGCTTCAGTGCATTTGTTCATTTAATAAACAAAATTTTTGAGAATCATCACAAATGCAATCAGAATGCATTACCATCACTTTTGCAGTAAGATGTCAACTGCTTTAACAGACATGTTAGCAAAATGCTGCAATACACGTCAAGATGTTTTTTACAGAATCTAAACAGATTTGCCTGAGGCTGCTGACAACGTGTGCTCAATTTAATCCAACGTCTCCATCTTGGAACCAAACATTCCTGCAGATGCAAAGAAATATTCAGCATTGGGGTTTTTACAGCTGTTTGTCCCTAACATGCAATTTCGTCATAAGAAGCTGTTATGGGCAGGCAGAAAACTCGCAACTGCGTTCTAGAACATTTCTCGGTTAACTTCATAACACGCAGTCTGACACACAGCTTCCTGCCTCAAAACTGGTGAACGAAATTCCACTACAGTCATGGTGGTTTAGAAATGTCTCAGATCCAATGCATTAGCAATGGTAATACATTGCATAAGATGCAGAGAAAATTTCAAAATTTAGATCTACAAAAACCACATCTTCTGTTCTGGGATGTAGAAGGGTGGCGGCTCCTTATCCATCCTAATGTGACAAAAATTATTCAGATTAAGGTATTTAAATGAGAAGTATTTTTGTTGTTGTAATCAAGTTTAAAGCGGCATCTGCTAATCTCCTCATCAAAGTGGAATGTGAGGATAATATGCTTGTTACCATGGTGATTTGTTTTGTCTCCCTACTCTATGCCTTTGATGCTGAGAGGGTGGTTGTCAAAACCTCGTAAGCCGCGAGATTATGCTAATTCTTATACAACTGCCTTTTTGATGCCTCCTCCAAATTTCCCAGAATGCATCACCACACTTCCGGTCGTATTTTATCCTATATTGGAAGGACAACAATTTTTAAATTCTACCTACACAAAAACTCCACTTGAAGGCAGATAGGACAATGACTTCCTTTGTAAACATACTCGTTGTCAACTTATTGAAGTCTTCTGCTCTGTGGAAGACTGCGAGAGCATTCAGCCTCAGGTAGTTAGGACATTTAGTAGTATTTCACAACAGGTTGAATAAATATTATCTGGACAGTACACATGCATAAGTGCCAACTATCACAATTTCATATCATTGAATATGAGTAATTAGGTTTTTTCGGCGATGACTAGGCTTAGTAATTCAGTGATAACATTAAAAATTGTTAAGAAGCAACAGTTGAAATTGCCGATTCACTACATGAAAATGATGATTGGTGAAAAATAACAGCATGTCAAGATTAGTAATAGTGTGTGCACTCATTATTTTTCAATATGAGATAAATTCAGGTGGGTAGGAAAGCTGTATAACTATGTGCACATATAATCCCATGAAAAAATATAAAGACTGCTGCATGGCCCTCATTCTGCGAACTCGGACGCAAATGAGGGCCATGTTTGCTTGGCTAGTTTGAAGGTCCTGGGTTGACTCTTGTTTGGAAGCTAACAGAAGTGTGCTATAGTCTTATTATTTGTGCTTGGTAATTATGACTAAAAGTGAAGGTTTAGTAGTCACCTACTGCCATTTCACAAACTAAACACAAACCTTTTCATTGCCAAACTGCACTCAAATCCACGTTGATGGGTAAGCAGTACAGCTGGTAATTAGTGGAGAGAACAGGGCTATGTCCTGAAGGCTAATCATCCAAATTAAATCATCAGCAGGGCAAGGAGCATGGCGTCTGACTGTCTGACCTGTTGCTAGCCAATGAAATTAGGTTAAAATGATACATTTTGTATACCCTACATGAACCTGTCTCTCAGGATGGTTTTGGAAGACTATAAATCTTATCAGTTAAACATCACAAGAACAATGACCAGTGACCGTTACTGCAACAATCTATCAAGAAATCAAGGCTGGGCAGATGAAGAGTAACAGTTACACAACCGTAGTAGCCAATGATTAGCCAGGCTGGAAAACACTTGATGTATAAGGCAGGCTTTACAACTGTAACCAGGTTAAACACACGAACATTGGTGATCCATCTCCCTGTGTTAGACCAAGCTGCTCTGTCCAATGGCTGTAGTTACCTATAATGCATTGCTTACTAAAGCAAATTTGGCAGTTCCTATAAAAGGCTTTTAGGACAGACAGACAGACTCAGACATAAACACATGCTGAAAGGCCAGGTCAGGGCCATGATTCAAAAATCAATAGTAGTAGAAGTAGCAGTAGTAGTAGTAGTAGTAGTAGCAGTAGTAGTAGTAGCAGTAGTAGTAGTAGTATTAGTAGTAAGTAGTAGTAGTAAGTAGTAGTAGTAAGTAGTAGTAGTAGTAGTAGTAGCAGTAGTAGCAGTAGTAGTAGTAGTAGTAGTAGTAGTAGTAGTAGTAGTAGTAGTAGTAGTAGTAGTAGTAGTAGTAGTAGTATTAGTAGTAGCAGTAATAGTAGCAGTAGTAAGTAGTAGTAGTAAGTAGTATGGAATGACACAGATCTACAGCGTAATAAATAAATAAATATGATGTGTTCAGGTTTTTCCCCTTCAGCATTGAATTGGAAAACCATGGTAAACTGCCAGTCTAGTCCAAGGTCACATGAATCCCAATGCCAGTTTCACATTAGTTTCCCTCCTTCATGTTTTTCAAATTGATTCACGCAGGAAATAATTTCAAGTCTAACAAAGAACTTAATTTTGTCCTCAGTGTTCCGATGTGTCTCAAGGTCACACAACTTGCAAAGCAGACCAGCTAAATAATGTCTAGCAATTTAATTTAGCAGTCGCTGAGCGTCGTAGTTTAGAGAGCCAGGGCAACTAAATTACCTTCTTTGTTTACACAGAATTGAGAAAGGTAAAAATGAGGTTTGAGGCAGTAGCTCATTGATTAGGGCATGGCATTGATTTGTTGAAAGAAAATGAAAAGAAGAGAAGAAGAAAAGAAATCAGCAAATGAATTGAGAAGTGGCACGCATTACAGTGCACAAAAATGACGTGAGGAACCTAATTTATATAAGTGTTCACTCAAGGATGTGGGACAAGTGTTGTTTTTCAAGTTAACCTTCCACCAGTTGTTCCACATAATAAGAAAGAAAGAAAGAAAGAAAGAAAGAAAGACACTGGACTTTGCCAGAAAATAATTACTGCTATACAAGACGGTTGTCAATACCACAATGAATTTAGCGCAGCAGACTGAATCAAGTAAAAGGAGGAACTGAAACTGCAACAGGCTGCAAGATAGATCCTTGTTGCACCCCATCTGTATGCTAAACCACGGAGCTACCCACACGAAGAAGTCTACTATTGATTCCCTCCCTCACTTTCCATTCCCAACGTTACTTAAATTCCAATCATTTCACAGCTGCAAGACATGTGCTGAAGTCCAATCGTTTTATGTGGGGCTGAAAAAGGCTCCCAATGCCCACAAATCAGTCAACACCTACGTACACAAATACACACAATATGTTTGAGGTGGATTGGCAAGTTTTTGATATCAGCAAACTACAGACATGACAACCAACTTTAGTTGAGGACTGAAGATGAACATGAATAAAGCATTCAAGCTTCATCTACAATTGAGTCTTGATTTTTCCACAGAGCATCTGTCTCAGTGGATCAATTGAGGTTTTTCTGGGTCATTTGGATTGTATGATAAAAGCAATATCATGGCCCGTCATAGAATAATTAGTTGACGTCTTCTTTTTTTTATTTTTAGTTCTGCATCTTTTACAGAATCCAGTGGCAGATGTAAAGATGAGACTGCATATACAGGGAATACAGTCGTACTTGGAAATCAAAATATTGCAGTCCCTCCGTCCTTTACGTAATCAATATGAGGAAATGGGTTGTTTAGGTATACCTTCAGGCATACATGCAAAGTGGCATATAACCTATTAAGATATTTACTCATTAAATTTTGAGTTTCACAGGACCTGGTGTCCAGCACATTGCTGCAGCAAAGACCCAGTTGTCTGAATGTTTTATAACACAAGTACTGCTTTGTATCAATTGCGGTTTCCGTGTGCAGTGCATTGCAAGTGCAAAAACTGCACCTGAGCGCGTCACATTGCAGCTCTTTGTGAAGCAACGCCCTCTGGTGCTTATTTAAAAAAGAAACTAGTGCCTCCCTCTGTGAGACAACTTTATGGGAAATTTCCCATGCATGTACCTTATGCTCCCAAAACTAAATAGAACAAATGAGTTGTTATAAATATATATTAATATTCTTTTCATTTGACAAAATTACACAATTGCATACAAAAATGTACATCTAGTCCAAATCCAAGTTGATCATCCATTATAAAAATCAAACTAAGGATATTTTTGTAACTTGTTCTACCACATAAAGGGGATTAGCACTGCAGTATTTTTCACATAGTGCTGGTAGCTTGGATCTGACCCCCATCTCTTCATGCCTGACCTTTCTAGCATTGGAATACCTGAGACTTTTGTGAGCAACAAAGTGGTAAAAAGTGGAGAAATGACACTGAGCCATTCCCAGCCTTTGAGCACAGAGGATGAGGAAACAAATAGTCCAGTCCATAAAAGAATCTCTCCGAAATAATTGGGATGGCGACTGATGCTCCACAGACCACTTTGGATAAACTTTCCCTGAAAATGAAATACAGGCTGCATTAAGAATGCTGTCTGAATAGATATCATATGGGCAGATCTACATAAAATACAGCTTGTATGTACAGCTTAGCCTCTGAAAACTGTTACATATAATTTGTAATTGCTTTCTGCCACTAGCCCTGTGCAAACAAGCGTGCCTTGCGTTGATTCCACTATATCCTCATTTACTAGGACAGATCTCTCAATAAAATATACCAGTATTTAAAACTTATGAGGCAGTTATACTCACAGTGTTATCTGCATTTGCCCTGAAGACTGATTTCTGATAATCTGCAATTGCTTCGAATAGAAATCCAATGGTCCACATTGACCAGCCGATGTAATCCCTTGTGGTCAAAGGTTGGTCTTTCTTTTTATTGTTGACAATTAATGTGGGCATTAGCGTAAACAAAACCCAAAGGCCTACAAAAATACAAAGCAAACAGAGATGTGGGACATATGTCATGAGTATGTAAATCCCAACCTGACAAATCAACTGCAGGGGAGTATGGTAAATCCGATGATTAGGTCAAAATCTATAATCTTAATCAAGCAAAATTACAGCTGTTTAATATAGTGTTTATTTTCTACATTGGTAAGAGAGTTGATTATACAAAATAAGGTATACATTTGTTGGTTGCAACTGGATTGTTTACAGTTCAAATTAAGTGTCAAGATAGGAGTATGCATGTAGAGACATATATTTATACATGTTATACCATGCTTATATAATATTACGTTTGGTTAAATTCTGTTTGGTTAAATTCTGTTTCAAATAGGACATCCTGTGAATTGCCAGTACCCTAACGGAGGGTATTTATTTTCGACCCTTAAATTATAGTTTGTAAAAAAATTGTTAACATTTTAATGTGAGTGTCGAAAATACCCGCCCTGTCGATAATACCCTCCGTTACGGTATATGTTATCACTGTAAAGATAAAACTATAAACACACCTTGCAAAGTCCAAGCTACAAAGAATCTTGATGGACTTGTTTTAATTGCTGCGAATCTCCTGTCTTCGCCATCCTTCATAATTCTAGTGAAGAGATAAGTTCCTAATCTGAAATAAATCAACCAATTATAATATTTAGTTAGGTAAATACATTTGTGAATATATTATCATGCTGTGAAAGTTGTTGTCACAAATAGACAATATCTTTATTCACGAGAAAATCTGACAAACCTGAGTGCCCAAATCATGGCCATGCCAGACTGGATCTTCTGCCTTGCAAAATATGTTTGGCCCCATTCTAAACTCTTGTATGCCAACAATAAGAAGGTGCCTGAACCTGCAAGAAGATATAACATGAATTATATTGCATAATCGCATTTAACGCTATTTCATAACACAACGTGCATCCACCTATATACCTGCCAAATCATAAAATTTCTCAGTTTTCAAGGCTGCTGCAACCATGAAACACCCCCACTGGATGCCGAAATCCAGAGCGGCACTCTTGGCCAAGTTGCTCCCCATGATGCCTGCTGTCATCTGCAACTCTGGGTCACAAAAAAACCGTTAAGTGTCGTCCTGAGATAAGATTAGTCTGTTATACAACTCAGGTAGTTCTACAACAGTAAACAACTATGACCTACTTCTGTGAGTTTACGGCAGGTATGATTGGCTGTTTGGCAAAACTAGGGTGACCCAGTTTATTTTGGCCAATAGGGGAGCGGCTTACATCTCAATGTGGCAAATGACAGACGCTGCACGTGGTTTTGGTTGAGAGATGTGGATTTGGCAGAGTTAGAGCGACATAGGCTAGTTTTACGGACAGTTCGTTGCATTATTCACATAGGATATGAAAAATAATTTATCCTAGAAGTATTCTAACTTGCTTATATCTCCAGGTTATGTTTGATTTCCACAGGAGCACCACAGAAACCGCTAGATATAACCTACATGTTGCATTTGTAGTGTTCTTGTTGTGGTCAAAACAAGCAGTTGTTCTGATGGCATCATAAACAGTTTGAACCAAATATTATTGACTTTACCAAGAGCTAAGCAATGCCATTGTCAACATGACTGAACCAAATGCACATATTTTGTTGATTGAACCATTTTATGGTGGATCTCACAAACAACTTCTAGACCTTTTGTACAATGAATTCCAGTCGAGTTCAGTGAAATTCACTTTGCCAGCCAAAAAGTGGCACTGGAGAGCAAGGACCGCTGCTCTTTATTTCTCAGAAAACATTCCTGCCTCAGATGATTACAGGTATACTGGATCAGATTTCCATTCAAATTTTATAAATGTAACGTTACATATTATACATAATTGATATTGTGGGCTCATTGTATCACGATTTTGATTCCAGGGTACTGTTTTGCAGCTCAGTCTTGAACTTGTCAGAACTGATAGCTCTGAGACCTGATTTGGCAAAACTGAAAAAAGTGGTTTACTTTCATGAGAATCAACTTGTGTATCCTGTCAGGAAACAGCAAGAAAGGGACTTCCAGTATGGCTACAATCAAGTCATTTCAAGGTATAATTAGCCTATTTATTGGTAAATGATTGCACAAAAATTATGAACTATATATACATATATATATATCTTTAATCATACACAAAAGAGGTATACATTGAATTAAAAACAAAATCGAAAAAATATATATATATGTATGTTACGTTAGGTCGGGATAATTTTAATTATTCAATATTTTTGGAATAAAAATATGCTATTTTTTCCAGTATGGTGGCAGATGTCGTTCTGTTTAACTCCAAGTACAACATGGAATCTTTCCTATCCTCCATTTCAACATTCACGAAACTCATACCTGACCACAGACCTAAGAATCTGAGGACCAAAATTGAGCCTAAATGTCAGGTTCTCTTCTTTCCAATTGATTTTCCTGCAAATGACAATGTTTTGAAGGACAAAAATGAAAATGGTGACACTCCACTTCTGCACATAGTTTGGCCTCATAGGTGGTGTGTATATATGATATCATCAAAACTGTCTTTTATTCCATGGTGTTATATATTCTTTGATCAATATCTTCATATAAATTAACCAAATTTTGGTTTTAGGGAACATGACAAAGACCCTGAATTATTCTTCAACACCCTCATTCAACTCTCTGATGAAGGTTTACAGTTTGAGGTGTCTGTTCTTGGAGAATCATTTTCTGAAGTGCCTGGTAAGTATCATAATAAGGATATTGCTTTATGAACAGCACTAAAATTTAGCCATTTATCTACTGAGTTTTTTAATCTCGCAGCTTAAGACAAGATGAAATACTTAAGTGACTACCTCTTTTTTATGTCTGTTTGCAGAAATATTTGAGGAAGCCAAAAGTAAATTATCTAATCATATAAAAAACTGGGGTTACCAATCCAGCAAGTCTGATTATTATGCAGTATTACAAGATGCCGATGTAGTGGTATCTACTGCAAAGCATGAGTTTTTTGGAGTTGCAATGTAAGTTTTGTTTTCTTATACTTATGAAACATGTATTATGGAATTATCAATGTAATGTCATAGATATAAAGATGATTGTGTTATTTGCAATTCAATGATCTGATTTAATTTATGTTTGCTTTATACAGGCTTGAAGCAGTACATTTTGGTTGCTATCCTCTGTGTCCGAAACAGTTAGTTTACCCTGAAATTTTTCCAGGTCAGTGGCAGTATGTACAAATCTTTTAAGACAAAAATCAATGTTTTGCCTTGCACTAATTTTAGATTAATTGATTTTCCCTTGCAGATGAACATTTATACAACACACCAAACCAACTTGTGAAAACATTGAGGCAGTGGTGCAAACATCCTTCTATAGTAAGAAAAAAGTCCTTAAATGTAAGCATAATCCTAGTACTGTTGAAATTTTAAAAGGATTATTTAAATTTAAAAAAAAAAAGTAAATATATGAAATATATGTTGTTTATATTATATTTTTTCAGGTGTGCCCAAGTAAATTTTGTAGCTGGGATGTTCTCAGGCCTTCTTACAAGAGCATATTTGAAGTATCTTGAAAAAGCTGTTATTTATTATTTTTTCGATCTGTAAATCTAAAATAACACAATAGCTGTTTAATTTCTGATAGAGTTTTCAATAAAAACTAACATGAACCCCAATGCCTGTTTGTTATTTTGAGCGCTAGGTGGCAACACTATCAATTCATACATGGGTGACATCTGCTGGGTGGAGTGGTAACAAGCCTTTAATGAGGATCTGTTGGCATTGTCTGTTGTTTTTTAGATAGGCATATATATGCTTTAATTTACTCTTAGTGTGACTAAAAGGCTTTTTTAAGTTAGTGTGATTCACTCTATTTGTTTCTGTCGTACATTCAAATGCAGAAAAAAAAATTTTCCTTTCAAGAATCTGCCTTGAGAGGCAATGTGTGTTTACATTGGATTCCATCATGGCTTCACAAGAGCTGAGTAGTATTTTGATAGATCTGCAAAAACATTTGAAAACAGCCAATGTCCAAGTTGCAAATCTCTCCACAATTGCACAGAAAGGAGATGACAAGGTAAACTGAGTTTACAAACAAAACTTGAGAAGGAGTCATGGAGTAAAGATTGAATGATTGCCACTACATATTGTATTGGCAATGCAATGGTGTTTGTAAGATTATCCATACTATTTATTTTTAGAATCTCTGAATTTAACTATGTTGAAACTAAAAGTCATTGGATCATGCAAACTAAAGTAGACCTTATTTATCATTAATTGCAATTCTATAGATTGTGGTGAATAATGTCACTGATTGTCGGTGGGATGAATTCCATGTAAAGACTAAGAGCCTGATAGATCTGTGTGGGTCTTTTATTGTTCTGTATTGTTACTATAAGCATATGATAAATCAAAGGTCAGTTAAATAACTTCGTATTTTTTGTTTGTGCATTACACAGGAGCTAAAGGTAAGTGGTCACTTGTGAATACACTTTCATATTTTCACTTGGATCACATAGTGCAATGTACTAATGCTTGTATCGATAAAAAATATATCATATTTTTCTAACGTAAAACACGATAGATTACTTTAGTTTATCATATTTCCTTTGAGTGCACTATGTCATGTATATCTCACAATGCTATCTGAAATTTTTAAACTTGACCTCAGACATTTTGTGAAATGTCAGACATTCTTGTGAAATGTCCTTGCTCATTTCAGTTGGTCGAAAAGTTTCTTGGAGAATCTACTTTTGTGAAGAGTGGTGATAGCCTAGATATTGCTACATCTAGTCATAAAGTTTTGGCTAGTCAGTTTTACATAGGTAATTAATTTTTGTTCATTTATAATCATAGTTTCTAAGGGAAAAATGTTTTGAATTCTTCATATTGATATTCATATTTTTCATTTTAACTTCAGCTTGCTTTTGGGGATTTAGAGATATTGTGAAAAGAATCCTTGATTTGACAGACAACTCAGAGATTGGTAAGTGTGCCCTAAATTTTAATAATCTGCTTAATTTCAATCCATAATTAAATATTTTAAAAAATTGCTTACTTATTTTTTTTAAATTGCTAAATTAGTTGAACATATTCTTGCAGAATTCAACATAAATGCTCAAAATGATGAGACTTTGTGGACTCCGCTGCATGCAGCAACATTTCAAGAACATGGTCCCGTAAGACTCTGATGAAGTTCTAATTGTTTGAAACTGTGAAATGCATTTATTAAATATGATTATAGCGAGAATTATGAATTATATTTGGCTATACATGTATTTTTCTAATTGTTTGAAACTGTGAAATGCATTTATTAAATATGATTATAGCGAGAATTATGAATTATATTTGGCTATACATGTATATTGTTTTTTAGGTGCTTATGTTGTTGCTGAGTAAAGGTGGTAATCCAGAATTAAGAGATTCAGAGGGCAGGTAAAATTGGATATTTTGAGTTGATTCAGAATAACTATCAACATGATGAGTTTAATGCTTCTGATCATTATTTAAGCTAAATATACATTTCCAGGACATCGATAGATTTTGCTTCGGCATCAGGCAAAGTGTGGGGTCATTTTGCTGCTCAGGGTTACAGAAAAACTCCTAAAGGCGATCTTATTGAAATGGGCATAATTAAAAAGGTATGTCAATATTAAGAAATTTAATCAATCACATAACACGTTCAAGTGTTATCCTGTTTGGCATTAGTTTTGTGATGTATTTATTTTCTCTTTCAGCTGGAAGTTCCAGATAATAACATGGGTGGAATTTCCCCAAGATCTCCAAGGGACCCAGTCAGAGAACCTGGAAAAGGCATCACTATGGTAAGAGATGCATTTTTGTCAAACTGTTAGATTTTTAAACAAATAAGCATTATTGTCAATAATCGGCAGTATTCAATTTACTGATATCAACAAACTTCATTTTAAAACTTGCTATGTTGTCATATTTCAGGCTGCCTATTCCAGACCCGAGGCTGCCTATGCAGTCGACAGTGATCCGTTCAACCAAGCTCTGGCCGGTGGAGATGTTTTAGCCAATGATGCTGATGAACAGAGACAGAACGCAACACCCCAGTTTGTTGCATACAAATGAGATCAATGTCAAAGTTATGTTTTACTGTACTGATCTTTTACTATTGGGCTGCGACACAACTTTTGTTGTTATCTACAAAGAAAGGAATCTGTGTTTAATAGAACTTATGTTAAATACTCAAAAGTAGTTTTATTTAAGCTCTGAAAACTTCCTAGTAAGCCCATTTTAATGTTATTTGTTATCTCACATTTGTGTATTGCTTGTTGATTTTTGACTGTTGGTCACAAGACTTGCTTATTTGTGCTTTTACACCAGAGGGCAGCAGCTACTATAGTTCGTGATGACAAAAGGTATCAGATTGGGTGGGACCTCACTTCTGGGAGCCTATGGGTCTTGGGGTGCTAGACTTGTAACCCCCTACTCCATGAGTAATGCAAATTATTACTCAGTTATGCTAATTAATGGCCTCACTTTGTCATCACTGAGGCATATTATAATTGACAGAGTTCAAGATGTGTTGTCTAATGTTACCAGTTGATACACTGAATGTTAATGATTGGCAAATTCAACATACTCTGATTTTGTGATAGTTCTTACTCAAAAAAGTATATTCAAGTTTTTAAGGCTTTGCTGGCAAAGTTGTGATCATTTTAATTACAGGAATTTTCCTTAGCTCCGTCCATCACACATACTCAAAGATTCTTTAAAAAAAAAAAAGAAAATAATGTGCTTGATCTCATGGGAAACAATATTCCCTACTTTGTTACTTATAAACACTGCAGTCTGAAAAAGAAAGCTGTGAGATCAATGTTTTGTTATGTTGTCAGTCACATTATTGTAATAAAATCATTTATCAGCATCAAAAGCTTTTCTCGTTCACTATAATTAGGAAACATTTTTGGTCCCCTTAACAAGCCGATGAGGTAAATATATAGACAAGATGATGAATTCTCTAGCATAGAGAAAGAGATATTTAGATACTTTATTTTCATCGAAATTTAAACATACATGGTCATTATGACACAAATATTTCGATGAGGGGGATGCACAAGAGTTTCGTGGAAACTATGTTTAATTGTGCATCCCCGCAATATTATTATACTAAATAATTAACAAAAGTTATATATAATAATAAAAAAAATAAAAAAATCTAAATATAATTTATTACATGTAAATTTCAAAAAGACATAAATGATATAAAGAGAAGAAGAACCTGCTGTCAGTTCTGCTTAGCAGACTGTTGTTCCTAAAAGACCAAGCAAAAGCTCTTATATTATTTTTTTATTTTTTAATTAAGAAAAAGATTATATCTTGTCTTGCTTGAAAAAATAAATAAAAATCTGCACTGTCGAATTATGTCGACCATGGATATAGTTCACTCCGGGTACTCAATGTTCTCATAATTAAATAACACAAATTGGTTGCTTCAATTGTTACTTTTCTTATATTCAGTGATGTCCTACGGAGGGGTAGTGGACCCCTTAAGTGCAATGGGAGAAAAAGTTAAATGTTAGCAGGAGTGAGGCTCAGTGTTGACTGGTCCCTCTATTGTCTCAGCCAGGCCAATAACAATAGGTAGTGCATCTGTCACTGTACCAGACTAAACAGAAGGACCCCCTAGGATCCAGAGATCAAGAAAATGAGGGGGTGTGCTATTTTTATCTTAAAATGGACCCTCACATGTTGCAGATACAGGCACTAGACCAGGTCCTTAGGTCTAGTCTGATATAGGATTTATATCATTTAATTAGTATTAATTTAATTACCTACACTCAATTAGACCTACAGATCTTTTATGAAATAAATTAAATTGACGCAGAACGTTGTCAAATGCGTGTTTGACATGAGCCGTGGTCCAGATATGAGATTATCCTTTAATTTCTAGATTTATAATAAACTCAGCTTCTAAAAGAACGATTGCCCGCCTCATTAGACCAATAACAATTACCGTCTGATCTTTGAACAATTGGTTGCGTGCAAAATCTCAGGTGGTTATGTAATCGTGCAATTAACAAGGTAAAGTCAGACAGTACAAGTCTTCAATTTTTGGATTATGAAATGAAGTGATCGAGAAGTTCCAAGGGCATTAATCATGCTGTGACGTCACGAACTCTTGAGTCACTGAGGTGAAGTCATGCACGTGTCACGGAAGTGTGTCATGCACGTGCTTTGATCTCCGAACGTTACAAGACCTCTGAACTCCTGACATATTCCACTTTGTAAAATAAAATTATGATCCAATTGTCACTTACAACGATGGACACTTTGAACAATGTTTTTAGCAGAGTGGAAATGTTCATTGTTCAGTGAAAAATTAAATGTAGTCTATTGCCCCAAGTTGGTACATGGTCCATGAAGAACTTTGTTCTTTTACCCATGATAGGCATAGATCTATAGCCTCCCATGCACCTTATCCAATGCTTTAAAATAAGAAAGACATTAATATTAATGCAGCACCTTGGATCATTTTACTCTCCACGTGACACAGTTAAGTGATGTGGTGATTTTAATGTCATAACATTCCTGGCATTCTGTTGACCAGTATATCCCGCATAATTTCGTCTTGCAACTTAATGTCAAAGCCGCAACGGTTCGGCGATCAATTTGGCCAATAGGCTACTTAGATTTTACTTCAGCGACACCTGAACTAATTTCACTAAGATTTTACCTAGGTCCTATGCAGGATATAATTCACATACAAATGCCCTAGACCTGTACATGTATTTATATTTGTTACTTAGTACTGTACCCTGCAGACGAAACAACATAAAAGCCTTCACTGGTCGATTTTAGGTCTATGTGGTACAGTCTTATAAATGTACCTACCTCCTACATACCCTACCTCCCTTTTTTCACCCATCTCACACCCCTATGTACCCTTCAGAGCCTGACATGGACATTTGGCGCCTTTGAACCCCGTAATGGCCAATCACCCTCGCCCTGTCACCGACCTTTTGTCCGCAAAATGACTACCTATTGTCCTGGCTATTGTCCTGTCCATAACTGTCTTTTGTCCTTCGACACTAGACGTCGCTTTGTTCCAGGATCAAAGGTCTCTGGTCACTACTATAGCCCAATATAATTATATTATCCAGGAAAATTGTTTTGGCCATAAGGAATTATGTTTAATAATTTCTTGACAAAGTATTGTCCAAGTCCAAGTTGGTTAGTTGTTAAGTGTGATTAATCATAGCCTTTAAAGTCGGTTAAAATCCAACAATTGATTACTTTTAAATTCGTTGCTTGACTGGTCAACATTGTCGTCAACAAGTCAAGGATATACTGTACGTCAGTATGAAAAGGAATGGTGACATAGAGCAGCCCGTAGGTACTCCAGTTGATGTCAAAGGTCAGTTAAATCTTGGAGCCAACAGTATCTTCACTGTGGTTGACATGGAGCCAAAGAAAACCCAGTGGTTAAAGATAAGATACCTTGCTTTAGGCCTATACATTAAGATATTATAAGATCAATTTTTATTTTTGTTGTGAAGCATTGCTGATGCCCTAGCTCTCAGTATAATTTCAAAACACTTACCCAAACCACTATTTCGTAAGTTCACAGAATTCCTTGGGCTTATCAACAAACTACACGGAAGCTAGGCTTTGAAGACTAGGAGAGAGTGTGTGAAGCAGTAGATCGAATGTTCTCGAAGGCTCTCGAAGGCTCTGCTATGGTCTCAAAACGTGCCAGATGGCCTAATCTGTGACGGCCGTGATGGCGTAATTTGATTAGGCGTCACAGTTGGGCTGTTGCAGTTGGATCCCCAAAGATCCAGTTGAGAACGTTTTGATCATTTCTCACCTCAGACATGCGATCTGATCCTAAAAAGAAGGTTATTTGAGACAGCGAGATGGGAAAACTTCTGAAATACCCGTGAGACATGGTCTTAGATGACATTGTCAAAATGTTAAACGGGTGGCAAATTGTTCACTCCAAAACGAAAGATTGACTGCATGACTGAATCCAAACTAATACATCTTACAAAGCCTCGCTACTTATTTTAAGATACTACTGGTTAAATAACTGACTGACTGTCTGACGTGCTGACTGAATGACTGACTGACTGACCGAATGAATGAATGAATATATGTAAAATATATATTGTATCCTGGTAAACTTATTCAAATAAATAAATACATAAAGTGAATGCCTAAGCTGTATCGAGGGCCCATATCTTCCAACCTGATTTTTATTTTGTCTGAACCACTTGAGATCTGCTCATAAAAGCTAGACTCGCTTAATTGACAAGCATATAGGCCTATATATCATTTATATAGAAGTTTCGGAACTTGGCATTCTGTCTAGACAGACGTAAACTTAACTATTAAGGTTGCGTAATATAGGCGTTAAATACTAACAATACAGTGTCTGTAGCACCTTTTCTTTCAAAATGCAGTCAGCTGGTAAGTCACCGTAAGTGCATCTTCCTAAAGAAAGCCAGCTATCTTTAAAAACCTTCATTCTCCCCACATTCTCAGAACAGTAATAGCCTCACATGCATGATTCGGGCTGCCAGAGGCAGACGTAATGATGAGACTTCGGCTCGGAGTCCATGTAACACATCCCACAATGCATATTTGAAGTCCTTTTCATGGATCTTTGGTTTTAAGTTTTGAGAACAAACAGCTGGGTATCTCACGAGTAAAGGGTTCCTATTTGTTTGATATTTTTTGATGTTTTTAGTGTATTAAATGGAATTACAAGATAACAAGGGGAGCATACAGCTTTGCAGTTATTGTTTGTAGACGGCTTGTTTTGTTTACGAAGCGTGCCAGACGCGTGGCCCTTGCGTCGCATGAATAATATGCCACGCCCACCCCATTTGATTGACAGATCGCAGTGATCGTCACGCTTCAAAGGCGAATATTCAATGAATTCTTTTGATCATTTCTCCATCAATATACCGTGTTCTTGAAAAGATAATCCAGTGCACCGTGTTTATGACTATAACTTAGCTGTATTCGTCTGCTGACAGCGTTCCAAACAGGTGCCATGATCCAACGCGCCTCCCCACGTGCCGCATCGCTCCTTTGAAGTCGGTGTTTCGGGGGTTCCAGGTCGGGGGGTCAGAGGCTTCCCAGGGCCAAATTCAAGCACCCGGGAGGGCCCTTGGCCTCGGGGGAGCTGCCACACTGACATTTTCCCTTCACGTATTAATAGACTTTGTGCTTTGATATTTCGTCACATGTGGACCCCCAGAAATTGTGACCATGCAGTGGCACGAGGCAATTGATGCCATCAGAATTATGTATTTGGTGTGACCATGGATTTATAAGGGACTTATTGGTTTTTCTCAGGCGTATATCTTCATATATTACTTAATAAACACGTCTACTTGTTTCATGCAGCTTCTATAATGAAAATATCTAGGCCTATGACATAGGTCTATATAGCCCTATTAATGAACACTTTGAGTAGCTTGAGCTGACTATCAGTGAGGTCATATTAGAAATATCTCTTCTTTGTCACAAGACAATATCTCACTCACTTCATAACCTTCAAAATTGTTGTCGCTTGGTCATGTTGACCTCATTGTAAGATCGAGAGATCGAACTGGTGACCTCGAGCCAAATGACGTGGCCTACAATTGCATTAATAATTGTACCGGGCCTACTTTCGCTTTGTTTCAATGAAAGTGCAGCTTGTATGAGATCGAACTAATATGATAGATAAGGCTGTTATAAGGGCATTGATTGCTTTATATTCAATAAAGGCGCGTTTTGATAGTAGGCTGGTGCGGTTGTAAGGCGATTTGCCATGTTGATTCCCTTAGATTGACGCCATAAATCTGGGCCGTAAAATGCACAGCTCTGATCTCCGTGGCTGGAGAGTTAGGTAAACATCACAGTGGCCCAGAGAGGGCGCCCTCAGCAAATCTGACTCGTACAATCAGTCAATGGTTGATAACGACGTTGCTATGGCACTGCAGGCCGAAATGACTATCTCAGGGCCATTCCAAGATAATGCGGCCTTTTAAAGTCGTCCACGACTGACAGGCATGTAAGCAAGTGCCTAGCAACCGAAAATCGCCAGCACCGAGTATGAACTCATTTGTTTGCACTAAAGATCCAGAGATCCAGTCAGAATTGAGTGCACTGCCTTTAAGTGCGGCGGCAGTGCCTTAGTGCTACGTTCATTTTGAACTATTTGTAGGTCATTTGGGCTAAATCTGGGTGTCCCAGTACCATGTTAGGTCCATCACGGGAAATACTCAAAAATTGTTGTCTGGATGGTTCCATATTAGAACAAATAGGCCTACATTGGGAACTCAGGTGTGACTTGACTGTATAGGCCTAATGTCAGATTATAGTACTAATTACACTGAGAACTTCTTGTATTCAAACACCCAGAACTACCAAAATTACAAGTTGAAATACCAAAAAAACAGGAATGTTAAACCATGTCACCAAAGCTGTACTTGTAGGCTTAGGCCTTTAGATGACTTTCACCTTGGCCACTTCGGTTCGAAGTGATATAGGCCTATCTATAGGCTATACCAAAGATGGTCGCCCTCGCCCCTGGTCAACCATCTTAAAAGCCAACATACAACAGATTAACCTAACAAACACAAAACAGTCTGTGCAAAATTTCACCAGTAATTAATCAGATTATAGACCTTGGTCCTACTAGTTAAATTTCAGCTCGCGGTATTTCAATGTATAGGGGCAGAAATGTTTGTTATCCACCATACGTACTTGTAAAGTCTCCATGGATATGATTTGTCAGTTGCGGTTCCAAATATAGTTAACGTCAAGGTCTTGTGCGACTGAAATCATGTAGGCCTATGACAAAACAAATTTCAGGTGCGAGGACAGATTGATTGATTGATTGATTAATCTGGCAAGTAGAATTACAGTTAAATGTAATTAGTTGAAATACAAGATTATACAATATGCATAGGAAACCAATGGAAATTATTTAAACAATATGGAATGAATACATTTTTTGTATCTATTAGTTTTCAAGGGGTACATAGCCTGTGATTTGGATCTAAATTTTGCATGGGCCTCACGCCAGGTTTACAGGGCCCTGATCTAGTTTGGAAATGCACAGACATTCTACATTACGTCTTGTGTCATAAATGATGGCGAGAGCTCGATATAGGACTAGGATGGTGCAGCCCTCGTGGAATGACTTGGATAGGTTTTTGCCACCAATGGAGGTTGTTTGATAAGATTAAAAGAAAAAGGAGGGGGTGGGGTTTTTTAAGTATGCCAATTAAAGATCATTTTCGGCTCTAGCTATACAAGCCTTAGTGCAAGGTACACTGTACTACTAATTCAGCGTCTCATGCATGGGTATATCTCTCTGGTGTAGCGACGGTCTAGTTAAAGCTCATAGGCCCTAGAGCCTAGTTGAGGAGTCGAACCCATGACCGTGAGAGGAGCTGAGCACTTATTTAACCACCAGATCCTGCCTCTGCATCAGACCCATTCACATCACGAGATAAAGTGTATTTTTGAAAGAAGAACTCATTTTTCATCAAGCAATCAAGCAGCCACTCAAAATGCGGTGATACGTGGTCAAGGGTTACGTAATCTCTTGGTTAAGCCCATAAAAAGTAATACACTCAAAGTGTGTGGTTGGCAACCTGTGCGTGCGTGGGACAAATGTTGAACGCTTTTCTTAATAATTCGGCCCATCTGTGAGAATTTTAATTTCGTGAAATCGAACAAGCTAAATTAAGGGTGGCAATTTTTTGTCAAAAGAATGCGATCGTCTTGAGTTTGAGCTTTTAATTTAATGAATATTTCCTGAGAACAGTTGGCCATGTTTGCGACTTGAGGCGACCTGAATGGCGGCTAGGTAGTCGGCCGTTCTGATGTTGTCTCAAATTGTTTGCCAGGACTGGACGGGGGACCAGCGGATCGGATCCTACTGCAAGTGAATTTCTGGTGACAGTTGGTGGGGCATCCTGCGGCCGAAGAACTGCAGCCACGACAGATGGCCCGGACCTGTCCCCCCGAACCCCCCCCCCCCCCCCCCAACCCACTACCCTTGCCTCAGCCACCCAGCGCCCCTCCTGCTCATTAAAATGACAATGGCGCGTGCATAATGAGCCTGCGCTGGGTTTTAAGGCCAGCCTGCCCAGCCCCCTCGCATTCTGCTCTGCTCCACTGACCGGCTATTTCCAGGAACCGTCAAGTCGTCTGGATTTACCTTCTCGGATCATTTCCATGAATTTTTTCTGCTAACAACTGGACTTTCGATTGACGGTAAGGCAACTTTATTTTTTATATATATTGTGGCTATGGGTTAGTTTAATGTTTTTCACTTTTAAAAGATCCGTCTGCAGTTGGATCCCTGCTAGAAATGGACAGATGGCTGAACAAGTGGGCGAGGGCAAATCGAATCATCTGGGGACTTTGTGCCTATAAAACAAACAGCAGGGCCGTCTGTCACCCTAGAGAGGGGCGAACAAGTGCACGTAGCGATTTTTGGGGGTGTGTGCTAAGAAAATTAAAACTTAAGATCAGAGGGATGGGGAAGGATGGTAAACAATAGCACACCTGAAATGTTCATAAAATTGAGGCTGGTGTATGAGAAGAGTCTCTTTTAAGATGATAGTTTGCATTTTGATTCTCAATTCAATTGGGTTAATTATTAAGCACGTCCTTAAAACTTGACATGCATGTACATTGAATTGCGCATGCGTGAATGAAAGCAGACGATAAAGAACTTTCTCCAAGAGTTACTGTCTAGTTAAGGACATCGCGGTAGTGGGGTGGAAAGGACTTGTCCTAATATGACACAAGAAGACAAGGGTACCAGTTAACAGAGGGTAAGGGGAGATGAGTTTGGCGGGTCCCACGCTCAACTCTCGGCATGCAGGACTTTGAGAATGGCGCAGCTGGCGTGCACGTGGCCTTTTGGCACCTCTTCAACCCTCCTATGTCGAAGTTGAGGAATTCCCTCCAAACTCCCACAGACATCCCTCTACCAGTGCATGGTGGTGTCACTTCTTATTGGCTCATCACATTTTGTCACCCATTGTCACAATTTATGTTGCTTGAAATCGTCTGCTCAAATCTTAGCGCGTTCTATTCACAGCCTTGGCAATGACGCAGCGTATCACGTTACGTTTTACGTCCGTTTATTGCGTGTAATTATTGTGCTTTTCAGCGTATAACGTTCAATTCAAATTTGGTGTTGTTTATGTGGGAAAGTAAAGTGAGCAAATGGTTGGTTTTTTTTACAACTCAATATTGGCACTTTCATGCGCTTTAGTTTTGCTATCACTCTTTTGATGAATGTTCGAGCACTGCCAACTTGGTAAATAATGCAGTGTGGACGCAATGGGAGGACTTTAACAGGCAAATAATGGCTAATATATTACGCAAATCAAGTGACAGTGACATTTGAAAAACGGAAGATGAAAGGATCCAAACGCATGATAGGCCAGTGGCGTCTCTTTGATGACGTTGTTCAGAACGCACTGGTCATGCATGCGCAAAGTTACGTCTGCAAATTTCACAGTGACGCTATAGTTTCCGTTGGGTCACCCGTTAACTTACTAGAACAAAAGATGGCATATGTCATATTCATATTTAATTGACTAGGAGTCAGGAAAAATACCCTTGTAGGTTCGTCTAACTGCTATATAGTTTATCTTGCTGTGGATTGAATATCCATGCAGCCAATCTCTGTTAGTGTCAGGCAGAACAACTTTCTTCTTTCTTTCTTTTTTTTTTTTTTTTTTTTGCCTGTCAATTGTACTTTTCTCCGAATCCCTTTGTATGAATCCTGGAATCTTTGGCTGTAAATTCTCAGTCAGTCAGTCAGCCAACCAGCCAGTCTGTCAGTCAGTAAATCTAGTCAGCCAATCAGTATAGCCAATCAGTCAGCCAGTCAATTAGTCAGTCAGTCTACTTAGCCTCAATTTCTTTCTCCAGGTATTGCATGGCCGCACGAGGGGAAAGTAAAGTTTGCTTTGGGGGAGTGTGGCAGAATCAGTGACTCATCAAGTTGTTTTTAATTAGGATGTTCTGATAAATTATGAAGGATGAGCGCTCTGTGGGGATTAGCACAGTGATTGAGGAAAAGCATTAATAAAAAAAGAAGAAAAAATTACTCTCATAAAGGCGTTCCATGATAGCACACATGAAAACATTAATAATTGCATTCATAAAAAGCCAGGTAGCCATTTTGGAAAGTCGAGCACTGGAAAGTGGCGCCCTTGTGTAGGGCCAAAGTTCATGTTGACAGATCTAGCTACCTTTGCTCTGTCATTTTTGCACCATCTATCAGTCACCTACAATGTCATGCACAACCGCTGATGATATTATTTTGCAGGAAACTGTCAGGATATAATCGATCTGTGAATCGCGTTAATATAATCCTTTGGATCCTGTTTTGTCTTAATTTGGTTATGGTCAGTGTAATCAGATCAGCGCGGCTGAGTCAGAGCGTCAACAAGTCCCGGCCAATGATTCATTTTTCTTTCATTAAGTAATAGAACGACTGGCCCAATTGACAAGGGGCTAGCTAATCGATAATGTGAGTAATTGATGATCAATGGGCGGGCTGCTTTGTTGTGAAAACACTTACAGGTAGACTTGTTTACATGATTTTGATAAATGATCGGACCTCGGCGGAAACTGCTATCCGGTCTGCACTACTTTTTTAAACCTGGCGTAATAATTGCGGCGGAAGGAAAGCACTATTTCTGCCACGCGTGTTTATCTTGTAAGCATGTAGATCATTTCCAGGGCGCTTGTGGCTTCGGTAAATGTTATCTCCAATAACCTAAAAGCACAAATAGTTACTCTGCACTGACTATCTCATCACTATGAATGGTGCAGTTCTGAAGATAGTGTGGCCAGATAATTAGTTTCATTGTTTATTGCGGAAATCTCCTGCAATGCAAACCAAGGGAACATATTTGCAACATTAGGCCTATGTAAGTAAACCTTTCCAACTGCAACACTAGCATGCACTAGGCATCCACCTGAATTGCAGTGTAGGATAAATTAAATAAGTTGACAAAAAAAAGAAAGATTTCACTTAATTCATGAAATTATAGGTTAAAATTAAATACATTTATTTTCTGCTTTGCCACTTCAACCCTTCCTAGAATGAATTGCATCTGAAAGCAATTACAATGTACATTAATTCAGCTGCTATTTCGGAGAACCAATAATGATACAATTAATTAAGAGAGGTGCTTATTACTGTGTCATTGCTGGGGGGCTGTGGGGAGCAGAGTGCCATATTATGCCACAGATATTAGCCACAATGATGAGGTAGCGGGGAGCCACTCTTTGGCTATTTCTGTGATTCCACAACGATTCTAAAAGTGGCATTTGCGGGGCAGGGTAAGAGCAGAGGGCATCATTTCGGGGTGCACCCCATTGTCTCGGGCGTGGCTGATGCGTCGTAATTACCCCTCTGGCCGTTGGTCGCTTTCTCTACACCAGGTGAGACGGCCGTCTCAAGTTACGCGCTACGTCATTTCCACGGTGTCGCATTTCCGACAACTACCATCCGGAACGACCTCTAGTGTTTAATGTCTTACCAAGCATGACCCTCATTTTCGCCTCCTGCCTTCACACAAGTCAATGAATACTCGGATTAAGAGCAACCTCTGATTATGGCAATAATTAGGCGCGTGGCTCTTTTTTAATCTGACATTTCGAATTGTTGACTTCCGAACAAAGGGCCAGTTTAAATAGGCCTATTTTAAGAGCATTAGCATCATCATCAATCAGTCAAAAGTTTCTTATAAATATGGTTTAGAATTCTTCCGGTGCATTTTATATAATCAATTGAGCACTTCCTAAGTCGAGTTGGCTACGAAGAAAGCCTAATGTTATCATATAGTTGCTCCAAAGTACAAGTTTAATTTCTTCCACATCAAGAATGTCTTGAAGAGCACATGAAGGCTTCCTATTGCTTAAAAGGTCACGCCAAGCTGTCACTGTCACCTCACCAGACCTAAAGTATGTTATCTAGGGCCTATGTGCAGTGTGTACAGGCCTATATAGGCACAATGGAAGAGCCCTATCTTAAGTAGAGAAATTCCAGTTGGCCTAAAACTATGAATCTGCCCCGATTGGTCACGCTTAATTGATACACAAAAGGCGAAAGGTCTTAAAAGTCAGCCTAGCAAGTGACGCCATCTCTCCGCCAGGGTATTATGAGAGCTTTAAACGCCTTCCTAATCGGATGTGCTAGTTACGCCCTAATATCGGCCGACGCGTGCGCCTATTACGCGGCGCTTGTCACGACTGATTAGTTATTTCCGCTGACACCAGTCGTCGGATGGCACGTGGGCGAATGACTAGCGCCACCAAGCGGGCCCTGGCGCTAACACCCTTAAAGGGGTGCGCATTACTTCCGGCCCTTTTAAAGACATTGCTCTTGTGCTGAACCAAATACCTGAAGGGCATGCGCCGCCTAGCGGCCTACTTTGTGTTTACAAATGCAATGGGGTCATGGTCTTCCCACAATGCAATAGTTTGTCCTGTTTGCTGACGCTGATTGCCATCCCAGCATGCTTTGCAAACCAAGTGTGCAAGTGCATTCGATCCGACCTTGCAGCCCTTCTTCCTTTTAGACTGTTGCCCTAACATTTAACCCCTTTTCGACTGGCACCTCCTTGCTTGTCATGCGCAGGGCTGGGCTCCGTAAATTCAAATTTGGATCAGCTTCCAGAAGGAAATTTGAAAGTAATCTTTGCAGGAAATGAATTGTGGTCATCAGTCTACATGAATTCATCAATGATTCAAAAGTCATTTCTGATAGATTTCCTTGTGGTCCTTTTCTATTAACCAAATCAGTTCATTATATTCGGGCTAATTTAGCCATCCCGAAAGAGGTACATTTTGCATGCCATCCTTCCCAACTAAGTTGAAACGTTTAGCTGGACAAAACATCTTTATGACCTTGATATTATAAGCTTTAACTCATAAATTAGGTCAAAATAATGACCTACTTTAACTAGTTCAAGATGTCAAAGTTCCATTAAACTCTGGCCCTTAATTTGACCCTGGCACTTTTATGCTTTTCACTTTGATTTGACAATTTGGCACACGTGAATCAGAAATTCAGAACAAAGGGTCCCCCTAGCACCCCCTCGGGGTGCAGCCAGTCTCTAGGGGGACAGGAAGATGGGGGTGGCATAGCCCTTGTTTTTGATCAGGGGTTGTCCAAATAACCCCAATTGTTTTAATGAAGAAGTCACATTGGCCTTGCAGCTCCAACCACAACAAACACCTCCTGGTTAATTTATAAAACAGACCCGAAGGCCTCTTGGCAAATGTTGCTTTAAACCATTCATGTCATACAGCATTTCCATCACTTCATGATTGATCGAGATTTAAGGCCAAGCACAACCACTGGCCCAGATGTTTGACTTTCATCCAACAAAAGCCACAAGGAAAATATCCATTTAATGCTGTTTGGCTTCAAAATTACAGTTTTGACTAAAAACATCACTTTCAGACAAGAAAACAAAAGCCTGTTTACTGGATGCAGAACTTCTTTTCAATATCTACAGACCACAAAGTGCACATTTCGAACTACAATCAATTTAAAATATGGCAGTCTTCCTGGTTTTTGGATGCCACATTTCTCGCATAATTTCATTTGTAGAAGCACATTTAATTGGTTGAGCTATAGATAACTGATCTTACCATCAGGTAAACATATGAGGTAACGCCTGGCAAATGATGTGTCTAAAAGGTGGAATGTTAACATATAGGCCTACATGGGGTTAAAAAGGGCATTGTTGGCTGTTCAGTCATTCAGATGAAATAATATTTGTTGGTTGTTTTAGTATATTTATATTTTTCTTTGTTTCAGTCGAAATGCCCATCAGAGAGTTGAGCGAGGAGGAAACAAGTGAATTCACTGAAGACCTCGATCAGATTGACGATGAAGAACTTGAAGAGAACAATGACTCAAATGACGAGGACCAAAAATCTCTTTGCTCAGTCTCCAAAGACGAAGATGAGACAGAAACAGGTCCCAAGAAACGAGGTCCAAAGAAGAAGAAGATGACTAAAGCTCGTGTCGTGAAAATTCGCCAAAGAAGAGTCAAGGCAAACTCCCGCGAAAGAAACCGAATGCATGGTCTGAATGATGCCCTCGATATTCTCCGTAAACATGTTCCTTGTTACTCCAAAACCCAGAAGCTTTCAAAGATAGAGACACTAAGACTGGCCAGGAACTACATCTGTGCTATGTCAGACATCCTCAAATCAGGCATTAAACCAGACTGTGTGGTGTTCGCCAAGGCTCTATCCAAAGGTTTGTCCCAAAATACCATGAACATGGTGGCTGGTTCCTTGCAGCTCAATCCCCGAACTCTGCTCCCAGAGCACCAGTTGCCAAAGCCTTACCAATACAACATGTACAGACCCGGAGTTCCATTCCCAGGTCACCTCAACCCAGCCTTCCCTATGTTTCCTGTTCAGCAACACATGTTCCATCCCCACCAGATGTCGCCAGGGCAACCTCCTTGTGGTATGCCCTTCAACATGGCCCAGAACGAGAATGGCCACGCCCAGTTCTCTCCTCTCAACAGAAGTCCCGTTCAAGCCGAGAACAGAGAAGCTGCCCTTCCAACTGGTTCCATCACCAACGCCAAATTCCAGTATTACCCTGACTCTAATGACAATATCAATGGTGTTTTCATGGACAACTGCTCCTACCCTATCCATGATAAACCCCAAGGCTTCTACCAACAGGACCACCACTTCATCTCCAACTCTGACCAATTTGTTTCTCTTGATGACCTGCCTAATTTCGATGCTGCAAGTTCCGGTGAAAGTGAACTGAACATCCTTCCTATAAACACTAATCTCTTTGAAACTGTATAACAGTTGAATGAACTCTTGATACCATTCAAGACACCTGTTTCTCACAGCATTCTCATTACAGTTTAAACACTTCATGTACTTAGGTCATATTGTTCATCTAGTCAGTTCACTTGAATGCAATGTACTGTACTTTTACATTCCTTGTCAATTTACTTTATAATTGTATCTACCTGTTACTGAGACAATTTACACCAAGTTAGTGCATCTAGTCTATCTGCTAATTCTTTAATTTTGTTCACTCTCACTGTGTAGTCTCTATCACGTTAGTTGCTAACCACTTTGCCTTATAAATAACTCTAAAATATGTTACACTATGCATCAATATTGCAATGTATCTTAAAAAGTAAAATTATTGGTGTTGGTGACTTCCAAAGCCCTGCATAGGCCTGTCCCATGTCTTGTAAAAGTATTGTGCCTTTTGATAAATCTCCCTTAAAATTTACCGACCCACCAAAATGACACTGGTCATAACCTCCACATATGGAGCCCTACAGATGGCGCTGTCTGCCCAAATGGATCACGTGACAGCCACGAGATTCTGCGTGGATCTGCGTGAAGTGGATAATGAAGCGAAGTCGTGTGTGAGGTCTCTCTTTCCCAAGTCTCTGTCTCTCTTTCCCTCTCAGTCTCTCTTTGCCACTTTATGACATTCTATATTAAGAGCTCTTCCCTTGTGGCTACACTTTCTCGCCATAATGGACAAATGCTGGGATCCAGAAACTTGATCCAGGGGGTTCCCCCTTCCTGCCTCGCATCATGCATATTCATGACCCCAAAGCAAAGTATTGTTTCCAGTGCAGAGAGCCTGACAGATGGTAAACACTCGACAGAGATGTGCCAGAATGATCCTCTGCTCTTGTGGTTGTATTAGCGTTGTTGAGGGGGAATAAATTGCTGCTGAGGATACTTTCAATCCATCCTCAACATACTTGCAGAGATGCTACATTACATAAGATTGCACTTATCAAGCATCACTGGTAAGATTATGCCATCAAAGCAAGGCTTGCACAACAATACAAAAAAAGTTCATACTTATTTTCTCTTTTCTCCTATTGCATTTCAAAGCATTGTTCACTAGTCAGCCAAAAGCGGTTAAAGTATTTATTACTGTATATTTAATTAATTTAAAAGTTTACTATCTGCTCTTGTATATTATTATTATATTTTATACGTGTCCCAGATTGTATTTATATTTGAATAAAATATTGAAATGTTATTTATCGTGTTTTGTTAGTATAATTCATGGCACGAAGAATCTGGTCTTCCTGACCTGTATGTTAAGTTAGGCCAGTAATTAATATTAACTTCATCCTAGATTGATGTGATTAGAAGTTGGCTGTTAATTGCACTAATTAAGCTTCTATGCTGAGGCAAATAAGACTCCACCTGACAAGTTTGTTATGTTTGTCAGTCCACAGACGTTTGCCATCATGACAGCACTTAACAAGTTAGCATACAATAAGACCAAGGCTGCTGACTTTGTCAAGAACAGCTTTTATTCCCCCTGGCTTCAAGGATGGGGCCAGTTTCAGTGAAACATCATGTCATACCTCAAACAATGGCAATATCATACACAAAACTAATTTTCCTGCTTATTCTAAGTGATCACTTCCATTATTTATGGGTATTTACCACTTATTTTCAGGGTATTCCTTGTCTGTTCGCTAAGAATGTTCAATTCTCATTTCTAGTGGCAGCTAATTCGCATATTTCACCATCTACACACATGATGGTGCTTCCTGATTGGCCAATATCTCCCAACCACTGTGTGCTCTCAGCTTTAAGCCAATAAAGTGACCTAACTGAGCAATCTTTCCTTAAGAATTGAGTGTAATGATGCAAACAATTGACATTCAATGCCATAAGCCACCCTATAGGCTATTTGACAAATTTGTTTGTGGTTAAGTCTAACTGGTAAACTAGCAAAAGAATTGCCATCAAGCTCAGGGCATTTCTTTATGTATTCAGCTACATTCTGGTTGGCTGTTGCAAATGACATAGCTGCCTCTTGAGATGAGAAGCCAGTTAAGGCAGTCAGGAGCCTTGGTATTAGTTAAAGTATAAGTGCTGTCATCACTGGGCAATGTCACATATGTTGGAAAATGCCTGTGGTCAGTCTGTCTCTTGAAAAATGGCCAGCCTGTCTCTTGAAGAAATAAGGACCAGAATTGGTTTATTTCACTTCTCTGCGGATGGTATAGGGACTATAGGGCCTACCTGCACTGTATAACTGCTCAGAAGTTCAGTCTTTAAAGTCAAGAAAGCAGTTTATTGAAATTAACATAAACTTCAATATCCTGTTACATCATATGCATCCTTAAAACGGAAATAATTAAGGGAATAATTGGCAAACCACGCATTTATTTAATCTCATTATGGCGCTCTGGACGATTTACAGATGACAAGTGGTTTGAGGCGTTTGCAAGAATGGGTGGCCAGTTGCCTTTTAAACTTGTCAATCGGATTTAAGCAATAAAAGCATTAGGATCAAGCATGCCATGATGGCTGGTGCATGTGAAGAGGGGGGGGGGGGTGTGGGGTGGGGTAGAACTAACTTTGGTTGACAAATTGATCGGACATCTGGCTAGGGGGGTTGACTGGAGACTGCTCACTCTTGTTCTGCATGGCCAATGTTGGTTGCTACAAAATTTCAGACTTGGCTGAAACAAAATAAAGTGAGTGTAGGACCAGAGAGATGCATTAGTGCCGGCCAATGGCCTGAGACAAAGCTCTTTCGCCATTTCATGAAGCCAGATCCTCCAAGCCGGACCCACCGCCCTTCCATTGTCCCGCACCCTCTCCCACCCCCGCTAATGCCCTGGCTAATGCCCGCCCTAATTGCCCCCGTAATCGGCGCGGAAAACGTCCATTTCCACGACACGACGCGACGTCAAGAACGCCAGAACGGCCGTCGCGGATCATTGAGAGATAGTTCAACTGGAAGTCAAAAAGCTTTCAAATTGTTCAACAACTGCAGCAAAAATGCGCATTATTGCAAACCCAGCTAATAAATCAGCCATGCAATCATTACAATGTCATGTGACTTTTGCTGAATGAAGTTATCCGAGCAAGCAAGATGCTTTTTAGCCGGACTCTCATTTATAAGTAAAAACGAAATTTCGTGGCTTTATTGTGACAATAGTTTGCGAATTATCAAACTAGTTTGGCAACACTCCAGCAACATTGTCCTGTTGTCACAATTCAATTTACAAAGGTCAATTTACAATCATTCAGCTAAAATCTAAAACTTGGTTCTCAGCTGCTTTGGATTAATAATTTATTGATTACATTATGTTATCATGGTAATGTCCATAGAACAAAACGGAAGTATTTTGTTGGACTGCCTCGATCAGTTTCAGCGAAAAGCCCGAACTGTTTGGCAACACCCTTCATGAAATCTGTTTACTTTATTTTTGTATTACTATTAATAGTATTATTGTCTTCTTTTTCTGTATGTTGTATTCTATTGTATTCCATATCACTGTTTATGATCAGGGAAGTAAAACTTGTTTTACATGGAAACCTAACTCTTGAATTCTGAGTCTGAATGGCAATTGCAGAGAA
The DNA here is from genome assembly GCA_932294295.1 of Alitta virens. NCBI lineage: Eukaryota > Metazoa > Annelida > Polychaeta > Phyllodocida > Nereididae > Alitta > Alitta virens. Next base: position 73,389,904 of record OW028573.1, on the reverse strand, counting down.
CCATTAATTGCCAGCTATCATTATTTTCGCTTCCGAGTTTCCTGCCTTTCCCTCTCCATGAGCAAAGCAAACAAAGTAATTGGCCCCATCAACAATGAATTGCTGGTCACGTGGTCAATTGTTTGCTTAAGGAGCACCTGTTAGCATCGCCCTCTGGTGTGAAGTTGTGGAACTAGTGACCAGAGGCAGCTAAGGGCTCATGAGACCTTGTAGGACCCGGTCATGAGGTCCTAGGCCCTTGTGGCTCGTTTGTAGGTCACACCTGCAAGAAAACAATTTGCAAATATTTGTCAGTGGTCAAATGAGTGTGGTCACTCACGTCAGATGACCATCGCTTGACCCATCACACGCAAACTGCTCTTTGGGCGTCATTAGCAACGAATTGTGGAAACAGCTCGCTTCCATAAGTTGACTTCTATCAAGTGACCTTCTCATGCCAATTGAATAAATTGTCGCTTAAAAGTTCGAAGACAGAACAGAACGGCCTTCGTCACGGAACGAGGTGAAATGCTGACCTTATGTCGCTGGACCACTGTCCGAGTTTATTGTTTGCAATTTAAGCATTTCTTTTGTTCTTTGGTATGTTATTTCGGCAGAGCAGCAATTAAGGCAGGGCTATGAGCAGTTAAATTGTAAACAGAAGGCAGGGGTAAATGTAATGATGAGTGGATTGAACTGATAGTTCACATTGTATAGAATCTAACATGTTTGGAGTATATTGTCAAGCACAGCACACCCAGTTAATTGTAAGATTTACAGGAAATTTTACAGACCAGGTCCTGTAAACTGACCTCCTGGGGACGTTATGTGAATCCACATGTCCCATGCAGGGCTCTCATTGGCTAATTTAAGGCGCTCCTTGATTCACATGACGTCATCTGGAGTTTAGGTTACAGGATATCATATTTGATGTAAAGCTAAACGAGTGACCAGGATTTAATCACTGGCTCTTACTAAATTAGTAAAAGTTCGGCCAACTTCAATCGCTTTACAATCAATGTTGGCAGAACAATTGACCGATTTCTAATTTCTAGTCTCATTTCAATACACAGTTGGCTTATTTCATTTCTTGCCAACTTTATTGTTTACTTTTCTTGTACTTTCGAATCGGACAACATCTGTACACAGTTTCTCCGTTTCGTGAATTTGCTTGCTGCCAAGATGACCAAAGGACCTGCCCAGCTGCCCATGATCAGATGACCACTTGACCACGATCAAAGCCTCTTACAACAAATGTTATTCTTTCAAAATTGCCAAGGGAGGTCAAGTGGATAGGTTATCTTGACCAAACAGTGGACAGGGCTCTGCTATCAAAGACCAATTGCACAAAGGTGTTTTCCATTGACCTAGACACCTGGACTGGGCTCAAGGTCACCTGCAAGTCAAGGTCAAACTCATAGGGCCTTAGATCACTCCAAACAGGAAATGCCCCTTTGACCTTCAGATAACAATATTGAGCCATTCAGAGATTTCAAGAAGTTGAGTTCAAACCATATTTTGATAGGTAGATAACATTTCAGACCCCTTCATTCTGACAGGTTTGAGAAAAAGTCTGTGGACATAACATGAACTCACAGAAAAGTAGCCTATAGACTTCCATACAAAAACTTTCTAAAGTCCACCCATTGCTTTAACATTGATGTGGCTGCCTTCTAATAAATTAGTGACGTCTTGTATAATATTGTAAGTGTAGTCCTAGATGGATTGGAAAGATTTAGGACGAATTTTCGTAGCTATGGACTGAGATATGACATTAATTAGTGAACGAGTAGAGTGGGATTCCATCAACCATATTGGGCTAAGGGATACTGAATGTCCACCAGATGTAGGCCTATGCCAAGGTGACCCAGACCACATGGTCAGTCCTGTTGCCAGTTATAACTGTCCCCCATGCAGTCGCGTGGCTCGGTTTATTGAGAAGCTAATTTGCAACTAAACGGGAATAATTACGAAGAATTATGTTTGGCAGCAGACCATGCGTAGCCAAGCGTAACTATTCTTGAGGTCACCTGCGAAAGAGGGCATGACCTTTCCTGGCACCTGTGACCTTGACAGGCCCTAGGACCTCCACTTGAGGACCTCATGGTGTGGTGTCCACTCTGGGAGACTCAAAAGGGCGTGGACACGACGTCATTAGGTGTAACTCTCAATATGACGTCCATTCCGCGTTGCTAAATACACCCAGAGAAGCGTCCGTTGTCATGGAGATGACAATTGAATCTTCCCGGGATGCTGGTGGGCACCTGCATCATGATACCAAAATAAGGTCTTTCCCTCAATATATCACATTGATTGAATTAGTGTTACCTGGAGTCCCTGCAGTCTACGCATAATCAATTTATATAAGAGGCTTAAAATTTGTACTTAATGATACTGATGATGTATTGGAATATGAATATCTTTTATTCATGTATAAATGTTATTATAGTCTATTTCCAGATTATTTAAACAAATTAGCTAAACACAAAACTTCAAATCATGATTTACGAGACAAGTATATTGTTTGTTTAAAGATATTTCATACAATGCAATATGGTTATCGAACATTATCTTATGCTGGGTGCAAATTATGGAATTCTTTACAAGCTGTATGGAAAGAAGCATGTGATGTTAATCAGTTTATTGCACATTTGTCCGAATGGACTTGCTATTATGAAAATTGTACTCGGTGCAAAGGTTATGTGTACCATACATGATTTTAAAGTAAACCATTATGTTTTTAATTTGTCATTTTATTTTGTTATTATTGTTTAACATATACTCGATGACCAGCCTTAGTGCTGTTGTTTCTGTTTATTTTAATCGAGTTTAAATAAAGATTATTCTTATTCTTATTCTTACGCACAGCCTAGGCATACAAATGTAGATATATTTATACATAGCTAGTTTATTGTAGTAGAACCTATTATTTCTCCCACTAAACAGTAACCGACCCTGGCAGGCGTTTAAGGCTTTCTTACACTTACAGCTAACTTCATAGAGTTGGAAACAAATCTCATAGACTTTCAAGCTAACTTCAGAGGACGTCATGTGAATCCAGGACTGTCATTGGCTAAGGCTGTCCCTCAACCAATAAGAGTCCTGGACTCACATGACGTTATCTGGAGTTTAGTTCCAATTCTATGATATTTGTTTTCCAACTCTGTAAAGGCCTCTATCCCAAACTCCAGATCCCAAACTCTAGGTTATAGTTATCTGACCAAAAAATCTAATGATGAAAATTTGTAAAGGGATAAAGGGACTTCCTAAAAAGCATTAAGGCTAGAGACCGGTGATCAGCATTATTTCAGGGTTGAGCAAACTATCACATGATAATCCCACATTCATTTCAGCCAGAGCATGTCATCATACATTTATCACCGGGATCACAAGCTCATCAAAGCCAATGAACACGCGTGTAGACAAAGACCTTTCAAACCTTTTAATCTATCATTTTGGATTAAACAAGCGTTTTGTTCACATGGGCTAGTGCTACAATAGTTAAGTCAGCTTTGTGGTACCCTAGTCAACAATACGTCCATTCAAGCAGAACGGTGCTGATAAAGAACTAGTAGGTCTATTCTCTCAACCATTATTTGGCTGACAACGTCACAGCCTTTGATGTCGCTGCGGCACCACGCGCCGTGACGTTGGACGCAGCGACTTCAAAGTGACGCTGCTACTGCGCTCGTGATTTGCGTTGAATGGACGCCAGCCATTGGCAGTGATGATGGTTGCACTTGCTGAGAACTTCAACATGATTGATGCCACCTTATCTGATCAGCTAACAGCTCCTAACACTAAACAGCCAATTTTTCTGCATCTTCTGGCCAAGTCTCAAAACAAGGTCATTTTCAGCTTAAGATAAGCAAATCCATTAGCCCAAGGAATCATTTGATCGAGGAATATTCCTAGATTTGATGGACAAGTTTGCTAAAAAATAAATATATGACACAAAAATAGTTCATTGTCCTATGCCAGACCACCTTTCTGATTTAGTTGGTGACACCACTTAAATTCAGACCACACAGCCCGTTTCTATGGGACATGATAAATTCAAAATTCTGATGAAATTCACATGCTATAAAGACTCAGCATTTTAATAAAACTGTTGCACATGACTAAAAAATGGCCATCAAAAAATCCAAGACTGATATAAACAAATGAATGAAGGCATGATTCAAGGTGCTGCACTAAGACTAGTTCAGGACTACACTAAGACACAAGATGCCTCCATCACCCACCGAGTATTCTGGTGTCAAAGGCTCTTGCACGTGGCGTCCCCTTGTGGTCTGCCAGGGAATCAACTTTCATGGCCTTTAACAAAATCACATCATTGTTCATGGCTCATTGATTATCATGCTTCTTTGGAATTGTGATAAAGGATGGGTGAATGGGGCCTGAATAGAGACACCCAGTGGCCCAGGTGCATCTTCTAGTTAAGTTTACTGCTCAAAGAAAAAACAGATTTCAGGAAAAAAAACGCCCTGCAGAATTTATGTTGGGGATTACTGTTAGGTGTGATAGACACACACCAGCAATGACGCCACCCTAGTGTCACCATATGAGTTACTGACCAGCTGAGGATGTGACAATGCATAATGGTCAGTGGCTGACCACTCAACTGCCCAGTGGTCAGTGGTCATCCTGACAATCAACTGTCTCACACATCACTGACCACCTGCTGAGCAGAAGGTGATGACCAGTGCCCTCCCATGGTGGACAACCCAAATAGGGCTACTGAGCCATCAAATGAGAATGCAGCTGAATGTCTAGTCAGATCTGTAATAACGAAAGAGATAATATTATATGCAAAAATGTAAGCATGCTCATCTGACATCATTAACGTTTGACTCTATATAAGACATTATTTTCTGACATAGCTATCTGAACAGCTAGTAAATTCTTGTTGTTGCTTATACACTGTACACTTATACAGTAGTTCTCCTGCAAATTGCATTCAATCGTAACTATTAAAAATATCACCCACTGCCATCGTCATACGTAGGTCTCATACGTGATAGTGTGAAATGTTATCAGGCAAGTGTTATCAAATTTGAAACCAGTTAATAACCAAAATATGAATTTCCGGTGTGATGCATGTACATATTTATATCAATAAGCAATATTATAATCTACCATAAATATTCTGTATTATTGTTGGATGTAACTTTTGCAGTCTTTATGAATCAAGATATATCATTATGTATGTAGCCCATTAATACTGAGTCCAAAAATGCTCAAAAATACATGAAGACAGGTATACATTAATCAACCCCACAAACATGATTAAAATATGTCTATGCTTTATTCAGTCATACAGACTGCGATTACTAAGTTCTGTACATGTACAATACAATGTGTGACCTTCACACACAACATGGCACAACCAAACACTCAAAATCGCAACCAGTTAATCATAAAATTTGTCACCATAATATACAATTTATATGTATTAATCTCAATTTATATGGAATGGTTATAACACTATTGAGAAGCTTTTTTTTTTGGAATGTGTGATGATTTTGGCCCGACAATACAACCTTATTCTGGGCATAGCTCTAAAATGAGCATATTTCATTTGGTTTTGTTCAAGATTACTGGTCACATGACAAGCATATATCAATACACCATAGGACATGCATTATGTAAACCTCTTCCATTTTTGTACAATACGTTAAATGTCAAGTCATGCATTACATTTAAATATTAAATATAATTGACATATATCCTGATATTTAATTGTTAATATAATTATATGTATTTTTGAACATTAATTCACCCATCCATACATTTCAATTATGTACAACTTGGACACCCAATAACATTTGAGCAGCATAAACTAAATCTCTTCATAACTTCTGGTAAAAACCCAGAGCAGTGTATCACATCTGCAATTGAATCAGCAGATTTGAAACAAGTCGATGTAAAAAGTTTTCACACAATTTGTAATTCATTAATAAAAACTTGAGACATCCATTTTTAATAACTTAACTTAATATATTGCCAACTGTATATCAACAAAATTCTAACAATGTGTAGCAGTAAATTAGTCAAAGGCACATGGGATATCCCAGGTTTATCACTGTGAATTGAAGTCTCAACACAATTTAACTCTTAAAAAGTACATATTAAATAAATATGAAATTCAATCTTATCATTAATTTAGCTTCTAAAATAACTATTTTAATTTTTGATTGAATGATCTTTGTCAACCGGAATAATCAACAGACAAGAATAAACAAGACGAGAATTTCACTCAAAACAACTATAGCAGGCGGAATGTGATATAAGATGCACTCATGTAGTCATTAGTGGCAATGGACACATCATGAACAATTTAACATTTTCATAATGTGACTGCAGTTCAGTTAAGTTGGCAACAATAATTGTTCACTTAGTCTTTTCGTACGTATCACAGTGCGGCGATCAGTTTTTGAAGCTTCGTTACATCTGAGGGTTTAAAACGATGGCAATGACAAAGATAGCGATAACAATGCCGATGAAAAGCACAGTGCTGACCACACATTTGATAGTTTCTTCTCTCTCGGGGTCATGAAAATGGGCTTCAATTGGTCCCCTATTCTGAGCCATGTGTCCGATTTCAACAGCACTGGCCCCTCCCATGTCGTGGTAACCAGGAGGCATACCCTGTTCGCTGTCTTGCCGTGCAGCCATTTGTGAAGCTCTTGCAGTTGAGTCAAATGATGTATACCCTGATGGACCTCCAGCATCGCTGGTCCCTGGTTGGACTTCTGCATCCAATAAAGTCTCCATTTCCGGACAGTATTGCTTCTCTTCCCGCGTCTTGTTCTTGCGTTTCTTCTGCAGTTTCTTCAAGTGACTGAAAGTAAATTCATCACTATCGTCTTCAAACATGGCGGTCTACACGTTAACTTACGCTTAAGACATGGGCTACAATCTTCTCTGGGCAGCAGGCCAACAGTTTCAGCCGTTGGATCTGAAATCAACAAATGCCTCAGCATTAGGGATCTAACAGGCAATAGTGTGAATCTTTTAACTTTCATACTGTGTGCTTGTAAACATAATTATGCTACATACATATTTAAGACACACTACCTTACACATAAACATTGCTGACATAACTGCAATGTAACATGCACTGTACAGTGTACATGTATGAACAGACTTAAAATATCTAAGTTACATCTTATCTTACAACATAAAGAGGCATGCCAGCAGCACATTTAAGCAGTTACATAGCAAACAGCATAATGATATAATTATCACAACACATCTAAGCTAAATATTTAAAATAAGTGTACTTAGATCAATTAAGAACGAAAGCCTGAACAAATTGAGGGTTTTTTGTGTGTGTTCCAATCAGGTATGGAGGCTGCTGCCACCTAGAGTATTTTTGTACAATCAGTGCTGGGCCGGGCAACCCTAAACCTTAATCTTTCACCTTAATCATGTTAATTTTCCAATCGTAAACAGGACGCAAAATTTAACCATCACCCATTCATAAATTCTAATAATTTCTATTTCAAATCCAGACATCTGGCAAAGTCAATTTAAAAGCAAAAATTTAGTCCAGCTGTAGTAACACTGAGCAGAATGTTCCAGCAAACTGGTCATATTATGCAATGCATTATATTAGCATAACTGCTGTAGAACAGTGTGTGTCATTTCACTATTTTCATTAGCACAGCCATTTTGTTAATTTTATGGTAAAACTGAGCATTTATTAAGGACTTACCAGTCACATGATGTAAATATATAAGCAAATATTTTTGTTTAGGAACTTAATTCTGTGGTACTTAGGGCTTAAGGCTCAAGTCTAACATAAACCTGTGACGTCATATGTTTGGATGCAACTGATGACGTCACACAAATTACTACTTTATTTATATATATATATATATATATATATAATTTTTTTTTTTTTAACTAAACTACAAGAATGTTACACTAATTGTGCCAGAACTAAAAAAAATATGGTCAAAATCACAATATATTTTATAATAATAAACCGAATCACTACAATTTTACTACACCATTGGCACTAGTTATTTAAGCCGGTTAATATTAGACTTTACCCGGACTTAATTTGCTTGGTATATATTGTAAACTTTTGAAATGTAGAGTAGGAAGGTGATTATAACCATACTAGGTAATGTATTTACAAGTTACTTGTACATGGTTGTCTTAAAGTGCTGCTATTTGTGAATAAGTGAAATTTGGGAACTTGAAAAATTCAGTGAGATAGGTCTTGCAAGGTATACATAAAATAATTCATACCTTTTATAATAACATGCAAACGCATAGTATAATAAAGATTAAAAGCTTTTCATGGCCACTGTGGATAGAAATCATGGCACACAAGAGAGATTGAGATCTTTTCATAAGTTTCTGTTAAAAAATGCATGCTAACTGATAAAACAATGACATGTATATTGTGCACTCATTTATTAATAACAAATACTCACCATTTGAAAATTTAAGTAACAAAAAGAAATGAAAGCAGTGCTCAGTTCTCAACATGAAACAACAGCTGAAAATGTCAAGTCCTGTAATATGGACTACCTACATAGGTAATTCAGTGGGTTATATAATGAAGAAAAAATTTGCAGATATTTCTTTACAAATCAACCATTGTCGGCACATAACAGCATCTCCACCTTACAGTATAATTATATATATTGCATGGACAGTTCAAATGAGGTGACCTTTTACATCTGTATACAAATCATATAGCTGTGACATTGTGAAAATACAGCGTGCCTTGTCTTTATAGTAAAGTTAAGTGCCAGCAGTCATGATACAAAACGAACATGATGATCATCCAACCTGTCATTTCCCGCCCACCATCAGCAACTCAGTTGTCATACTTTAGCTCTAGATAACTATTTCTTTTCCTACTGCAACCAATAATGGGCCAATACCATAGTTCAAATCCACCCTAACTTAAGTATCATCAAGAAATATAATGGTGGAACAGCAGGAATGCAGTCAAAGTACCTATGAAACAGAAAGGCTACCCAATGCGGGTATGTATAGGCAGTGGCACAAGAGTACATACTTTCAGAATGAAATCAGATATCTACACTTTTACTACAGCAGATTTCAAAGACTTAGAAACAAACTCCTGAGGACGTCATGTGAATGCAGGTTTCCCATTGGCTGAAAGACTGTCATAGCCAATGGGATTTCTAGATTCACATGATCATGTCCTCTGGAGTATAGATTCCAAGTTTAGGAAATTGGCTGTAATAATCATTTTGATAATTCTGAGAAGATCTCAAGGCAATCTATGTGCCTGTTACAAAAGGACGACAGATGCAAAGTGTTAAAAATGATCAGAATTAAAACTTAACTGGCCTCAAATATTCACATATACAGCTTTTGCAGTGAGGAATTTGAAGACAATTTCAAGTTACATGTTCGCGCAGAAAGTAAATCAACCTGTCTAACACCAGGACACGTGTGAACTCAGTTGTAACCAGTAATTTTGGGGGAAAAAAACCAAATGACACCTTCATGTTTCACCATTTTCCCGTTGGCAAAGATCGGCGTGAAAAGGATGTTTCACATGCATGCAGTTGACTGCATCCCTAAATTTTCCACAATTGCTTACAATTTCCTTAAATGTTTAAGGCTTTGCATTTCTTTTGGCTGTAGTCTAGCTTATGGGGGGGGGGGGGGTGGGGCAGTCAATTCTTACTTAAAATGAAAATTAAACTGATGGAATTTTCAGGGTTTGGTTGTATTCCACTGATTCCACTTACGGTAGCAGGTCGTTTCGGCCTGTTCAGCCCCACCAAAACAAGACAATTCGGCCTGCCAGCTGAATCGGTTCGGCTTTTCAGCTGAGTCCATTTGGCTCCCTATTTATTTGTATGGGGGCCGAATCGACCACAAAAACGAGACGATTCTGCCCCTGTAATTGAGACGAAAATTGCTGAAGAAAAAACGTGTTTTGTTTTAAAAGGGCTCGTTACCACAAACCAGTAGATGTAAATATCATCATTCTATCGTGATTAGTTATCAAGATATTCCATTTCTTAGCGGCGACAGGGGGGGGGGGGGGTGGGTAAGGGCAGATAGGGTATTATTTGGCGGCCGAACGCCGCCTCGGAACTCGCGGCCGGACATTCGTGTCAAGCCGAATAGTCTACCGAATTGACCCAGAACCGGCCTTAATGCTATAAGGAGCCGAACCGACTTCTTTCGTGGGCCGAATCGTCTCAGTTAAACCAGTCCTTTCGGACGGGCCGAACCTACAATACACACTAGCAATCTACAAACACATATTATCGCCCATCAACCACGCCCACTCCATAACCTCACAGCTGTTACTGAGCCAGCTTTCTTTAAGACTTTACCTGAAGCAGTTCCAATATTTGTATGCCGTGTTCTCTAACGCAAATTTCGCCCCATAGCCATTAGTACACCGTATGTTTATGTCTGCTAAGGAGATTGTGTCATCATTACAAGACAAAAAGTCTACTGCTGCTGACCTCCAGCGGCAACACAACGGCAACTGGTCACATGTTCGCAATAAGTCACATGACTAGTAAGATGGAGGGTGAGTGTTTACATGTATAATAAGCGGCAAGCGAAAAGTCGGGACTAAGATTTAAAATTAATAAAGCTTGAATAATATTTGACTATGCTTGTCTTTGCAGGGAAAACCGTGTTCTATGCTCTTTTGGGCCTCCTGGCAGTTGCTGAAGTTGGTGCCCGGTATGTTTTCATTCGAATGCTGGAATATTGTACATGTGATATTGTCATTACAAATTTCTCTCAACAACAAACCTTTAACTAAGGGAATGTTTAAAATTGAAATAAGTGGTCGTTTAAGATAGGGTTAACTGCAGTTAATTAAATGCTACACTGTTAAACGACTCACACCAGCTGCAGACTGTATATATTTGTAAATACATCTTGGTTTTGCTATAGACACTACATATTGCACAAGTGCATGGCCATTCACATTATACTGCAGACTGTAAAAATAAACTAAATATGATAAACAGTGATTATAGTGTTTTGATTGGCACTCGGTGGCAGCAGACATGGGCACTATTACAAATGCATCATCCATTTTCATTTGATGAAGGGGACATCATTAAATTAATTTTGTTTTTCTTATCAGGGGTCCTTTGAGACAGCAGTTTCCAGTTGGTGACATTCATTGTAACAGATTTGGTGAAGATCCTGGTCAGCCCTTGTTCCTTACAAAATATGTGGAATCCGGTGACATCAAGACAGGTGCGTTGTGTGATGCATTACATTTGTTAACTACAGTCATGAATTTGCTTACATCGATCATAAATGACAGCGCTGTAGCAGTACATTGCAAACTAGATGGTTACCTGTAGATAACTATGGTTATCATGGTAATGAGTGGTTAATCTAGACCCATGGGTATGACAAATTACTGTTATTCTTTTTCAGGTCAGAAATTGAGCCGAGTTGGTCCTCTGAAAGGCCTTGAACAAGAAAGCTATGCAGGGTTCTTTACAGTTGAGAAACGTTACAACAGTAACATGTTTTTCTGGTTTTTTCCTGCTCAGGTACTTGAATTGCTATTGTGAAAACAAAATTATCATAAATATTACTTATGTAAATGACGAAGTTGTTTTTATCAGACCCCTGTCGTTTAACCAGTCAGTAGTCCAACAATTTCATAGTAGTTGAGACCTAATTCAAGCAATTCACAATGTATGGTCATAAAATTTAAACTTTCACACTATTCCAACCTGTCTTTATCACAGCAAAACCCAGAGACTGCTCCGGTAGTTCTGTGGCTGCAAGGAGGACCTGGTGGATCTTCTTTGTTTGGATTGTTTGTGGAACATGGGCCAGTTGGTGTTTCTTATGATCTCCATTGTAAGTAGACAATTTGGTGCTACTGACATCATTAATAATTATTAAGTTTACTAAGTTATGTGCAATGTATGGGAAATAAATGATTACAACTAATTATAGAATTATATGTACCTGGTATCTTTTGTATGGAACTTTGCTTCTGTTTCAGTTTTCAAGAGAAAGACCACTTGGAATTCGAAGTATTCAATGCTCTACATTGACAATCCTGTAAGTTTGCGTTTTTGCAAAATGTTTGTTTGACACTTGCCTAATAGTATGTAAACGATGCCAAGGTGATGACTGTCATTGTCAGTTTTGATGTAAATGCATTGTTTGCAGCATTGTTTTTTCCTAATTTATGTGTTGCTAATAATTGACATTGTGAAATTTTCGAATGATGGAAGCTTAACAAATCAGTCAATATTGCATTGCAGTCTGAAACTTTCTTTTACAGGTGGGAACGGGTTTCAGTTTCACAGAAAATGATGCTGGCTATTCAACAAATGAGACAGCTGTAGCAGAAAACTTGTACAGGTCAGCAGTTACAATTTCTGTTTATACAGTTTTTTTTGTGTCTAATTAAGTTTCTTAAGCTTCTTTGTTCCATAATGATGGGTATTCAATTTCATTAATTGTTTTATTTTCAGGGTCTTAACTCAGTTCTTCCTTCTATTTCCTCAGTACCAGAAAAATGACTTTTATGCTACTGGAGAGGTAAAACTGATACTTTTGTACTTTGCAAAATGGAGAATTTCTGAATTTATAACAATGTCGGCAGTTTTCACAGCAACAAATGTTTGACCTGTATCATATTTCTTGAAATTAATACTTTGTGTTATGTTTTTCAGTCGTATGCAGGCAAATATGTCCCAGCCATAGCCTACAGAATACTGCAGGAGAAGGGTGGATCAGTCATCAACCTCAAAGGCATTGCCACTGGTGATGGATTCTCTGATCCACCCGGCGTAAGTTAATTAATGCTTAAAGACTTAACAGTAGTAAAATATACAGATATAGGAAATATCATTTAATGCGTAGGAACATTTTATAGAATAGCAGCTGCATTGCAAAATAGTATTGACCATCATTTATTCTTTTTTGTTCTCATCAAAATCAGTAATTGCTCTGCATATATCAGTAGCACTGCCTGAGCTCACTGAATTACCATTTCATATCTGCTGCTGATTGAAACAGTTGATTTCCCAAAAACATTCTGGACACCTAAATAAAACTTCTCATCAGTATGATTTTATCTTTTCATCAGGATCTGATATTTATGACCACCATTTTATTGCTTTATTGCCTCAATCTAAATGTGGTCACATGATGTACTAAGTGATCCACAATGTATTTATGGTTGTTGCTGTTGGTACGAACTGAAATAATATTGCAAAACAAATGAACAAAATCGATATGTTAATATATCAATGAAATATTAGGGTATTAAAATTTTGATGTTGAAAAGCACTAGCCACATTATACCAGCACCTGTTAATTGCAATGTTATGCCACTTTCACCTGCAGTATTAATTTAATAATTCTTTGTGTCATTAGAGTGTGAATCTAATAATTATATTACAGATGATTGGTGCTTATGCCAACTTTCTGTTCAACATTGGAATGCTGGATGAGCGTCAGACTGCTTACTTTAAAAGCAAAACAGACCTTGTTTTGAAACTAATAAGCCAGGGGGAATACGCAAAGGCGTTTGAGGTAATGCATTGTTACTTATATCTACCTTGATCAAAACAATTGAATTGAACATTGTAATACATTGTCCATGAATTATTTCTCCTAAAATACACATGCAATGATCTAGTTGCTTCATCCTGTTGTAACTCAGTTTTTTTTTACAAATTTGATTTTGTCCCCAGGTCTGGGATGAAGTGCTCAATGGTGACACAACAGGATATCCTTCATTTTTCACTAATGTGACAGGATCAACTGATTATTACAATTATATGAGGACACGGGTAATTTGAGCATCAGTTTGGATCATACATATGTTAATTTCAATATTGTTATTAAAAAAAAGAACTAAAAGAATGTATGCAGTTTAATGGTGGTATGAACTCAAGGTGACTTTACTTTCTTTCAGTCTCCTCCAGACTATCAGTACTATGGAAAAGTTCTGGCCAGACCAAATGTTCGTAAGGCCATCCATGTAGGAAACTTAACGTACAACAGCGGCGACAAAGTTGAGAAAGCTTTGATCAGTGATATATTCCAGTCTGTCAAACCATGGCTAGCAGAAGTTATGAACAATTACAAGGTACATCATCTTATTAAATTTTGTTTGTTAAAAGCTGGGATTGTGACTGAATATGACAGTGGCCAAAATCTATTGCATTCACTTCATTGTCTTCTTAATACTGTACCTACCACCAGAGCCTTACTGGGTTCACTGTGTCTCTATAAAATAAAAAACTTCTCCTAGTATTTTATTTTTCATGCCATCAAAAATCCAATATGTAAACAAACCAAGGGATTTGTCACAATACTCAACAATGGGTGACGATGCCATTTCCATTGTATTTCCAATGTTTTGGTCTTATTTTATTTCAATGCTGACTTAAATATTGCATTGTTTTCAGGTGCTAATTTATAGTGGGCAACTGGATATAATTGTGGCTCTTCCACTCACTGAGGCCATGCTGCAAACAACACCCTGGAAGTACCTGGACCTCTACAAAAAAGTCGAACGTACAATATGGCGTGTGAACTCTACAGACATTGAAGTCGCTGGCTATGTGCGAAACGTCAAGGATTTTTACCAGGTAAGAGTTGAGTTACATTCATAACTAGGATCGGTGATGGGTCAAATCAAAAGAATGACATTAGAGGGTTTCTGAAATGGAAGGCATTATGGTTATTTGTAAAACTATTTAGGGTTATGTGGTACACAATTTTTTGCCAAAATTAAACAATTTTGTTATAAAATTTTATGTTTTTGTTTTTATTGGGAATTGTATTTAAAAATGAAAAAGAAAATTTCAATGTGTATTTGTATAAGTCACATAACAACACCTCTTTGCATTTTCTTTCAGGTGATGATTCGTGGAGCAGGTCACATCGCTCCGTATGACCAGCCAGTGCGTTCATTCGATATGATTGACAGATTTATCAGTGGACGAGGATTTTAAGTCCTGATTTCCATTGCTACGTAGTAGCCTGCAGCTGTTTACTTGGCTACTTCAGTGCCTCTACATGCAAAAAATACAAAAACTCTGCTGTGATAAACCAATGCCATAAGCGTTCTGAACAATAAGCTCAACTGAATTTATAATTAGCTTTAAGTTGTGATACATTCACATTTAAAAATGCACTCATTTAGTTATAATGAAAATACTCTAGACTTGATGTTTGAGTAGCTCCGATTAATCTCTTTCATGCTTTTTAATATTTTTTATTTAAGCCATATGCATGCTCTGTTTCTAAATTTCATGTTATCTGTGCTATAAGACTCAGGTCAAGTTTAATTGTTTTATTTGCCCCATGGGCCATGACTCCAAATCTGTTGACATTGCACATTGTATATCTTGTTTAAATAATAAAATATAAAAAATGATTTAGCCTTCCATCACTTAAACTTACACTTACGGGAGATTATTAAGCAAAGCTTGTGTTACGCCCATATTGATCTCGTTTGAGTATAGTGATCTAAAATCATGCTGCCATAAGTATATAAATTCATTGCTCATATGCCTAGGATATGATACAAGTGGACAAATGTATGGATAGTGGCGTCCTCTTACGGGAAATAAAGATTGGGTACGACAACGCCATCTAACGGAAATGAAATAGACGCCATTTTGATGGAGGAAAGGGGTGTGATGATTTGAGGTAATATTTCAATGCTCTTGTTGTCTAAATTGAATATTGGTATTTCTAAAACGAGCCAGATAAAGATAGAACTATTTGGTGTCCAAAAAATTGCAAGAATAGCTTGATTTATGAATAGATCAGCCTCATGAAGACCATACACTGCAGTCGATTTATGCTAATCATATTTTGACATTTGCAAAGGCAAAATAAGAGTGAATGAACCTTCCACTAGAAGATGACACTCCATCTAGAATGAACCCTGCTCAGTATTTGTTAAATTTTTGATATATGCCTTTGCTACTCTCTAGCCAATTGCAGGCTGCCAATTCGACTTAGGTGAAAAAATAGGGTAAGATAATATTTATTTTAGAGGGTTGGGGGGGGGGGGGGGGCAAAGTTCTAAGTTCTAGGCAGGGGGTGTGTCTGTAGCTATCAGCCTTTTTGTAAAGTGCTATGTCTATGCATATTTGTAAATTTTTCATATGAGATGTTAATGAAATAGAATTTATGTGGATGGGATCCATATATATATATATAAATATATACTAGTAGTAAATTTTGATAACTCTGGTTTGATTGGATCAGTGGCAGAGTTTGCTAAACCATGCAACTGAAAAGCTTAGGATGTGTGCTCACAAAAATGTTTTGATGTCTCGATTCTCAATTCGCAATCCCAGCCCATCACAAAACTCAAGAGGAAATGGATTTCTAAAATACAAATCCAGTGTCACGCAAGAACACATATGAGGGATCTGTATCCCATCTATTTGATAAGGTATTGAATTTAAAAAAAAAGAAGTCTGCATGGAGGACAGACAGTGGTTTGACTTTATGGAAGAGCTCACAAAATTAATTTCCCTCTTAGCTATGCAGTGTTCTAGCTAGGCCATTTGAGCATGGCGCGGTGCCATGCCCAACGCCCGTTGCGCCATGCCTGTGTATGTAAACGCCATGCCCGAAATAAAGTTAATTAATTTTTTTTTTGCTTTTTAACTGTCTGGGCACCCTATATGCCTCTATTTAGGTGCCCTAATATTCTTGTGTCCAGAAAACCACTGGTATTCCGAAGGTTGCTGGTCAAAATTATGGAGGCCTAGTTAGACCATTACAATTTTCCATATTCCCCTTTCACACTGCATTAGAAAAAAAAAATTGTTTAGTAATCTGTAGTATTTTCTCTTAAAAAATGTCTTTCAATTTGATGGAGAAAATTAGTCATCATGGCTATGCTTTTGTTCCAATAAACATTCGTCAATTGTTGTTAAAATCAATGTGTGTTTAATGATCTTCCTTGAGCCAAACTGCTGAACGTACTTAACCTGATTTTTGTTTTGCAGTGAGTGCAAGCAGAGCAACGTCAGCCAAAATGATGCCAGCAGGTCAGTAAAACTCGTACAATCAATAATATACATTGCCAATCTAAGGTTAATCTATTGGGGGTGATATACGATCAACATATCATATATTTTAGCTAATTATTATCACAACTTTCTTAACTTTGGACACCAATAATTGTTAACTATCTAAAGTCACAATAAATTGGTTTTCTCAATATTTCATGGGTAATATTTCAGGTGGAGACATCTGGCAGATTACACCTGCCGAAAGAGCAAAACATGATGCCCAGTTTCAGAAGCTCAGTCCTTCTGGAGGTCATGTCACTGGTATGTTTAGCTTTTTAATTACTTGAAATCTTATCGCTGTTAATACTAAGGAAATATATTTCAATTGTTATGATTCTCTAATTTTTGTTGTCTTTATTTCCAGGCAGTCAAGCTAGAGGGTTCTTCCTTCAGTCTGGATTGCCACCTCAGATTCTTGCACACATTTGGTAATTGTTCTCTGTCAATTACTTGCCTGAATCATGTTTGCAGTTTACTAGATACATATATGTTATATATGTATATGTATATTGACAGCTGAGGAAAAAAGTCCAAACATTTGAAGCTTTTGCAACTTCATGATATTTAACCAAACATATACTGCACAGTGTACTGCTGCATTCATCTTTAAGATAAGATACATTTGTATCCATCTAATTATTATTTTATATTTTTCAGGAACATGGCTGATGTTGATGGAGATGGATGTATGGACAAGAAGGAGTTTTCTATCGCCATGTTCTTGATACAGCAGAAACTGAAAGGTGGTCAGTTGCCACAGGTGTTACCAGCAAGTCTGAAGGCCGAACCAGTGGTCATGGGTGGTCCCATCATGTCCACTGGGTTCCCATCTATGGCCACTGGGGGATTCGGGGGAACTGGAATGGGAAGTATGACGATGTCTACGCAGCTTCCTGCGGTCAGTTCACCATCCTCTGTTGGTAAGTAGTGTGGATTCCAAGCAGCCTTTATCATCTCATCATTATGTCTGCCTCTGGCAATTGGTCATATAAGTTGACTAATTTTCAGACCCAGTAGCATTGATCATGGTGCTACTGGTTGAACAAGTTGAATAAGCTTTCATTATTTTGAAAATTGTATTCGCCCTGCAGGAATTGGGCCTCACTATTTGTCATTGATCTCTGCTGATTTATGTATAGTTCAGAGTTTGCCATGCACAACAAAATTGATAAATTGATAAAGTAAGGCCATTTATTAAAACTTAAGCAGGTTATTATCTTTCTTTTTTCACTGGCAAATGATTTAAAATGTTAATTTTCTTTCTGAGTCTGTCTTTCATACAACGAAGTACTCTTTATCGTGTCATGTCAGAGGTGAGAGTTTTTATCATTTGCAGGTTCCATTGGTGGATTTGGATTGACCTCCCCACCAACTCCAACTGCAGGTGCTAACATGGTTCCTCCTTCCCAGAATATTCCTCCTGCTCCAATAAATATGTAAGAGAAACATTTAGAATATCAAATAAGTGATTGATTATTGCCGCTAAAGAAAAATTTTTGCCATGCACTTAGTCAGCAGTTAGAGAAAAAGATATTTCTCTTGCATTTAGACTATATTTTGCTAGTATCATATCAATATCTAATGAACGCGCAATTTGTTGTTTAATTCCACCTTACTTTAAATATTTTTATTAAAATACATGACGTAAAATCGACTCTAGCCAGATAAACTTTCGCTTCATCAGGAGCCACAAATTTATTTTGAAATAAACAATTGCATTGTGGCAGAATAAGTCAATGACTGGTATATTTCAGGGGCGAATGGGCTATCCCTCAATCAACCAAGTTGAAACACACGCAAGCCTTCAATATGCATGACAGGGCCAAGAGGGGGTTCCTTAATGGTAAGTCACCTACATTATGTTTTGCATGTATAACCATGAGGAGGAAGCTCTTAATGGGAAGAAAAAGTACCACAAGAGGTCACTGACACCGTAGCAGATAAGTATTGTTAGATGGCGTCAACTATATCGTGACGTCATCCGTGCCACAATAGTGTAGTGACGTCATCCTACTGTCTTTTCATATGCTGCGGTCGTAGTGCCACCTACAGGCTCTATTACTTTTTTGCCCCATTGATCTGCAGTTAAAGCACCTATAAAGAACGGTCACCCATTGTGAATGACCACTGACCACTTACAATTTCCCTAGACTGTATAATTGTATATCGTTTTAGCGCCTCTATTAAACTGCTACCTGTCTTAAACAGCCGAATTGACCCATTACCTTGGATGACTGTTAAGTTAACATAGCTTTGACTGTATAGCTTCTTGGACCCACTGATATGATAAGAAATGTAATTATTTATTATTGACACCCATGCCTCTGAAATAGATAAATCTGAATGTGCTGACAGAATATTTTTTTAACAAACTGACCCTTAAAAAAATGAAGTGAGAGCGATTGAGGAAGCGAAATATGAAATGAGTGTAGCCTAATTGGTGGTAATTAAGTGATAAGATTGGACTGAGAATATATATGTATATATTGTACACACTTGTTTCTTTTCAGGCATGGAAGCAAGGGGTATTCTTACTCAAACTGGTCTGAATCATCAACTCCTGGCTCAGATATGGTTGGTATATGTCGAGGCCTTCAGGAGTTGTTTTCTAATATAACTGCATTCTGTTTTTGCTTGATGATTAACAATGAGTATGTTCATTTGCAGGAATTTAGCTGATGTGGACAATGACGGCAAACTGACCTGTGAGGAATATGTCCTGGCCATGCATTTAGTGGACATGGTTAGGTCCGGTCAACCGTTGCCAACCAAATTACCACCGGATTTGTTGCCACCTTCTAAACGTCGTGGATCGACTACGGGGGCTCCAGTTGCCCCTGTCGTTAACATGCCTGGCATGACATCAGGTAGAACAACCGCCGAATGCTTCAAAGATATAGGATTTGTTAAATGTTTACAACCTCTGGTTCATCAGTCAAATTGGCCAGGCAGTCACTGTTTCCTTTTAAATGTTTCTGGGGCGTTTTTCATACTCACTTCTAAACGTAGATTGTCAGTTGGAGGCAAGGTTCAGTCTCATATAGTTTGATAAATTTACACAATTTAATCCATATAGTATTAGAGCATTTTTAGTTTCCAATTTATTAGTAAATTAGATATATTCTGATACCGCAAGTTGCATTTATGTCCAAAATGTATGTAGTTGTACTGATAAGTTGGTACACATTTGGTAGGGACTGTACAACCACTGCATTAACTTCGAATTAATCCAAAGGTTTTCAGTTTTGTATTTGTTGCTCTGACAAAATAGGTTTAGTGTATAATTTATTTGATTATGATGTAGTGTCCCTACATTTCTTAAGTGACTGCCTGATGCCGAGTTGAAGTACTCAGAGCATATTATAACCGTTTCATGTGTTTCTGCCACTGTATTACTTCAATGCATACATTTGTCATTTGTGCATGTTTAGTTAGGAAGACTTTTGCAACTTGGTTAACACTTTATATTCTACTAATCTTTATTACTATTTTTCCATTTGGTACTTTTTAACTTACTTAGAAGTTTCATTTAATTGCCTGCTTGGTAATTTTATTTTCCCAGGTTACATATCCCTTATGAATGACTTGCTTGATTGAGGGGGCATTTTGTTTTGCCGTCATTATCTGCATGCGCTGCTGCTTTATTTCTCACTCGCGCCACTAACTGCTTGTTCTTCAGGTAGTAGTAACTTGTCTTCTTTGGTTTCTGGACTGAGTATGCCATTGCCAGCCTCTCAGCCTGCATCTGATACATTTGATGGTTTGATAGGTGGATTTGGCGGGGGCTCGTTTAATCCAGGGGCCACCCCTGCGACGGCCCCTGGGGCTGATGGGGACACAGCGGAATCCGCTCAACTATCCTTTGGTAAGTCATTGCACAGCAACTGTGGCACTTTTCTCAACAAGAAAACTATTCTGTAATGCAGTAAAACATGCATTCATTTATGATGGAGCTGTACAATTAATCCAATTTGCTGCATTCCAAAAGTGTAATTGCAATGCAAAAATAATCCGGATATAAAGATATATCAAAACACTTCAGTGATTATTAAGGGGGGGGGGGGGGGTCTCATTTGTGGGATTCCTCTGAACACTCTTTATTTTTATTATTCTCTCTAAGGATTAAATTCTCTTTAAAACAGATGAATTAATATGATTTTGGTTACTTAAAGTTCTTTTTTTGGTCAGATGTTTGTTCTATTTCAAAAAACATCTCTTCCTTTTCCTACCCATTAAAATCTAATAAACTCTTGCTTGGTGACAAACAACACTTTTTACATAGTTACGTAAGATCTAGCGGTGGATATGGTATGGAGTAATTTTAGCGATTGTCTGTTGCCTAAGGGTCTTGCAACTGCTGGAATGCATTGTGCATGATGTTGCTAACAACCAATTGAGTGCATTGAAGTGTTTGACATGTGATGGACTAATAGGGAAGTGATGGACTAATAGGGAAGTGACCGACTCCTAGGAATATTGTAAAAGAAGTTCTGGTTTAATGTCCAGACTGACAGTATTACTCTGCATCTATTGCCCGTTAACTGTAGTGTGCATTATATTACAGAATATAGATTTAATGACAAGATATGTTTTTTCCATGAAAATATTGAATTGACACCAAATTGATACGGAGATAAGCTTCAGTGAGACATCTCCATGTCATAATATAATAGTTTTATTGTCAAGCGAATGCCAATATTGACAGGTGTAGTGTACTGCATGATGGGTTAGGTTCACAGAAAAATACTTTTTCAGTAACGTTTGAAGACAAGCGCAAGGCAAACTTCGACAAGGGTCAGGCTGAGCTGGAGAAACGTCGAGCAATGCTCCGAGAGCTTCAGAGGAAGGAGGAAGAAAATAGAATAGCCGCGGAGAGAGCTGAATATGAAAAACGGGAGAAACATAGGTAGCTTTTATATTCTGACTTGAATTCTGACTTGACTAGCCAAACCTTATCCTTCCTCCTTATTTTCCCGACAACTATAACCCAGAAACTGACTTCTAGCCTCTATTTTACATAGGGTGTCTTGAAGTGCTTCTGGCATATGTACACTCCGTGACATTGAAATTCGCCATGACGTCGAGATTTGCCACCCCCCTAAAACATAGTTATACTCCTTGCAAGTTCATGATTTGTTACAAAAATAATTGTTTATATCATTGACAGAATTCAGTTACTCCGACAGCCATCTAATAAGTGGTAATTGCACTTTATTTTAAGTGGCAAATTTCGTTGTCGTGGCGAAAATCAATGTCGCCGAGTGTATGTTAGTCCAAATGACAATACCTTTTTTTATTATTTGATCAATAAATCAGCAAAATAAAGGATGAATAAGCACCACTCTTGGCAAAAGTTGCAGAGGTATTGACCTTGACCTGGCTGCGGTCCTGTTGGCTTGAGGTTAACATATGTTGTTGACTCTGACATTGCTCCTTACTTTATAGGCTTGAACAAGAGAGGAAGAAACAGATGGAAATGGAAAAGCACCTCGAGAAACAACGGCAGATAGAGCAGGAGAGAGAAGAGCAGAGGAGGAAGGCAT
This sequence comes from Alitta virens, assembly GCA_932294295.1. NCBI lineage: Eukaryota > Metazoa > Annelida > Polychaeta > Phyllodocida > Nereididae > Alitta > Alitta virens. The sequence continues at coordinate 73,367,319 of OW028573.1, read as the reverse complement.
TGGAGCAGAAAGAAGTGCATTTCATGAACATTTATTTGCGCTATGTATTTCTGACATATATTTTGGTGATTTCGGGTGTCTAGCGCATCTTGTGTGTTACACTGTAAAGCAGAGAATCACTCGCAGAATGTAACGTGTTTAATTGTGTTTTTTTTTGTGGTCAGGCGGCAAGGAGAGAGCTAGAGAGACAGCGCCAACTTGAATGGGGTCGCCAAAGAAGAGAACAACTTAACTCCGAGAAATTGAGGGAACAACATCGAAAAGATCAAGTGCATTCAATTGTGACTAAGCTGTCTGAAGAATTAGAAACTTCAGTAAGTCATTTTAATGTCAAATATTTAATGTTTGTCCCGACATGCATGTAAACACATAGTTTACGCAACATTTTTGATGTCATGATTTTAAATAATCTACTGCAATGTTATTTTGAATGTTCAATTTTTTTGGGTTGATTTTAGTCTCAATGTTGATCCAATGGTGTTTTTGTAATGGACTTGTTTAATTTTTAAATTTTAAATACACAATAGAGCTGGCCAGTTCAGTGTGACCTTGTACCCCGAAGTACATTAACAATACATGACATCACCACAGCCTAATAATGATGTCATCTAGTATTGTGTAAGGATGACAAATGTATTGTACTAGTATTTCCAGGTACAAAGGTCACTGACAAATAACAGCCTGTCACTATTGTAAATACTTCAGCGATTTAGGGAAGGTCGGTTCCATTTAAAGTGTAGGGTGGGGGTGGACAGAAAAATTTGAGATATCCCCCCCCCCCCCCCCCCCCCACCCTTGCTTTTTGTTTTTTCAAGGACCCCCCCCCCCCCCCCCAACTCCCTCCTTTTCCTACATTAAGATATTAAGAAAATACTAGTCACCCATCCCCCCCCCCCCCTCCCTCTTTTTTTTTCTTTTGGAGGACTCCCCCCACTTTTTCAAAATCCTCTTGTCCCCTTCCTCCCCCCACTTTTAAATGGAACAGCCCTAAATAGCAGAATGAGAGGGTCATTTCTTCAAATTTTATCAAATTATCGTCTATTTAGGATGACAAGAAGGGTGAACTGGTTCAGAAGATAGAACAGGCAAGGAAAGGAGTGACTGACTTGACTAAAGGAATCGATACAATGAGGGTGTCTAGGGACTGTAAAATGGTTGATCTTGAGAAGTTCAATGTTGAGTATCAGGTGAGACATTATTGCATAACATTATTGATGTTCATCTGTTAAAGTTTGTGGTTAGTCCTGCATATTGCATGAAATTTAAACATGATGTTATTCTTCTTGAGCTGACCAGTATTCTTTTGAGTCAGTTCGGATTGTAATTGTGTGTATGGGAATTTTGATAGTGGTCATAAATAAATGTAGTCCGCAATAAGTAGTTTGATTCGTTATTAGTAAATATTAGAATCCCCCATTGAATCACCAGGTTTGTACTGTCTAAAATTGATTACATGATGCTAAATGACCTAAAATTAGAAGTGAATGATTCAGTAGGGAGAGAATCAATTGATTTCCAAAGTTTTTTTCTTCTGTGACATAAATTAATTCTGTTTACAGGAGTGGAATCAAAAACTTCTGATTCTGAGGCAAGAGAAGACCCAGCTTGAAGGTCAAAACCAACTAATGAACACGGATTTTGACGATACATTCCACAGCGTAGAATTCCAACATAAGAACAAGAAAGCCAATATTATTAAATTGAACGGTGAACTTGCACAACAGAAGACTGAGATTGCTGAGAAGCAGTCGGAAGTCAGCAACATTGTGTCGGAACTGAAAGTAAGTCAGACGAAGGTCGTTCAGTGTCTAGATCTAATTCTTATATGAAGGATGGTTCCGTAGCGGTGATGATGTAATCATGGTAGTGTTTTCATGCTCTACACTTAATTAATTCTGTTCATTAATATTAAGGTAACTGAATTTTTCACAATTCAGTCGTTAGCACATATTATGATCTGAGTTTCGTGCAGTTGTCCAGTGTGAGTCTGTGTGAGGTCACAAACCAGACCATTATTCACAATTATCATAGTGACATCACCAAATTTGTTTTAATTTACTTTTAAGTTATTATTATTATATCATCACTGAAACTGAGGTAAATAATATTATGTGCAAATGGCAAAAGTGTGAATTGAGTCCAATTGCATATCAAGAATGATGCACAAAAGATTATCTTAAATGTCCTGTGATGATTAATTTAATATGCCGGCGAACATTTGAGGTTTATTTAACACTGCCTCAATTTTGCTTTGTAGAATGTAAACGAAAGACTGAATAAGATCCAAGAACAACATGAGGCTTTGCAAGCCACCCTGAAACAGAAACAAGAAGAGTGGAATGCCATGAAGAAAGCAGCCATGGATGAGGAAGAGTTACGGCAACATGAGGAGATGGAGAGACAACAAGCTGAACAGCTACGATTGAGGTATGCTTGCTTTAGTTTACTCAGTGTTGCAATCATGGAAAAGAAAAGCCTGAAAATAATTTAGGTTGTCCTGAAGAAGTCATGGAAGTTTCCTATTTTTGCATTAATTATGATATAACAATGCGAAGGCCAAACTTAAATGCTTCAAAGACTTCAATTCTTGTGGCCTTATTGCAGGTTCTTTATGGAATTATTTCTGATTAAAAAGGTGGTCAGGGGTGTGCGGAGGCCATTAAAACTTGGTCTAAAGATACTGCGGTGGTCTAAAATTATCTCGTTATGTCATCTGATGTAATAGTTTTCAATCAGTAGTGTGCTAAACAGACACCAGTGCTGTTTTGAGATGCATAATTAAATAACACTTAGCTAAATATATTATAACATTTTTGAGGGTTAACATGATGCTTTAATTTGCATTTTATTTGCATTTTATTTGTTGTTCTAGAGAGGCAGAGGCACAGCCACCGCCACAAAAACAAGGTAAGTTTGGTGCGATCGTCTAGTTTCCTCAATTCCTTTCAAATATCGTTACTGTTAGCATGGTTGTTGTTGACTAAAATGCAAAGTTAAATCCTCTTTATGATGGTCATGGCATGAATGTTTTAGAACACTTAGTCATCTTCATATTAATTATGTTTATTGCAGTTGCGTTGTCCTGATATGTGAATGTTTTTATTGTTTGTAGTTCATTAAGTTTTTGTTAGTTTTAGTTTATGCTTGTGTTTCTTTTTCTTTTTTCCTAAGACAACCTCTTTGGTAGTGACCTGACATGGGGTGAGAGCCTTGATTGGTCCAAACCTAGCACCAACACGTCTGATTGGTCCAAACCTAGCACCAACACGTCTGATTGGTCAAAGACTAGCACCAATACGTCTGATTGGTCAAAGACTAGCACCAACACGTCTGATTGGTCAAAGAATTATACGTCTGATTGGTCAAAGAATGATACGTCTGATTGGCCAAAGAGTAATACATCGGATTGGTCCAAGTCTAGTGCACCTTCTATCAGTATAACTAATGACTCCGGGACCAAGTCATATAATGGCTACCATGACGATTTTGCCTCTAAAAAACCTGCGGCGACTAGCGGAGGTCTTTTGGACTTGTTTGGGGTGTCCAAAGCTAATAAATCCAAACCTGCATCAGGTAGGATGTGTGGAATTAATTTTAAGTTTAGATAATTTTATTTTTTGTAAGCCTTTTGTGAAGTCTTACTTTTGTGTTTTGTGTTTCATTTCGTGGTAGTACACTTTAGCGAATGTGGTTATTTTAGTAAGGCATATTTTTCGTTGTATCTCAATCCAACTCTCGCATTTAGAATCATTATTTGCTTCGTTCAATGTTTGTTTGTATTGTCTATTTGATCATTGTTTTGTCTGAATGAAAAATAAGTTTTTGGCCATTTTCTATTATCTTTTTATAAGTTGAGTTAATTCAAAAGATTGTGTTTTAAAATGGATAAATGTGCCAATTTTCAGATGAAAATCGAGCAGGCTCCACCAAATACAGAGCTTTGTATGATTTTGAAGCTAGGAACCATGATGAGCTCGATCTTCGGCCAGGAGACTTTATTTGGGTGAGTATATTTTTACTTATATCCTAAGATTCTGTTGTCACGACCACAGAAATACTGACAAACAGGAATGTGAGGGAACTTGTTATTATTCATGCACTCCCTGTGACATGATAACTGGCAGAACTATTCAGGAATTAAGAAGGAACCACATCACACAATGGCGTGATGAAAAAGAGAAGGACTTTATAACTTTCCTGTGCATTTCATAGACTATCACTTTTTGACATTTATTTGTAATACATTCAATTTTGCATTTGGCCACTATCTATTATACTTTAAATTTCTTTGATAATCTTAATTAATATGTATACCATATGTGTATGAATCAAATATATATATATATAATATATAGGTTAATTTTTGAAAAAATATTTTGTCATAACTATAATACGAAGTTTCATTGTAGGGGAAAACATAAGGCTTAAAACAAGTTCTATTTCATGTGGTGTAATTGTCTCTTATCTGTTTATTTAACAGGTAAAACCTGACCAATCAGGGTCAGAACCTGGCTGGCTTACAGGAGAAAGAGATGGTATGGAAGGATGCTTCCCAGAGGCATACGTCGAAGCGGTTTCTGGCGATACTCCTATGACGGGAGACTCTAGCAAATCATCCGTGTTTGCGGCCGAAACCCCCTCAGATGCTTGGCCGACCCAAGAACCTGTTAAAGAAGACATTGCTGCTCAACAGGCATCTACTTTACTTGCGTCGGAGTCGTCTTCCTTTACAGCAGTTCAGGCGTCTTCGTCGTCACCATTGCCTGGCGGAGTAAGTGCTGTTATTGTTAATTTACAAACCTTGATGTTCAGTGAACTAAATTTCCTTTTGCAGCGTATACTTAATTTGATGTAATATCTGCTCCAGGTTGATGTGGGATCTGACAAGGTATTACTTTAAATCTAGCTCCATCATAATGCCTTCTAACTGAGTTGATGTTTCTACATATTTATACAACATATATCAGTCAAGCGTATGACTCGTCAAAACCTCATTTGCTTTTTGCTATGCTTAATTTAGGTACCAGATAAAAAGGTATTTTAAAATTTTAGTACGAATGACATGTACATATAGTAAGAACAATAATGCTTCATTTTTAGTCGAAAGTATAACGTCACCTGCTGAAGTAAGCTGCTAACATATCTGTTTTAAGGCATGAATATCTTGCCATAGTGACAGCTTGTCATAATATATCGGTTGGCAAGGTTTTAGACCAGCAATACTATTACTAAACAAGACAATGAGCTTCTCCTTACTAACAAATTGGGCCACCAGCAAAACGGTCCAACCATTGTGTAATGTCATCATCATACAGTCTTTGAGTGAAGTTGATGATGTCACAGTTACAGGGTGCAGCATAAAAACTTGCACCAACAGCTACTGCTACCTCTTTTGTTATTACCTCAATTGACAGTGATCACATGCAATTATACACACGAAAGTATAATAGTCCTAAATTATCTTTATAAATAAATTTTCTTGTTTCCTCAAGAATTATAGATAATATGGATCTAAATATAGCACATGCACATTTATCACACCTTCGGGTGATTTTCACCTCGGCTTTTGCAATACAAGCATTAGATTATGTCACTGATCATACAGATGTGTTACAGACACCTTTCTTGACCTTTGCCGCCAAAAATAGGGCAAATAGATTCATTTTTAATAAGAAGGTAGAGCACTTACACCTTTGAGGTGGAAAGTGCCATGTTGGGTTCAGGTCAATATTCTGTCTTTTCTGTCTAATTAACTGGCCCATCCTCCTGAAAATCATGTTATTATTTCTAGATTAGTTGTAAATTCAAAAAGTCCCTCTGGAATGCCATTATATTTCTCTGTTTTAATTTCATGACCTTGCTGAATCAAAAATGGAACCAACCTTCTTATCATCTAATACCATGATATATATATGCACATATAAAAAACATTAAAGGAGGATTCTGTGCAAATATTATATTTTCTGTGGCTTCAGAGGTGTAGTAACTAGGAAATCTCTAATTTGTAAACTTTCTGCATCAAGAGACACCAACCATGCAGACAGAAATTTGACTTCTGTGATGTGTGTCACTCAGAACAAGCCCAGCAGCATGAACCCTCTCAATAATTCAGATATTGATATTGTCTGACATTACAAGATCAAAAATATCACAATGACCATTTGCTTACATTCCTGACTAAATGTGGCAAAACTTTAAAAGACTTCATAAGAGTAACCTAGAGCTATCCCGAAAGAGGAGATGCCTGGTGCAAGTTTTTAGGCCACACCCTGTAGATGATATGATCAAACTGTTTGGACCGTCTACCCACGTTAGTTATGACATGCAGCTAGATATTTAGGAGTGCTAAGCTGCTAAACGGTAGGATTGATTAGCAACCAAGGCATGTTATCTTAAAGTTATATTAAGTATAGCAAGTGGGTATATTATTAAGGTTTTGCTTACTTTAAGGGAGAGAAGGTGGCAGATGGGGTCCAAGCTCAAGCGGTGTACCCCTGGAGGGCAAAGAAGGAAAATCATTTGACCTTCAACAAGAGTGATATAATCAAGGTTATTGAACAACAAGACATGTGGTGGTCTGGCGAGATTGATGGAAAAGTAAGATCTTTGTTTTGTTGAAGATTTCTCTCGTAATTAAAAGTTTTGTGCTTAGATGATAAGGTCCGGCTGTATTTATGCACTGCTCACTTTTTTATCAGTTGTAATTTGCTGGTAAAAGAGATTTAGGAGGTCACAGCAAATTATGCACATTTTATTTACCTAAGCTACACAGGAGATTTTATAATATTTAAGACAGTCTGTCACTGAAATGTCAAGTTGATTTTGCAAAACATTTAATTATTCTTCGCAGGTTGGCTGGTTCCCGCAATCATATGTGAAAATAATTGGTGGATCCGAAGCAGTGCAGTGAGTATTTTAGTCTAATTAATATGGTCTATTCCAACTTAAATTTTTCCATTTTGTGAATCTGGTACTGAAACTCAAATTTGTGTCTTTTTAGGAAGCAACCGGAAGTCGCAGAACCTGCAGTTCCAGCCGAGGAGACGCCACCTGAAGTTGCTGGTGAAGGTAATGGTTTCAAAAGTTTTCAATAGTGGATTTTTAAGGAAGTTTCTCTATATTTCCACCAGGAGGCTATGACAGAATACTGCAGTTCTTTTGGCTGCCAAAAGTTCTCGCCCTTGGCTGTGATTGGCTGAAGCAAAGTGCATCCAAGCAACAGTATTTTTAGTGCATTTTAATGTGCGTTTGACATCTTATCATTCAGTTGATTTTTTTATTTCCCTGAGAAAGTTATATTTATTGAATAGGTTAGTTATGGTCTACTATGTCTGGAAAGCAAAATGAGTAATAAAAGGGCTGCTCAGTGAGGATGAATTGCCTACATATAAAACATATAAAAGATCTTACCTCACTGTGCAACTGGTTCTGCTTCATGGCTGCTGAAGTCAGTTGACATATCTGACCTTTAGGTCTCCCTCTCAAAATTAGACCACCTCAGCTGTGAGCATTTGTGGTTAGGCGTCATGTCTAACTAGCTCACAATGTCACTTAGGTGAAATGTTATTATAATCTCCAATAAAATGTGCTTGTCCAATCAGATCTCTTCATTCCTACCATGTGACTGTCCAATATTTTGTTAAATTGAACAGGACAAAAGTTATTTTGGATAGAAAAAATTACACAGGATCCCTTTTCATGTGACTGTCCTATCAGAGAAATTTACCCCCTCCCCCTCTTTTTCTCTTTTGGAGACCCCCCCCCCCCCCCTCCCCTGCTTTTTCAAAAACCTTCCTGTCCACCCCCTCCCCCCCCCCCCTTTTAAGTAAATTTTAGATGGAAAGACATCCATTATAGCTTTCCTTCTTCCAGTAAACCCTATATTGGACTCCTTATCATCTACTATTTGAATGCCTTTTTGTGTTTTCAGCTGAATATTATGTTGCAATTTACACTTATACTTCCACGGAACCCGCTGATTTGATCTTCAACCAAGGAGAGGTCATTTCAGTAACTAAGAAGGATGGTGATTGGTGGACTGGTTCCATCGGTGGTCGTACCGGAATGTTCCCTGGCAACTATGTTCAGGAGATGGAGACAAATGTATGTCCTTAATTTCCAATTAGCATGACTTGGAACATGTGCATGGAGCAAAACTAACTGTGCTTGTTGAGCCTTGTATAACAAGGATCAAGTAACATTGGAGTGATGTAGAATGGATATGAAATGTATACAATAACTTAACCATAGCATGTTACTAACAAATCATCATTGATCATACTTCATGAAATATCCCTTGATTTATATATAAATTTTCTTCAAAGTTGATATGAAACTATATATGCAAACAATTAGTAACAGTACAAGACATTCCCCAACATTCAAACAAGCACTTTACATTTGATATTTCAAAAAGTTGTTGGCAAATTTTGTGAGTGGTATTTACCCTCTGAAGTATTTTTGTTGCAACAAATTTGTGGCGGCTTCACCTCTTAAAAAAAGCTCATTTTAATGTAACTCGTATAATAAGTACATATTTTGACTGTGTGCCTTCGTAGCGATGCCCTTTAAATACATTTGGAGAACTAACAGTTACAGTTATTTTCAAGAAATCTACAACTTCAGTCAGTACCCCATGACAGAGACTAAATTCAACTGGTATTGAGAACTGTTTGCGGTAATTCAGCAAAATGCTCTGCAGAAAGCAGACCATACAAAAATTATTAAAAAGAAAAAAAAAAAGATGTCATTAAATGCAAGATTGAAACATCTTTTGTTGACAATGACGATGGCAGCACAGGTGTTGTCCAGCAGGCGTTATCAAGACATAGAATAAAGAAAGGTGGAGCACTGGGAATTCTTGTGCGACAGTCTTGCGGACAGAATTCAGGTCACTGGTCTCCAATTACGTCCGTGATGCTCTAAATCAGGTCCGCGACCGTTTTTAGCCAGTCTGTGGCCTACGGGGCTTCAGGGTTTTCCCTAATAAACCCTGTGGGCGCCTCTGCTGCTGCTGTGAATGACCTACATTCTGTCCGCATGACTGTCGCGATCGTATTCACGTTCGAAAAATGCGTTTTAACAGTAAAAAATGAGACAATATCCATTATGTTGTCGATTCAGATCAGTAGGAAATATTGTTTACTCGATGTTACCAAAGAATCAGACATTTAAATTAAGTTTAGTAAGAGCACCGGACCTTTGAATGAGGCCATGTCAACCTGCTCAGTGCACGAGAGAGGCACCTTGTTATTATATCTAGACATGTATAGCAATGAGCTGGACAGCGCCTGTGATGGCAGTGAAAGTATTTTACCCCAAGCCGATTGTTAAATGATACAACATAATGCCGTACAATACAACAATTAAACGTGATGAGACTTACAATCGCATTATTGTGTGCTGCAAAGAATGCTTGCCAAGGAATGCGAATGTCAAGTGTTGGGAGTGTTCTGATGTCCCTGACGTCCGACTGTTACTCACTTTTTTACTGCTTTGATTTCAGTCGCAGACTCCTCCCCTTCAGTCTCAGGCTCCTCCCCCCACGTCTCGTGGGTCGCTGCATGGTACTCCAAAAACCCTCAGCCTGGTAGTTCTTGATTTTACTAATATCTTAATGTGTACTTTTTGTGTGTACTTTTTCTTTCCAATAATCCGGAAATGTGATATTTTATGTAGTTTGCTTTTTTTTCTATTTATAATCCTATTTGTATCACTCGTTTTTGTCAATCTTTGATATGTACATGTATTGCATTTTTGGTTTGAGCAAGCATCATGTTTTATTTTTGCATCATACAACGTACAAAGCATGACATTATAACATTATTACAACAGATTAGCAATGTCTCGAAACATGTAGCCACGTGTATCTTTGTAATTCTTCAGTTTGTCATGCTGAATTGCCTACCTTGCAATTAATAACCATAACATTTGAGCATGTTGAACGAATTACTCAAACTTTGTCATGTTCTCTCTTAAATTAGTATACCTTGCATTTTTATGGAATTTCCTTATTTTACATTTCTCATATGTTTTAAATATGTAAAAATTCATGGATATATTTTGCAGACACAATTCTTACTTTTCATATTAGCAGATTAGTCATTTGTTAGCGGATTAGTTATTTGTTTTTTAAGCGATTTAGACGGACAAAACTCTTTACTTCATTAAACTCTATTTACATAATGCCTGATCATGATTTTTATTGATACTCTTGAGCAAGGAAAAAATAAAAATAAAATTTCACAAATCTTGATTTTATTTCAGCCTGGACAGAAAATAATTAAAAAACCAGGTAAGTCTTCTAAAGTAATGTTACATTTTTTATTCCCAGATGATCAATATGCTTGAACTTGACTAACACCCGTTTCACACAGCAGCCATGTTGGCATTTTTGCCTCATTGACCTCTCTTAGCACTCAGATATAATATTGTGACATCAGTAGACAATGGCCATGGTGAGGTCACAGAGTGCAAGAACAATGGAGAAGCAATGATGTCATAATATATGACGTAATCAAAATGAGGTCAATGAGGCTAAAATTTCAACATGGCTGCCGTGTGAAAAGGGTTTAATCAATCTTAATTAAATCCCAAAAATTTTGAACATATTCTCTAAGGTATCCATTGTGATAGTCACAAAATACTATTAACAATCATGCTATTAGGTGGTCATTGTCTGATGAGGAACATTTGTTACTTCAGAAATTGCGTCTGTGATTGCCCAATACACCGCAACTGGACCAGAGCAGTTATCCCTTAACCCTGGTCAATTGATCTCGGTGAGGAAGCGAAGTGATAGTGGTTGGTGGGAAGGCGAACTCCAGGTTTGTTTTTTGTAATTTCAATCTTGCATTATACTCTTATATAGTGTTTTTATGTATCGATGATTGATGCACATGTCCATGAGGGGTTTACCTTATTGAGATTTGCTAAGTCAGCCTATCTGGTCATTCCAAGTTGGCTTGTGAATGTCTGTTATAAGCTGCCAATGTAGTCGTAGTCTTAATAGATTACTTTGTTGTATGGGGGATCTTCAATCGTACTTGATTTTTACTTTTGCTGATAATTATAAGCACTACAGCATTCCAGATGTAATCCCTCAGGTTCCCTCCGTACTGCTATGCTTAGTAAAATCCCAAAAAATCAAACTTCTTACTAGGTAAGTCCTTCTTCGAATTATTGTTCTCTTATTTCTTGTTTTCAGGCCCGAGGTCAGAAGAGAAGGATAGGATGGTTTCCAGCCAATTATGTGAAGTTGTTAGGTTCAAGCACTCGGACCACTCCCGTGGCGGGAAGTGAAGCTTCGCTCTCTGTCTCTCCCAATCATAAGTCTGACTCTATGTCGCCTAATCCTTCTGTAAGTTTTGAAATCTTGCAAACCCTACTGAATAGATACAATCAGAAATGAAATCAGCACAGGAAAGATGGCTTCTTGAATCTTCATGATGTTTTTGAAATTTTTTTTGCAGGAGGGAAGCAGAACCGATACCCCAGTAGGGCCGGGTCAGCCAACAACTGCTCCTGCATGTAAGTAGTCAACTTTGTGAACAGCGAGCGCACTGTCGTTTTCATTTCCATCAGTTTTTTTATCACAAATCCTGTTGTGACTGAGTAATGTAATTTGTTGCATGAATTTTTGAGAACTGGTTGGGTCACTCTATAATAGAGACCTTATAAATATACTGTACAACCCCATGGAATGTTGATTTCCTTTTGATGGCCGCTTCTAAATTTGGTATTCTTACATAATTTTTCTTTTTGACATAGTCGTATACTTATTGCTGTTAGCTTACTGTTTGCTTACAATAGGTTTAATCAGTTAGATTTTCAGTTATGTGACCTTAGTACTGAGGTTCTCTGGCCACTTGATGACCTCTTCAAAGATGTGATTGTGTTTTTCTCATTAAACAGTGGAGCAGGTCATGGCCCTCTACAGCTACTCAGCCCAAAACCAGGATGAGTTGACATTCCACAAGAACAGCATTATCAATGTTCTGAGCAAGGACGATGCTGATTGGTGGAAAGGCGAGGTCAATGGGGTCACCGGAATGTTCCCTTCCAATTACGTACAACCGTTGTCGGAGGCCAATGCTGACGCTTGTAAGTAAATCTCATTTCTCTTTCTGTTTGAGGTTATAAGTGCTTTTGATGCTATCTAGATCTGAATGCGATCAATCCTTATGGTCAAATTATCTTTGTTGTGTTCTTAATAATCCACATCTTGTTGTGTTGTGAAAATTAAGATTGTGTATGATAACCTATTCGCTGAATTTCTAAATGGATAAAAGCTATATTTAAACAACAATTGATGGATACACAAGTGTAGGTCTGTTGTACCCTATATCAGTCTAGTTTTCTTGATTAATAGTGATACACTGACAACGTGTAATCGCGACTGATATACAGCAGTTTGGTTGTACATAAGCCTGCTGATCTTTAAGGCTAGATTTTCTCGTTAATGCATTGTGTGCTGTCTGCTGCTTTCATGTGCACCAGTTTTCTTGGGCGTCTTACAAATATGTTTCTCTTACGATTTATGTGGTCGTGACTAGCTAGTTAATTCTTCTAGAAGTGGTGATGAGCTGTTTTGTTAACTTTGTTGGTTTCTTCGGTAAGATAGTTGGGTGGCTTGGTTTCTATTTAAGTCAGCTTTAGAGCAATTTAATCATGAATAAACGATGAAATAAAAACTGAAATGATAACAGAAAGGTGGAAAAGTTATGTTCTAAAATAAATGACCTTCAGTGACCTTCTCTCAGCGCAGAGGGTTGTGATGCATAACCTCTATTAACATTAGGGCTGCCGGGCAGGGGTGTTTAATCCTGTGCGGTGATTGACTTCATATGGACGTGGCGAGCTGCCAACACCCTGAGGGAAGAGGGGTGCATGTTATCAAGGTATCCTGATGAATGTGAGGGTGGTGAGTGAGGTCTAGTAACTTATGACTCAAGAAAGTAAATGTTATGCATACAAAATCTTTGGTTCTACTGGGAAGTGCAGCTATTTATGTCAGTTAAACAAGTATGAAATTAGATGTATTAAATCTTGCACTGAACTGCCCAGTCAGATAAGTTACACACTGAATTCTACAATGATGTACATATAGCTGGTCCATAAAGTCTTTTAAACCCCATTTTTTTATGCAGTGTTATGTACAATTATAGAAAATAAAAATAAATCTTTTATTATAACTGCCCTCTGAATGTCTCCAGTTGACTTCTGAAGGGCTGCATTACTATCATTTCTGATCTACACAAGTATGGTCGCATGTAAAATCCCAAAAAATGGAAAGAAAATCTTCCAGTATAAACTTATATATAGGTAACAAACTCTTTAATGTCAATTTATTAATTTATTGGGATATGCAGTCAGTCTCTGCCTCAGTTTTGAGGCAAATGTTGCAAGTCACTGCCATCAGTAAACTCTTCCAATTTTGGGATATAACGACTTGCGATGACAATCAGTCGACCAGTTGCCCTGTTGACATCAAGCCAAATTAATTTCCAATCAAGATTACAACCTGTTAGTTCGCAAGGCAAGTTCATCTGGTGCACTTGGAAATCATTTAATTGTCAAGTAAACTTTATTAAACTCTTGCAGGGTAATTAATCATTTAGGCATAATTTCTATTCAGTTAGATTACTACAAGGAAATCATAGCCCTAAATTCTTGTGATTAATAGCGGCATTTGTTTTGAAAGACTCGGAATTAGGATTTGGGAACCGCAGTTGATTTTTTATAACACAGATACATGTATTAATGATTAAAAGTATTTAAGGATTTGATTCACCTGTGTCTATCTGTTTTTCTTGTTTTTTTTTATTGCCTGTCACTGACTTATCTGCAAGAAGTGAGAAAGCCGGGGCTGGTGTGATTAGCTAATTTGAATCTGCAGATTTCTAGTTTCTCTTGTATGCAAAATGTTAAGTCTTTGGAGTCATTCTGTTCAACTCCTTAATGAGGGGAGCACATTATTGGTGCACCCGAATCTGAGGTACAGTCCTAAGGTTAGATTAGCTTAAGCTCTAGAGAATTGGTTGGCACATGAAGGCAGCTAAACAGCTGGTTGTTTTTGATTCTTGGGAATCTCACTGATCTTATTTTATCTTTGTCGCCCACAGGATGAAGTTATAGGGAGGCCCCCACCGACACCAGCCCTGGCTATCCACCCACCTCGCTCATATGTCCTCTCGTTAGAGAAAATGAAATGGCATTTTATAGACCTCTGTCTTCATTTCTCTGCAGATTAAAACTTCTTCATTATGATTAATGACTTGATATAGTTATCCAATACAGGTGTATTTTCAATTGAATTATATTGCTTAGTTTATGGTCGAGGTCGATTTAAATCTGTTTACTTTATAAGAATCACGGGGCTCTGCTATGAACTCTTATTATACTACCTAAAATTTAAGACTAGGTTAGGCATCATATAATTATTCTTTCGTAATGTGCCATTTTACTGTGTAACGATCTCTCATAGTGCAATTTAAAATTACGACCATTAAAGTCTTTATTTTCTAATCGGTATAGATACTTAGGTGCATGCCAATATTTAATATGTATCAAGCTTGATTATTGTAAACTGGAGTTTTTAAAGTTTAATGAGGTCAAATTAACTTCCCTTTCATGTGACCTTGTTAGGAATGAATAATTGATACAGTTTGATTTCGAGAGTTTTCTGGGCTTGAATTCAACATGGCTGGGTCATTGTTATTGAACTTCAAGCTGGAAAGTATGAAATTAAATAATTAAATATAATGATGATTATTAATTAAATATAGTGATGATTAATAGAAATATATGGCCATGATACTCATTGTAAATGTGCGAATTGATACTCTGTTAAAATACTTGTAAAACTACTTACAAAGTGTAGAATAGAAAATGTGGAATAGGATGAGTGTGATAACTTATCAAATTTGTGTCAAATTAGAAGAATTAGATTCACTTAATTTATGTAATGTGACGTGAAGGCGTGGGTGTAGCGTACACAATACAATTGAAGTGGATTTGTTGTTAGTGCAATGTCTTAATAATGCATTCTGATTGCACGCTTGACAGCGTTAGGTGCTACACTGTAGTATTATGCCCTGTGCAAAATAGTCTTTTATTTATCTTATAGAAAGTGTCCACCCTGAAATGTAATGTAGTTTTACGTCTGTTAAGTTTATGGATGATTTTAAAAGTCTCATTAGTTTGCCTCCAATTAATTCAAGAAACGTGCCATTTCTAGGGGTCAGGCAAATTCAGCTTTTTCATCTTAAATAATAGTTCACCTGTACCTCAACATAAGGCCTCCTTCAGAATTAGGCCAAAAAAACAAAACATCTGATAAGCCCTGATAACATGCCATGACATTAATTGCGAGGTCATACAGTTTGTACCATCCAATTAAACCCTTTTTGCTCACAAGCCTGATTGATTATAATGGCTACTTGGCTTAATACTGAGACTGATGTTGTTTGAATTGTCCTGAACATGACTTACCTGAAGATTGCATGCCATATAGGTGAAGTCGCCCCTTAGTAGTATGTAACCAATGAACAATGGTATATTTGGCATGAACCTATGAAGCATACATAGTCAAAAAATTCTGTCATTTTGCCAGTAACAACAAAAAAGGTAAACTATTTGTGATCTAACTCAAACAAGCTAGACCATGTCGTATTTCACCTCATAGCTTTGGCACCTGCCTGTCTTGATCAGCCCAACCTGGTGCCAAAATATGAGACATAAAGCTCATCTCAACAACCAACAAGCTGGATTTTTGGCATATTTTCGAAGTTTAGTATGTCCTGACCCATAGAAATGGTACATTGGATGCAAGCCTTTGATTTAAAGGTCATGCAAAGGTTACACAAAAACTTCCAGTTCATATTTATGTTATCTGAATTATAAGCGTCATTTTAATCTTCCAGTTTTTGACTGCACTTTCTTGCAAAATATAGTCAATGGGAAACTTAGTTCAGAAAAGATTTTTTTGTTAAGTCTGTATACTGTAACTTCCAAATCTTCTGTGCTATATCTCCTCACAGAATGTAGACTTTTTGTTTCTTTTGCTGTTGATATTATTGTTATAGGTGCTTAGGACCAATAAGAGATTTAGTTGCAATTAGTATACAACTAGTTCTGCAATAATAATGTGCGTTGGATGTCAGTTGCAAATATTTTGTTATGATTTGTTTTGTTTGCATTTTGAGTATCCCATTCAAGCTATTTCACTTGTTATTCAGTTTTTTGCATTGTCACAATTTATGTGTTTCACTGTAAAAGACCTTTCTGATGATACAAATAAAATAATATATAGGAAGTAAACAAAATTGTGTTGTCTAAATATACGTGGGAAATACTAGAGTTAATGTTGAAAACCGGAACTGGATGATTTCAGCATTTTAACCTTGGCCATTTCTTAGGTAATTATTACTCATTATGAATAGTGGATTTTTACGGAAGGTTCTCTATAGTTCCACCAGGTGGCTAAAACAGAATACTGCAATTCTATTGGCTGAAAAAGTTCCCGCCCTTGGCTGTGATTGGCTGGAGCAAAGTGCATCCTAGCAGCAGTATTTTTAGTGCATTTTAATATATATTTGACACTTTATCATTTAGTTTATGGTTGTTATTTTTCTGAGAAAGTAAAGTAATATTTATGGAATTAGTTATTACCTACCATGTCTGAAAAGCAAAATGAGTAATAAGAGGAGAGGAAAGACTTATGTCCTGCTGAATTAAAGGAAATTCAGTGAAAAGACTATTTAAGAGGCTGTATAACCACACGATCAGGGCCACTACCAGATCCAATCGTGAATGCTGCTCTCTTGACCCCAGGACACCTGGCAGTGCATTCACTGGCCCAAGATTCACTTTATGGGGCTGGGCAGATAGCAGATAGTGAGTGAAACATACAAGAATGCTGTGAATGATAATGACAACAGCTTCACACAACATCACAGATCTTTAGCACCAGTTCCATGCTGTGTAGGGTTAGATTTCCCTTTAAAAGCTTTTTAAATTATGTTCGAGCCCAGCAACTTACATTGAGCCAGTTTGACTGAGAGCTCTCTCTCTAGTGCATGTACGGAAACACGCTAGATTCACACTTTCCATGTGTCATTCTAGAACTGGATGCGATGCATTCTGTCATGAATAACTTGAAGCCAGGAGAGCCAATCTGATTTATTCGTACAAACTAATGGTAAAAAAAAAATGCATACACCCTTTTTATGCAGCAGCCATGTTGGCATTTTGCCTCATTGACCTCTCTTTGCGCTCAGCTATAAGTATTGTGACTTCTTCAGTTAGCCTACAATGGTCATTGTGAGGTCACAGAGTGCAAGAATAATGGTGAAGTAATGATGTCATAATATATCACAAATTAAAATGAGGTCAATGAGGGAAAAGTGCCAACATGGCTGCCGTGTGAAAAAGAGAGTATAGTTGTCCGGCATGAGATAGTGGCTGGTTCCATTAAATCCCAGCCTCCAACATATATACAAGCATTCATGGATTTCATGTCCAATGTTGTCTGAGCTTAGAGCTGGTCTACCTGTGCTCAGTAATGTACATTAAATTTCATAGATTTACCTCTTAGTGACACGATGTCCACTTGAGGTATACTTCTGCTGGATATGGCTATAACACTACTGTTGAACATATAGGTGAGCAGTAAGTTTGTCTAGTGAGGTAAGTACAGCCCCCTATAGAAGCATTACCCTCAAAATCTTGCTGCAGTTAACCCTCATTTATCCGCACACCTTCGTCCCCCAGTTAACTGTGCGGATAAATGAGGAAACCATATAACTGAATAAATGCATTAAGTAGATTTGTTCCCAGCCAACTGTTAGCGGATAGCGAGGGAACCGGATAAATGAGGCCCGGATACCTGAGGGTTGACTGTACCATTTGATTCCATTGGGGTTTCTGTTATTTTTAGGGGCCCATTGGAGTTACAGCAGCAATGACAGCAGTGATTCCATGACACCTGGCACTCCGTCAGATAAGAAACGTCAACATTATGTGGATGAATTAATCGACACCGAAGAAACTTATCTGGCAGACATGTCTATAGTGTTAGAGGTAAGTCTTGAAAGATTCATGGATAGTATGCAGACAAAATCTCACCTTTAAACCACATCACTAATAAGGCCACGTCTTGATTGATTGACCTATAATTTCAGCGCAATCCATGTACATTGTAATTGCAATCATCAACAACTTTACTAATGAAATTCCTTGTGTACACTGTAATTAGGACCGATTTTGCATAGAACTGAGAGTGACTTGAAAAAAAAAAGCATGGCTCTCTTTTGAAACTGTTGGTTAGCTCTTCAGTTCTTTCGTCTATTTGTTATTTTTCAACAGGCATTCAGAGAACCATTGGCGGGTTCGGAATTGATAACAGAAGCGGAGCTGGACTCTGTGTTCATCAACTGGACCGAACTCATCTCTGTCAACAACGTACTAGTCAGGTGGGAAACATTGTGTGCAGTAAATTTTTCCATTTTTGGGAAGCTCATTGAAGTAATGGATGAAGTGTTTTAATGTTACATTGTGCTTACATTTCGTGAAGCTGTGAGAATATTCATAGTAGTAAGTACTGATTAACATATTAATTGCTTGTCACGGTTGTCTTATATTCTTATTTGCAGAGCCCTGAGAGTCAGAAAAATGAACTCTTCTGACGGGAAGGTGCAAATTGTAGGAGACATCCTTTGCGAAAACGTAAGTGGTCATTGCTTAACCTCCATGCCTATAGTCTGTATGTTCATGGATACATTTTATAAGTATAAGTAAATATAAGTTTGTATATTAAAAAAAAATTCACAGTAAACACATAAAAATTTCAAAATAAATCTGGTATGTATAGAATAAATCTAGCATATTGCTGTCATTTTCTCTGTTGTGAAATAATGGAGTCTGAGCCCTATATCACAGCTTAACTGTCATGGACATACCACTATTAATAACTTTGGTACACTTAAAACTATTTTATATTTTCCAGTTGCCACATATGAAAGTATACGTGCGTTACTGCAGCTGTCAGTTGAATGCTGCGGCCCTTATTCAGCGGAAAACTGAAGAAAATCCTAAATTCAAGGAAATAACAAAGGTTAGTCTAACATCCTGATGTGATTATATTGATGAAGATGCGGAACAACTTAAATTATCATTAATTCATGTCTTTTTTATCTATTTTTCAGAAATGTGTACAAAATCCGAAAACCAAAGGAATGCCAATAACTAGCTTTCTCCTGAAACCAATGCAGAGAATCACCAAATATCCACTTCTTATTGAAAAGGTTTGATATTTTTTAAACAAATTTCCTGTAACTGGCTTCTAGAAGATTAGAGGTAATAATCATGTCTACTGTATTACAGATTCTGAAAAATACACCTATGGAACACCCTGATCATCCATTCTTGGAGGAAGCTCTTGCCAAAGCCAGTGAACTCTGCCAGCAAGTCAACGAAGGAGTGAGGGAGAGAGATAATTCAGACAAGTTGGAATGGATGCAAGTTCATGTTCATGCAGATGGTCTTTCAGAGGTACATTCTTGAGACAATATCATACTTGAGTTATTCCAGTGATCTCTGCCTGTCTTTGAAATATGATAAGCATACGATGGCATGTACTAAAAGTTCGGGTCTTCTTCTTTTCAGAAAATTGTGTTCAACTCAGTCACTAATATCATGGGTCCGAGGAAATATTTGTATTCAGGGACACTACATAAGGTATGCTCTTTGATATGTGTGGATTTTCCGGGTGGATTTACCTGCCTGACCATTCTTGGTAACTTGAGATTACATGTATGTCTATGCTGAGGCAAGTGAAAGACCCCACCCACAATGTAACGCTTTTTAGTAAATTAATACAGAGTTTTTGGTGCTTGTTGATATCCGTCTTGAACGTTCTACTGTCAGATTCCGAGTGCACGAAGACCGGTCTGTGTAAAGAGCTATCAGCGCCGAATCGCACCGATGCGCCCTCTTGTGTATATTTACCACAGCTTTATCTCAAGATGCATCAATACAATTAACTGCATCTGATCTGATATCTTGTCATCTAAGCTGACTAAGTATCAGACCTGTGTCAAACAATGAACCATACAGCGAAAGTGTGTAAACTAAACAGCGAAATAAAGTCATACTTATGCATTTCAACTGTATGACCACAAGAATTTCTTTCATTTCTCAGGCTAAAAGTATGAAGGAACTGGTTGGGCTCCTCTTTAATGATTTTCTTCTACTGACTCAACCCCAAAGAGCAATCGGCAGTATGTCTTCTGTGTTCAGTTTTGACATCAAAGCCAACATCAACTTCAAGATGTATCGGAAAGTAAGTTGGATGATATCATTTGTACTCCATAATGTCATCGGAACTTCAGAAGGCCACTTTGCTGATGATAATGACACATTTATAAGAGTAAATTTCAGTTGAATCAACAGTGTATTAGAACTATCCATATGAATAACTTTGCCAATTAGGTCAAGCTGTTATCGTAACCACTTTTGCCTATAACTTAATATGGCCTTGACCACGACTAGTGTAAGTGTATGGGCATTTTTGAGTTGTCTCAAATTGCTTTATCTTTCATTTCAGCCTCTGTTTTTGAACAAGATAGTCGTAAAACAACCAGAAGCCAACTCTGACAATCAGGTGTTCCAGATCAACTATGAGGACAGCATCTATACTTTGAAAGCTGTTAGCAACACAGAAAGGTCAGTCTAATGGATGCTTACTATTAAACATTTTTTTATTATTGGTGCAATGATTTCATATATATATATATATATATATATATATATATATATATGATTATTGTGATTGACATGCATATTGGACACTGGCCAATTTCAATCTTGTAATTGTGAAACATGCAATTTATCTTACAGAGATGTATGGGTAAAGAAGCTATCACAGGCATCCAAAGAATGTCAGGATAAGGAGAGGAAGAAGAAAGAGAAGGCGTTAACCGGTAAATAGAATGGCGGATATTTTGTTGGTAATTCAGGATAAACTGCTGTGGTGTTAATCAGCATTACATCAGGTGACTTGATGTCGCAAATATGTACTTCTAACTTAGTTAGGCGGCAAAACTAACTGTGTGAGGACAAACATTTTTTTTATGATATGACGAGAAATGTATAGTTTGCATACGTTGAAGCTATTATTAGCCTGTCAGAATCAGAATCGTATTTTATTTGCACAATAAAAAAAGAAAAACACATGTGCTGAGGAGTGAAACTAGCTGAAAAATCAGGTGTCTGTTGCATTCTTTTTTATTTCAATGATCTGTTACAGTGAAGAAGGTCCGTGCTGTTGGTCGACTTTTGATTGTGATCGTTGAGGGAGTGGACCTCAAGGTTGCAGACGATGGTGAGAAACTTCTACATGAAGAATTAGCTTGATACAGGTTGTGTCAAAAGCATAAGATCTAATTGGTTAATTACTTTGATTTATGATTGAAGTCTAAGTGCTATTGATGATATGATGTTAGTTGAATTTAGTATATTGCACAGTTTTTGTGTTTTAGTTAATGTATCATAAGATTTTTGTGTTGCAAGATAGATGCATGGCATAGAGCTCCTGTCTACAATGCATAAGCCTTTGGTAGAGATTTTCAATGTTGTCTTTGGGCTTCCAAGATAAGATTGCAGTGCAGAAGTATCACAGGATATTTGAATAAGTTTTGTTTTGTTCGTTGGAAGTTAAATGCTTGATACAGGAGAGAGAATATAAGGTATTGGCATAAATGGCTAATTGAATGCATTAATATTTAATGGTTCTTGTTATATTATCTTTGGGCAGATGGTAAGTAAATCTAAGACCAGGTTTTTGGTCACTAATTAAGCTGCGTGGTCTTCCAATGGTCTTTGATTGCGCTGAGTGCTGAGTGGTCTTTAATTCAGTTGACTGGCCTTAAGTTGATTTAGCATTGATTTGGGTGCTTGGCGTTCTGCTTTAAAATGAATAAAAATAATAAATAATCAATGTAGTTGAGATCAAATTCAATTAGGTTTGTAGATGGTCTAAAAGATTATGTAGATTAATATAGTGATCAATAAGGGGGTGTACACGCTGTAAATATTGTAGATAATGTCAGTGTAGTGTGGTGTGGGGTTACTATTGTTGAATTAAGTAAGCACATCTTTGGTTTGTATTGGCACATTTCTTGACTTTTTTTCGTCCTTATTAAAAAAATTAAGTAAATCAATAGTTGAATAAATTCTGTAAATATATATTTCAGGCAAGAGTGATCCCTATTGTGAAGTGAGCATGGGCGTTCAAGAACATCGCACTAATGTCATCCCATCGACTCTTAATCCAAAGTGGAATACTTCGATGCAGTTTGCTGTCCGAGACGTCGAACAAGATATTCTGACTCTTACTGTTTATGACCGAGATCTGTTTTCGCCTAATGGTGGGTCATATGTTATTTATATTAAAGGTTATTGGTAGTTTGATGGAACGATTATGTGTTATTTACCATGCACTGTGACAATATTGTGATGGCATTGCAATGGCAAGTAGTTTCTAAACGTTGTGGGATATCATGATATGTCATCATGTCTGTTGCCAGTGATAATAACAGCTGTATCTATCAAGTTTACGTTAACTTATTTACTTTGTTAAATCCATGTGTCCCTAATGACGCCCTATACATCCTTTTCAGTTTTCACAAAGCAGCCATGTTGGCATTTTTGCCTCATTGACTTCTCTTAAGTCTTTGTATTCAGATATAAGTATCGTGACATAATCAGTAGACAATGGCCATGGAGAGGTCACAGAGTACAAGAACAATAGTCAAGTAATGACGTCATAATGTGATGTAATTAAAATGAGGTCAATGTCCTAATGGCTGCCACCGTGCTATGTGAACAGGGTATATTATAATAATTTATTAAGCATCAATGAATTGCTGTGCTTGAGATTTCTCCTTGACCCACCGGTGCATTCAATGAAATCCATTCAATTATGAAATTGTTATAAGGTATCCTCTGATATCCACAGTCATTCTCTAATCATCTACATTCATAATTGTTAAATTTTGCAGATTTCCTTGGCAGGACAGAAATAAGAATAAAGGATATTTATGAATCAACTAAGAAGACGAAAGGCCCTCTGGTCAAACGCCTGGCCCTCCATGAGGTTGAAACAGGGGAAGTGATGGTGAAATTTGATCTGCAGATATTCGGTGAATCCTAGTCAAGTCAGCGTTCTGTTTTTACCAAAAGTGATATCAATCAGGGCTTGTGTATAGTGTGAAAGAGCTTGTTTTAAAAGCCAAAAAAAGTAATAAAAACACTCAAAGTGCTTCATACAGCCTTGAAGCCCACCAGAAGTGGTCAACTGACCGTTTTGGTCATTTTAAAATGGCATAGTATATATTAATGTAAGATAGTGTAAATTACCACAGGTGTACTCCACACTGCTGACATAAGATGTCACTATTACAATTGTTATATTTGTTGTTCACAGATTTTATATATTGTTAATTTTTTATTGCTGTGTAAACGGATAAAAACTTGGAGGCCATGCATTCACTGTTAACTGTACATACACAGAAGTCTTTTCTTGTATTTAAAACTTCACTTCGCAGAGACAAGTAGAGGAAAGAAAGCGTTGAGCATTGTTACTTGCCTAAGGACTAATATATTAATGGTGACTAATTAGTATGTGGTCTGTTGATGTGTTGGTTTTCATTTAATTACTGTTACCCAAGCAGTACACACAAATAGTCAATCAGTGATATTTTTTTAAAACTGTGTAGTCATGTATGTATTTGTAACGAGTGGTCAGTGAACTTTACTTCCAGAGATGTGGGCATTTAATGCACGTGCATTTGTCACATTTGTTTTCTTGAATTGTACCATGGAGCCAAAGATAGTCTACTCCATAATAACATATTGCATAATAGTTTAATTCATATCATGTTATTGAGGCTTTCAAGCAAATGATTTAATGATAATTGATAAAGCTTGCTAAATTTTAGGTGTTACCAAAATAGCTTTTTTTGGACTGTTGTAAATACACGCTATTTGATCAAATGCAGTAAATCTCTGTGTTTGGTCTTAAAATCTTCTTTTTTTTTTGGCACTAATATGCATTTTTCTTTTGTTTTCATGTGATTCTTGGCATCCAGTGTAATATATTTTAAAGCTGTCTTTTTAAGATATGGATTGTTAAAAAAGGATGTGTGTTTTTCCATTTTGATGATGAAACCGAAAGTCATGAAATGTGTTCATTGTTGAGTGATATCAATCGTCAAATAATCAACGAGTGTTCACCTCTGTTCTCTTAATTATTGTGTTGTAAATTACAAGTTATGTTGCAGGACCATAGCCAGGCAGAAAAATAAATAAATAGAAAATTGAGGCAATTCCAATTTCCATAGAGAATCCAACCCATTCTGGAAAAGTAATTATTCGAAAAGTAATTCAGAAAATGTGTGCAGTAGACCTTGCCTTAGTCGAATTCAAATGAAGCACCTCTCATGTAATTCAAGACTCAGACTCAGATACTTTTATTCTTTCCTGCAATAACGAGTATTACAGTAAAATAGGAGGATACCCCTAAGATAAAGATATTATTGAGGTATCCCCCTGTCAGTTTGATCCGAGAGATCCATGCAAACATCATGTAATTCAAGTTTAATAGACAAATTCTGATTATGCAAAGATTTATCTAGATTAATGAACAAGCAATTTAAATGTGTTAACTTTGGTTTAGCAAAAATTTGACGTAGGCACTTTCAAGTTTTCAACATAGACAAGGTTTACTGTATCAGCTAACTTGTCAGTTGATATTCAGAGGAGGTCTCAGCGTTGCTATGGCACTGTAATACATATTAATGTGCATGTTTTTATTGCGCTGTACATCCTTTTCTCCTGATAATCATATTGCACCACCTTATTTGTCAAAATATTTACTGTTCCATTCAACTGTGCCTTTATTGTGTTTGAAGACATCACCAATAATAACAGCTAAGTCTTTTTTTTTTTGAAAGTTATCAAACAAATGTTTTTGTGAGTATGTGTAATTTTTCATGAAATCTTGCGGATATCATTACCTATGTGCATGAAGCGTACAGTGTAGGTGTACAGGCCAGTCAGATCTGGGTTGACGTCAAGTCTATTTTTGCACTGCCCAAAAGAAAAGGGATGGCTGTTATAAAATTGGAGATTCAATCCAGGATAATGTGCCAAACTTATTCCTGACAGGTAGCTACTAGCTAGGTCCTATTCCCAGTGCCCCACCTAACCTACACCAAAGTTGTGCTAGTGATAAAGAGCTTAGTCACACTCAAATGCAAAATGTGTTTGTAAGTGTCATGTCTACCTCTACCTTGTCTACCCATCATCTGTAATTTAGTTGTAATCCTTCACAATCTGATCTCACTCTCTTTCCAATTCTCTGTGTCACATACAACTCTTGATGTCGCTAAACGAAGGAATGTACGTCATTTGAAAGAAACTGGCAACCTTCCACCCTGTGAAATGTCGTGCATTCCAATAACTGTTATTTAAACACTGATTATATCCAGAATTACACTGTGTTTCTTGTTGTTCATTTTGAAATTGCTGCGTGTATTTAACTTCAAAACAGCATGTGAATTTCATCAAATTTCCAATAAACCCAGACAAACTGCAATTATTGCATATATTACAATTAAAATTTTGTTGTATCGAAAATTTGGGGTCTTGGACTACAATGTATCTTTTTTGTATATTCCTTTGTGTTTTCAAAGCTGATTTTTGGGTGTGAGCCTTGGAATGGAGTGAAGACAGGACCCGTTTACCAGCTCTGCCAAAGGTCCCAGGTTCGATCCCTGGCCGGGCACTATTCATGAGCTACATCCCAGCAAGATGTCTTGGAAGCTCATTTTTAAGCAGCTTATGGTTACGGCATCCAATTCCGTATTGGCCAGCTCTGCCAAAGGTCCCAGGTTTGATCCCCGGCCAGGGCACTATTCATGAGCTACATGTCGATGGCATGAGGCATTAAATTGGAGGGTGCTTTGTGCTCAGTGTCTATGCTGAGGCAAGAAAAAGACCCCACTCAGTGACTATGTGTAGCATAGTGTGGACACCAAGCCTTATCTCATCATTACGTCTGCCTCTGGCAGCTGGTCATGTGCATCAATATTTGCTAAGGCAAATGGGCCCCTTCACCAGAGCGACTGGCACATGAAGAAAGCCGTAGGTTTAGGGAGGCTTCTTTCACCAAACGATGGCCTCGTCCCCAGAGGGTGCTGATCCGTCTGCAGTGCCATAAGCTAACATTTTCGATAGTCACTGAATTTCCAGTGCCAATATCCAAACTGTTTAGCCCCTGCATCCACAGTGTCAATAGGCAAATATATATCTGCACACTTCATATGCAGGAACAATGGGACCATTTTTTTTCGAAAACAACCTTTTAAAATTAAATATTTAAGTGTAAAAAATATATAAGCATGGTCATTGGCGGAACTGTGGCCCTGCAGAGTTTCCCCTGTTTTTTGGTTGGGGGGACTCAGTTCCCCAAAGTTCCCCCCTACTTCCATCACTGATGAAAAGTCTTCATCTACAAAGCTTGAAGGTCGACCCCTTTCCAGGGTGGGGACACAACGGTCCTCCTTCGTCTCTATCGTGCAATTACTCGTTCTCGACTTGATTATGGTTCTGTGGTATATGGCTCTGCCAGACCATCTTATCTATAATGCCTGAATTCTGTTCATCATCAAGGGTTGCGACTAAGCTTAAGAGCTTTTCGTACATCTCCTGTAGAGAGCTTATATGTACTGGCAGGGGAACCTCCACTCTCCCTTTGTCGTATCAAGTTGTCCATGCAATACATACTCAAAGTAGCATCAACTCCAACAAATCCAACATATGATGTAATATTTCACCCAAAGTACATGCATCATTATGAATCTCGTTCAAAAGCCATTCGACCACTGGGATTACGGATGAAATTCTATCTTGAGGCTGCAAAAATTGATACTACAATCGTTACCAAGATGGAAGTACCACCAACTCCGCCATGGATTCTCCCAGTCCCTAAAGTTATACTGGACTTGGCAGAGCTTAAGAAAAGCGAAACCAATCCTGTCTTCCAGATCACTGCTCAATATACACTGCAGAATTAACAGCTGTTTACCTTGCCTTAAAGAACATCGAGGACTCGGAACCAAATCATTATGTTATCTGTTCTGATTCCAAATCTGCTCTTCAAGCAATCCAAAATAAACAACTTGATAACCCTGGGATCTTAGATGTTCTTATTAAGTATTTCCATCTTCACGAATACAAAGACATTGTATTCTGCTGGATTCCTGGACTCGCTGGCATTGAAGGGAATGAAAAAGCAGAACTGGCAGCAAAAAGGGCTCTTACAAAAGAGATAACTGATTTTACTATCCCATACACTGATTTTAAAATGACTATAAAATCTTTTATCATGTCTTGCTGGCAAAGACAATGGAGTGAATGTAATAACAACAAATTGCATTCAATCTTACCTTGCATTCAAAATAAAATACCTAGTAGGTTCAATACTCGCAAAGATCAAGGCATATATCACAGATGCCTCATAGGACATTCAAGACTTGCGCATTTCCACCTTTTAGTCAATGAACCGGCACCGGTATGCCAGAGTTGTCGGTGCCCCCTAACAATCAAACATATTTTATTAGATTGCACCCACTTACAACGCATTAGACCTTTGTTTCAAGCTACTACCTTACAACATCTCTTTACAAGATATCCAACGCAGACAATTATTGATTTTTTACATGCTTCTGGCTTCTACTACCAAATATAGATAATCAATCTTAACCTAGAGAGCCTCTACATAGCCCACTCAGGTGCTGATGAGGCGTTAAACAATAACACACACACACACACCCTTTCAAGGGAAGCCCTTGCCCGGCAGGATGGACTTAAAGGTCTTGAGGGGCATACCCCAGCTCATCAGATAGGTATGAACTGACAATGGTCTAAATTTACCTGGTGAAGCAGAATGTCGAACCTGTGGCCACTTAACACAACAACATAACACACTTCAATAAATTGTTTGGGGCACATTACTCAATAGGGCCTTAATTTCCTGCTGTCCAGCTGCAAACTCCACAGCTGCAGGGTTCGCTGCAGGGTTCGCTGCAGCTTTGCAGAAAATGTAGCAAAGCTGCAAGGAGTCTGCAGCTGCTTCCAAGGCATATTGCACGCATTTCATGATTTTCTATTTAAAGAATTTATTACCCCAGTTAAGGTGAAGCCCAGCCAATACAATTGTGTAGCACCGCAAAAATAAAAATAAAAAATTTGCATGACAGGAAAAAAAGAAGAAGAATAAAGTGGTCCCTTAGGCCTTGGGGGTCAGCAGCTCCTAGTCTGGATTGTTGTAGCTAATTCTTCTGCAAGATTCTCTTCGGCTGTAGCTATATCTCTTAGAAATATGAATGTAGCTGCAAGATTCTTTGCAGCTATGCAAGGTTCTCAGCAACTGCAGATGTATCTCTGCAGATTTTGCTGCAGATATTCCTGCTGCACATATTTTGCTGCAAGAATCACTGCAGCTGCAATTTTCCGTTGAAGCAAAATATACGCAGCAGTAAATTATATATCACTCCCATCTTTGTTGCCAGTTTCATAGTATTTCTGACTGCAAAATTAAGGCAGAGGATTCTTCATCGTTGCCAGTGTGTTGCCCAGTAGTGACAGGAGGCTGATGAGACCTCCAGCCTGACAAGTGATGACATCTGATGGTATAGGCTCTGCAAGTTACGATTCGTACATGCGAAATATCGCGCGAATCGCGCTATCAGCATGATCAGCAGCAGCTTTGGCGGGGTCTAGTCAAGTGGTCCGCCCGACAACTGGTCCTCTGACCAACTCGCCTGCCTGTACAGCTGGTCCGCCGGTCAGGTCAACTGGCCCGCCAGAAAGTCAACTGGCCTGCCAGAAAAGTCATCTGGTCCGCCACAAAAATTTGGAAAAAAAGAGGATTTTTCTAAATTACTAGGAACTTTAAATTTTGAAAATCGGAATATAAATGACCAAGTTATGCTTGATTAATGACGCAGAAGGTTACTCCCTTCATATTGGCTGGGGAGGCCGTTTCGGTGACGTGTTAATGGCTGACCGCTTGCCCTGCTAGAGGGGACGGGGCGGGCGACGACCGTACTTGTACCCCTGCGAAGCCACTCACGCCGACAGATTGACTTTGAGTTGGTTGGGCGGCGGACGGGCTGTCAGACATGCATTATTTAATGAGTTATCCACCTTTGTTCTGACCAACCCTATTCATTACTATGGCGCTCAGCCTGGCTTTGGTTCCGGAAGTAGCCATTTTCTGCTCACCAACGCTGAAGAGTGAGTTCCCCCCTTGCAGAGCCTATTGTCTAGCACCACAATACACCATTAATAATACTATCATCACAGTTTAGAAATTTCCACCAAAATAAGCTGACGTCAAATAGTTATCAGGTCAAAGATCAAAACCAGGATCAACTGCCTGACTTCAGCAACCAGGCCTTCCCTGATAGCAAACTAAGCAAAGAAATGAGGTCAACCTTTTCTTAACTTCGATAATTGTAAATTATACTGAAATTCCATTTGTAGAGTAAAGACACAATTAGCATGATGAGTTTGAAGCACTTTATTTGAGTAGTTTTCTTAGAATACAATTTTTCATTTATCACCAAAATCACTATATTTTAAGCTTGATAAATTAAGGCACTATATTTTATAGAAAATGTAAAAATTGAAGACTCAATATAAAATCTAGCACATATTTAGCATTTGAATGTATCAATGAAGGCTCACTGCAAAGTCATTTTTAATCATTCATAAGCTTCAGCATACTGTTGAGAGGGTTATCCAAGAAGGATTTGATAAGATTTCCGACAGTATGCAATTCTCTGATTTTTGCATCTGTGTCTTTTTTAATGAGGTTTCTTCCTTGGAGGAAGAAGGTTGGCAAGTATGCTTTCATGATGCAATCATACAATTCCGAAGTCATCCACATGACTCTTTCTCCGAGTTTATCTTGGGTCCATTGCTCAAAGTGAGGATATTTCTCACATTGCCAAAGAAGTAGATTTTTCAAAGCATAGGAAGAAACCGCCTTTCCCTCCTTGGTCCATAAGTCTTCATTCAGCTTTTTCATGATACGATGACTTTTCTTTCTGCATCCACCATCGTAATCAATTCCTGCAAATTAAATTCATTTTGATTTAGCAATAATCCACTCCAATATTCTCTTATGACTAAATATTGTCCTATTTAATAGTGTTCATGTGAAATAACGTTTAGAGTTCATGTGTATTTTCCATGATTAATAAAGGGTCATTGATGATGATACTGATTTGTGTCTTAAAGCCTCAAAAATTCACAGCCATTGATGCATACTTTATTTATACAGTAATACATTTTTTTGTATAAATATCTATCTAGAGAATAACACCAGATCTAGTTCAAACCAACATGCTTTATTCTCTCTATGCCCAACTTGAAAAGTTACATGTACAGATGTTAATTATAATGCATCGGTGAGTAGCTTTTTCGTTTGAATATTGTTTCCTTTCCCACTTGTATATTGTGCACTTTATAGCTTAATTTGCATGTAATGTAAAAGTTATTGTGTTGGGACCCGTATGCTTCATTAATATTGAAATTCTTATTCTGTTGACATGTACTTTTTGTCAATTTTTTGTTTAGTTCATGTTTTGCTGTTGCTGTGAGTGCAAACCAGTTAAATTTGATTACCTTTCATGATTTCTTTCTCAGCGAGGGCTGCAGACAACATCCAATGAATGAATGTCTCTCTTGGCAACAAAAGAAACCCCAATGTTTAATATAATTTGTTTCTTTTCTTCCGAAGGCCACATGGTGTTCTCGTGGGGCCATGTACCTGCAGGAAAGCGAATAGCTTCACTGACAACGGGACTGAAATCAACACTAATCTCAGGGCCCATATAATTCTTGATGTTTATAGTAATTGCAGGTCCATGGAGTTGTTTGTCCATTGATACTCTCTGGTCCAAGCCTAGTTCTCTAATGCCTTGTCTAATGAGCTTTTTAAGTTGTTTCTTCACAAATATTGGGATAATATCTCTCGTATATCTGTCATTGAAAGTCATATCTGTGCTCTCCAGCCAGGCTGGACTTTTGCTGTTTAATGGCACAAATAAAAAACCAGTTTCAGGCAAAGGCTGGGCGTATGGAGTCTGGTAGATAGTGATTTCATCGATTGTCTTGTTCCGATAATAAAAGCCATCTAGTAAATGGAACCATTCAATAATTGTTTCCTTTGGAGGCCAGCTTCGCTGGATATCATAAAATCTTGACAGAGGATTAGCAACTCCTCCAGACCAGTTATAATGGTCTATGTGAAGCAATGGTATATTGACATCATATTCATTGGGTTCGCCAACTTTAAGGCCTTGGAAAGCACTTCCAACCTTAATGAAATCCGCTCCAAATCTTGGATCAACTTCATGGACGAACCTGGCTAATTCTACCATGATGGGCATTGCTTGGCTATAAGCTGCCTTCTTTTCATCTCTCCTTAGCTGTACCTCTTTATTGAAGTATTCAATAAGTGTCGCAGTGAAACGTGGAAATAAAGACCGCTGAAAGTGCTGGTCATACGGTCCATAATTTTGATAATACGTATATTGATGAAACATGATACTTAAGTATCTCCAGGCGTGGACTCACAGATATACGTGTTGACAGTTCTTCGTCCTGAGGCAGAATGAGAATGATGCAATGACAACTCTCTATATATGGGCATTCGATGGTTCGAGATGGTTATATCATGGACTTACCATATGTAGAGCCAGTGGGTATGATTTCCCCAAAGTAGCTACATGTACATATTCCCCATTTTCCCCAAAGTCGCTACATGTACATTTCCCCATTTTTCCCTTCCCCCAAATTTCCCCTTTTTCCGAGGGGGCATGTTCCCCCCCCCCCCCCCCCCCCATTGGTCCCGCCACTGCATAGAGCTCTATGGTATGGGCGCCCCCAATTAGCCAATCAAATACGAGAACAGAATCAGCCAATCAGCAAAATGTCAGAATCCTGACACAAAGTCTCGTGACTATGGCGGCCAACTTTACATGCTACCTTGACTGATGGCTAATAGTGCAATGTAAAATTGGCGCTGAACAGGGCGAGGGGGGCGCGGCGGCGGCGCTCTCCTATAGATTCGTGCCCTCCCCCATCCACCGTCGGCCGGGGGGGGGGGGCAATAAAGTCTTTCTTTTTTTGGCCATTTTCTGTCTACATAGTACAGATAGTACAGAGAATTCCAGATTCAGGATCTAGTGCAATTTTCTGGATCCGCGCGATGGAGGGGGGGGGGGGCTGGTATTTAGATCCAATCGGCGGCAGAGAATCGCACGGGCACACGCCACACCGTCAGTTTTTTTTTTTTTTTTCAATATATATGCAATTTATTTTAGTAATATATACACAAAATGTTGTCAACCCTAATAAAGCATATTATATAAAACAATTATTATTACTATATTAGGCTTATAACAGTATTGTACGATATTGTTTATAGTACCTACTTATATTATTGGTATATTGTACTAACTAAACCTACTTCAAGCACTAACACTGATGTTATATTGCTAGTATGAATCAGTGTGAATAATTTAAAAACGAAGACTTTTGGGTGTATATATATTAAATATCATCTATTGACGAATTACTGACAGGTCCTATGGACTTTTTAATTTCAAAATGCTTATCCTTTGCTTTTGTTACTGCTAAGTTTTCGCTATAGCTTTTTAAGGTCATAGACTTGCATGCGCTCCTTGAGAAGTTACCATGGCGAGTGATAATGGTGTCATAAATGATATAAATTTAATCAGCACCCTTGCATCTTTAATGAGACCATTGACCAAGTTACTGTGACCTGTACAATGACCAATTAATTTTACCAGAGGTTTCGCCTGACTAAAGCTACAGCTCTTCTACTATTATTGTTTTTGTAAAGATAAATTGTTTATGTTTCAGGTCAATTCACTGCAGTTCAACCAAGGGGGGTGGGTGTATATGGCTGGATGTTGATGAGTTTAGTACAGGTGTACTTGATTGGCTAACTCACTGACAGACTGATGAGATAAGTGGTTGGTTGATGGGGACTTACTAAACTGACTGACTGACTGACTGGTTCATTAGCAGATTCATTGTAATGTGGTCATATCTCACTCAGTACTTACTAAAAGGTATGAAATCATAATGAGAGTTCTCTGCTGTAAATCTCTTTATTTTTCTATTTTACAAAGATTTGCATGATCATGCATGCAGTGACTTGTGAATTAACTGCAGATGCAGTAAAAATAATACATGGTTTATAATCTATGTGTAAATATATATAGAAAATTATAAATGTTCACACTTATAAGTGTACACAAATTTATATTATATAACAATACCAATGAAATATATATATTATTTAAAATTGGAATAACATACATTTGTTATTAAAAGTTACACCTCGTGTGAGGTCAAATTCGAATCATAATATAATTGTATTACCTAATTAATCCATAGTTGTATTTTGGTATACACTGTACACATAATGGTGATAATACATTCAATGATGTTATTACTTAATTACTTGTGAATAAACAAAGATACATGTGTCCGTATTGGCAATTTTTCTTCATTTAAAGATTTGATTGTTCCAAATTACTAAGTAATCGAGTCATGGCGAATATGGTTCAAGTCTTTTACAGATTTATACGGATCATTCAAAAACTTTCGGATACGCCTTTGAGCACCCCGCAGGACCACCTTATTTGCTCTTGTTTTCTTTTCCATTAGATTTCTTGTTGGAATGAAGAAATCAAGCAGTTCTCCTTCAGTAGCACATTCGTGCAACTTGTTAGTCATAAAGAGGATTCTATCTGTAAGCATATCCGGAACCCAATCATCCGCTCTTGGGAATCTCTCACATTCCCAGAACAGAAGATTTTTCAAAGCGTATGAAGAGATGGCTTTTTTATTCTTACTCCAGAGATCTAAGTTCAATTTCTTCATAATGCGATGAGCCTTCTTTCGACATCCACCATCATCATCAAAACCATTTAATAATTCCTTCTCTGCCAGCACGGTGGACATCTTCCAGTGAACGTCTTCTTTGGCAACCAAACCGACACCGATGTTAGAAATGGCATTTTTCTTTTCTTGCGAGGGCCAGGAAGTATCCGGATGAGGCCATTCCGCAAACTCAGGAAACGATCCTGCTTTATCGATGACCACACAAAAGTCTATGCTCATTTTGAAAGTATTAGTAGTCATTTTAACTGTGATCGCTGGGCCATTGTAACGTTGATCTACTACGAGTTGAACTTTGCCGGAATATTCGTCATTTATTTTCTTTACTCCAGCAGAGAGAAGCTTCTTAAACTTCTTTTTCACAAAAATTGGTATAATGTCACCATTGAATGTCAAATCCTCGCATCTCAACCACCTGGGACTAGTGCCCTCGGTTCGGACAAATGTATGACCTTTAAAATAAGTTGGATAATCTATGACAGTGGGACGAGGTATGCTTTGAAAAATTACTATTTCACCCACTTCCTTGAGTTTAACGTGAGGTCGTTTTTCCTTCTTCATCTCTTTAACAAGATCCTTTGTTTGTGGTCCAACAGGTGTCTTCCGTTTTGGTCGTGTGACATAATAACACCTTTGCTGGAAATCCCATCCACATTGGTCCAGTCCAACCAATGGAATGTTGACGTCATACTCGTCTGGCTCTGCAACCTTGAGACCGTGGAAGGCGCTCCCAACTTTGATGACCTCTTTTCCAAATTTGGGGTCATGATCATGCACAAATTTGGCCAGCTCTTCAATGATGTACATAGCTTGCTTTCGTGCCCTGTTTTTGTCATCTCTTTTCAGTTGGACTCGTTTTGTGAAGTACTTGTTGAACTCTGCAGTCATGTGTGCATTAGTTCGGATGTCAAAATATTCGGGAAACAGATCTTCAAGTTCTAAACTCATGATGACCGATCGATGCTGAAAATCACCTGTTGTTTCTGAGCCTTGATTAGGCCAATGAAGCTACTGGGCTATTGAAGGAAACTTCAAGGATCAATTTACTTGATTTCGTTCTCTTTGTTTTGATTCTGATGGGCATCTGTACAAGGGCGTGTGTCCTCCTCCGCTACGCTGGCTGCACTGGAGGCAGAAGAAGGACGCGCTGTCTTTTCAGGACGCTGCAGGGGAAGACGAGAACAACGGGGGGTGCTATCAAAGTAATTGACCGTGGTTAATGAATGGTTGTTAAAATAAATGGACTTATCGAGTTTGACAACTTTGTTTCTTAAAGGATAATATGACTTAATGATCAGATATTCGCATTTTGCCCAATAACACAAAAAATAATAAAATTAACAGATATAAAAGAACAACAAACTTATATATCAAGTCTTTAAAATTTGGCCATGGTTTTGAAGACCATAGGTAATTTTTAACTGTAATTAGAGCAAGTCTGAGCAAGGCATTCTTGAGTCCATTAGGTTAGAATTATTATTAAACCATGTTTTATTTAATATGACAGGTCCATGATATCGAACTAATTTGGTTCTAAAATTATTAGTAGTACCATCCCCCCCCCCGTACCCACTGGCACCCCAGACATGACAACTCTAATCTAGGTCAACACGTGTAAACTAGGTCAACAGGCATGCAACAGACAGTCCGGGATTCATGCTCTGTTTAACATATATGCTTGATGCATTGTATGTAGCATGCATTATTGCATAATACCACAGCCAATTGGGCTGCGTTTAGTAATGAACAAATCCTTTATAATGGGTTCTTAAATATTCCTAGATCCAACCGTGAAATTAAATTTTTTTTATTTAATTTTGCAAAAATAATATATAGTTTTATTGACAAACTTGATATCAGGAGTTTATACATGTGTCATATAACATTACAAAACAAACATACAAAACATACAACATTACAAAACCAAGTCTGGTGTCTACATCTGATATCTACTCTAGTGCATACAATCTATAATCTACTAGTATTTACTTAATAAACGCAAGTCGGTTCCAATTTTCTTACATATATACCATAACGTAGGATATTATCGACAGGGCGATTATTTTCAACACTCACATTAAAATGTTAAAAACATTTTTAAACAAAATTTAAGTGTCATTTATTTCATAAAGAATTCTATCCTTTTCATTGTCATAAAGAACTAGTTTTATCTTATTTGTACACTGGGCTCTAGGGCTTGCCAATTAAATATGTTTGCTTCAGAGATGATGTGCTTCACTTTATTAGTGTACCAGTTGTTCTGACCATTTGTGTGTAGATTTTTAAGCAGTTATTTAATATTTCACTATTAGGCATTGTCCGAAGTCTTGCCCAGTAGGGCAGTGGAAATCGTCCTGTGTCTGCATGCATACACAGCTAGGGAGTAGGTTTGTTTTCTTAAATTCACTATCTCTATTTCAGAAATAGGATTTTGGGACCATAGTACTCTATTATATTCTAGAATGGGAAATATATAACTGTCAAACATTTTTATGGCAAGCAAAGGAGGTATATGACTTCATAGAATAAAGAGTGCCTTCTGGGCTTGTGTGATACAAACTGTACAAACAAGCCAAACCTAAGTTAAGGACATATATCTCATAAAATTGATCTAAAAATAGAAAACTATGTATGTAATAATTTACCAAAGAATATTAGGTCCGCTATGGCCAAATTACGTTGTGGTGTTTTGCCTATTAAAATCGAGACTGGTCGTTTTGTTAATTTAGCTTTAGAAGATAGAATTTGTGAGGTTTGTAATCTTAATGAAATAGAAGATGAGTTGCACTTTATTTGTAAATGTGAACTGTATAATGAAACCAGAAATTAATTTTTTAAGGAATATTGTCTGTCAATCCTAATTTTCCTGGTTTAAGTTTTCAAGACAAATTTACTTATTTAATGATTAACGAACAATTAAAAACAGTAGATTTTTATTTCGATGTTACCAAATTAGAAGAAATGTAATACAGAAATTAGATTTTAATTTTATTATAATATTTACACTTCATGTTTACATTATCCGCTTAAGTTCAATTGATTTGTAGTGACAAATAAGCCCACTTGGGCTGGGTCCATATAAGTTGTACATATTGGTCTTGTCAATAAAGATTTTCGTATCGTATCGTATCGTATTAGATGATCACCTTGAATAATGAAATTCTGTAAAACACGTTTGACCCGAACCTAGCATGCACATGGGGTTAACAGCGTCATCAGTTAAAATGACACCTGTAATTATCAGAAACTGGCTAGTATTGGTGGTTGTGCGCATGTGCGGTAACATCCAACATAACATGTTAATTTTGGGCTTGTGCAACATCATTTTTTGTAAAATGCTATTTTTAGCTACTGCTGCTGCTGCTGGCTTCGCCGCAATCTCTGGCTATTATATGACAGATTTGTGAGCACGGAACGATGTCATCTTCCAGGTTAGTCCATTCTTGGATAAATAAGGTCCATTATCATGATTATGCCTAGAAAAGTGGTTGCATTGCCAACAATGCTGAATTTCTCAGTCTTTCAAAGTGCCTCTGCCATGTCTTATTACTTGTTATTGGAATTCCCTAGGTGTTTACAAAACACAGCAATCTACGTTTTAGGATAATCTTCCAGTGTGAGGCTGTGTCAGTTGTATACATGGGAGATGTCTAGACATACTCTGCAGCCCTTGAATTCAGAGAAAAACATCTTCGTAGATTAAAGGGGGGTGTATGGCCGTGTATCCCATAAAACAGTTGTACAGCACCATGTAATTCATACATGCATTATATTTGGTCTTATTCTGATGAATGAAGTGCACAGTATCCATTTTATTTGCATTCATTTGGGCTTGCCCTCGTAGACATTGGCCAGTGACCGTTATGGCATTGTTGTTTATTTCCATGGTCCTGTTTTTTTACCATCAGCAACTATGATGTGCCCTACATGTACAATGTACGTACTGGAATATGCTATGTCTGTTTGTCAAACATTTTTTCGCATGTATCTGAACTGAAAAATAATATCTTTATATAGATATAATATATATGACTGTCAATGCAAGACAATAAGTGTTTATAGGCGAGGCTCCATGCTATATACTATCCTAGGAATATCTCTAAATATTCCTAGCTGGGACTATCAAAGCCACAATGTTATAGCAACTTAGCAAGGGATTTTAAGGTCCTTGGTTATAACAAACGACTGAAAAAAGAAAAAGCTATGCAAATTGACTTACATATATATATGTGACACATAGTACAATTCAATGTAATACTATGTTTAAATGGATTAATTATAGTATCATTAGTATGTATGATTGATATCTGATAAGTCTGTCAATAAAGAACTTAAACTTACAATTCATAAGTACTACTAATAAAGGCTGTAGGGCCCATATGCACATACCTGTGGTCCAAAGACTTAAGAAACAAGTAGGCCTGAATAAGAAACAAATAGATCATAGGCATGTTATGTTACTTCACAATTAATACCACCCTCGTAACTTGCCTGTTATTAATGAATGGTCATGAAACGGGTACTTTAGGGCTGGTTAAATATGGGAGTCCATCTGTTTTGCTCTTTTTTTTTGTGCTATACATGTACTAATTATATATCATAAATATTATAAATTTTCTTACATAGAGTCAGTTGGCCTACGACGATTTTGGCAGAAACAGCACAGTGCAATTTAATGAAATAAATAGGTCTTATACCACATTTTCAGTATATGAGCCAATCATAGGCCGATTTTTCTGAGGTTTAAAACCCATATAACGATATTCATTTTATTATATTTTATCTCATAATTCTATTGATAGATTTTTTTCATAACTGTGAGGGCAGTAGCGTGGGAAATGTCTAAGGGGGAGGGGGGGGGGGGGCAGTTAGGTTAAAAGTCACACTTCTGATGTTCACTTCAGTAAATGTACTATATTTTCCTACGGTCCTGACTGTTTTTAATGATTGTGGGGCATACTTCCATTTTATGTAGTACACATTCATCATAAAGTGCTCTGGGGTGTGATAAACTAAACAATATAAATTAAAATATCTTAAATTTTCCCAACATAATATTTTACTTTTTGAAATAAAATGAAGGTTAGACTCTACATACTTCCATTTTATGGAGTACACATTTAGTTTCAGCTACCTCACCCCAGTCATCATAAAGTGCTCTGGGGTGTGATAAACCAAACAATATAAATAAAAAATATCATAAAGTGATACTCTTTGAATCTTTCTAAAAATTGTCCCATTTCCTTTCTCCCAGAAAGTACTCACAATAGTTTGCAGTGACTGTCTAGTGTCATTACAGCAGGTTTTCATTAATATTTAGCCCACTAAATCATGGTAAATCCACATTTTTGGTTACATATCAGGAATGCAAAAGGCAGAAACCATTCTGCAGTTTACAGAATAAACAATGGGCCCGAGAGGTCAATTCATATGAAGCTGCAAGATGGTGGCTGCTCTTTACCATCCAACTCCAAAGCAGCCAGGGCCATACATGAGTACGGTCAGAAGCTGGAGTACAGTAAGCAATATAAAAGGCTGGGTCATGTCATGTTGAGACAGAGGCAGCTCAAATCAGAAATAATTGCTGATTATTATGAAAATGCCTGGAAAAAAAATAATCCAAGTGATTATTTCAAGCATCAGCCAGAGGATGCCCGGCATGAATGTGCTAGAAATTTATTGGGCAATCAAAGCAGTCAAACTGACAGCTGCACGGCAAGCTGTGAAGAGGGCCAACAAGGATCTGAGGGCACATCAGAAAGAGGAGCAGAAGAAGTTGGCTGCTAACATGAAGCGAAGACGAACATGGCTATGGAATGCTAAAATGCATGCTGCAAATAAAAACCGTAGACAGTCTCAGAGACAATAGTAGACTTCTGCAAGCCCAGCATGTGAAATCTGAGCATGCCTACCAAACATGGAAACACCCAAGAATTTACATTATACAAATTTCATATTGCAGGTTCATTCATATATTTATTCATACCTTGTCGACCCAAGCCCAGCTACGATGCGTCCATGGTTTTGAAGAAATTGTATATGTCTAGTCGTGTTTACATTGGTTTACGTTGCTGCCGCAGGTATGTATATATGTTCCATTTCATGTGATCTTGAAAAAATACAAGCAATTAGGCAGGGCATTTCCAAATTTATTGGTGGTTCATTTTACAGAACCCTTCATTTTTGCAACTGTTCCTCTGATTATTCACAAGCCGCTCCTCGAAAAATATATGGTCCGCATTGACACAACACTTAATGTGGCACAGATGTGAGTACACCAATCCAGTAATGGGCCAATGGCATTTATGTTCATCTGTGCCAATTTTGTTGATGACATTGTGATACATTACTTGGAAATACTATATTCACTATCCTACTCACTAATCTACACTAATAGAAGTTAATAAAGGCTATTTAATTACTCATTTTTGAGAAATCACCTACATCTCTGAACTTGCAATTCCCGCTATAGGGAGCGTACCACAGTTTATTTACTGTACATTTTTAATATAACATATTGGTGTTTTGAGCATATTTTTTCTTGAAAGTATCAATCCTATCTAAGATGTAGATATGCAGTTTATACATTGTTAGCCGTCAAAATATTTTGCTAGCAGCTCTTGAAAATTATGCCTCCCTTTTTTTGTAGTAATTGCCAGGGCTACCAGCTCAGACCCATTGCATCATTCCTGTCTTTAATTGGCATATATTCATCATTCTCAACGTGGTGTGATCTTTGTAGAATTTTCACAACCCTTACATATATAAATATTTAATTTTTAATATTTTCTTTCAAGTCAAGTCAAGTCAAGTCAACTTTATTGCGGACTCTAGGTCCATAAAAGGTAGAGAATACATATATGATAAATGGGTCAGAACGACCCCAGACATCAAGAGAATTTAAGAGAATCTATCTTATCATAGGAACTGCAATAACCAATGAGAAGCAAAGCTGCCGCTGTGAAGCACACCCATGTCATAGATCTTTTTAACTAATATCTTACTGGACGACCTCACTCTGCAATGTAAATTAAAACAATTTTTCCGAATAATGCATTTTGGACTGGGAATGTCAGACATGGTGTACATCAGAGAGGCACTGCATCTCATTGGCAGGTACAAAAATCTTCTAATGCAATTATTATATGATACAAATAATCTTCGCAATTTGTAAGCACAGTAGTTAAGCCATAATGCACAGCAATACATGTTACTGCAGAAAGTTTTGTACAAGAAACATTTGACATAATCAGTACATTTGCTAAATCTTTTCCTGAGCATGTTACTTCTACAATACAAGCTTCTAATTTGTCTGTCTATATCCCTGGCATCAGAGAAAGTTGAAGTGATGATATGGCCAAGATATTTCACTTCACTAACAATTTCAAGTTTCCGGTCATTAATGAAGAACTCTGGGACAGATTACTTTGTAGGCCCTTTTTCAATACACATACAAACTGTCTTTTCAACATTATAAACAAGGTCAGCATCTGAACTAAACCTGTGACATACATTTAGCATACTTTGCAGCCCACCAGCCGAGGGTGAAAAAAGCACGACATCA
Source organism: Alitta virens (assembly GCA_932294295.1). Lineage (NCBI taxonomy): Eukaryota > Metazoa > Annelida > Polychaeta > Phyllodocida > Nereididae > Alitta > Alitta virens. The sequence continues at coordinate 73,325,687 of OW028573.1, read as the reverse complement.
TCTGCATACATAATATGATTAATTTTACCACTTCCATAAGAAAGGCCACAATGCAGAGATTCTAATTCTATACTCAGGTCATTAACATAAACATTGAATAGAAAAGGGGACAACACACCCCCTTGCCTAACACCATTGGAAACATTAAAAGTATCTGATGTAACAGCACCCCATCGGACGTACATACTCTGGTTATAGTACCAAAAATCCAATAATCTGACAATACACTTAGGGATGCCCCTTTCCAGCAAAACATTCATTAATCGGTTGTGATTGACCCTGTCAAACGCCTTGGAGGCATCAAGGAAACAACAGTAAACAGTACTTCCTGACTTCAAATAAGAATTTACCAATTCTTTGAGAACATAAATACACTGATCAGTACTCTGACTTTTTTGAAATCCAAATTGATTTGGTAATGTCCACAGGTAAACATCGATTTTACACAGAATAATTCTTTCAATGACTTTGGTTAATACATTAGACAGTGCTATCGGTCTGTAATTGTCCTTGGATGTGAGTGACTTACATTTATTCTTGACAATCGGTACTAACATTGATTGAATCATACTGCTTGGCATAAAGCCATGTACAAGCATACCTGATATAAGAAAGGCAAGAATAACATTTAATCTAGGTGAGGCATATTTAAAATGCTCACCTACAAGACTATCAGGTCCCGCAGATTTATTACCAGGTAGACTTTTTATACAATCAGCTACAACCTCAGATGTGACCATCATATTTTCAGAGTAAGCACAATTATACACACCAGGATTACGATTACCATAGAGATTAAACATTTGATAATAATGATCTCTCCACATCATAACAATATTTCTAGAGCCGGAAACCTCGTCAATATTGTTAGGTAATGGCACTTTGGCAGAGTTTACATGTTTGACATCTTTCCAAAAAGCATCATAGTGCTTATTGAGCATCTTCTTTGCTAAGGCATCAGCCTTACATGACTCTTCATTACGTTTACATTGCCGTAAGGCGTACTTAAAACGAGCTTTACATCTTTTCATTAGTTGAAATACTGGTCCATTTCTTGGTTTGCCAGCATTTACCCACAGCAAAAAGCTCTCTCTGGACGCATCATTCCAGTCTTTCACATAGTCAGTCCAACCAGCTACAACTTTAAAATTCTTCTGTTTGGTAGGTCTACTACTGCATTTCAAACATTTAACAACTTCATTATATAAATCTTCTATAGTTCTCAAATGAGTTTCATTTCTGCAATCTGGATCTTGACAATATATAAAATCACCTAGCTCAATACTGTGCAACAATTCATCAGTCTGCTGATGATACTTAGTAATTTCACTATCAGCCTGCCAATTTGCACGGCTTGTGGTCCAATGTAATTGGTTCTCCTCTGACACTGAAGGTGAAAGAGAGTAGTCCAAATCTAACACAGTGGGTCTATGGTCTGACCATGTAAGTCCATAGTCCACAAACATATTTAAAATAAGATCAACAAAGTCTGCTGTACACACACAGTGATCAATCCATGAAGTAGTATCCCAGCAGTCACTGACAAAGGTAAATGTATCTTGTGTCAGTTTTTCAACATCATTCATATATTTATTCATACCTTGTCGACCCAAGCCCAGCTACGATGCGTCCATGGTTTTGAAGAAATTGTATATGTCTAGTCGTGTTTACATTGGTTTACGTTGCTGCCGCAGGTATGTATATATGTTCCATTTCATGTGATCTTGAAAAAATACAAGCAATTAGGCAGGGCATTTCCAAATTTATTGGTGGTTCATTTTACAGAACCCTTCATTTTTGCAACTGTTCCTCTGATTATTCACAAGCCGCTCCTCGAAAAATATATGGTCCGCATTGACACAACACTTAATGTGGCACAGATGTGAGTACACCAATCCAGTAATGGGCCAATGGCATTTATGTTCATCTGTGCCAATTTTGTTGATGACATTGTGATACATTACTTGGAAATACTATATTCACTATCCTACTCACTAATCTACACTAATAGAAGTTAATAAAGGCTATTTAATTACTCATTTTTGAGAAATCACCTACATCTCTGAACTTGCAATTCCCGCTATAGGGAGCGTACCACAGTTTATTTACTGTACATTTTTAATATAACATATTGGTGTTTTGAGCATATTTTTTCTTGAAAGTATCAATCCTATCTAAGATGTAGATATGCAGTTTATACATTGTTAGCCGTCAAAATATTTTGCTAGCAGCTCTTGAAAATTATGCCTCCCTTTTTTTGTAGTAATTGCCAGGGCTACCAGCTCAGACCCATTGCATCATTCCTGTCTTTAATTGGCATATATTCATCATTCTCATCGTGGTGTGATCTTTGTAGAATTTTCACAACCCTTACATATATAAATATTTAATTTTTAATATTTTCTTTCAAGTCAAGTCAAGTCAAGTCAACTTTATTGCGGACTCTAGGTCCATAAAAGGTAGAGAATACATATATGATAAATGGGTCAGAACGACCCCAGACATCAAGAGAATTTAAGAGAATCTATCTTATCATAGGAACTGCAATAACCAATGAGAAGCAAAGCTGCCGTTGTGAAGCACACCCATGTCATAGATCTTTTTAACTAATATCTTACTGGACGACCTCACTCTGCAATGTAAATTAAAACAATTTTTCCGAATAATGCATTTTGGACTGGGAATGTCAGACATGGTGTACATCAGAGAGGCACTGCATCTCATTGGCAGGTACAAAAATCTTCTAATGCAATTATTATATGATACAAATAATCTTCGCAATTTGTAAGCACAGTAGTTAAGCCATAATGCACAGCAATACATGTTACTGCAGAAAGTTTTGTACAAGAAACATTTGACATAATCAGTACATTTGCTAAATCTTTTCCTGAGCATGTTACTTCTACAATACAAGCTTCTAATTTGTCTGTCTATATCCCTGGCATCAGAGAAAGTTGAAGTGATGATATGGCCAAGATATTTCACTTCACTAACAATTTCAAGTTTCCGGTCATTAATGAAGAACTCTGGGACAGAGTACTTTGTAGGCCCTTTTTCAATACACATACAAACTGTCTTTTCAACATTATAAACAAGGTCAGCATCTGAACTAAACCTGTGACATACATTTAGCATACTTTGCAGCCCACCAGCCGAGGGTGAAAAAAGCACGACATCATCTGCATACATAATATGATTAATTTTACCACTTCCATAAGAAAGGCCACAATGCAGAGATTCTAATTCTATACTCAGGTCATTAACATAAACATTGAATAGAAAAGGGGACAACACACCCCCTTGCCTAACACCATTGGAAACATTAAAAGTATCTGATGTAACAGCACCCCATCGGACGTACATACTCTGGTTATAGTACCAAAAATCCAATAATCTGACAATACACTTAGGGATGCCCCTTTCCAGCAAAACATTCATTAATCGGTTGTGATTGACCCTGTCAAACGCCTTGGAGGCATCAAGGAAACAACAGTAAACAGTACTTCCTGACTTCAAATAAGAATTTACCAATTCTTTGAGAACATAAATACACTGATCAGTACTCTGACTTTTTTGAAATCCAAATTGATTTGGTAATGTCCACAGGTAAACATCGATTTTACACAGAATAATTCTTTCAATGACTTTGGTTAATACATTAGACAGTGCTATCGGTCTGTAATTGTCCTTGGATGTGAGTGACTTACATTTATTCTTGACAATCGGTACTAACATTGATTGAATCATACTGCTTGGCATAAAGCCATGTACAAGCATACCTGATATAAGAAAGGCAAGAATAACATTTAATCTAGGTGAGGCATATTTAAAATGCTCACCTACAAGACTATCAGGTCCCGCAGATTTATTACCAGGTAGACTTTTTATACAATCAGCTACAACCTCAGATGTGACCATCATATTTTCAGAGTAAGCACAATTATACACACCAGGATTACGATTACCATAGAGATTAAACATTTGATAATAATGATCTCTCCACATCATAACAATATTTCTAGAGCCGGAAACCTCGTCAATATTGTTAGGTAATGGCACTTTGGCAGAGTTTACATGTTTGACATCTTTCCAAAAAGCATCATAGTGCTTATTGAGCATCTTCTTTGCTAAGGCATCAGCCTTACATGACTCTTCATTACGTTTACATTGCCGTAAGGCGTACTTAAAACGAGCTTTACATCTTTTCATTAGTTGAAATACTGGTCCATTTCTTGGTTTGCCAGCATTTACCCACAGCAAAAAGCTCTCTCTGGACGCATCATTCCAGTCTTTCACATAGTCAGTCCAACCAGCTACAACTTTAAAATTCTTCTGTTTGGTAGGTCTACTACTGCATTTCAAACATTTAACAACTTCATTATATAAATCTTCTATAGTTCTCAAATGAGTTTCATTTCTGCAATCTGGATCTTGACAATATATAAAATCACCTAGCTCAATACTGTGCAACAATTCATCAGTCTGCTGATGATACTTAGTAATTTCACTATCAGCCTGCCAATTTGCACGGCTTGTGGTCCAATGTAATTGGTTCTCCTCTGACACTGAAGGTGAAAGAGAGTAGTCCAAATCTAACACAGTGGGTCTATGGTCTGACCATGTAAGTCCATAGTCCACAAACATATTTAAAATAAGATCAACAAAGTCTGCTGTACACACACAGTGATCAATCCATGAAGTAGTATCCCAGCAGTCACTGACAAAGGTAAATGTATCTTGTGTCAGTTTTTCAACATCATTCATATATTTATTCATACCTTGTCGACCCAAGCCCAGCTACGATGCGTCCATGGTTTTGAAGAAATTGTATATGTCTAGTCGTGTTTACATTGGTTTACGTTGCTGCCGCAGGTATGTATATATGTTCCATTTCATGTGATCTTGAAAAAATACAAGCAATTAGGCAGGGCATTTCCAAATTTATTGGTGGTTCATTTTACAGAACCCTTCATTTTTGCAACTGTTCCTCTGATTATTCACAAGCCGCTCCTCGAAAAATATATGGTCCGCATTGACACAACACTTAATGTGGCACAGATGTGAGTACACCAATCCAGTAATGGGCCAATGGCATTTATGTTCATCTGTGCCAATTTTGTTGATGACATTGTGATACATTACTTGGAAATACTATATTCACTATCCTACTCACTAATCTACACTAATAGAAGTTAATAAAGGCTATTTAATTACTCATTTTTGAGAAATCACCTACATCTCTGAACTTGCAATTCCCGCTATAGGGAGCGTACCACAGTTTATTTACTGTACATTTTTAATATAACATATTGGTGTTTTGAGCATATTTTTTCTTGAAAGTATCAATCCTATCTAAGATGTAGATATGCAGTTTATACATTGTTAGCCGTCAAAATATTTTGCTAGCAGCTCTTGAAAATTATGCCTCCCTTTTTTTGTAGTAATTGCCAGGGCTACCAGCTCAGACCCATTGCATCATTCCTGTCTTTAATTGGCATATATTCATCATTCTCATCGTGGTGTGATCTTTGTAGAATTTTCACAACCCTTACATATATAAATATTTAATTTTTAATATTTTCTTTCAAGTCAAGTCAAGTCAAGTCAACTTTATTGCGGACTCTAGGTCCATAAAAGGTAGAGAATACATATATGATAAATGGGTCAGAACGACCCCAGACATCAAGAGAATTTAAGAGAATCTATCTTATCATAGGAACTGCAATAACCAATGAGAAGCAAAGCTGCCGTTGTGAAGCACACCCATGTCATAGATCTTTTTAACTAATATCTTACTGGACGACCTCACTCTGCAATGTAAATTAAAACAATTTTTCCGAATAATGCATTTTGGACTGGGAATGTCAGACATGGTGTACATCAGAGAGGCACTGCATCTCATTGGCAGGTACAAAAATCTTCTAATGCAATTATTATATGATACAAATAATCTTCGCAATTTGTAAGCACAGTAGTTAAGCCATAATGCACAGCAATACATGTTACTGCAGAAAGTTTTGTACAAGAAACATTTGACATAATCAGTACATTTGCTAAATCTTTTCCTGAGCATGTTACTTCTACAATACAAGCTTCTAATTTGTCTGTCTATATCCCTGGCATCAGAGAAAGTTGAAGTGATGATATGGCCAAGATATTTCACTTCACTAACAATTTCAAGTTTCCGGTCATTAATGAAGAACTCTGGGACAGAGTACTTTGTAGGCCCTTTTTCAATACACATACAAACTGTCTTTTCAACATTATAAACAAGGTCAGCATCTGAACTAAACCTGTGACATACATTTAGCATACTTTGCAGCCCACCAGCCGAGGGTGAAAAAAGCACGACATCATCTGCATACATAATATGATTAATTTTACCACTTCCATAAGAAAGGCCACAATGCAGAGATTCTAATTCTATACTCAGGTCATTAACATAAACATTGAATAGAAAAGGGGACAACACACCCCCTTGCCTAACACCATTGGAAACATTAAAAGTATCTGATGTAACAGCACCCCATCGGACGTACATACTCTGGTTATAGTACCAAAAATCCAATAATCTGACAATACACTTAGGGATGCCCCTTTCCAGCAAAACATTCATTAATCGGTTGTGATTGACCCTGTCAAACGCCTTGGAGGCATCAAGGAAACAACAGTAAACAGTACTTCCTGACTTCAAATAAGAATTTACCAATTCTTTGAGAACATAAATACACTGATCAGTACTCTGACTTTTTTGAAATCCAAATTGATTTGGTAATGTCCACAGGTAAACATCGATTTTACACAGAATAATTCTTTCAATGACTTTGGTTAATACATTAGACAGTGCTATCGGTCTGTAATTGTCCTTGGATGTGAGTGACTTACATTTATTCTTGACAATCGGTACTAACATTGATTGAATCATACTGCTTGGCATAAAGCCATGTACAAGCATACCTGATATAAGAAAGGCAAGAATAACATTTAATCTAGGTGAGGCATATTTAAAATGCTCACCTACAAGACTATCAGGTCCCGCAGATTTATTACCAGGTAGACTTTTTATACAATCAGCTACAACCTCAGATGTGACCATCATATTTTCAGAGTAAGCACAATTATACACACCAGGATTACGATTACCATAGAGATTAAACATTTGATAATAATGATCTCTCCACATCATAACAATATTTCTAGAGCCGGAAACCTCGTCAATATTGTTAGGTAATGGCACTTTGGCAGAGTTTACATGTTTGACATCTTTCCAAAAAGCATCATAGTGCTTATTGAGCATCTTCTTTGCTAAGGCATCAGCCTTACATGACTCTTCATTATGTTTACATTGCCGTAAGGCGTACTTAAAACGAGCTTTACATCTTTTCATTAGTTGAAATACTGGTCCATTTCTTGGTTTGCCAGCATTTACCCACAGCAAAAAGCTCTCTCTGGACGCATCATTCCAGTCTTTCACATAGTCAGTCCAACCAGCTACAACTTTAAAATTCTTCTGTTTGGTAGGTCTACTACTGCATTTCAAACATTTAACAACTTCATTATATAAATCTTCTATAGTTCTCAAATGAGTTTCATTTCTGCAATCTGGATCTTGACAATATATAAAATCACCTAGCTCAATACTGTGCAACAATTCATCAGTCTGCTGATGATACTTAGTAATTTCACTATCAGCCTGCCAATTTGCACGGCTTGTGGTCCAATGTAATTGGTTCTCCTCTGACACTGAAGGTGAAAGAGAGTAGTCCAAATCTAACACAGTGGGTCTATGGTCTGACCATGTAAGTCCATAGTCCACAAACATATTTAAAATAAGATCAACAAAGTCTGCTGTACACACACAGTGATCAATCCATGAAGTAGTATCCCAGCAGTCACTGACAAAGGTAAATGTATCTTGTGTCAGTTTTTCAACATCAGCGCATGAAGTGTCAAGATCAGCTATGAAGCTAGATAGAGTATGCCCAAATGCATCATCTTTACGAGGGTCACAGTTGAAATCGCCACATATCATAACTCTAGTAGTGTCCATTTCTTCTAGGATATATTGAAGTATTCCAATACATTCCACGAACAAGTCAATATTGTCACGACAATTATATGGCAAGTAGACATTAATAATACTGTATTTCACATTAGTGACTTTGTCAATGAGATCAAGACCAGCCAGCCAGTCATGACCATAGTCACAGGGACGGATATTAAAGGTAGAAGTTAAAGCTTGATTCCAGAGAAATGCAACTCCACCTGAATTACGACCAACAGGTAGAGATGATTCATAATCAGTCTTAGAGACACCAAATGCATTATAGTCAACAAAGGCATTTAAAAGGTGCAGTTCCTGTTTAGCTAACCAAGTTTCTTGGAGAGCCAGTACATGAATAGAGTTAGTGTTCAAAAAGTCTTTTAGCCCTGAGACTGAACGTAGAAATCCACGGCAGTTTAAGTATGCTAGTCGCAGAGCCATTATCCGAGTCCAGTGTTATTTTCTGCATCAAGGGCGTGAGCAGAGGGCGGGGCCTGCTGCTTGACTTTGTACCATTTGACGAACACTCCTTCATCCCACATATCAGGTCGCAGCAGCACGTCGGGGTCTTCACATCTGCCATGAATACGGTATGAAGCATAACCGGGGTACTTCGTCTTCAATTTTTCACATTCAAGATGGTCGATGATTACACCATTCTGGGACAATTCGGTCATGACATCCTCTGAGGTGGTTGTCTCATCTAGCCTGGAAACAAAGACGCTGGTGTATTTTCCAGCCTTTTTTGGAGCCACTTTCAGTCTCCCTTGCCTGGATCGGGATCCTATCACGAAGTTCTTCTGCTGCTGGGTACGCCTATCACCCACTCTTTGTTCCTGAGGTCCTTTGCTCTGTTTCAGTTTCCAGTTAGCAACTGTAGCATGTGTAGGTGACTTCACAGAGGTTTCTGTTTGACGGTTTTCATTCAGGGGATTCTGCACAGCCCCCTCTGTAGATGGTAAGTCAGTATATCCAGTCCATGGTTGAGGGGGGTTCAGATCATTGGCAACAACCTTGCTGTATAATCTGGGGGACTCGGAAGGACTTTTCATGTTCTCACAGAGCTGAGTGACAGTGTTTGTCAGGTAGCGGAGCTGCTCTCTGACTTGTTTCAGTTCTAGTATGGCGGGACAATTCCCTTCGCATGTCGAAGTGTCACCATTCATTTTCCTCCGTAGCTCACTGACCTGAGTGGCAAGTGATGCTGCATCCACCCTATCAATGTCTATGGCAGGCATATTATGTAAGTCAGCTGCAACAAACTTTGGGATAGACCATCCTTTGTTCATACAATTTTGCAGGTCATCATATATATCTCTGGCATAGGCAAAGAAGCGGTTGTCGCCTTTTCTGATCTTTAGACGTCCAAGATCGTTCACTTTCTTGTGTAGAAGACTGGCAGATTCATGCAGTGCTTCACCATAGAAATCAGCAACAAGCTTGCATAATTCATCCCGGGGGATCACAGAGATTTTTGCCACTACATAGCACAGGAGTTCATTCACCACTATATCACCTTTGTTTAAAATAATATAATTAATTTTACTTCCTTCTAACATATTGTACAAATATAGAATCAGATGTTTACAAAAACTATTTAATGTATATCCCAATAAAGGGGGAAAATGAGAATGAAAGTAAAAGTACAAAAAGTAAATTTAAAAAATGTGAAAGGTCCGAGCGGTCTGCATGGTCCGCAATTTACGGAACGTACTGAGCAAAGCTTTCTGGGAAAAGCCAGTGAGTGATAATAGGCTTTTTCGCCAAGTTTGCTCAAAGACTATATATTCTTTTGAATAAGTCATAGGGGTTTTCGGCGAGCCAGCCCAAAGGCTAGCTCATAATCCAAAGACCTGCCTATCCACCCCAAATGACACAATATCCAGCCAAAATGCAATGTATGGGATATTGGCAGTAACAGGGTGCGAACCACAATTGATATAAGCGGCTTTGCACACAGTAAAATAGTACTTTAAAAAAACCAAGATTCGTCGCTTCTGATAGCATTTTCTTGTTAAAAATATATTCTTGTGACATCTGAACTATTCTAATAAGTTAAGTTATATAGTTAAGATAGAAATTAAGGCAGTGTTGTGGGAATTGTGCTGGAACTGTTTGATTATAATTACTGGATTTATAACATTTTATAATATATTAAGTCATAATTCATCTTTCAATATATTAGGAGAGCAAAGAATCAGTGTTCTTCACCTCCACAACACCTTATAAATGATTTAATTAAGTTTTCCCCATGATTTCCACTGAATATTTATTCCCCCGTTTATAAATATATATATAAACATGCATAACATCTTAATAAGCACATAGTGACATAGATCGGAACAAAAAAAAAAAAAATTCTTCACCATTTGGACTTGAAGAGTGGAATAAATTACCTCAGGCCCGTCGTCAAAAGGGAGGGGGGGGGGGGGTGGTCGAGGGGGTCATTTGTCCCACCCAACTTATTCATGCTGGTCCACATCACGGAATGCTATTTTAGAAAATTGTATTAAAGGTTCAGAATTTTATTTAAAAAAAAAAAGACCCACCCAACGCTGGCGGTTGGCTACGTTCGGGCCTGTACCTGAAAGAGTGGTGATGGGCACTGATGGTTTTAAATGCCTTCAATAATGCATTAGACAAGTTCTGGGGTGCACGAACATACCAGGCCGAAGAAATTTGAAATATGAATTTGAAAAACTAAAGCTAAAGCTACTACAATAGAACATAGAACAACAGTATAATATATATATATTTTTTTTTTTTAGATAAACATGAGTCATCATTCAATTTACAAGCAAGCTAAATGATAAATGACTGTGAAAAAAACCTCAGAGACTAAACCAAGATGAAACCAAGATATATATGGTATCTGCCGCAATACAAAATGTATTATTATTATCATCATCATTATTTGCAAATATACTCCCAAGTTTATTTCACAATTTGTAATATTTTTTTTCTGGGTATTCATTTAAACTCGGGAATCGTTTGTATGCCAACATTCATTTATTAATAATAATAATGAAGGTACACAATAAAAATGCACATATTGTGCAAGAAAATTCAAATATTGCAATAATTATAATAATGTCATGTAGACTGCATAAGCTGACCAATTTTGGTAATAAATGTTATAAATGGTATAAGGTAATTAATGAACTACATCATATAGTAGCCGAACACTGAATTGAATGAACAATGTACAGCTGTCCATGGAACAGGACCCCTACAACCCAAGAGGTGGCAGCACCAAGCAAGAAGGAGGGATAGCCACCTACTGACAAACTCAATGGACAGATGGCCAGCCAAATGAAGACCCAGATGACCACACAACAGATTTATAAATAGAGAGATCTAAGGAACTGCTATTATTGTGATTAATATATATATGCATGTAGATATTTAGAAACAATGAACAAAAACCTGTATTAATTTGAAATATAAATGTAAGCAGAGTCCACATGAGCAAGGACACTGGAAAATGCATGAGTTATGAATATTATACAAAATAGGAATTAGATAAAGAACAAACAATCATGATGAGAGAAGAAAATAAGTAGAATTAACAAATTGATAAGAAAAAGAAGTTGGATGATGACATGAATAAAAACCACCAAGCATTAGCAAATAGAACACTATTTAGACAGGAATTTATGAACTATAGAAACACACTAGGCAGGCTATGGACTATAGAGAGCTACCTGACAAAACCTGAAGCCAAGTAAGGAATGGTTGTGGGGAATAGCTGAGACTCTAGCCTAGAGGGAGTGCTAAGCTAGCAGAGACATACTAGAATAGAGGGGAGGAGGGGCATCTAACACAGTCAGAAACTGGCACCAGGGTGTACCCCAGTATAGGAACCCTGGCCAGAGCCTGCATAAAAGCAGAGGCAATCTGATGGTTCTTGGTCAGAGCAATTTTTGTGGATCCTGAACCAGGTTGATCAGAGCAGACTGTGGAAGATTCAACACCTCGAAGTCAGCAAGTCATAGGGAGCCTGCAGTGCCTTCAGCCTAACTGAGTCCTGTCAAATCCTTTAGGATAAAGTAAGTGCAGTTTTCTTTTCAACTATAAGTCTGATAAGTTAGTGCATTTGGTGAATCAACATTGAGTTTGTTTAAAGTGTTTTGTCTTGGAAAGGAGTAGCAATAGGCTAGGTCCTTACCATAAATGTGTAAGGAACAATTAGTTTAGTGGCAACTTACGTCAATGAATTATTTCAAGAAGGTTTAGAGCACAAGAATTCTGAGACCTTGCTATAAACATATGGGGGACAATCTATATTGATACCTTTGTAATAGGAAATTATCTTAAGAGAGTATAGTTCGAGTGCTAAGGCTTTGTCGGTGTGTATGAGGAACATTAGTTGAACTCCTAAGAAAGTTTGGAGTATTGTTTCAGGAAGGTACGGCCTTGTCATACACATACGAAAGATAATTGTTGGCCAAACTGTTACAACCAGGTACATTGTTCTAAGAGAGTATGACTCTGGGAGATCAAGGCTTTGCCGTATGTTCATAGGGAATAATAAGTATATATCATTGATGGGAATAGGGCCTTGTTTCAAGAGAGTGCAGCCAACTACTGGGGCTCTGTTACATGTTTTTGGGGGAAAGACACTAGTGTATTTTTCACTCGTGCATTGTTATGAAATTCATGTATGTCTAATTGAAACCTAGGTATTTACTATTTTAATATAAATTTCCCACTATACCAAATTATAAGGTGTAGACACTGTTTAAATTTACTATCAGCATCTCGAATATATATATAGCAGACTAACCTCCAATCATGTATGATTAAACCCAGGTGCTAATGACTTTTGGTCACTTGGTTAATGATGCATTTTTGGTGTGGCTATTAGGGGTGAGTGTGTGACTTTCTGGCCATAGAATCTACCATTAAGTGGGTGATCAACCATTTGGGGTATCAGATTTGAATGTATAAATGTCCAGAAACTGTACAATGAAAATGTGCTATTAATTAGTTTCTAGCTGAAGATAGCTAATTAGAGAGTAGGATTGATGGATCAGAGATCAATCATTGTATGTGTGTAGTGTATTAGATGTTTAAGAATTGTGTGTTGAATTTATGAAACCCAGTTAATGATTAGTTGAAGACAATGCGATCAAGATTCAAATTGATGGGATTTAACATCAATTTTGTAGGAATTTTGAACTTTAGAAATTGTATGGTTATCTTTGAAAATACATATTGAAAACTCATAACTAAGTTTGTTTCTCCATGTGTTTCAAATAACCACCAATGTAACTGCATATGAATAATGCAACAGAACCTCAAGAACAAGCAAGCGAGAATTATTACCCCAGTGCATGACTAGATAGAAGGAAGATTAAGGATATTTGCAAAGACCCTTGGCAGAGTTCGAAATCTGTGCAGTTACTATAACTAATGAGGGACACCTGCAAATAGACTGGTACAAATTGGATCTATTCATGCAGAAACAGGTTTCAAGGTATTGATACAGAGGCAACAGACAAAGTTCTGTGGCCTTCAGACTAGCCAGTAGCTAAGCTGAACAATTAAACTAGAACCACTTAATTATAATTGCTAAGTACCTGGACCAACATCTTGGTTCTAATCCTGAAATCAAAAGCACACCTAGACCGGTACAAGGACAAAGGTCGTCTTATCACATGGTGGAGTTAATCCGGGCATTTAACAGCGTAAAGCAATAAGTTAAATTAAAGATCAAAATCTAGGTGTGCAGGCAACAGGAAAGGTACTATATGATAAAATGCAAAGTGTTTAAATTGAGAATAGACTGACGCTAGTAAGGGTGCCGGAGATAAGAGGGTTTAGATTAGGAATAGACTCACGCTGGCAAGAGCGCCAGAAATAACTAGCATACAAGCCACAAGGGCAAAATAATGAGCAACTAGATTAGAAAACCCCGGGAGAGAAATCAATCAGACAGGCCAGATAACTAAGTCAGAAGATAGAGAGTGACAGCTGAGCGATAGGTAGTAAGATTAGCTAGGCAAGGCGGTAGGGAAAACGCACACCGCACAGCAGGGGCAATTAAGGCCAAAGGAGAGTAAAACTAATTAGCAAGAAATAAGGCAGTCATAGAATAACTAAGAAAACACATTATAATTAAATAAATTTTCTTTTTCAAAGATAGATAAGGGAATTACCAGGTATGGAGAGTGCAATGGATATAACCACAGCCTCTGGGCCTTACATTACAGCGACATTACCTAGACAAAGAGACATTGAATATTTCACGTCAAACGACCTGAAAGAAGCGGAATTAGCGATAGCTAGTACATTTGGGGAAACTATAGCAAGTTGTTTCTCAGCGAGTGCCAACGCACATTGGAATGCAGTTGACACAAGCTTTATTCACCCAATACATAGAGTAATTTTTGAAAGAACATCACATAGAAAGATAGAGGCAGGGGAAGCAGCGAAGATACTAGCCACTGCTTATGCAGCCAAATTCATAAAGGGCCAAGATGTGAGGAAAGCTTTGGCCATGAGTTGGGAAGTACTAATTGGTATGAAACCACCAATGGGGGGTTTCACTCAAGGAGATCATGATACTTTCCACAGAAACTTTGCAGGGCCAACACTAGCATCAGGAGATAGTGATAGACTATGGAAGATAGCTAGTAAAATACACATGCTGGCTCAAAGAGAAATGAATATACCAAACTTAACTAATTTGATGAGAAATGCATTCAGAAACCAATTTGGATTTGACCCAGACGACCGACATGTTACACAGCAGACTCCGAAGAAAATCACAGGGGCAGCAGCCATCTCAACGGGGGGGCCGTTTGAGAACACCTCAACTGGATGGAAACCGTATGTACAAAGAACCACCTCAGAGGGCGCTGCAACAACGCCGCCCACTGGCCCTACAGCAACTGGAATGCCTCACAACCCAGCAGCAACCCACCAAGCGACAACCGCCAGAAGTAGCCTCCAGGGATACATCCAGACCACAGAACCCACAATGAAGTACAATAGACAATTGCCCAATGCACCCATAACAAAGAATAAAGAAAAGTTAAAATCACCCCTAAAAAATAAACAATCCTATGTTTCTGGATCTCCGGACCTAAAAGATCCACATGACCCTCCCTCTAAACCAGGTGCACATCCCTCGGGCGCTACACCAAAATTGTATAATTTCAAGAATGTTGTTTCAGCTATAAAAAGTCTCCAGGCATCGCTTGGCGGCCCGCTGGCCACATCGACCCCCGCTCATCAGACCAAAGCGCAGTCACATGAAACCCCCTACATTGACCAAAACATGCAAACCCCAGAAGGGTCTTCCCCTTTGGTAACAGGATGGCCAGGGCAAAGAAGGGCAACAACAAGTCATGAAAAAGATGAGTCTAAGAAACTGCAGGACGAGATGATACAAGCGTACACGGCAGGGGAGCCGGGACCAGGTGTACCTAGATATCAACCCATGCCGCCTATCCCACCCCGTCCTACCACCAGCGACCCCACGCTGGTGATCCAACCTCAACCTCAGCTGGCTACCCCATCAGCACCCTATGGACCCACAGCATACAGCAAACCCGACATTCCTCAGAACAGTGCAGCACCAGGGAGTGACCAAGCAGGGGGGAATGATCTACTAGCCGAGGGGGGCCAACATACTAATCAATTCATGACAAAGCCCCTGATGGAAGCACAAAATGACCAGATAATTGGCCTGGCTTGTGACCCAGGGGGCATACCCACAGAAGTCAACAACTCACTTTTGCCTATTTCCAGAGCTAACTATCAGCGCACACAGAGCCCACCCAGGGCAGAGGCCGCGATTCAAAGGCTAATGACAACGTTGAGACCCAGCCAGGAGCCGACTGAACGCCATGTGAGGACCACAGATCACCAAGCAAGTATGATGGAGCAATACCAGACTAACCCATGTAACGGGAATGCCCCATCAGATCAGACTAACAATAGTGATCTGATCCAATTCCACGAGGTTCCACCTGTGACTCAAGTTGGGCGATCAATGCATACACAAACTAGCCCCATGGTGGACGAGAGCCTAGCGGCGTATGGACGAAATATGTCAAATTCCAGCTGGGGACAGTCAACAGTAAACGCTGCTTATGGCAAGACAGAACCTGCTTGTATGGAATCAGAGGAAAGAAACGCCAGGAAGGTCACGCGCCCTGACCTCACCAAGGTCACCCAATTCTTCCCCAAATCCTATGATGGTGAAGGTAGCGAGGGCCGAGCCAAGGGGCATTGGTTGTTGTTTGAAGATTTCTTAGAGTATCATGTTATTGAGGATGATGAGACAGCAATTAAGTTCTTTAAGAAGGCGTTGTCAGGTGAAGCTAGAAATTGGTTTGCAGGATTAATGGGGTGTGAAACATTAGGGGAACTAAAAGAGGAGTTCCTAAATCGGTTTGCAGGTGGATTGGGATCGAGGCATGCAGCTAGTCAGAGTTTCTATGATCTTAAAAGAAAGGAAAATGAATCTTGGAATGAAGTGGTACAAAGAATTATGGAATTGAATAGAGTATTGGGGTACAATGAATCGGCGCTGGTGGACAAATTGATGAAGGTAACACCAGCCGCCATAAGATTGAGAATAAAAGAACGGGGAGCATCTAAATTTAAGGAAGTTGTTGAAATGTTGAAATTTTATGACAGAGAGGGCGAGGACGAAACCAAGGGTCACCTATTGACTGGCAAGGCCACCACCCGCAAAGCAATAAGCCACATAAACGTGCAGCCAGTGACACAACAGCTAAACCAACAGTTACAGGAGATGTATGGAATAAACGAAGAGACTGGTAATTCATGGCAAGATGTCAGGTATGAGAATAAAGGAAGTACCCAACCAAGACCACCGCAGAATAAGTCCAACTACCAGCCCCCACAACATGACTACAATCCAATGATGCCACAATGGGACAACCCTCATGGTCCACCACGCTCAACCTACATGAAAGATGTCAGATGCTACTCATGCCACGAATTGGGACACTTCGCCAGGACATGCACACACAAGCCTATGCAGCAGGGACGTCACCCACAGAGTAACTACAGTCAGGACTACAGGGTGACCAGCCACGGCAACCAGGGAAATTACCCTCCACCACAGCCGAGGGGACCACCCACTAACTATAGGCAGCAGGGCATGAGACTTCAAAACCGGCCACCTAGCCAACTCCGAGGGGGACCAACGACCGGGGGATCATATTATCATAGAGGAGAGTATCAGGATCAGCCGCATTTTTAGAAAGGGGATCAGAGTGTAGAGTGCCGACTGATACCCCTAATTCTGAGATAGGCACTAATGAGATAAACCCTATGGAATTAGAATCAGAAGATAGGAGAGTGAAATTCAATGAAAATGTGGCAGTTAGGGAAATTTTAGCAGACCCAGTAGATTGGGAGAATGACATGGCTATAGAAGTAGGATCTATGAATGATGCAATTTTTTCAATGGGTGATGGTATGGAGAAGGTCAGGGTGATTTTTGACACAGGGGCAATTAGGACACTCATGTCAAGTGACACAGTGGCCGAGAGCAAATATCTTTCAGAACTACCCAAAGAAGAAACAGAGCCGATGGTGTTTGTGGCTGGCGATGATGGAGAATTGCACTCGAATTATGTAATCAGAGTGCACCTTACATCGCCACTAGGCGTCATGCTGAGCCTGCCAGTGCACGTGGCGACTAATATGACACGTGACCTAATCCTGGTGGGAAATGACGTAATGACACAGGTGGCGGCTGTGGTGAACGTGGGGTTAAGACAAGTGGTGATACACAGGCCTGTCTATAGAATAGCGGCCATGAATAATTGCTCAATGAAGATTGGTGACAAGTATGTAGTGCTGGCGCATGTGAAACGTCCCTACACTAACATGCCCAGTACTGAAGTATTTATGCTCAACCCAGTAAGAAATCTCAGTGGAGTCATAAAGAGCAACACAATAACATTTGTTGGTAATGTAGGCCTTGTACTTTGTGAGAACTTAAATGAACAAGAAGTAGAAATAAAGAAGGGAATGACGCTAGCTTATCTTGAATCAGTGGGGACGGTATTCATTGGCAGTGATACCGCAGGATGGCCAGAAGGTAGGGAAATGCTGATCCCTGCCGGAAGCGCCGCACTACTGAAACTGATCACGAAGGTGGCTGGACAACCCAAACAGGGCCCTCAGCCAGACCACAGATCAAAAGGTGTACTAAGCATGCCTAGCGAAGAACTCGAGAGACAGGGCACAGGGTCCATGGTGCAGATTGTGCAATCTAGCAAACTCATGGCAGTGAGGTCAGAGAACCTGAGACTTTACCCATGGCTTGAACCCGACGACGAAAGAGCCGATAAAACAAGAATGGAACTAATCAGCGAATCACTGCAATTCACGGACTCCATGCTGGATGAGGAAGAAAGAAATCAAGTGGAAACAATGGTGAGAAATCATGCCGACGCATTCGCATGTTATGACGAGGTGGGGCTATTGAAGGGCTACAAGGCAAGCATCCAGGTGACGGAGGACTTCAAGCCATTTATACTGCGCCCATACCCCGTGTCACCATCACTCATCAAAGCCATGACAAGCGAGGTGAAGAAATTAATGTTGCATAACATAGTGGAGCAGGGAAAAGCCATTTGCTACTCGCCAGTGTTTGTCCGAGAAAAACCCAATACCACCAAAGTGCGACTTATATTGGACGGACGACACATCAATTCCATGTCCGAATCAAAGCACCACCCCCTCCTCACAAAACCTGAGCTCCACACCAAACTGGCGTGCCTTGGAAACGTGAAGTATATCACGGCGATGGACATATCACAAGCATTTTACTCGATCGAGTTGGACGAAAAAAGCAAACAATTGTATGGACTGTCTTTCTACTCATTATCGCAAAGCTACCGTTTGTCAAGAATAGCCATGGGAGCCAAACCCTCCTTATCGCTCTGGAGTGAAGCTTTGGCACAAGTCCTGCAAGGTCTCAAGTGGGGAGACAATGTAGCGTTCTACGCTGACGACGTATATGTTTTTACAGAGACCTTCGAAGAACATTTGGCCGCCCTGGAGGAGGTGCTGAGCCGTATCGAAGACCATGGCTTGAAGCTAAATCTCAAAAAGACACAATGGTCGGCTAAGTCTACTACAATATTGGGTTTCAATTATGTAGTAGAAAGCGGAGGACTGAAGGTAGAAGTGCCAAATAGCAAACGACAAGCGGCCGAGAAATTTAAAGAGCCAACGTCCAGAAAAGGGGTTAGAAAACTTTTAGGTTTTGCTACATTCCTGGCCTCTCACTTGCCAAATTTCCAGAGAATAGCTGGTCCTTTATATGACCTAACTAGTAGCAAGGTCAAGTTCACTTGGGGAAACAAAGAACAAACTGCATTTGACGAGATTAAAGCATTACTAGTCAGCCCCGAGGTCTTGAAAGTACCAGTGTGTGGGTTCAATTTCGTGCTGAGAGTGGACGCGTCACATGAGGGGATTGGTTGTGTCTTATCACAGGTTGCGCCAGGCGATGACATAGGTTCAGAGTCAGAAAGAATAATTTCCTTTCAAGCCAAAAGGTTACAAAATCTGCCCAAAATTAGCTCATCAGCTGAGCTCGAATTGACGGGCATTTATGTGGCCATCTCCATGTATAGGCACTATTTGAGTGGGGAAACATTCAAGGTAATCACCGACTCAAGCGGAGCCATAGGGATCATCCGACCCACTACTCAACAATCCAAAGCCACACCCAACTTAACCATCAAGTTGCTAGAACGACTCTCACCTTTCAATTTCACAATAGAACATAGATCAGGTAAATCTTTGATTGATAGTGCCGATTTCTTGTCTAGAGAGGTAGTGCCAAGTGTGACAGAGGTAGATTTGACTATCCCCTTGCCAAGGGAAGATGATATTTGGGAAGGCTTATGGAGAGGAGAGGAATCACTGATTGGAGGAATATTTGAATCACATGAAAGCGAACCAGAACCTAGGTATGGGCTGAGACAAAGAAGCAAGTTACAGAAGCCAGCAAGGTTCCAAGATGAAGGTCTTGATGAGGTAACACTGAATGAACACGACAGGAAGGAAGATGGCGAAAGTGAGACAGAAGAAAGAAAGAGCACACCAGATGAACACGATGAAGTAAATGAAGACCGCGTAGCCGATGAACCATGCCCAGACCCCATCCCAGTTGATCCAGATGATAGCGAAGCTGAATCACAACTGAATACGACACCAGAGGGCAGCAGCACCCAGGAGGGGAGCCAAAACCCATATTGGCCGCAAGGGGAGCCACTGGTCCACATGGACGACGCCGGAAGATTCATCATTACTCTAGACGACATAACAAAGATACCTGATGAAGAAATCAGGCCAGGTAAATTTGTATGGTCAGATATAGTGAAGAGTGAGATAAAAATCAAACACTTGCCAAACCAATCAAGCATAGATAATTACTTTGATAGGATATCACAGGCCTGTGACCAAGGACTGCTATTGCCCCTGTCAAAAAGAGACATGATAAGAAATCAGAGATTATCAGTGACTTACGGGGGTCTGTATAATTTCTTGCACAACGGAGTATTGCCCTCAGAGCAAAGGTGCAGCAAGAAAATTTTGGCTATGAGCGAAACGTTCGCGTTAGTGCATGACGTGCTGGTTCATATCTCCGAGAAAGACGAAGATCAATTGGTGGTGAGGCCAGTATTGGATGAGAGCGACACATTCAAAGTGGTCACTAGGTCACACCTTGACCTCAAAAGTCATCACATTGGAATGCAACGGCTGTACACAATGCTAAGAACCCAGATCTACGGCACCAAACTGTATCAAATAATTAAGGATGTGGTAGGGAACTGCCCAATTTGCATCCAGAAGTCGCCCGGTCCGGGGGATTGTGTGGGTTTTGATTTTTCAGAAGATCCTACTTTAGAAAGTAGAGGGCCCATGGACATAGTGTACATCGATTTGAAGTATATGCCAACAGCAGCAGATGGGTACAAATACATTGCAGTATTAGCTGACGATTTCTCGCGTTATGTCATGGCCGAGCCAATCAAAAATCGAACAAGCAATGAAATTTTGAATGTGATACTGAGATATGTTGCCATTGTGGGATCACCTAAGACACTGGTGGCTGATCAAGACGGGAGCATGAGTGGGAAACAATTTGAAGCGGCATGCAAATTACTTGACATAAATTTAAGATTTGTGCCAAACTTTTGCCATTTTTTCTCATTTGCTGAAAGGGCCATTGGGTCCATACAGCAGAGGTTAGTAACCCTTACGGCCGAGGACTGTGAACAATATTGGGTGAATGGTGTTTATTTTGCAGTATGGGCCACAAATAACATGACCACCTCAGAGGGCGTTACTCCATTTGAAATTTTCTATGGTCGCAAACACAACTACAAGACCGACCTGAAGGACCTTGACATACAGCCAGTGGTTAAAATGCCTGATGGGTATGGTGATTACCTCAAAATGATCCATAAAAGGATGGATGAGCTAAGGGGTGTAGTGAACAGCCACAAAAGCAGCCAGAGAAAGATGAGCGCTAGGAGAGTCAGAAACAGGTCGGCTAAGACAACCAGTATCTCTGAAGGGCAATTCTGCTACATTTGGGCACCACAATATAAGTCCAAAATCTTCCTGAGCAGGAAAATATCATTTTACTACATTGGCCCTCTGGTTTGTACAAAGGTCCTACCTGATCAGTTCATTGTGGTAAGCACTTTAAAAAATGAACTAATCACTCAACCAATACACCTTAGAAGAGTCAGAGTGGCTAAAATTAGAGTGAGGGAACACTTTGCCGAAACGATTTGGCAGCTTTTATCCTTTTTGAAAAATCTACCAACCATTTCCAAAGAGGAGATCGCTGATCAACTAGGCCCCCTACAGGAGCTGGCAGATGGCCTTCGCCTCCGAGAGCATGATGAGCTCCCGCGCACATGCGCAATCCCAAGCCCTGAGGTCATGGACGACGCCTCTTGGGACTTGGCTAATGAGATTCTGACCATAGAACCTCATCTGGGATATGAAGGGGTGGAGGAAATATGATTGATGTGCGTAGTTAGTGAGTGTATGGATTTTTAGATTATAGTGAGTGATCAATAGTGTGACCTTGAGACCGCCTGACAAAGGAACTTAATATGAGTCAGCGGATAGAATAATTATGTTAATGATGGTACATAAGGGCAGCGTCACCCGCACTAGGCCGATTTCGGTCTGTGACGGCTAGGAGAACGAAGTAAAACACTAAGAGCAGAGAAACCATGATGGGAAAGTTATTATTGATATTCCTCGCGGTCGCAATAACCCCGTCGTGGGGAGCAGACCTGAACTGTAAACCTAGGGAGCAAATTCCTACAGTAATCAGGGCAGCACAAGTCTACCCTATGCAGCCTGGTGAGCCGAATCACGAAGGTAAAGTGACGCATTTGAACTTATCGATAAAAAATGTTAACGCTAGCCTCATAATTAGTGATGTGATAGAAAGATACGCCATGGTGAACACTATTTATATGAATTGGGAAGAAATAAGCGAATTAAAGGTAAACCAAGCTGTTGATACTAAATTAGAGTACCTAACAGGAGTATTCATAGATGACATAATTAAAATACCTGATACAATCATATCGTGCCTAAAGCACCTAGCAATTAAAACCAGACAAATAGAGATGAACAATATAGGCCGCCTCCACAAAATACCATGGATAACGTTAATTGCACCCCTCACGAGAAGGATAAACCAACGGCTTTTTAATAATTCATGCATGATTAAGTCGTTTGATCTGGACGCAAAGTCACTGGTATATATAAATAGATACATGATGGGGGGATGCCGGGAGCTGGAATATCTCCTGCTCCGGGCACCGCTAATCACACAAATTGTGGGACCGATGTATATTAGCAATGCAGTTATGAAAATAATTAGACTAAAAGTGAACCAGTTAGATCCCCATACTTCCATGTCAGAAATATTTTGTCCGATCAGGGGCAATAGATGTGAGATAGAGACAATGAGCATTTTGTCTGAAGGTGACATTCCTTACAAACTATTAGGTACCCGCATGTTTATTAAGAAAATAGATATTACACGGTCGAACCTGAATAAAATGAGCCTATTTGACCCAAAATGCACAACAGAAATTATGGACGTAGGGGGGATGATAAGACTGGATAGACTGCACACACATGGTTATGCTATTTTTCCACAACTAGGCCAAGGTTTGAGCATTAAGGTAGGCGTTAAAAATTTAATAGTGCAAAAATCTTGTTTCGAAAGACTCACCATACTCAATCATGTAGACTGTATGTTTCTACTCAACTTGGAGATCACAAATAGTCAGCTAGTGTACATTGACGATATTAAGGATTATAACTTGATGGTGATAGAAAGAATAGATTTCAGCAACAATTACTTGTATAATGTGAATATTGACATAGCCAGATGCACAAATTTATCAATGTTAAATCTTGCCAACAATAAAATGAGTATTCTTTCCATTTCACTGCCAGAGAGAGCCAATTTCACATTATTTGCGCAGAATAATTACTTGATAGAAATAGATTTCAACTCACTTCCTTCAAAATTAATTTTTGTTGGCCATCATAACAACCTGCAAGACATGGTGTTTTTGAGAACAATGAATAATGTCGTACTACAGACTGACCTTAATCACAACAAGATTAACTCATGGTCAGCACTAGTACAGACAAGACTAAAGCCAAACTCATCTATTGACCTCAGAAATAACCCGTTGACATGCGATGAAATTTTAATATGCATGGCAATGGAACAACAGGTGCAAATTTATGCAGCAGGTTGCGCCAAATGTGAGGGCTCACAAAACCCACCCACCCTTTTACCAGATATCACGACCACTAAAAATGATTTAATTACTACAGGTCAGGAAGAAGCAGAAAGTGTGTGGGACCTCTTTGATTTTTAACCCAGGGCAGGGAATCGGCGCGGTGTTGATTGAAGGTATGAGCATGTATCTAGAACTAATTGTAGGTTTGGCGGTGTTAAGCACGATTAGAGCAGAGGACTTGCTAATCCCTGAGTATGGAACAGTCCTGGAGGAGCAAGGGAGCATTCACCTCAGCCCCCATGTTCTGACACTAAATTTCCTCGTGAGTTTTAATGACTATGAATGGCCCGAAGTTAGAATCCCACGCGCATTAAACATTACCTGCCATGAAAGTTCAAGCGAATTCATTAAGCAGGTATGTAGACAGCAACTCCCTTCCCTTGCATCGATGGTTGACAGATATGACATGTGGAGAGAGGAGATCATGGGGTTGAAAAATGAGTTAATTATGCAACATGTGAGGGTGTCTGCTGACTCGAGGAGAACGAAACGGTTCCCCTTGGCATTGGTGGCATCAGGAGCCAGCTGGCTCATAGGGCAAGGTATCAATCAATTCTTTGCCTACAAAAGAGATAAGGACATAAAGAAAGGCCTAAAAATATTAAGTGACAGGCAGAATAATTTGCAGAGCAATATCGATTCAGTTAAGGGCCAATTTGCACATTACATGACAATAGACTTAAAGCAAAAACAACACTCTGATCAGATGGTCAGACAGTTGCGGTCAGACTTAACTGGAACCCAAAAGAATATGAATCAACTAAAATCGGTGCTGGAAAGTTTAGTGTCATCAGTCAATGCCAAGACAGACACCATCCCAGTGCTTTCAAAACTGAATCAGATTCAGAGCGAACTGGGAATAGCGGCCCTGCATGACATGCCAGTGGTAGCCAATGCTCTGCGGCAAACGCTAGAGGGCGTGCGGGATGGACGCCAAGGCATCCTGAGACACCGAATCCTCCCCTACACAACCTTAGCCGGCGCGTTTGACCAGGCGCGCACTGATGTAAAAAGATGGCATGAAGGGCATGACTTGATTTTTGACAAAGCAGAAGACTTGTACTTGTTCAGTCGATCCGCACTAGCGGTTAGCCACGATGGATTAGTGATCCAAGTCCCTGTCGAAGTCATCAAGACAAACAATAAACCCATGTCATTTTTCAGGGCACTTTCAATACCAATTCCAATGACTCAGAATGGTTCACTATCAACCAAGTGGAGCCCGCTAATTACTCACTACGGTATCTCTAATGATTACGTAATGCCAGTTAACCCTGCTCAGCTCGCTCAATGCCACATTATACCCGCTAACCCTAGTATAACTGTATGCCCTACTTCTATCCCAGTGGTGGAAAGGAAAAACAAGACCTGTATAGAGCAAATAGTTATGAGAAAAATCGATGAAAAATCCCATTTAGATTGCGACTTTAGAATACGCCAAGCTAAGTTCACATTGCCAGAATTAATTGAAACAAAGAATAAACTAATGGTGTACGGTTTGTCTAACAATGTTCAACTTTGGTGCAATGGACAGGACGTACCCGTCAACATTGACACACATAACGCAGCAGTCATTAACCGAAGCTCAATGTGCAACTGCATCCTGGTAGATCATGATTTCCACATCAAAGGCCCATTCTGTAATACAACCTCCACCAAAGTAGTCCTATCGAGAATTAATAACCCGCTGACTAGTTTAATTATAGACAACATTAAAAATATGTTGAATGACAGCCATGACCAGCCGCTGTCTTGGTCTAACAGTGCCTTGGATCAGTTCATTTCCAACGCATTGTCTGAGAAATTCCCAGGAAATGCATTACTGGAATCAAGCATCAACGACTCCCCATTAGAACAGTTTGAACTAGAAACTAAGGAAATATTAGAAAATTTGAAACCAAGAAAAGTAAATGAAATCTCATATGATAACCTAGACAAATTGTTTGTGTCAAAATCCTGGCCATTAGCTTTGTCTTTCACACTCTCTATGTTGGGCACTTTGGGATGTTTCCTCTCACTATGGACTGCCCACAAGCACGCCACAACTTCAAATTTAGTCACAGCTGGCATGTTGGCTGGACAATTTCAGCCTTCATTTGCTGCAGGGAGCCAAGTATGCCGAAGCCAGACCAGTGATCTGCTATGGCAAGCAACAGGCACGGTCATTATAGCAATAACCCTGGGGATTATTTACAAGACCTCAATGAAAATTTGGAACACCCTGGCAGGGCCTAGAATTCCATTGATGACGCAAATCAACAAGATAGGTCACCCTAAATTGTCAATACTGCTCATAATGAACTCTGGGAAGGAAAGGATAGCCATAAAGGTGGCTACGCTCCATGCCCTCGTCCACGAGGTACACTTTGTAGGTGAATTAATGCCATCAGTAATTAACATCAGAGGATCAATCATGACCACTGTGCTGACATTTTGTTTCACACCAAACGGCTTTGCATCTTTGCAATGCGGCGAAACTAGACTTCCCCTGCCAGAGACAGTATCCATCCAGTGGAGAGAAGTGCACAAACTTAGACGCATAACTAAGCAGCAACACCGAGTTTGCGTAATGCTACTAGATGACTATGGAGTATGCCACCCCCTGCCAAGCAGGTCAAATATGGGTGAGATCCGAAGCCTGAATGACTTTGAGGTTTAGAACCACGAAACATGCAATAAATGAAGACAACTGTAAGCTCGTTTATAGACAGTAA
This sequence comes from Alitta virens, assembly GCA_932294295.1. Classification (NCBI taxonomy): domain Eukaryota; kingdom Metazoa; phylum Annelida; class Polychaeta; order Phyllodocida; family Nereididae; genus Alitta; species Alitta virens. The sequence goes on along the minus strand of OW028573.1, from coordinate 73,299,066 downwards.
AACATGTCCGTAAAAAGTTTAATATATAAAATGTAAACTGCTAGCTATCCCCAAAAATAGGGCATCCAATAAGGCACTAGTATATATCAGTTAATATTGGCAAGGACGCAACTAAGTATGGCATATATGAACAACATCAGGTTAAAAACATTAGTAGGTCACAACTTCCCTGAGATCATATTAAACAGTGCTTTAGATATTAAATTTAGTTATAAATAGCTTAAGAATAACAAATTAGACAATGCATATACAGAGTTATAAAAACAATGGCACCCCAGGGGGGCGGCCTAGCACAGCTGAGCTACCCACCCTGGGTCGGTTGCATAACAATAGATGTAACTGGAGGTAGAAACAGTCGATGATGAAAGTTAAACATAATGTCAAAGTAGTGAGCGAATAATGTTCTTCTCCTTCATATACAAAGTAAAATCTGTATAAAAGCTAAAATCTACGAATGGGTGGTGAATTGCGACGACACGCATGATCAAAAAATTGATGAGGATGACTTAATGAGATGCTTATGATGTATACAAGGTATGAAGATTAAAATATAAAAGTCAATTCCCTAAGCTATAACGGAGTAAATAAGTCTATCTAGAACAAGTCCGTGTCCAAAGGCTTGATCGGGGGCAGTAGCAAAGTCGTCTTCGTTGCCCACAGTAAAAGGGATGGCCGATTCCGATAGTCATGGGAAGCACAGTCAGCATCTTAGAAGCTGGGAGTGACACATGTCACTCACGCCAGTCCGAACAATTCTATAAGTGACAAAAGAGCAAAACCGTTAGTATAATTCAGTTAAAGACTACCACGGCACCCACATTTATAAGGAAAGATGTATATATATACACTGAAAGCATTACATAAACAAACTTACCAAACAGCATCCCGAGGGAGTGCTTGGGCGCGCCCCAGTAGTTGAGCCCTCCTAACATAGAATCGATTATAAAGGTGGATCTCCCAATCCGTCATCCGATAAGGAAGTGCCCAGAGAACCAGTCCCAAAAAAGCAGCTAGCCAGGGCTGATAGTTGCCAACGAATATTATAGCCAAACAGATCAGCGCTCCAATTGTCATCAGTCCAGGCATCTTGGTGGTTCCGCGATTACAGAGTGAATGTGCGCAGCAGGACACCATCACGTCTTTTATATAAGGACACCTGGCGGCACAACCCTTATAGAGATAAACACCACGTACTGTGGAGATAGTGGCTGTCTGAAATTAAAACGTGAATCATAACTAAGACAAGTAAAGTACACGTAATGAGATTTATATAGACTATTACTCGCATTTAGAACTATATATAGCCACAGCCACGTAATGAATTAGTCAGCAAACAATTAGTACACGTGGGAAATCTTAAGCAATTGATGTGGCTAATCGAGTTCACCTGAAATTACCCTAATATTGAATGTGCTTTGTAATTCCTAGGTGAAGACTGAGACGAAACGACCAGCAGAAGAAGGAAATCAATATAAATTAAAATATTGTCAGATTATGGCTCAGGTCTACGGAACCGATGTCGGAAATTGGGGCACAGCCATGGACCGCTCCGACATATGGCATTTCTTTAAGACATTCTGTGTAGAAACGCACAGAATCCGCCACCCCCATGATGACATGGAAATGCTGTCAACGGCGTGTCCATATAGTGACATCATGACACACAGGAATTATATTCTTGAGGTCATACCGAAAGATGACCTGACAGCTGCGGAAGTCCTAAAGAAATTCTGGATGATGTGTCGCCATTTCCTGGCTGAGATGGGCGAGATTGGCACTGAGCCAACACCCATCCCCCCCAGAATCACTAACAATGATGTCCGAACAATAATAGAGTTGTGCGCAACGGATTTGAGAGAGGCGCTCGTCAATCCAGAATGGTGACCAATTTATTGCCTGTCGAAATTTTTTATGAAACAATTAATGAAATAAAAACATGTCGGAAATCGAAACCTGAGCCAGCGTTTTAAATTACCCAGTTTTTTCAAAAATTTTAGTCATAATAACTTACGTAACAAACGCCTTCTCCAGGCAGGTCACAAACTCCGGTCACGTCATCAGCAATACAGGAATATCCTGAGAATCAAATAGAGTCAATCAATTTATGTTCAACTAATATGAAATTACTTTTCAGAAAGATCAAATACAATAGTCCAATAGGCAGTGTAATCGTTTACTTTGACAAGTAAACGAGGACAGGCCGTGGAATTTATGGACTCCCCACCCCAGTCTAACTCTAAATATCAGTGTGAAATATGCCACTGACACTTTACCTATATTAAACATGAAGCTGTCAAAATTGTTAAGTGGATTGCGATGGGATATAACACACCCTTATTAAATATTAAAAAGAAATACTCACCATGTGCCATGGGAACCCACGCAAACAGAAAACAGTAGAAAACGAAACACACAGCCATGTTCACAGAAGTCGCACAACCGAATGAAGCTTAGTTATCTCACTAGATAACGGGCCGATGTTCAAAAAATTCTTAGAATAGGGGGGCAAGGTTATGGTAGAAGGAGGCAACACACTCGCCCCGTCAAATTGGTATCAGTTATTGAATGATTATTATTGGAGGTTTGAATTTGTGGATCTAAGTTAACTGTTTAAGAAATGAACAATGGATGTTACATAATATAAGTATACTAGCTTTGATCTAATGACACCCCACACCCCCTTGAACAAGCAGTGGAACAACCCGAATTTTAGATGGAAAGATATAGACATATTTATCAATTAAACTCTAAAATCGTCTTAACATATGGACCAAAAGGGCCGTTAACCTCAGGTCACACCCGCACAGGGAGCGTCAGCACCAAGCAAAGATGGCCGCCTAAAAAACCCCGACTCGACCCCATGTGACCCCAAGGAGGCACCGGAGCCAAGAGGGCGGGAAGAGAATACCACAGCGACCCCAGCGAGCGTTTGGAGGCACTAACAACAGCAGGCGACACGTAGCGGAATTAACCGCGTGCAAAGCCAACAGAAGCGGAACCAGATGAGTCGTTACGGGACGTAACAGTCACCGCACTCGGATGGACACCCCGCTAGAATGGAACCTAAAAAGATATGAAGACAGGACGAAAACGAAGACATGTGCACAGTGTGACAGGTGATTAACGGCCATCAATAACACATAACGTAGTGTATAAAAATTTCGGATTGCTGCCAGGAAGACAGCAAACTCAAAATTTTTCAGGGGAGTACAGGGGATGTCATGTAGACTGCATAAGCTGACCAATTTTGGTAATAAATGTTATAAATGGTATAAGGTAATTAATGAACTACATCATATAGTAGCCGAACACTGAATTGAATGAACAATGTACAGCTGTCCATGGAACAGGACCCCTACAACCCAAGAGGTGGCAGCACCAAGCAAGAAGGAGGGATAGCCACCTACTGACAAACTCAATGGACAGATGGCCAGCCAAATGAAGACCCAGATGACCACACAACAGATTTATAAATAGAGAGATCTAAGGAACTGCTATTATTGTGATTAATATATATATGCATGTAGATATTTAGAAACAATGAACAAAAACCTGTATTAATTTGAAATATAAATGTAAGCAGAGTCCACATGAGCAAGGACACTGGAAAATGCATGAGTTATGAATATTATACAAAATAGGAATTAGATAAAGAACAAACAATCATGATGAGAGAAGAAAATAAGTAGAATTAACAAATTGATAAGAAAAAGAAGTTGGATGATGACATGAATAAAAACCACCAAGCATTAGCAAATAGAACACTATTTAGACAGGAATTTATGAACTATAGAAACACACTAGGCAGGCTATGGACTATAGAGAGCTACCTGACAAAACCTGAAGCCAAGTAAGGAATGGTTGTGGGGAATAGCTGAGACTCTAGCCTAGAGGGAGTGCTAAGCTAGCAGAGACATACTAGAATAGAGGGGAGGAGGGGCATCTAACACAGTCAGAAACTGGCACCAGGGTGTACCCCAGTATAGGAACCCTGGCCAGAGCCTGCATAAAAGCAGAGGCAATCTGATGGTTCTTGGTCAGAGCAATTTTTGTGGATCCTGAACCAGGTTGATCAGAGCAGACTGTGGAAGATTCAACACCTCGAAGTCAGCAAGTCATAGGGAGCCTGCAGTGCCTTCAGCCTAACTGAGTCCTGTCAAATCCTTTAGGATAAAGTAAGTGCAGTTTTCTTTTCAACTATAAGTCTGATAAGTTAGTGCATTTGGTGAATCAACATTGAGTTTGTTTAAAGTGTTTTGTCTTGGAAAGGAGTAGCAATAGGCTAGGTCCTTACCATAAATGTGTAAGGAACAATTAGTTTAGTGGCAACTTACGTCAATGAATTATTTCAAGAAGGTTTAGAGCACAAGAATTCTGAGACCTTGCTATAAACATATGGGGGACAATCTATATTGATACCTTTGTAATAGGAAATTATCTTAAGAGAGTATAGTTCGAGTGCTAAGGCTTTGTCGGTGTGTATGAGGAACATTAGTTGAACTCCTAAGAAAGTTTGGAGTATTGTTTCAGGAAGGTACGGCCTTGTCATACACATACGAAAGATAATTGTTGGCCAAACTGTTACAACCAGGTACATTGTTCTAAGAGAGTATGACTCTGGGAGATCAAGGCTTTGCCGTATGTTCATAGGGAATAATAAGTATATATCATTGATGGGAATAGGGCCTTGTTTCAAGAGAGTGCAGCCAACTACTGGGGCTCTGTTACATGTTTTTGGGGGAAAGACACTAGTGTATTTTTCACTCGTGCATTGTTATGAAATTCATGTATGTCTAATTGAAACCTAGGTATTTACTATTTTAATATAAATTTCCCACTATACCAAATTATAAGGTGTAGACACTGTTTAAATTTACTATCAGCATCTCGAATATATATATAGCAGACTAACCTCCAATCATGTATGATTAAACCCAGGTGCTAATGACTTTTGGTCACTTGGTTAATGATGCATTTTTGGTGTGGCTATTAGGGGTGAGTGTGTGACTTTCTGGCCATAGAATCTACCATTAAGTGGGTGATCAACCATTTGGGGTATCAGATTTGAATGTATAAATGTCCAGAAACTGTACAATGAAAATGTGCTATTAATTAGTTTCTAGCTGAAGATAGCTAATTAGAGAGTAGGATTGATGGATCAGAGATCAATCATTGTATGTGTGTAGTGTATTAGATGTTTAAGAATTGTGTGTTGAATTTATGAAACCCAGTTAATGATTAGTTGAAGACAATGCGATCAAGATTCAAATTGATGGGATTTAACATCAATTTTGTAGGAATTTTGAACTTTAGAAATTGTATGGTTATCTTTGAAAATACATATTGAAAACTCATAACTAAGTTTGTTTCTCCATGTGTTTCAAATAACCACCAATGTAACTGCATATGAATAATGCAACAGAACCTCAAGAACAAGCAAGCGAGAATTATTACCCCAGTGCATGACTAGATAGAAGGAAGATTAAGGATATTTGCAAAGACCCTTGGCAGAGTTCGAAATCTGTGCAGTTACTATAACTAATGAGGGACACCTGCAAATAGACTGGTACAAATTGGATCTATTCATGCAGAAACAGGTTTCAAGGTATTGATACAGAGGCAACAGACAAAGTTCTGTGGCCTTCAGACTAGCCAGTAGCTAAGCTGAACAATTAAACTAGAACCACTTAATTATAATTGCTAAGTACCTGGACCAACATCTTGGTTCTAATCCTGAAATCAAAAGCACACCTAGACCGGTACAAGGACAAAGGTCGTCTTATCACAATAAACAGCACAATATTGTCATCAATTTATTTATTCTGTTAACCATTGAAATGAAACAATCACTATTCTGGGTTGAAGTCCGCCGTTCTGCAACTGGTAACATGCTCTGTAAGGACAGTATTGCAGCGACCTCTCATGGGATAGAGAAAAGCTAAAAATATTTGGCGAGATGATTTTGGATAGACTTTTGGATAATTTGATTGGTTCTATTTCTTCCTTTTTCGCTAAGACTCCTATTTTAGGGATATTTTGACAATTTGGATATTGGCATGCAGTCGTTCGGCAATAGTAGTTGTGCAGTTTTCTCTGAGAATCTGTACACTCTTGCGCCAATTTCTGCTGAAAGACGGCGCTTGCCCTGGGCGTACCGGTCTTTCTGAGAACTCGTGCAAAGCACAAGGGATACGGTAAAAAATAGATCGTTGAAAAGGTGTCGCAACACTGTTACAACGCTTGTTCAGTGCCATTTACGAAAATAGTACCTTCTGCAGTTGGTGGAATTCCACGGTAGTTGAGTTTAAGTCAAAAGAAATTGTCTGAACCAGTTTCACAGCAAGTGGCTTCTTGGAAGAAAGAAATAAGGCGTAGTAATCGCACTAATTTGTGTGCAGACGACGCGCGGAAGCTTTTTCCTCCCTGATTTCAGGGGAGCGGCAATCAGTTCTGAGAAAGGCCGGTCGTTTTCTTCTGTAAGGCGGCGCTACGATCTGGTGCAAAGCACCGGCTTTTCTCATAACCGATTTGCCGCTCCCCCAGAATCGGGGAGGGAAATGCTTCCGCGCGTCATCTGCATACAAAGTAGTGCGATTACTACGCCTTATTTCTTTCTTCCAAGAAGCCACTCACTGTGAAATTAGTTCAGACGATTTCTTTTGACTTAAACTCTACTAACGTCATGAAATTGAACAACTTTACTGTGGAATTCCACCCACTGCAGAAGGTACTATTTTCGTAAAAAGCACTCAACAAGCGTTGAAACGGCGTAAATGGCACTGAACAAGCGTTGTAACGGCGTTGCGATGCTTATTTAATCAATTCTTTATGTTGTCCCTTGACGCTTTGCGTTGACCAGTTATCAGAAAGACCGGTGCTACGCACCGGACAAGCGCCATCTTTCGGCAGAAATTGAAAGGCCGGTGCTTTGCACTTGATCGTAGCGCCGCCTTTCGGAAGAAAACAATCTTGCATGCGCTGCTCTTCTTGGTGAACCATAGTAGTGAGTGACAAGGTCAAGAAATCTTTTTTTCACATCAGGTCTTTCTTGAACAGCATTGAAATGAGCCACTTGAATGACAGATAGTCATATGATTTCAATAAGTCCACCATCGAAGCTGCAGGCTGCTTCACACTTGCAGGGCAGCTGTTGCTCGCCGCTGTGCCATCTGGGTATAAACTATGTTTTATAAACAGTCAATGTTTGCTTTGAAAGACAAAAAAAAATTGTCACCACTTTTCTGCTAGGCACTATAATAAGTAGTTATTGCCCGCGTTGATTGTATGATCAGCGTCGCCGATTCGAGATTTCAGAGTCGTTTTATTAAAAATTGAGGTCAGAATGTCATTAATTAAGGTAATTTGCCAAGCTGCTTACAGCGCCTCCACTCGTACGGTACCGTCATCTGGTCATTTCACCCCGACTTGCGCTCCCCCTTGTGAGCAAGTTGGTAATTTGCCAGTGAGACAAATTTGCTTACCAAACAACAAGTGCTATTGGTTGTAACATTGGATGTAGCAGTAATCAACATTTTAGGATCTCTCTGTTGGTCGAAAGGACTTTGGCAGAGGTTGTTTTCAGTCTTTCCCAACTCACTTTGTCACCACCTATGCTTAGGCACTCTAGTAAGGTATTATTATTATAAACTTTATTGCAGGCAGAAAAGCGGTATGTGGGTCAGTTCAAATAGAAGCTAATAGACCAAATAATAGACTAAGCAGTGCTGTGTTCCACAAGGTTTAGTTTGTAAATTGCCATGTAACATAAACAATGATAAACAAACAAACTGTGTTAAGAGATCTCACTTTGGTTTCCAGACCAAGGCATCGTTATGCTGCACTTATGCATTAAATTGGTTTGTTTCAGTGAAACCACCATGACGACAACAGCAGAAGGGGGCACTCCATCCTGCATTTCAATCCTGGGCCTTGGATGGAAACGATTAAAGACTGGTATGTGTCTTAGATTGTGTTTAGACATATGTTATTCTTAAGATCAAACTACAATTTAGCGGCTGTGTTCAGTCTCAGCATAAGATCGCAAAATATATTCTATTTTGCCCTAAAATTTGAGAAGCCTTCATTGTGTTTCTCGGGCCAGCATCGTTTCTACGACGTCACGCCAATGTTGATACGATTTACTTGTGTTAAGTCCCCTTCACACATAGCCAGGTCAGACGCCGGAGCATCCCGGAGTATCACTCTGGCATACTCCGGGTAATACCGTGTAGACCTCGTGTTTATTACCGGCATTGTCCGGGGCGATCCGGGACCACCGTAGGCCTCCGGGGGAAAAATTAAACATGTTCAAGGCCTACTCTTTATTAACCTCGATTATCCAGACCGATCTGTGGCGCTGTCGACTGACACATAATGCTGGCTAAGGGACTGGATAATCGAGTCTAACTCTTTATTATACCTCTGCAATGTCTCATGAGCTGGATTGGCTCGTGGCCAACGTCATGAAGAGCGTCGTCGATTTGAAACTTTGAGGTGATTGTGCGTGATCAGAGTTAATCAATCCCCCATTAGGAACACAGATAAGCTGTTTTATTACGTGTTTTCAGATCGAAAATAGACCAAATATTAAGAGAGATACGAATAGGAGAAGGCACTGGTGACTGATAGTTTCCACTATTTCCCTCGAAATAAGAGGCAACTATCACTCCCTCAGGTCAAATATAATGTACTAGTGCCCTCAAACCAGTCAATATTTGTATATTAGAAGAGCCATGATGGCCAATGAACATTCATAGTTGTTTTCTACCTTTTTAGGATTTTACAACTCATTTTGTCAAGAAGCTGACAAGAAGAACACCCGTCCTTGTGGAGTGAACTTCCTCAAAGGAGTGTCGATTCTACAGATCACTTTGGGCTTCTCATGTATTTGTCTGGCTTTGGTGGGATTGTCTGCAGCCTTTTCCACCAGGGAAGAAGCCGCAATGAGTGCATTCTATAACCTGCGTGTGAGTTGTCTTCCCAACAAACACATGAAAACGTTCTGAAATGGTTTTCTTTTGGGGTTTTATAAAATTGTTTTATTCAGACTTTCCTAAATTTTTTCCAGCAAACAGCCAATATATGTTTTCTGAACGTGTTATAAGATTGCTTTACTTGGATAATGGATATTCTTAGAATGTTCCTAGGAAACAGAAAAAAAAGAATGTTATAACAACATTAATTTATACCACTTCCATAAGTAACTTTCATCAATTAATTATTAATACAGTACACAGCAAGACATCCAGGGACTTCCACGGCACCAATCCACAACTATATATGAATTACAGTGTAGTGTTGTATGGCTTGATAAAAGTGGCTTCACTATTCCAGCTTATTCATTTTGTTTCTATATGACTGGCTGGTGCAGTGAACCTTCAGCCTACCTACCTCCCGTAGGTAGGCTGGTTTCTCATATATTGTGTGACTATATATGCTGCGGCAAATAAACATGATGATAAAAGACCCCACCCATATGCTGTGAACTCTAGTCTATTATATATAGTTTTATCACCTCATAATTACGTCTGCCTGTGGTAGATAGTCATAGTCATATACATGTGGTAAGCTTTAGACCTGTGTAATTTTTGACAATACAAGATAAATACAATGCTGTTTGTTTACCTTTTAGTGGGACATGCAGAAATATTACCAAGACCAAGTTAGGAATGTCACTAAGCAAGCTCTGGCCGAGAGAGACTACATGATGGAATTCTACAGAAAGAGTATCAGGAATATAGAGGCGAATAACTGCACATCGTATGATGACAATTTTCCTCCAAGTACAAAACTGCAAGGTTATAACAGATATGGAGAACTTGAACCCAGGGAAGTCCCTGACTTCTGTGACAACCGATATGACTCGCCTTGCAACCCAAGAGGGGGGATTGAGAGATACCACCTCATTATTGACTACTTGGGTGTCCCAGGTTGGGCTGGAATCATGGTTAGTCAAGTGGTTGAATTTACACCTGTGCACAGGCTTTAAAATAGATTGTAGTTCTCATGCATTCGCATAATCAAGATTTTTAATGTTATTACATTCAATTTCATACACTTGGTCACCAATCTCATGGACTTGGATGCTAAATTCTAGATGACGTCATGCTAATCCAGCTTGACTCCCATTGGTTAAGCCAATCACTCAACCAATAAGAGTCTGGACTCGCATGACGTCCTCTGGCTCTTTAGTTTCCAAGACTACTATGATGAGATTGGTTTCCAAGTCAATGAAATTGGCTGTAAAACAGAGTTCATAGGCTTGGAAACTATTCCGAAGGACGTCATGTGGTTCTAAGACTCCCATTGGTTAAGACAGTCCCTCAGCCAATTAATAGGAGTCCTGCATTCATATGATTTCCTCTGGAGTGTAGTTTCCAAGTCTATGAAATCTGCTGTAACAGTAGTATTACTTACAGCCAAATAATTGATGATTGAAATTTCATGTTAAATCTGATAACAATGCACACATTGGGGTAACATCATACAGTCCTGATATATCACTGGCTCAAATTTGACATTTTGATCTGAACTTGAAAAATAAATCTATTTTTTCTCCTTTTCGCTTCACCTCAGCTGATCATCACTGGCCTCGTTGGACTGAAGATGGTACATGTCTGGGAGAAATTTGAGTATCTCCAAGTGGTGGGTAGATATTCAATTCAATTCAGAATTGTATTTCACAAAAGAAAAAGCAGGATGTCAAAAAGGCTAAAGCCTATTGGTGTTGACACTCTGTACATGTATAAGTATATATTTACAAGATTAAACAATGTCAATCATACTCAATGCATGGAATCGAATGAACTAATATTTATCTATGTAAAACCTCTTAATTGTATATTTTTCAAATTAGTCAGTTTTGTCGGCAGTTCATTAAACATTTTAGCACCTGAATAATACAAGATATATATATAGAGCACTTCCACCATATCTTTTTGTGTTATTCATTAAATGCATGAGCCATTATCTCATTGAAAAGAATTTATTACTGAAGCAACATACCTATAACTGTCTTACTGCGACTGCTCTTATTGTTTCCAGAGTTCTAGTTACACCATACTGAATATCCTCAGTGCTTTGGTGTTTGCCCCTGGAATGCTTGCTGTTGGAATTCTGCAGATTGTCTTCTCTGATTACTGGGTAAGGGCTGTTCCATTTAAAACATAGGCTGCACTGCTGCAAAACCCTCAGTGAATCCCACATAGCACACAGGCATCATTAAAACTGTTCAATGTTGTCCGAGAAGCAGGAGGGCGGATATTACACTTTCATTTCCAGAGCTGAACTCTAACACTTATGCACTTACCCTGATGACTCTTTATACAGTAACACTCTATATGGCCTGGTGGTGCCTTTTTGATTGTCACACTGACATATCTCAGCTAATTCATAGCCACTGTTAGAAAGAAATTTGATCACACTTAGAAATAATTAGTCATATAACCAAGGTCGACAGAACTATTGGGGGGGGGGGGGGGGACTGCAAAAAAACTGTACAACAGACGAGCTCTTCATCAGTGGCGTCACTGACTTGTGCAATTGTGTGCTCGCCCAGCACAGCTGACACTGGGCGATCTATCTCCAAGAGAAGTTACTCTTCTATGCTCCAAGCTCCTCAAGTCATAATGACAGTCATTATTACTAGAGGGCAGCACCAACTAGCTACGTTAGAGCCACCTATTGAGAATCGTGATGCATTGCAAAAGTGCATGATTATATATAGCACTGAAACCGCAGTCTCCTTCTCTGTAGGGAGACTGGTCGCTAGCATTTCTTTCATGGTTTGAGATTGGCAGAGGATAAGCAGGGCTATGATTGGTCATTGCATCGTGGTTTCTGAATGGTTGATTTGAACGACCCCCTCTGGTATCAGCCAATCAGCTACCAGAGACAGTATCAACCAATCAGGAAAAAGGCAGCATCCTGACTAAAAGTCACGTGTTAATGGCGACCAAGACTGACTCCTTTGCACCAGCGGAGGAGGGGACCAACTTAGATGATATATTGTGAGGAATCGCGACATGCCACGATACCAGAGGCACCACACACTATCAATATTGAATACTACTATCCAGGTCCACTTTGCATTTTGATTCAGCATTATTTAGCATTAGTTTTGCAAACGTACGTGAAAATTGTGTTAAATACAATTAGCTCTACAGAGGATAGTCCATCTGATTCTAAATTAGATCATTTCCCCAGTGCTCACGACACTGGTATTGGCACCTGGCCAGCGACAATACATCAATGCACTGATGCATCGGACCCAGCCCTAGTTATTACAAAGTCTGATCAAGTCTTACTTTATTTTTGTAAGTAAGGCATATCGTACTTTTGTCTAGCGACGATACATCAATGCACCGACGGACCCAACCCTAGTCATTACAAAGTCATATACGTTTGTCCACTAAGTCTACATCCACATTGTAATAATCAGACCAATTGGTTATATATATAAATGAATATAAATTATTAACTTTCTTTAAACAAACAAGTACTGCATTTGTTTTATTGTTTAATAGCCAATATCCTGATTTGTTTGGATGATGAAATTAAAAATATTGGTGTAAAATTACTATATCAGTGGTCTTATTTTTGCTTGTATTGCAGGAAGTGGGATTTCGCAATATAGTTGGTAGAGTGACAGTCGGATTCGCTGGAGTCATTTTGATTCTGTCTATCATCGTTTGTGTTGTCAACTGTTGCTGCCCTGTGAAACCAAGCAGAGCGCTCTACGAGGTTAGTTCTGATTTCCCTACTAATTGATTGCAAGTAATAAATATTAATTTAGCGTAGATCTTGAAATGTAAATTTATTTATTAATGGTTTCATTACGGACAGTGAGACATCCTATCTATTCTCTTGGGTGACCACACTTTTCATATCAACATTTGGTACATGCTTCTGTCTACCTATCTACCTATCTAACTAGCTAACTATCTATCTATCTATCTGTCTATCTATCTATGTAGTCTTCATGAAAATGTATCTTCCTATTTTTCTTTTTTCCTGATGTACAGAAACTTGTCGCTGATGAAAAAGACAAAGAAAAGCAACATGAACAGGGAACCATCGTGGCCTGAGATATTGATGAAATATTGAAATATGTATATCCAAAATTAGTTATTTTGGCTTTGTATAAAAGCGTTATAAAGACAATATCGGCTTCTGCTCTGATTGGATATTATACCCTTTGATATATTGTATATTTTTTATCGTCAGGATTTAACCTGACACAGACATCACTTTGATTGGAAACATTTTAAATATAATTATATATATAGATTTTATTGACATGTAAAATATCATAAGTGATACATATGTCATTCAGTTAAAAGATAACATGAAAGAGACATTAATGTAAATACAGAAAGCAATAAAATTTCAATAATCAAGGTTCCAGCCACCAAGTTAACTTATAATACGTGTTTAAAATCCACATACACAATAGAAAAAAAATACAAGCCGCTAATAAAAACATTTCATTTATAATTATTGACTGCTTTATACATTGTTTTCCTTTTTTTCATGCCAAGTAAAAGAAGACAAACAGTTGATTTAATTGACTAAAACAGCATTGAATTGATGTTAGAATGTACAAACTAACTGTACAATTAATTGTGACAGGATAGAAAAGCATAGAGAAATAAATGCTATTTCGAAATGCTCTTGTTGTGGGTAACCCCCAAATAGGCTGCAGTAAACTTGCAAAAATTTATTATTACAATTTTTTTTTATTTGATGTCATTTTCTATGTGCTACAAACAACTTGGAATAAATATATTCATATAAAAAATATTATAAAAAAAACATACGTTTACGATTTTGTTGTTGTTTCCAATGTCAAACATAGGCTGCGCTGCTGCAAAACCCTCAGCGAACCCCACATGGCACACAGGCATCGTTAAAATTGTTCAGTGTCCATCCGACGGACAGGAGGGCGGGCATTACACTTTCGTTTGCAGAGCAGAACTCTAACCCCCTTTCGTTTCTAGAGCAAAACTGCAACACTTACAGTAAAACTCTATATATATATGGCCTAGTGGTGCCTTTTGATAGTCACACTGATATATCCCAGCTATGTTTACAAAATTTGTAAATAACATTATTGACTTAGTTTTTATGTAGTGTGTGCAAAACCAAAGTTATTGCCACGTACTTGGCCTGTTATTAACTCTTGAATTTCTTAATTTTTTCATTAAAGTCTGAGTGAAAATAATAATAGCCATCCATTTTGTTCCAATTAAAGCCAATTGGGCATCAAAAGTTTTGTCCTTTTCCTGCCATTTAACTTTTCTGTTTCAAAGATTTTATGCACAATGAGGAGTATACTGCAGTTCGCTAGATATTATCAATACCATAGCATGTTCCCTTAGCTAATCTACACCTAAGATTACCATTTCTATGTACTATATAGTCATATATGGGCTATGACAATGCTTCCTAAGGAATATATATATATATATATGAAATTCAGCAACCATGCTATGCCACATAAAGATGTTGGGGTATAATTTCATACAAAATAATGTATTTATGTATTTAAATAAAAATAACTACAAATCTTGAACGTTTATTTTGTATTGAATGATCCTCAACACACCTATTTTCATGCCTTCATAAGTCAAACTATTTTTTGCATACTCATTACCTTTATGTGGCAAATATAGGAATTATACATTATCAATTGCCATTCCTTTCAACTGGATTATTGAGTTGCTGATTTGCATTAAATCTATGGCATTTAAATTAGTAATATATATATATATAAATATATTTATTACCAAACACTTTACAGGTGTATTAAATACATAATATAAAGAAGAAAATAATACGTATTACAATCTTGAAAGTGAAAGTAATATAGATTATTATGCAACTAATTATAAACAAAAACTGTTGACTTGGTTGAATATGGCAATACTCTGATGATATAATCAACTATTTAATAATTGTATGCACAGCACATGAATTCTACAACCTTTTATGACTTTTACTTATTATATAAAATTATTTGTCAATAATGGTCATGATTAACCTTGATTAAACATTTATGTGTTATAGGCATTCTATTGTGTATTTGTAAGCTTATTTGCAATCAGCAAAAGTCAAAAATAAAACATTCAATTAGTAATTCAATAAATTGCAGAATTAATACCAATTAAAAATATTGATCATGTGAGCAGGACTCAACATAAAATAAATAAATAAATATAAAAATTACTCTGTACTTTTATCTTCTATTGTAGTAAGTTTATTTTGTGCCGATATTTGTGTGAATAAAGATGTTATACATAGAAATAACAAATCAGCTGTATTACTATTCAATTCTTTATTATAATCAAAGCTGCTGGACACGATACCAACTGTGGCATATTTGTCCGTTTACAGAGTTTGGGTATATATATCTCATTTTATATTTTGTACAAAATGTTATGATTAATTAAAAATTAATCATATATTTTTAAAGAAATAAAAAATAATATTTATGATGTATGTAGTGATTAAAAAAATTACATCACGATGATGAAAATACATGATGATGAATATGACAATTAAAGACATTTAAAATTACTGTCATGAATTTGAAAAGGGATGGTCTAATAATTGTTGCAATGGTCATCACGTTGTTCCTAGTCCATATATTTGGTCCGAACCGTCTGCATGGTCTGCAATTTACGAAACCTACTGAGCAAAGGTTTCTGAAATTATCCAGCGTGCCCAAAGACTATATGTCTTTTGAGCGAACCATACGGTTTTTTGTTATGTTTTTAATGTCGAAAAGATAGACTCTCCCTGAAGATTACATGTGTGCCTCGAACCCCCTTGCTGGAGGAACACAATTGCAACACAACCCTACTAATATTAAATACCAAGACATTTTATTATTATATATAATGAACACACTCTCCATTGTTGGTGCTCCATATTCAACACCTCATTTGCATCAGTGATATTCTACACTGTGTACAGTAGACCTGAAATAAAATATCAAATTTATACATAAGCAATCATTGATTGTTGTTACATAATCATAGAAAATAAAGCTTTACACATTCAGTCGGTAATAATCAATACACAATTGTAAGTCAGTATATACAGGAATAGTAAAATTTTAAAATATTTCTAATACTGGATGTTTTTTGATGAATTTGTAAATACAAAGACCTACATGTACACATTCCAAGCTTTAGATACTTAATTTAATTTCTGCACTATTTGTGATTTTGATTGGACGCCTGTTTTTTAAAGTGTTATTGGCGAAATATTTCTCTATGTGAGTTTAAAATAATATAGAAAGCCATGTACACAGTCTAGAATGGTTTTGAAAAAAAGCAACAACAACAAACAGTTAAAGCAAATATAGAAAGGAGCAATTGTTTGTTAGGTGTGCTCACGCATTTAGTACCAAGAAGAGAAAACATTTTGATGAGAACATACCTGCTACACATGCTGACAAATAACAAGACATGTTCCCTGCAAACATAGCCCTTAAAGCTATTCCTGCTATGTCACCTGTAAATTAAGTAATTAACTTGAGACAAAGCAGACTATTGAAAAGAGAACTACAATGCTCAAGGCATGTATACATAATCTTTTCTCTTAACATGATGAACGTGTTAAAGTAATCTTTTATTTCATTATGTGATTGAAATCATCAAATATTTAAAATTTCAGATTTGATCGGATATTAAATCTGGTGATATTTATAGTCGCACAGTTTCAGAAAGTATAGAAAAACCTATAAGAAATTGACAGGCACTAAAATAATTTATCAACATATCGGTCATAAATACAAAGTATTATTTAATTATTACGAATGTGCTCACTCTTTCTTGTTGGTGCCAGGACACTCAGTGAACTCACAAGAATAGCAAGGTCCGGAAATGAAGAAAATCCACAAAGGGCAAAGGTGGCAATGGTCTCTGAGCGTTCCTGAAGGACAAAATAAATCATTGTGGATCTTCATGGTCATTCAAGGTCACTGTAAGTATTGTCAAGGGATGTTTAAAAAACGTCTTGTGTGGATAGCTCCAGGGCTCAAGTGAAAGTGACTCTTTGTCCAGGACACATAAGGGTGACAAGAGGACACGGAGAACAAGAAACCCCTAAGCTTAAGTTGAAATTTTAGAATGGTATACGTTAAAATGCTTGTGTTTGCAGACCTAAGGAAATATAAGTATACTTTGTTCCAGTGAGTGAATCTCATTCTTTGGTCAACTCTTTCATGTTACCACAACAACAGTAACAAAGCAACGGAACAAAGTAATCACTCAATTAAAGAAAAAAATGTACTAGTCTCAAATTATCTCTTGACATTGAAATGCAGTTATATGATAAAAACCTACAGATATGAAAGGTTCAAGACCAAGTTCTCTGTTTTTGATAAGCGTGCCCAGTTCTATATATCCAACAATTTCTGTCAAGAACAGTTTGGTGCCCAACAGCCGTGCCACTTCTAGACAATCTGGACCATCCACTCCCATGATAAAGGCAACCGGGTAGAAGAGGTATGATGTCATCCTCTGTAAATAAACAACAATTTCAGTAGCAATAGTATTTATAATCTCTTCAGGATCTCTCGATTGATCAATAATGGTGAGATGGAATCATTCACCGGAGAATGTGAATCTACATAATACTATGCACAACCTATATTTCATTTATTCATGCTCAGGTTTGGCAAAGTTTGTGTACAGATAATAATAAAAGTTGAAATTATTGTACAAAGTAAAATCAGTTACAAAATAGAAATTAAAAAACGATAGCCATATCATGGTCTGTAAATTACTTAGAACAGCATTAGCACAATTCCATAAGCTGATGAATATGACAAGGCATAGATTTCATTTTAACCTCTGCTGTCACAATAGAGAGATG
This sequence comes from Alitta virens, assembly GCA_932294295.1. NCBI lineage: Eukaryota > Metazoa > Annelida > Polychaeta > Phyllodocida > Nereididae > Alitta > Alitta virens. Next base: position 73,281,183 of record OW028573.1, on the reverse strand, counting down.
TCTTTTATGATGGAGTATCATATGTAAAGATTATGTCAATTAAAGATTCTTCATAAATTATCAGCAAATTTGGGCGTTTGCCTTCAATAGAACAATACATTGACTGAAAGAATTGAAATCCATTTGCACTCACAGCAAAAGAAAGACCCTGAATGCCCACTCTGGCTCCAAACCAGATTAGTGTGCTGTCTACGAATGCCAGTAAAGCCACTCCAGCCACCAGGTTGACTGCAACTTGGACAAGGATAAAGAATCCGTCTTTGGCACCATTAGAGAAAGCTTCCAAGGAAGACTTGCATTCACTGTAAAGATGAATATCAAGGAATTATTTTGACATTAAGTGTTGATATAGTTTTACAAAAGTAAGAAAAATATTATTTTGTTTTTTCACAGTAAAATAAACAGTTAGCTGAGCTACACCACGTCTTTTAGAAGCATTATCAGCTTCTATTCTGATTATTATTCTTACAGTTTAGGAAAGGTGATAGTGGATGCTCTGGCAACTTTTGAGTTTTCAGTTTCTGGACGCAGGAGTTTAGACATGCCAAGACCAGCCGGAGCAGACATAACACTTGCTGCCATAAGAGCACTTGGTGAAATTCCAGCTGCAAAATAGACACCGTAAAGACTTCCAGCTACGGTGGAGAATCCGGAAGTCATGATGCAATGAAGTTCGGAAAGGGTCATGTCCGGTAAAAAAGTGGAGATAGTCATTGCAGAGGCATTCTGAAATGGAAGTTATCAGTTTATGCGTTGTATTGTGAATGCACGGCCTTGTTTTTAGTTATTAATTTAGAGTCTCCTGGGTTGTGGAAAAGGCGCCGGCTTTAATCTTAGATGGGACACTTTATTAGCTTAATCTCAATTAGAAGCTGGAATTCATTTACCATGTTGCATTGGTATTTTGTAACTTACACAAAAGTCTTTATTGTCATTTCATCATTGTGTCTGGGTTTAGTAAATGGACATGCGAATTGACTTTATGTCAGTATTAGTGCCCCAGTACAAAGAAAATGGGTTACATCTGTACCTCATATGCATAATTAAGAATATTTTGAGCAATTAGATGTCAATCAATACTTACAGGATCAAGGAATATACTGGCTGCAGACACAAATGCTTCCAGAGGTCCAACCCCAATAATAATTTGTATGAAGAAACCTATTAGCATAATCAACTTTTGCAGAATTCCCCAATGATAAAGAAGACCTATCCAGGCACCAAAGTAAATAACCACTGGCATTGCCTGTGAAGGAAAGACATGTAAAATGACTTGTATAAATGTTCATGATGATTCTAGGTTTCACATCATGGGATACAATGTATAACTTATCCTCCCTACACCTAAAATGTAGCAATCCAAAATGCTGTTTTACCTGCATTATGAACTCATGTCTTGCATACATCTCTCCAAAGACGAATTTGCTGCCGTAGTCTGTATAGAAAAGGAAGTTTGTCACCTGGTTGGCCATCCATTCAAAAGCGGCCAAGCCCTTGTCCCATCTGATAATTAAGAAGCCGAAGAGAAACTGGACAAGCAATGAAGCCACCACAATCCTCCATCTCACCTGAATTGATAGAAAATGGATCAGCTAGTGGCTACTTGCTAATTTTGAAGAGGTGGGGCTTTTTGCTAGTGTTGATTGCCATTATCGCCTTGTATACAGTGTACAATAAATAATGCTAAAGTTGATGTATTCAATTTTTAACCTTTCCTGTCCCCCCCCCCTTTAAAATTTCACTAAAAAAACATTACATTACTGTGTCAATGAAAGCATATAACATAACACATACCTTAGTGCGAGCTTTGGAGAAAATAAATCCTAACAAGAGGAAAACAGCAATTCCAGCCAAGGAGATGAGGTTGGTTGGACGATCTCTTGCATCATAACAAACAAAAATGATGATGCCTACAACTAGGGCTGCCATGAGTCCCCTGGATAAATTACATTTTGGAATTTTGCAACATATTTCAGTACTTGTAAATTCTTTTGAAGGAAAGATCGTGAATTTTTGCTGTGATACTGTTATTTTAATGAATTTGTAAATACGGTATCAGAAAAAATACTTACAAGCGAGCATAGTGGAGATACTTAGGTCCTTTAGAATTTTTCCAACACTGCACCAATTTCTGTCTGGAATCTACTGTTTTATTGAATATGAAATTACCTATGACAATGAATATGACAATGACAGTTCCAATTATCAGAGGCACTGCTCCCTTGGGACTGTAATATATCGCATATCCCAGGTAGCAGCCATAGAGAATCACTGCTGTTGCCACGGCAACATATTTCAGTATTTGTAAATTATTTTGAAGGAAAGATCTGATTTTAGTGTTGATGAGAAAAGCTTTCTTGTTGATCCAATATTCTTCAACATCTTTGTGTGGAGAGTTACCATCCTGAATATCATCTTGTGACCTTGGGTTATTCAAGTGACCCTGATCTTTATTGGAGACCTTTCTCTTTCTTACGACCTCTGCTGGTCCAATTATTGTTGTAGTTGATGTTGATGGAGTGATGTATCTTGATGCATCATCGGTGCTGCTCTGAGAAACTGGACCATCAAAATTTATATTAATCATTGTGAGATAAGTATTATTCTTTAAAATCTTTTGCAATAACCGGAGTCAGTACAACATCTAGTCCTGGGCAGTTAAACGCCTCAGTATTAAAAGTGCATTTTTGTAATGTCACTTATCACTAATGAAGTGATTTCAATAAATCCTAGAACTACTGTCACAGCTGTATTTGTGTTCCATGTTGTGTAATCATAACCTCATTTTTAAGTCCTTGTTGTTATCATTAGTTGTAAATTCCACGAATGCCTCCATATCCCATTGTCATCTGACAACTCTGATCCTGGATGGTCTTAATAATTTAACTCCTGCCCATTCGTGTCTTTAAGTTAGTGGTCGATCAGTCATGCATGTAGTTATGCCTGTAGCACACTGTCACGGGCCATTTCCTTTGTACTGTATTTTTTAAACAAGTGAAAAGGTAGGGTGGATCTTTCAATTGTCAGAATAGGTTGCAGTAACAAACATTCTATTCATGAAAGTAGTCATGTATTAACTTACTTAAATGGAAAGATGTCAAGACTCAAGAGAAATACCCTGATGTATGTAAAAAATGTTGACACTCTGCCAGCAACCTCATCACTGATTACAGCTAGTGTATAATGTAAATCATGATTCTTTTATGATATGATTAGTGATATAAGCCTAATACTGTTTTATTTCACCGAAAGATACATGATTAGCAAATAAATACATACAACTTAGCATAATAGATTTGATGATTTTAATTGAGAGGTGACATTGAGGTATATAATGTTGCCTTCACTGCTTCAGGTAAGACTGTAGTCCTTTTGCTTTCAAATATATAACTGAATCATAACTATAAATATGTAGCGAACATGTTAGTGTCTACAAAACAAGCATATAAACATTTTTATAGTCATTGTTTTAATATGTAATCTTGTTTCCATTTTATATGATCAGTATATTTTATACATGTATACACAAGCAGAAAATATAATTCTTCTGGGTGAATGATAATGCACTACCTTACTTTTTAAGCACTTTTCAAAGAGTTGTATCTGAGAAAGCCATGCAGAGCATGAAACATGGATACTCTCTGATTTGAATTAAAATGGGTTGATTTTTTCAAATGCTGGATTCATTTGATCCTGTATACCAAGTACTGATTTTTTGAAAAATCTTTTTTTATGTAAATGGGGAAAATACCTCATCATGGGAGGCCTGCTTCAACGGTGAAGCGCTCATATTTTGTATTTAAAATTAGAGTTATGACTGACCTAGCATGGAACACTCCCCATTCTTGTTAGGATTTCATTTTTATAGAAGTTATCTTATAGTAATGCGAGGTCAAATCAATAATTTACCATGTAATCAAATGGGAGAAATTCTTTTATAGCTAATTGGTGTCAAATTCAGTCTCATGTTTACCAAAAATGTATACATTAATTTATTTAGTGTTTTCACTTAAACAAACTATGTTAAACCTATCATTATTATTTGGTTGAATATAGTTAATAAGTTCTATTGATACGACTCGATACCAGTTGCCAAAAGTCATTCTTCCCTGAGATGACCTCCGCTCTTTATTTTGTAATATATAGGTCTCAATGTGCTGTTTCTTCGCACCCCTCTCATTATTCGAAAGCAGTCTGTATTTACCCAGTAAACCCATAGAGGTCATGCTGGGAAGAGAAGTCAGCTTGCTTTGTATTCCTCTGGCCAAATAAAGTTTTGACCACTTCCAGAGGTTTTGAAATAAAACACAACAGACACATTATATCATAGTCGGTGAGCAAATTTTGTTTGGAAATGGCGCTATATAAACTACTATTATTATTATTGTTATATCAACTTTGTTTACTGTTTCAAAATAACAAGTATTACATAAAATTGGTTTTACCTACACCGATGTTTCTAAATTATCGGTAAGACACTTATTTACATCATAGGCAATATTTAGAATAATCTATTCCTCGGGAATTAAATTAAATTTATTGAGGCGATAAATATAGTTAATAAGTAGGCAATTGGTTTCCGGGCGCCGCCGGCTTACCTGTAGGCCAATAGCATTCGTGTCAATATAATCCGATTAATTATTCGAACAAAACTGAGGAGCACTTCCTTTCTAAACATTCGCTCTCATTTCTTCAGTACTAATGGACAACATAATGATATATCTTGATTCATAAAGAGTGCAAAAGTTACAACCATCAATAATACAGAATATCTATGGTAGATTATAATATTGCTTAATGATATGAATAGGTACATGCATCACACCGGAAATACATATTTTGGTTATTTTTTAAAACTGGTTTCACATTTGATAACACTTGCCTGATAACATTTCACACTATCACGTATGAGACCTACGTATGACCACTTTTTTTTACTCTTGTTCATCCTTGTCCATACACTCTCGCTAATCCGCAGGACGCGCATCCGTAGAGAGGGCAAAATTTTTTGAGTAAATTGTTTATATTAGTTACGTAACTCGATCGGGGGTCGGGCACATACGTCCTACGTACGTCCGTACGTCGTCGGTACGTTAGCCATAAGCCATACGTAGCCATCCGTATATACTCGCCATCCACTCGCGTCCAATCGTAGAACGCTCGTAAACCGCTTGGCGGACGTCCGTTGAACATCCATTGCCCACCCGTCATCTTCCTCACGCCTCACGGATGCCTCAAGAATGCATCACAGATGATGACGGAAGTTCTGCGAGCATTTAACGGACAACCAGCGAGCATTTTATGGACGTCCGGCGATCTACGACTGCCCCACGTACGTTCGTGGAAAGCATTCATACGTGATTAACAGACTCACGAATGAGCACGTATGACTACGTAAAGCCCATTTTTGACGTACGTGGTTACTCGTAGGTTTTGTACGTGACAGTGTGCCCCTTAAGGTTTTCTTCCTCCCATGTTTCCCTGGCAAAACACCAGGTGGCACATGGGTCCAGGTGGGTGATATTTACAACAACAAAAATCCTGATTTTTATAAAGCGGAATTGGCGTCATTTCTTGCTTCGCATTTTCGCGGCCGAACTTCGTAATTTATATTCGTAGTTTCGTATTTTCCTCGTAAAAAGAAATTCGCAGTGTGTAAGCTTCGTCTTCTAGCCCCCCAAACTAATTTTGTAACTTTTGTAGTTTCTTTCAAGAAATTTGCGAAGTGCAAAAGTACAAAGCGCAAAACTGACATTCGACCTTCGCAGCTCGTGGCGAAGTTTCGACCGCGAAGTTTCGACCCTAAAAGGTTCAGTGGTTATAATTTCAAGACACTGAACCTTTTAGGGTCGAAACTTCGAGGTCGAAATTTCGCCACGAGCTGCGAGGGGCAAATTTTTTCGGTCGAAACTTCGCCACGAGCTGCGAAGGTCGAATGTACTTATCTAGGAGCGAGGTTTCGAGGTAGAAACTCGAGTTTTTCGTGGTCGAAACCTCGAGTTTCGTGGTGAAGGTCGAATTTTCGCGGCCGAAACTTTGACCCGAAAGGCGAAGGTTGAATGTCAGTTATGCGCTTTGGTACGCCTAAGATGTTTTTTTCTTTCATCAATTAAAAGCAATGTTTTTTTTTGCCCGAACCCCAATTAAGAAATTACAAAATGTAGCAAAATAAGTTCGGGGGCGAAGCTAGAAGACGAAGGTTACACATTGCGAATTTATTGGACGAAAATATGAAAATAAATTACGAAGTTCTTGGGCGAAAATGCGAAGCAAGAAGTGACGCCAATTCCGCTTCATAATTAGACCATTGACGCTCCATTAATACGAAAATACGAATATAAATTGCGAAGTTCTTGGAAGAAAATGAGATTGCATTAATGATACGTTATTGCAATATGAGGGTAGTCGTGCCTTATACCTTAACATTGTTTAATATGTAAAGATGTCAAAACTCAGAAGAAACACCCTGATGTATGTAAAAATTTAAAAAAACTGGCTGTTGCAGCACAATACACAATGAATTTTGGCCTAAGTGCAAAGTTTTTACTATAGACCTCTGAACTTATTAATGTGGAGGATGGGGGAACAAAATAAGAAATGCGCTGAAGTATAATTTTGCAATGCACCGTGTATAGATAATAAATAGTGAACTACCTATATATACAGCACAAACCAAAATAAAGTATATCTACCTTTTGAGTAAAAAGAAGAATCAGGAACTTTTTTTTTTTCAATTTTTGACTCCTTCTGAATCACTACTTCCCTTTCACTACTTTTGAAAATCTTTTGAAAGTAGAGCTACTGCCATCTAGAGTTAATTTGTGGTACTAGTGAACATGTACAAAATGGAGGACTACTATGTGTGAATTGCAATAAATATGGGCATGAGCTCACAGCAGGGGTGGGTCACTAAGCCCTCGTGTAAACATAATACAAAATTCCACATACCTTTTCGCTTTTAAAAATTGATGAGACTTTGTACCCATATAAATAATATTAGCCAGAATATTGTCAAAACATTATAGTTTGAAAATGTTTGCCACTTATATCTTACCTATGATAGAAAACAGACACCATAGCTGGCACTCTGTGGTGAGTCGGGCAGATTTCCACTACATTTTAGGCAAAATAACGGAATGATAAATGTTGGAGTAAATTGCAGAAGTTGCCGGTTAGTGAATTACTGGTGAGATTTCTAAATATTCAAAATTATTTCAAGTATACAGCCAGTGTTAGTTGGTTTGGCAAAGTGAATCATATATTGATTATTTTGGTATAACCCTAGATCAAAATGGTCTTGAAAACGTTGATATTATCTGCAAAATGGCAAAAGTCACAGCAACCAAGGTGTAGGACCAAGACCTAAATAGGAAGGCATGTAATAAGATTGCTTGATTCAGATCCAGCCCACACAGTCCAGGAGCCAAGGACCCAAAATTGTCTTATTTGAGGATTTACCCCAAAAGGTGGATGGACAATCTATACATCGTTAGAATTGGTACATTCTGCAGATTTTGAAACTAGGGGATGTAATTGAGAAAAGTGGTGCAATTTTTTTGTAAATTGATTACCATGGTAACCAAGTCTGAATTTCTGTACACTCATTGTGGCATCAAAACCCATTTTTCAAAACCTAGACATAGTCATGTGACCTCAGAGGTCACATGACATGCTGAAGCCATATCCAAGGTCAAACCACTGAAGTAAACATTTTTAACCCTCAGAGAACAAAGTTAGAAAAGTGTTTTTTGTAATGTCCGTCCGACGGGCGGATGGCAAAATCGGGCTGGCGGGCGGTCGGGCGGTCGGGCGGTCGGGCGGTCGGGCGGTCGGGCGGTCGGGCGGTCGGGCGGTCGGGCGGTCGGGCGGTCGGGCGGTCGGGCGGTCGGGCGGCCGAACGTATAGACTGGAGTCGATTTCTGAACACAGTGCTCCTGAACAAACTTCAATGTTAAAAAAATTTACCAAAGATTTCATATATATTTCCATATACACTCATACGATCATTTTAAAGCAAAAACTAAAAAAATCTGTTGGGAAAGTTTTGAGAAATTTAACTTTTTGGTTTATCACACCTTGGTTAGTTACATATAGCATGTCATATCTCCTATCTTAATGAAGATCCAAATGCTAAATCTTGTCATGGACCTTTGTTTAGAACCTGTAATAACATTTTACACAGTTTTTTGATGTGAAGCATGACAAGTATGCTTCAAACCTTATAAACAAATGTGGGTTAGTCTAGCAGGGTGTTGCAAACTAGGAACTTTTGTATTTTGTTTATAAATGCATTATGGACTTAATTTTAGTCTTAACTATTATGTAATTTTGAATTTACTTGTTATTGATATGCATTAACTTGAATGATAGCACGATGGAGGGGATTTACATGGTCTGCATGATTGATGTACTCCATGGATGTACTGCCATTGCAATAGCTGTTGAAAGTAGTTTGCCAAGTTTGAAATGAGGCCACCTGGAAAATTACCTTAGACAACTGTCCAATCGGCCCTTGTTGTTTTTAGAATTGTGATATAATTCTGAAGTATGATTTAAAAGATGCTTAGCTCCTGAAACCTTGAAGCACATAAACATTGGTGTTGGCATCATATTTGATGGGTTTCATGATCCCTGTCCCTAATATGAAGAAACCGAAACAGTTTTGAGTTACATAAATATACATAGCATTTCTGAAAATCATTAGAAGTGACAAAGCAGGTTGGTAACAAGTCACCTCTTGAGTAATACTGATTTAGTTAATAAAGTTTTAGTCAGCAACTACTAATTACTATTTACTAATTATAACAGTCTATCACCTAACTTTGTTGCCAGATGAAAATTTGAAGAACGTATATTAACCAGCGCCTGGACAACATCAGTATAAGCCTGAGAAAGGTCAGATTCATTCACCTTTTCAACTGCAACAGAGATACAAAACCACCCTATAATAATGTAAATGCTTTTTGAAAGACTGCTGTACAGATGAGTTAACTAGTGATTTATAACTCCAATCATAATTCTTTAACGATGGGCTTCGTCTGATGGCAAGAAGGAATTCACGGTGATGGTAAGGCATGGTCATGAGCAAATCATCCAGTTTTGGTTGTAGCTCTGCATTGTGGATGCCCACTTACCTCACAACGATCCCACAATGTGAGGTCAAACGTGTAAGGTAACTGTGACCTAGCTGTGAGGTTTCTGTGTCCTAGCTGTGAGGTCTTTTTGACCTAGCTGTGAGGTTTCGGTGACAGAATCAGACACACTGTGAGCTTGCTGTGAGGTTTTGCTCAATCAGTTGAAAATGGTGTGAATACAATGGCACTGGAGCCAAAGTTAGAGAGTATATATTTCAAATTTAGAGATTATAGAAGTTGTTTCATAAGCTCACAGTTACCTCACAGATACGTCACAGAAACCTCACAGTGTGTGACCTCACAGCATGGCCTCACAGAAACATCATGGATTGTGACCTCACAGCATGGCCCCCATGACGAGTTCACAGAAACATGTTATATGATCTCACAAAATAAGATAACACTGTGAAGTATTCATATGTGAGATCACAGGTGTGAAGTCAGTTAGGTACTGGTCGTCTATCCTTGTATGACATCATGATTGTGGGGACACAGTTAGGTAACTATTACATAGTCTTCTATGATATCATGATTGTGACCTTTGTGTGACTTCACTGTGACCATGGTATTACCTCATGTCTTCATTGGGTACTTGATCCAAACACAAATACAACATTTGGATACAATGTAGCATTTATTTCTGAGGAATAAAACATCCTATGATACACAATCATATCAATTCATAATATTAAAATTTTTATCAGGTATCACAAAATATCTGTATAACAGGAAATCAAATTTTACATTTCAATAAAACATCCAAGATAGCATTCCAAATCGTTTCAGCATCAGCACAATGTCAATGTTAATACGATGTTGTAACGACAATGGCCTTCATGGAAACAATGCTGGGCTGATTTGGAAAAAGATTCCATGATTTTGAAAAAAAAACTTAAAAAATTAAAGGTAATTCATTAATCAAAACCCAAGCAAACATTTAAAATCAAGCCAATTTAGCATCGATACTGCATCATCGGGCCGGCGGCGATGATATGATAGGCCACCGTCAGCTGGATCAGGCATGCTATCCAAGAAGTGCCAAGTATTGTATGAAAAACTTCACAAACTGAACAACATATACCTAAAAGATCTAATAGGCTACTCTGTGCAACTGGTAGCTGCTTATCCCCAAAACAGCATAAAAACAAGATGAACAAAAAAGTGTAGTCCCTCATTTTTTTTTTGGTTGTTAGAAGCATCTGCCAGCATTATTAGGAGTCTCGTGGAGCTTACAAAATAATGATCAAGATAATTTTCATTGAGGTATATGAATTCACTATTAACAAGCTTACATATAAATTTGTGAACACTTAGTAGTTGAACATCAAACTGAATTACAATTTCACAACAGGCTGGTTGCGCCATCCCGCACATCTTTCAAATAGCCAATGGCACCTGAAAATGTATTACCTTCATTATTATCAGAATATAACTGCCATGAGGTTGAAGTTGGACATTTTGTACTCGATAATCTTCGTGTCGCCAAAATTTAAATAACTTTGTCATCTGATTGTTAATGTTATGGACATTCAAAATTTAAATTTACATACATTTGTCTTAATGTGTACATATTACACAGCTTGTCTATTTACAAAGGAATGAAATGAAGAAAAATGTGCACTGATGTAAAATTGACCATCACCATAATCAGTCAAATATGAAATAAAGCAATTGTTTGTACATTATACCTGCAACCTCCTTAGCAGTTCCTCCAACTTTTTTTGAAGCTTGAACCTTTTCGTGATTCTTTGAGGGGATCACCATAAATCTGTTCAAAGGAAATTAAGTAAAAAATGTTTCTGTATCTTTAAAGCCCTATTGTTAATCCAAGGTGAACGCCTAATTCCAGTCATTAAAAAGGCTCTAATTAAAACAACTAACTTTTATATATTTTGACAGCACTATGGTAAAATTTTGACATTCTTATTAACTTTAGACATTCTAACTGCTTCCATAACTCCCCATAACCATTGTTACAAGCAAATAGGTAGCAAAACTGTAACTTTGGATCTATCACTTCAGGGAAAACTTCCTCCACCAAGCATCAGATCAATAAAGTACCAAAAAATGTGGGATAACAGTTAATCAAACTAGCAAACGAGGTCACTCATAGATACAGTCAATATTTCCAAGATATATGTAACAACAATTTTCTTGTATATTTATCACAATTCCAGCAAAAGTGTATAATTGACAACTAATTTGCACTAAGAATTTGCATTTTTAAACAAAAATATGAATACAACCAACTTTGTTGCCAGACGAATATGTGAAGAACGTAGCTTAACCAGGGCCTGGACAACATCAGTATAAGCCTGAGAGAGGTCAGAATCATTCACCTTTTCAACTGCAACAGAGATACAAAATCACCCTATCATAATGTACATGCTATTTGAAAGACTGCCATGCAGATGACTTAACTAGTGATTTATAACTCAAACCATAATTCTTTAACGATGGGCTTCGTCTGATGGCAAGAATGAATTCGCGGTGATGGTAAGGCATGGTCATGAGCAAATCATCCAGTTTTGGTTGTAGCTCTGCAAAAACAATGATATGATTAAAAACTAACAAAACCATGTATAGGCCCTATTGAGGAAAATATTATTGTCATGATAGCTTATCTACTTGGTCATCAAAATGGGATAAAATTAATTTTTTCATTCAGTAGTTTTTTGGAAGCTAACTTAGCATTTCAAATTCAGCCATAGAAAGCACAGAAAAATTATTGCATTTTGAGCCTCCAGTTGTAGTGTCTATAGCAAGACTTAACAATGCATTTCTTTAAGATATATCCCATAAACTCCTAAAATCAGCCATGATTGGCATTGAACACTTCCAGTCAAATTAAGGTATTAGCACCGGTAAACTTTGATGCCAAATCAAAACATGTAAGGATTTATAGATTGGATCAGATTAGATCGATCTTCAATGACATGTCAGCAAAATATAAATTTCAAATAACCCAAGGTTTTATAAGTCTTCTAATCATACACTACTGTCTAATGCCTCACACAAGAAATTTACTACATATTTTTGGAAATCATTATTTAGCACCTAAAATTTTTCAATTCATCATATGAATAAAAATTTACTGCTAGACTGGCAAAATTCTTAAAAATCTCTGTCCTCAGATAATTATATTTTTCACATATATAAGAACATGATATTCATCTTCTATAATCCTGCATTACACATGATACAAAGTCTATTTTCAAGTGGTACATTTCTGAATCTACCTAACTTTACATTTACTGCAGAATGTCTCCTCTAAATTTAGATAGAACAGACCGTAACGACTTATATTATTTTTGACACACTCTTCTGTTTGGTGCGCTGTTTTTACATATTATAGTATCACAATTTGACCTTATCATATCTGCTTATTTCCTTTCTCTAATAAACATCTATATTACAGGGTTCTCGTGACACAAATAAATTTCTTTCATTCTGCAGACCAGTTATTTCGACACTCATTCATATCAATCATAAAAACATGTTTGTAAACAAGATTGACTCTAATGAAAATAGTCTGTTATACAATCTACACATCTGAATATGTCCACTCGAACTGGCACCTAACCATCCATAATGGATTTAAACTATGCTTCACTGTGAAAACAGATATCCTGAAAAGAAGTATTTTCCCCAAGCGGATCCATAATAAGAAGCTCATGAGTAGCACGCTTTATTCCCTCACATGAAACTGACTTTGCAAACAGGAGTTTAAAGAAACAAATTAACCCAACAATTTCTTTTACTTCTGCAGACCAGTTAATTCGATATTCATTCATATCAATCATAAAAACATGTTTGTAAACAACATTGAGTCCAATAATAATAGTCTTTTATACAATCTACACATCTGAATATGTCTGAACAAATCAGCCCAGTTTCATAAATATCTGAGACGACCCAAGTCATATTCTGCATGGTTATCTCAGAGACATATGTTTTGCTAGCTTCATTAAACATACCTGCTTTATGAGTAATTCCCAAAGTGGCATCGATTGTGTAAAAAACTGAAGTCTGCCCAGCACTCGCTGGAAGGACCTGATTTAAATAGAAAATGAACTTTAAAACAAATCAATAACATAGCAATTAGCCATCATTTGTTGATCACGGATGTATTATAGCTTTTATGAATGGTAATGTAATTTGGTAATGTAATTATGTTGGGCATTGGGGAATAACAGTATTCCAAGTCTTACCGCCTGACGTTCTATACATGCCCCTTCATACACCAAACCATTAGGGAGAACCGTACTTCCCTGATGCCATCTGAAAGATGAATGATTAGTGTAACTGTCATGGGATGAATGATTAGTGTAACTGTCTAGGAGTCCGGGATTTATGCTTAATATAATAAATGGCATGGTTGAAACATATAAATGTGACTAATTAGGCATCCAAATATTGTTTGGGCATCATTTCAGTGGCCAGATGATGGTAAATGAGGAAAACATTGTTTTGCTTTTTCAGAGAAATGTTTTACATAGCTGCCAGTGTCTGATCAGGTAGTGCTTACCCATCAACTAAAGGCGAGAAAGTGAAGAAAAAGTAGTCCTTTTCAAGCAATTCTGGAATATTGCAAATAAGTCATTACTAAACAGTAGAATTTGAAAACAGTTTATTCACAACTGTGAAATTAGTATTAAAAAAACTTTTAAACACATAATGATGTAACAAAATTCCATAGGCCTATGTAAGGATGAATAACCTATTAAGCATATTTTTGTCAATGCTATAGTCTATGCCCATTTGCCCACAAAACCATAGCCTCAGGTCCTTTATTACATAAAAGTTAAATTTCTAGGTGTTAGGTCGGAGAGCTGTTCTCATTGCAACTGTTTAACTATGCATATACCCCATTTAATTACATCAGTCATGCAATTGTGTTCTTTTCGCCACTTACTAAATGAGTCAAAACACGCTTCCATATCAACCAATGATTGCTTTATAACTTGCAATGACTTGATGACAGTTCTCTTGTCGTCTGCCACAACGGCCTTCAGAGCTTCCACACATGCCTAAAATCATACCAAATAATCAATTTGAGATAGGTGGCTGTGTTACAGAGGTAAATGACAATCAATTAATACAACAGACCAGAGGAGTTGGAAGTGACCATTTACGGCAGACCATTTAATAATTTGACCAAAAAATGTTTTTAACGATTTCCATAATTTATTTTTCAAAGTAAGTTGTTTTACCGCGATTCCAGGCACTGCACATATTTCTGCTTGAAAAGGAGGTTGAAAAAATATCAGAAAATCTGGACCTCTTGTCATCTGGATGATTACATCCATATTCCTGCAAAAAATATTCTTGTGAGAACAGTTATTTAATATCCTGGAGTTGCCGTATTGGTCGAATAGTCCTAATCAGTTCAGCCATAAAATATTTTTTGATAAAGCCAATGTCACAACAAAAATATACTTACGAATAATGCATTGGACTGAAAAATAAAATGCATTTAATACAATTTTGCTTGTAGTGAAAGAATTTCCAGCCAATTGTTCTTGTCTAATTATATAAATACCCATTTGGATCAATTTTCTTCCAATTTGAAAGCAGCAAGGAGGAGTAGCCAAGTCCAGGTTTGGTTCCTAGATAACCAGCTAGAGCAGTGACAGGTATAGCCACCTGGCGGGGAAGACTCTCAACAACTCCCTCATTGCCATCTTGCCAAACGTAGCCATTTGTGATGTAACAAAGACAGGAATAACCAAGTCGCATTTCTCTGTAGCCCTTGAGTTTTGTGTGGTCCAAAAGGGGCATCTGTGAATGACACAAATCTTCCATTAGAAAGCCCAGCATGTAAGTTGAAGATAATAGACTACGAAACACAATTATTTGCAACATATTTATGGAATAACCTTCCTGGTGCTATAAATAAAGGAGTCTGCTAGTATTAATAATTGTAAGTTCAAATGTAAATCTCTATTGAAGTATTTATTAATCTTTTATTGACCTTTTACTTGTAGTAACATAATTTTTTTTTTATCAAATAGTTCTGCTTTTTGACAGGTCATATTGCAAGACAGTGTTTTTAGGTGTATATGTAACCCTGTAAAAATATGTTTTAGAATAAATAGAAAATTAAATAACCTTATTGGACCTCTACCCCATGCAATAGTATTCCATGCACACACCAGGTGGCTTAAAACGGCTTTCTTGAAACAGCTTTTATCTGCCAGGTAGCATTTTCTGGTCCAAGTTCTATTTGACAAGCCATTTTTAGTGACATGTAATCACCACAACAGATTACCTTTCCAAGATAATATGCAACATTGGTTAGATCGATGTAACATTTAGCCAATGATGGCCAAACAATAAGGTAACTATAATATCACGACTACACATCCCACTCGGTGCTTACATTGTCAACGACTTCTCGCAATTTTCTCTCCTCCAACAATGTTACCAGGCTTTTTGCTGTTGTTTCCCATGGTGTAAAGTATTCTGGCAGATTTTCCTGAAAGTAATGTATTTCCCATTCAGATATATGGACATACATAGTGTACTTGCTTCAAATGGCTCACGGACCATGTACAGTTATACATGGTCCGTGAGAAATAATATACACCGTAGTCATAATACAATATACTTAACAAGTCATGTCTTTAATATAATGCAATATTTGCATAGAATTGCCGTTACATTTTCACTGGAATTTCAGAACATGTCATTACTAGTGGTTGCAAACATTTCATACTCCATTTCCACAGAACCTTAAATCATTTACTGGATGTGGCCATGTTCCACCAACTATACATATAGATATATATAAGGACTCGGGTACTTGAAATATAGCATGCTAACTCCACCATATACCAACTGGCCACTAGAAAGCCTATTTTGCTTTATCTCTACTTATATCTCCATTGTTGATACAAATTTTGATAAAAACATCCATATTATCCCTTTTTATTAAATCTTATCTCTTTTCAAAGGAACATTCAATATGCATTAAATGATAGAGATCCAACTTTTTTCAAATCTGAAAGTTCAAGGTCACCTGTGACATTAACCTTTGGCCTACTGTCTTTCATGTATAACTACCATATGTGACTCAAACATGGTCTAATTTGGATGAACCAATTCAAAGTCATAAAATTTTGATGTGTTTTTTGCAAAGGTCTCGCCCCGGATAGTACAGGTTTCGCTCCCCAACAGTGATAGTATGTGTCATACCAGGAAAATAATTCAGTTATCAACTGCAGGCTACTTTGAAAGTGTGGCTACATTTTCTTCCCATCTCCTCCTCCACAACTCATCTTATCTCCTCTCTCCTCATTACCTCCTCTTCTAATCTCCTCTCCTCTTCCCTTACTCCCCTTCATCCCCATCTCCTACTCCCACTAAGAAAACTGTACCTGAAATCGCATCCGTGTCTTAATGGATGAATATTTGAAAGGACTGGGGACCACTTTAGGACAAGACTTTGTCGTTATCAAGTGGCCCCCATGGATGGAAGAGGAATACTGCATCTACTGCATTGTTCTTTACAGGGTAGATGCATCATGGATATGCATATCATCTCTGTACCTTCAATATGTATGAAGTTAATTAGGTAAAACTGTCAATGAGGGGGGGGGGGGGCAGGTTAACTGTCGTGGCACGAAAGTTGGTGCATTCGTGAAGGGAATGTTGGTACTTTCGTTGGGCAAAAGTTGTTTCTTTTGGGGGGCAAAAGTTGGCAACTTTTGTGGTGCAAAGAATGCACCGTCGTGGTGTGAAAGTTGGGACTGTCGTGGTGCAAAAGTAACTGTTTCCCCACGAAACCATGATACGACCAATTGTTTTGTTCGGCCACCATAGTTTTGGGGTAAATAGCAAAATTCCAGATTTCAGTAACCCTTCATCCAATCACTACCATACTTTCAACTGCACAGGATAGAATGTTTGTGCAACTTCTGGTTCTTCAGATTTGCGATCCTCATAGATTTTTCACCATACGGGATAAAACGTTTTTACCTTTTTTTGCAAATTTGATGGCTGGAAAATGAAGACGAAGGTCTGCACCATAGTATTGGCCAATAAAATACAAAAAGAAAGAAAAACCACACACACACTTGACTACTGACCTTTGGTTCTTCCAGTAGAAATCCACACGTTTGTGAAATATGGTAATCAGCAAGTTCTGGTACTTTGCTCATTGTTACTGAAAGGTTTAGAGGAACTGCGCACCTTGTGTAGTACAGCACCACTGCACACCATATATAGAGCACTAACTTTATTTGCATAACAGCATTCTAACCTTCTTTGCGTAACAGTCCTTGAAATATGGGGTCAAACCATGAAACATAAAACCAAAAAACATGAATACATTGAACTACTGGCCTACTAACCAAATTCATAACATGATGGATACATTCAATTTCCAAGAAAATGTTAAACAAGTATTCCCTCTAAAAGGGACGGGTGTAGAGTATTGGTTTGCCATGTGTGGCATTCAGCAAAGATCAACTATTTGAATTATCAGAAAACTATTTATCAATGGGAAGCTGTGTGTAGTGATTATTGAAATGGCAGTAATAATTCAGCAGTCTGAAGTGAATAATTTTATTTCTTATTTTAGAACACAAAGGGGGTGGGGTAAGTTCCAGTTTGGTCCAAATACAGTTCATTATAATAGTATAAAAAGTCAATAGAGTGAAGGAATATGTGCTTGACACGTACATTACTACATAACTGTTTTACTTTTCCTTCTAAATCACTTAGCCAAGACGATGCCCTCTTAAATATTTCTGGCTATGCAACTGACAGCTTCTAAAGAGAGGCTGGGGACGAACATAAAGAATGCTCAGTAGTTTTACTTATTTCTGCTATGTCAGAAATTGATTGTAATTGGGACTATGCTTAAATTAGGTCTGCGACATCTACTAAGAAATGAACATCTTGCAGAACAATGCTTATCATACCCAGATTAGTCCATTAGAATTGCAATTAAGACATTTTAGCTTGAGGTTCCATTTGCAAGCATGCCAGCAAGCTTGAACAGTCTGAGTCCGGGACCAGGTCTGAAACCGGGTCTGGGTTTAGTCCGCGTTTTATGACGTACCCAAATATAGAGCCCAGTACAGCTTCATTGTTGTTAATTGTTGAATAGGTGTTATAAACATTGTTTTAAAGGACGCATGAAGTTCCAATTCAGAGTCTCATACAAAGATATGCACTTAGTCACTTAATTCAACTGAACATCATAATATAGGCCTCTCTCAGATGTTTTAATGATATATCTCTGTATGATATGAATGACATGAAAGTTTACACTTTGTACTATTTTTACTGCAACAATGACTGGAAGCTATTTACTTTGTATATGATTTTATTAATATAAAATTTAAATATACATGCAAGATCGTTTGATATTCAGAAATCCCCTTAAAATGAAAGTTAATAAATTACAATTGACATACCTTGCTGTGTGTAAAAAGGTGATGATTGTACCTGATATACAAAGGTGGATGGTTCTTGTGTTGAAAGAGGTAATGGCTTCTCTTCAGGCGGAGGGTATTTTCATAGTCTTGACCCTGTGGCCAGCCCTGTAAACTTTGGCTGCTAAACAGTTTTCCACAAAAATGTTCAGGCAATGTTTATGTATTGCTGACATGGAATGCTCAGGAAGATTACAATGTCCAAATACGATAGGCATATTACACCTTTCTGTTTAGATCAAGAAGCAATTGAGGTACAGACAAGTGATGTGGCAGGGGGTTACAAGATTTGATTAAAGCTGACATGAGCTGCAGACCAATCTTGGAAACCTGGAGATTATGACTCCATGCTGAAATAGTCTTTTCACTGAGCAGCCCTGAATTTAGCAAGACGTAGGGTCTGTCCTCTCCTCTTATTACTCATTTTGCTTTTCAGACATAGATATTAAAATGCACTAAAAATACTGCTGCTTGGATGCACTTTGCTTCGGCCAATCACAGTCAAGGGCGGGAACATTTCAGCCAATAGAATTGCAGTATTCTGTTTTAGCTGGTGGAAATACAGAGAAGCTTCCGTGAAATTCCACTATTGCTGATACTGAGTGATGAGCATCATTGTCTGTCAAGAATTCAGGTGTTCATGTATCTTTTCCCAACTTTATTAGATCGGCTGCAGTTGTTTTTTCTTCCAAAACAAATGGGTTATTTTGAGAATATGTTGATTTTCAGGTTTTTTTCAATAAGGCATGGTGGAATTTGGCTAAGAAATCACTTCAAACAAATAATCAATCATTTAATCAATTAATCAAACAATCAATGGCATTTGAAAAGCTAAGGCGATATACAGGGGGAGATCCCAACCTTTAGTCTGGTAACAATGTATAATAATACTTGTAATGGAGCTTGCTGTGACCTACCAAATATTGAAATAAAATCCATACACTGCAATTGGCAATAAGTCAGAATTTCTTAGCAACTACTTATCCAAGTTAATTACAATTTTAGTGTATTATTCACCAGGTTGTTGTACACCAAATATCATAGTCAATGTGTGTTTTTTTCTCAGAAATGAATGAATAGATTTAAATATACAGAATTATTTGAACTGTTAATTGTCCCATAGACCTTATTAGTATATGATATATTGCATGCTCATTCTTTATAAATTTATGATGATTAAGATTATTATTAATTATACATCTTTACATAATTATAATGTATACATTCTAACATAAACCTGAAATAGCGCCTGTCCCCTGTACAAGGTATTCTGTGTTGTCTCCGATCAAGGAAATAACTATATAAATCAAGTAAGTTTAAAATCCTTTTTTTTTTATATAAAAAAAAAATAGAAACTCTACAAGAATATGGGTTATTTACAGTTAGACTATAGCAACAAGAGGGACAAATTACATAATTT
Source organism: Alitta virens (assembly GCA_932294295.1). NCBI lineage: Eukaryota > Metazoa > Annelida > Polychaeta > Phyllodocida > Nereididae > Alitta > Alitta virens. The sequence continues at coordinate 73,261,186 of OW028573.1, read as the reverse complement.
AGAGCCAAAATGAGGCATATATGACGGGAATTTATGAGGTCATTAGTGGTTATGGGGGTTTCATTAGATTTCAGTTTTTTAAGAACTAATCAGACATTGACTGAACCTTTGAGCATGCCGGGTTTCCACTCCTATTGCATCCAGTGGTGGGGATCTTACAAGGGCATAGGAAAATTCCCCAGCACTTTAATACTTAAAATGCCTTGCTAATCTGTCAGTAAGGGCCACAATGAAACAAAGAAATTACAATTTACAAGTTTTAATTTATTTTAAAAGATTAAAACTGAGACAGGGGTATACAAACAGGAGTGGGTGTAGGGGGGGGGGGGGGTGAGGGGTGAGCCTAGTACATTTTAATAAAATTCAGTGGTCCCAGAAACATCTCTGTAGGAAAGATGATACTGAATAATTAAAATTAATTTGCCTTATTATTTCCTGCACTTAAATGTACAAATGGATACGCCGTCTTGTGAGCCAAAGTGGAACCAAAGGACTTCACCATCCAATACCCTTTGGCTATTAAAACTTTAGTCATCAGACAAGTACTCAGAACTCTGAATTAATTTATTACAAAAAAAGCAAAACATGTATATATACACAATAAATACAAGGGGAATAAACAAAGAAAAAAAGCAATGACAATGACCAGTTGCTTCAGAATTATAGGTTTTCAGGAAGGGGACAAAAAGTTAAGCATTTTGTCGTCAGCAGTGTCAGTAAGGACCCCAAAAAATGTCCCTGTTTTAATATGTGATAGGTGCGTACCCCGATCTGTAATTGGTTTTTTTTTCGTTTACAGAGTGGACCATTTCTCAACTACTATTATACCTACATAATTACATGTATATTTAGCTGTAAAAATGTCCTATATAACATGTTTCAATCTTTTAATTAGACTTCATTTAGGTTTTTAAAATTTCAAAATCGAACAATAGATAACAATTTAAGAGGCAAAAGAAGTTATGGGTACCTTCCGCCGCCAGGGGCGATGCGATCGCATACACTTGCCCCTGGTGTGAAAAAACGTCATCGCCAAACAATGGCGTGGCTAGCGTGAACGTCTCGATTCGAGGTTATTCGCAAATATTCTGGGCTCCCCATTAACAAAGAGATCCTTTCTGTAATACACAACTGATTGTGTATTGCATTGTATGTACAATTGTTTATTTGTCAGTTTGGGTGTGAGAGTCTTTTGTTCAAGCTCTGCAGCTTTCACACTTTATGGCAAGCTTCCTCTAAAAACCCAGTCTAAAATTCACTTCACTACAAAGCTTCAGACAGTTAACATGTCTACATTTTTACAATGATTACAAATTTGAGGTGAGTTTCTTGTACTTATTGTATTGATTTATTGTATATTAATACTATTGTACTTTTTCCAATGTATGCTACTATGGTATTGTATTTTATAGAAATGAGTAACTTCCATGTTAGATTTAGTGCATTTGATGCATTTAAGTGACATTATTGAAACATATTTCTAAAGCTTGATTTTGTGATGTCACAGGTCAAAGGTCACTCAGATGTACTAAGACAAGTTTCACCTAGGAGGTTGTGGTTATTCACAGGGTTGCATATGTTCTTGTAAGTTATTTGTGTCAATTTATCATAAACGTTTGAACTAGATTTATGCATATATGGCTTACAGCAATGAGTAATGTTTAGTCATGTGATATGCTTACTATGCTGTAATATGCTGAGTTCAGATTGTAGTTCTAGAAGTTATGTTTGATTAATCATTTGTGCTTGTGGCAATGTATACTTTGACTGCCTTAAGATATAATAATAATGACATGATGATGATATGCTGATTATATAATTACCATATTATGAGGTATTTAATGAATTTATGTTTTATTGTAGATTCACCTGTTGTTCTACGATTGAGTGAAATAAACTTATGAAACTCAAGTGTCGACTCCTTATACTTCAACCATACATCTCCTACACTTTCTATGTACCGTTAGAATTGTTACAGTCAGGTAAACAAGTTTTTCACTAAGTTTGAAGCTGGATGTGTACTCGTTATGAAATTATGGCCATCACAACTGTTGAACCGACGTTGTTGTTTTGACGTGATGACGTAGTCTCGTTCTGGCCTATTGGTCAAAGAGCGATATTAAGTTGATCTTCCATAGGATTACATGTATTTTTGAAAACAGCAATAATAGGTGAAATCAATTTTTATCCAGTTCCGGTTGGCTTGTCCACTGTGTAGCCACTTGTCTACGGGAAGTGAGCTTCGCTCACGGCCTATGGCCGTGACGAGCTTCGCTCATATAATGCCTATACAACCAATGCAAGGTCAAGATTTGAACCCACAACCTGTAGTGTCTAGCCACAATGAGTAAATTTAGCTCAACTTCTGAAATGCCATCGGTAGAAGACAGAGAAGATTTCCCTACAATTATTTGACCATCCCCTGGCTTGCACAGACTGCCTGACCTCCTGTTCTACAGTATTTTGATCATACTTTGCATCCCCTACGGAATGCGGTGATATCACTTGACCTGTTGACCGAGAATGTACAGTGCATTAACACGCGGGCCAAAGAAATCCTCCATTACTAGAGCATTGAAAACCATCGAAAGATGTATCGTAGAGAGAGGCCAAAGTTATGGAACAGATGGAAAAAGCGAAGAGTGCCTTTACAGAGTTTGAAGATGTACACTACAGGTACTATGATTCTCTTACTGAAGATGCTGAAATTGACCAGAATGACACATATTTCACTGCTGAACATGACAAATATGTTGATGTTATGAAGAGGGCTCAGGAATGGTTAGACTCTTTGAATAAGGCAGAAACACCCAACCATGACACAAAGCCTGATGTGACCAATCAGCAAGATATTCTGGATGTCTTCAACATGCCTAGGTTGGAGATAGAAAAATATGATGGTAATCCTTTGACTTATCATTGTTTCATGGCAGCATTTGATGAAGTTGTAGGAAAGGCCAAATGTGCTGCTAAGTTTAAATTGACTCGCTTAATCCAATCCACAATGAATGACGCATACGATGCTATTAGAAATTGCATTCTGTTAGATGGGGAAGAAGGATATAAGCAAGCGAAAGACATCCTGAAGAATCAATTTGGAAATGACTTCATTGTAACTGAAAGGATAGTGCAGGATATTCGTTGTGGCAAAGCAATTAGATCAGCAGATGATCTGCGAAAATTAGCAAATGAATTGCAAAATTGTCAAAGAACTTTGTCGCTGATGAAACGCATGTCAGAAGTTGATAGCCAGTCATGCATACTTGAAATTGTATCTCGTCTTCAGCATTATTTACAGCTTCGGTGGAAACGTCATGCTATTCAATACAAAAGAGTGAAGAGCGCATATCCTGGTTTCGAGGAATTTGTCGACTTCATCTTGAATGAAGCAGAGGAAGCTACTGACCCGGTATATGGTAAAATTGGTAACAAATCTTCTGATTTCAAGTCGAGTTCTGCAAAATATCATCAGGTCAAGACATCTAACTCATTCAGTGCAGACACCAGTGGCCAAGCGAGATCCAAGTGGCAAAGACCTCCATGTGTGGTTTGTAAAGAAGATCACATAGTGTTGTACTGTAGTAAGTTCAAAGGTATGAAACCACATGAAAGACTGAAGTTGGTTGTTGATAAAGGTCTTTGTGAGAATTGTCTCAGGAGTAACCACAAGACAAGTGACTGTAGAAGCCATTACACATGTACTGTGGCAGGGTGTGGCAAGCGCCACTCTAAATTTATTCATGTAGCTCAGTCTGACAATAATGCAAACTTTGAAAGTAATGATGTTAGTCAGGTTTCCAGCGCAAACACTTCAACAAGTTCGAATGTGTACTTACCTGTTGCATCGGTTAAAGTCAATGATGTTATTGATGCTCATGTTCTGTTAGATACAGGCTCCACCACTACATTCTGTTCCAGTAGATTGGCGCAGAAATTGGGTTCTGAATGTCGTAGCACTGAGTATATGTTGACAACTCTTCATGGTACAGAGAAGAAAACTTCAAAACTTGTAGAATTTAATGTTAGGACTCATGATGGAAGTACTTCCTTAAGATTGTCGAATGTTTTGGTTGTTGACAAAATTCCTGTACCCAGTTATGACATAAATGCCAAAATGTATGCTCATCTTGCAGACTTACCTATCGCACCTGGTAATAAACATGTTGACATCCTCATTGGACAGGATTATGCAGAGGCACTCATTCCGCTGGAAGTGAGGCAAGGATCCCGAGGAGAACCCTTCGCCGTCAGAACCAAACTTGGATGGTCTGTCAATGGTCCTGCTCATCACGTATCATCCAAATGTACATCGGCAATATCACATTTCGCAAGCGAATTTTTCTTGGATCAAAGAGTAAAGAAGATGTGGGATATTGAAAATGAAAATTTTACCAATTCTGGTTCAATGTCTGTTGAAGATAAGAAAGTTCTGGAATTGTGGGATGATAAGGTGAAGAAGGTGGATGGACACTATGAACTTCCCATACCCTGGAAGAGTAATGTACACATACCAAACAATGTGCATATGGCAACTAGCAGACTGAAATCCCTCACAGCCAATTTAGAGAAAAGAAATCTGATGTCAGAGTATGATGAAGAAATGAAGAAATTGATAATTAATGGCTATGCAGAAAGTGTACCTGTTGATCAAATGTCCTGTGATAAAGTGTGGTACTTACCCCATCATGCAGTTGTTACAGAGAAGAAACCAGGAAAAACACGGATCGTCTTCGACTGTGCAGCCAAGTGTGAGGGAGAATCTCTAAATGACAAGTGCTACCAAGGACCGGACTTGAACAACAAGCTTCTTCATGTTCTTCTGAGATTTCGTCAATACAGATATGCAATCATGGCCGACGTAGAGGCAATGTACTATCAAGTGCTCATACCTCAAGAAGATCGTGATGCTCTTCGCTTTCTGTGGTTTGGTGCAGATGGCAACATCCAGCATCTTCGCATGACAAGACATGTCTTCGGAGGTATATGGTGTGCAGCAAGTTCAACATATGCTCTGAGAAGAGTACTGTATGATACTGTTAATATTGATCATGCTGTAGTTGATACTGTAATGCGTAGTTTCTATGTTGATGATTGTTTGAAATCTGTGGCCAGTAGAAATGAGGCTGTTGCTGTTATCAAAGGTACCACAGAAATCCTGAGTTGTGGTGGATTCAAGCTTACAAAGTTCGTAGTGAATGATGAGAAGATATTGAGACATGTCGCCACAGAAGACAGAGCAAAGGAGGTCAAGGAACTCAATAAAGATGCCAAAAGCAAAGCTCTTGGGGTTTAGTGGTCAGTGAGAGATGACAAGTTCTACTTTGATGTGAATGTTCCAGATTCTTGTGATGTAACCAGACGTCATATCCTCAGTGTTGTATCATCTGCATATGATCCCATTGGATTGGTCAGTCCAGTTATCCTGCGTGGTCGACTCATCTTTCAAGAAGCGACTAGACTTCAACTCTCCTGGGATGAAATTGTGCCTTTTGATCTGCAACAAAAGTGGTATGTTTGGCTTCAAGATTTAGCAAAGTTAAGCAATTTCAAATTTCCCAGATGTGTGATGCCATTCGATGAAGCAGATGTGGTGTTGGAGTTGCATAACTTCAGCGATGCCAGCCAGAAAGCTTACGGCTGCTGTACCTACCTGAGGTGCATAGACAAACAGGGCAGGATCTATACCTCATTGTTGATTGCAAAGTCTCGAGTAGCCCCTCTGAAAAGTGTCACAATCCCACGCTTGGAGCTACAAGCAGCAGTTATGGCAGCTGAGATCGACCATATGTTGCGAAGTGAACTGGATTTGGGACTTGCAAGGTCATACTTTTGGGTGGACAGTGAAATTGTCCTCAAGTATATCATGAATGAGTTTAGAAGATTTCATGTGTATGTCAGTAATCGACTGAGTGTTATCCATAAACTTTCCAGTCCTGATCAATGGTTGCACATCTCTGGCAAGCAGAATCCTGCAGATGTTGTATCTAGAGGTGAGCGTGCAGATGGCCTTGATATGAAGCTCTGGTGTCAAGGTCCTGAATTCCTGAAACTGTATAAGAACGAGTGGATTGTTGATAAGACAGACTACATTACCTGAAGATGACCCAGAAGTCAAGAAATCCAAGTCTGAAGTATGTCACTTGAATTCTACTAATGCTGAAAATGATCCATTACAGAAGATGTCGAAACATTATTCTGACTGGTACAAGCTCAAACGTGCAGTTGCTTGGCTGATACGATTGAGAGACAAGCTTCTGTATTATTCTCCTGTTCCTGGTCCAAAGCTGAATGTACACGAAATTAAGAGAGCTGAGCTGTGTCTCATCAAGTATGTACAACATATTTCATTCTCCAAAGAAATCATAGAATTGTCTCGTGGAAATTCTGTGACAGCAGCCTTGAAGACATTTGATCCCTTTCTGGATGAAAATGGAGCCTTGAGGGTTGGAGGGAGATTAAAGCATGCTGAGGTCAGTGAATCTTGTAAACATCCTTACCTCATTCCAGGTGACCATCCCATTGCTCGTCTTATGGTGTTGGAAGTTCATGAGGTAGCTCATCTGGGTCGTGAACAAGTTGTCAGCGAAATCAGGAAGTATTTCTAGATTACGAAGATCCGCAGACTGGTGAAGAGTGTGTCTCACAAGTGTATCAAATGTAGACGATTGTTTGCTGACACTGACTCTCAGAAGATGTCCGACCACATTGCAGAAAGGATGGAAGCTGGATCTCCTCCATTTACATATGTGGGTCTTGACTGCTTTGGACCTTTCATCATTAAGCAGGGCAGATCAGATGTGAAACGCTATGGATGCATATTTACTTGTATCAATATCAGGGCAGTCCACATTGAAGTATTGCATTCACTTGATGCTGATACTTTTATAAATGCCCTTCGTAGATTCATTAGCAGACGCGGTACTCCAAGGAAGATCTGGTCGGACAACGGCACCAATTTCGTGGGAGTACGGTCAGAGCTGATCAAAAGCATCGATCAAGTTGAAAACTATGCAGTCAAAATGAAGATTGATTGGCATTTCAATCCTCCTGGGGCTTCACATATGGGTGGTCTTTGGGAAAGATTGATACGGACTGTGAGGAAGGTCTTCGCTGGAATATCAGCCACTGGGACAAGGTTGACTGATGAAATTCTTCAAACTCTGCTGTGTGAAGCTGAATCCATAATCAATGGGAGACCCATCACTAAGGCAAGTGATGACATCAATGACTTAAGTGCCCTTACTCCAAATCACTTACTTCTTCAGAGAGGTCATGCCAATCTCTCACCAGGCAAATTTCATCATGTAGATGTGTACAAATGCAGGTGGCGTTGTGTTCAGCATCTTTCACAGGAATTTTGGAGACGTTGGATCCTGGAGTATCTGCCAGAGCTTCAGAGGCGCCAGAAGTGGACTCAACAGGAGAGAAACTTCAAAATGGGAGATCTTGTGCTTATTGCTGAAGAGAATACACCAAGAAGTGTATGGCATTTTATGTGAAGTCAATCAGAGTTCTGATGGATTCATCAGATCAGTCAAAATTAAGACAAGAGCTACTTGCTTAGTGAGGCCAATTACAAAAGTGGTTCTTTTAGAAGGTGTTGAGTGAATTGTGGTAGTTTACATTGTATATTTGATTGTCGGATTTGTACTTCATGTGGTGTTTAATGTATTATTTGTGAATTTTGGATCACATGTTATATAATTTTCGGTTGTTGTAAATTTATTACAACTTTGTAATTCTGTGTAAAATACTCACCTATTATTGTACTTAGTTTTAGCTAGAGCTTCAGATCATGAGTTGGATCCTGTAGGGATCCAATGTGGGGAGTGTAATACACAACTGATTGTGTATTGCATTGTATGTACAATTGTTTATTTGTCAGTTTGGGTGTGAGAGTCTTTTGTTCAAGCTCTGCAGCTTTCACGTAATTGGCATATCTTGCTATATTATCTTTTGCATGTGTTACATGCATAATTGCTGATTGGGATAGTCGAGCTACGCTTTTGCTAAAATGTATCAGTTAGGAGTGCATGTTAGTATACTGACTCCATTGGTAACTTAGAGACGTAAATCGTTGCTAAAGGTATTGATAATTATTATATATGAATTAAATGTTTTTGAAATATTATACAAGAAAATCAATTCATTTGTATGGATGTAATCATTAATTCGTAATTGATATGTTGTTCATGTATGTACATTTGTTTTTGTAAGATTGTTTCAGTGACCAAGAATTATCTTGATGAATTTCCGGATTACGAATGGATTTATTACAAACATTATGTCTGTGAACAATGTGAAAGTGACTTAGATTTTCACTCAGACTTTGTGAAAGAACGCTTCCAAACTGAAGTGACACGTTCATTCGAGTTCATCGAAATGACTTTCAAACTTGACTTTGGTCCTGTGACATTTAATTGCTTTATGGCACATATCTTGTGTTAGCATGGCTTATTTGCTAAGATATTACTTCACTTGTTCTTTACGGGTTTGACAAGGCTCGCACTTCATCCCTCATCAACCTTGTTATCTTCAAGGAATGTCTGCGTCTTGCATCGTTCATATCTAAGTATTACATCCATACACGTACCTCTTATGTTTAATCATGCATTACTATGGGATTGTACCCAGATTCATATATATATATATATGAACAGAGTAATTAACTCAAGTGTATTATGCATGTTTTATGATTCTCTGTATTTGTATATTTTACCTGTATTATCGATTTTATTGTACTTTGTATCTGTATCTTTGGTATTGCTTGAGTGGCGCGCTTCTTATGACAAAAAATTAAGGTTCTACATTTGGAAATTTATCGATAAAAGAAATTGAAATATCAAAATCTTGTAAAACGAACTGTTTTCTGACAGGGCGGCATGTCATATAGTGACGTTTATGTGCCAGGTTATTTATGATCAATTGTTTTAAACAGTTGTTTTCAAGATTCTTCTGAAATATTGTTTATTCTAAATTAATTTAAACTTGTGAGTGAGTTCAGTATGTTCTGTTGATTTTGTTAAGTCTCTAACAAAATCCAGAGATGTTTGGCTTCTTAATTTAGGAGTGATTCCTACACTGCTCCCTAGGTGGAGAAATCCAGTATTTGGTAGTAGTTTTGATAAGTTCTAAAAGTTATCACTAGGATCGTTTCCTCAGGGCCCACAAGGGTACTAGGGTAAAAAGGGGCTGCAGCCAGCTCTAGAGAGATTTACACAGCAGACAGATACACAGAGAGAAACCAGAGAGAGTCCAGAATATGTAATAGCTTCAAGTTATCTCTGATCCTAGACTCAAAATTCACTGTAGGAATCAGTCAGGACTTCTGATCACTGACTGAATTGTCGTGATGGATTCACTGATATCAAGTCGGATTTAATGACTATCTAAACTGCCAAATGAACTCACACTCATGAGATAAGATAATCTGTATGGACTAATATGTCTTGAATAACTCAAGCATTATCAATACCAATTTTGACATGGATTTTTGACAAATACATTTTGGAATCTTATCTTCAGACTCTGTCTACTTTATTCCTTGTTTACCTGAGATCTAATGAGCATGGTATTGTTCAGCCGTCTCTTAGGTATTACATCCTGAGAGGGGGTCTGTTCGGTTCTGGACAATAAGCCTCTCGCCAAGCAAGTGAAGCTCATTTTTCCCCCAAATGACTAAGAAGAAACCCCACTCTACCACACTTGTGACATCCATTTAGCTTTCATAGTACATTTAGAAACATCATAGGTAATTTTCTTTTCTGGTGCATAATAGTCCATCACTTTTTTGATTTCTTTTCTCAAGTATTCACAACTATCATCCAAATTCATGTCATAAAGTATCTGCCAATTTCGATTGAACAAACTGGCATTCATATTACGTAATACAGAATCAAAAATTCTTCGAACATAAACCGTTTGATAATGATTTACCTTAAGCAAATTTTCTTTAATGATTGTCAGACACATAAAGTGATCCGATATATCAGTCCTAATGATATGAGATTTAACATTTTTATATAATTCCAAATCTACATAGATGTTGTCAATAAGTGTTGCACTATTATGCGTAACTCTAGTTGGTTTGTAAATGGTAGGTATAATGTCATTATTCACATTCATTTCCAAAAATTTCATTGTATTAATATGTACATTAATTTTAAGATAGTCCAAGTTCTGGTCTGTTCCGATAATTATTTTCTTTTTTTCTAACCTAATTTTTGAGATCACACTTTCATATATTTCAAGAAATTCAATTTCACTCGTACCAGGAACTCTATATATTTCTCCAATAACTATGTTACATTTACCTTTACGAGGTATTTCTAAGAAAATAGACTCAAACTTTCCTTCTTCAAAAATCCCAAGATCGGGACGTTCAATATAAGCAATATGAGATTTCACCATGATAGACACACCACCTCTAGTTTTACTTTTTCTGTACTGGTTAATCAAATCAAAACCTTCAAAATGGTACTTAGAGTAATTTCTCTCAGATAAAAATGTTTCACACAAACATACAATATCTGGCAGCAGGTTCTTCTCTTTAAGCATGTCCAACAATTCGTTTAATCTATCATATTTATCAGGCAAACTGTATATTTAAATGAGAAACAATGAAATTATTAAATTCAGAACTTTTTGTTGTTTCATTTAAATCAATATAGTTACAGTCAGAGGAAAGGACATCTTCAAAATTTATTACATTCAATAAATCATCTGTCATGTCATTTAAATACAAAGCCTATCAACAAGAGGTAAATGCGTAATTAAATGGTAAAAATGAATAAATGAAGAGAAAAAAAAGACAAAGTACATTAATCTGATGGACAAGATTAATGTGAGTCAAAGGGGAAAACTGATCTACAAAATGTTCTATTTGTAATTGTTTGACATGCTTTGTTTGCAGTAATTGCAAAGTTATAACATACACACACAAGATTCCAAACAATGTAACTTGATACATAAAACATTCAATAAGTATTCTATTAAACACAATTACAATAACACAGAAAATTACAAATTCATAAATTATGCATAATCGAGAAAAATCAAAGTTTTTTGTGCAGTTGCAGCTTGTGTGAGGCATTAGACAGTAGCATATGATTAGAAGACTTATAAAACTTTAGGGCTGAGTGGTTAATTTGAAACTTTTATAGTTTGCTGTAGTTCATGTTTACCACATGTCATTAAAGATCGATCTAATATGATCCAATCTATAAATCCTTACATGTTTTGATATAGTATAATTTGGAAGACAAAGTCTGATGTAGAGTTGAGAGGCTTTATATGATGAAACATAAAGTGATGATGAAGGATGAAGTTCAGAATGACAGATCAAGTTCAGTGGTGTTCTCCTCTATTATATACCCTTGGCTTACTCTTACATAAGAGGTAGGCCAGAGATGGCCACCAGGTGGCTACAGCACTATGGCTGAGATTTAAGGAATCCAAGGGATCAATGGATCAAATACAGAGGCTGGTTATCCAGCTGTTGGCTACTTAATCTAATTGTACAAGTAGAGTGGTCTATTGTAATCCTTAGCTAATATAGGCAGATGGTAAGGCCTGTCCTATTCATAATAGATGAGGTCCATATGTGGATTGAGAATTACCTAGTGTATTTAATTACATTGTGTATTTGTAAGCTTAGAAATAAACTCTAACCATACTAACAATAGTATGTAATATTAAAAGTATTAAATACAAACATAACAATAGCATCAAAGTTTACCAGTGCTAATACCTTCATTTGACTGAAAGGATTCTATGCCAATCATGCCTGATTTTAGGAGTTTATGGGATATATCTTAAAGAAATGCATTGTTAAGTCTTGCTATAGACACTAGAACTGGAGGCTCAAAATGCAATAATTTTTCTTTGCATTTAATGGCTGAATTTGGAATGATAATTTAGCTACCAAAAAACTACTGTGGGAAGAAATGAATTTTATCCCATTTTGATGACCAAGTAGATAAGCTATCATGACAATAATATTTTCCTCAACACATGGTTTTGTCAGTTTTTAATCATATTGTTTTTGCAGAGCTACAACCACATCTGGATGATTTGCTCATGACCATGCCTTACCATCACCGCGAATTCATTCTTGCCATCAGACGAAGCCCATCGTTAAAGAATTATGGTTTGAGTTATAAATGACTAGTTAAGTCATCTGCATGGCAGTCTTTCAAATAGCATTTACATTATTATAGGGTGGTTTTGTATCTCTGTTGCAGTTGAAAAGGTGAATGAATCTGACCTCTCTCAGGCTTATACTGATGTTATCCAGGCGCTGGTTAATCTACGTTCTTCACATATTCGTCTGGCAACAAAGTTGGTTGTATTCATATATTTGTTTACAATTTTGCTAATTCTTAGTGCAAATTAGTTGCCAATTTTATACTTTTGCTAGAATTATGACAAGTATACAAAAAATTATTGTGACATATATCTTGGAAATTTTGACTGTTTCTATGAGTGACCTCGTTTTGTAGTTTGATTAACTGTTATCCCACATTTTTTGGTACTTTATTGATCTGATGCTTGGTGGAGGAAATTTTCCCTAAAGTGATCGATCCAACGTTACAGTTTTGCTACCTATTTGCTTGTAGCAATGGTTATGTGGAGTTCTAGAAGCAGTTGTCTAATGTCTAAAGTTAATAAGAATGTCAAAATTTTACCATAGTGCTGTCAAAATATATAAAAGTTAGTTGCTTTTTAACGGCATGTTTATCACTGGAATTAGGTGTTGACTTTGAATGAACAATAGGGCTTTGTAGATGCAGAAAAAATTATTTTACTTAATTTCCTTTGAACAGATTTATGATGCCCTCAAAGAATCACGACAAAGTCAAAAGCTTCAGATCCTGCTAAGGAGGTTGCAGGTATAATGTACAAACAGTTGCTTTGTTTTCATCAGTGCAAATTTTTTTCTTCATTTCATTCCTTTGTATCTTTGATCAATTAGACAAGCTGTGTAATATGTACACGTTAAGACAAATGTATGTTTATGTAAATTTTGATTGTCCATAACATTTATAATCAGATGAAAAAGTTATTTAAATTTTGGCGACATGTAGATTATTGAGTACAAATGTCCAACTTCAACCTCATGGCAGTTATATTCTGATAATAATGAAGGTAATACATTTTCAGGTGTCATTGGCTATTTGAAAGATGTGCGGGATGGCACAACCAGCCTGTTGTGAAATTGTAATTTCAGTTTGATGTTCAACTACTCAGACTCAGTGTTCACAAATTTATATGTGAGCTTGTTAATAATACGAAGTGCCGAAATAAGAGCTGCTAAAATGGCAACTTTGGCACTGTGTAGCGCTTCTATCATCTACATGTTATATATGCATGTATTACACTTTGTTCACCTTGTTCTTATGCTGTTTCGGAGATAAGCAACTACCTGTTGCATACAGTAGACTATTTCAAAGGCGGCAGCATTAGCTGCCCCTTTGTTTGTAATGCTTCGCGCAAGCCAGCGTGACAAGGCATTGTATCCGCTTTTACAACTAGGTCGGCGGCAAATTTGAAAATGTATGTTAAGTCAATGGGCATGAAACAATAGTGTCTGTGTGCCGCGATTCACGTCACAAAAATTACTCTGCAGACTTAGCGTTTTGTCAGCAGGCAGTCGACGACTTGCTTCAGAGCTGTATACTTTTTGGAAGCATTTCGTCCAGAACAAGTTGGTACAAATCGCCGGTGAAAAGATGCATTTTTCATGCTGTGCCTCTCCATTGAACAAGATGGCGAACTCCAACGGAAATGACCAAAATTTCGTTGTATTGCTTCATGCATGTTCGGGCAAGAGGCCCCCGGTGGGGAATCTTGCAGTGTATTGGTGTTGATTGGTCGTTCAATTTTGAAAACCCACCGGGTGCCTCTTTCCTTACTTTAATGTATTCGCGTATGCGCAGTGACATGTCTAGATGGCTATGTAGGTCAACGCTCACGTTGTTGTTGTCAGGCAAGTTAAAGGTATGTTTTCAGCAGAATTTTGCAGTTTCGACAGTGTCTGGATATTGTTTCTGTTCAGAAATGAATTCTATGACGTTCTGCTTTCATTCAATGTAAAATTTGTGATCAACTTTCAACAAAGATATGCGGTCCAGTCGTCGTGGGTAGTGACCGTTCGCTTTGATAATGTCAAATGCCTGTGGAAATGGCCACATAACACAGCGAATTTTGCAGTTTCCAGAGGGAGTGCATACCTTTTTTGTTCAGAAAGGTATTCTATGACGTTCTGGATTTTATTTAATGTATACTTTGTGAAATTTGATCAACATTTGACGAAGTTATGCACTCCGGTCAGCTTGGTTAGTGAACGTTCGCTTTGATAATGTCAGCTGTCAAATGGTACGGACATCGAACATGTATACAACAGTTCTCGAGCTGCCTTTGTTGCACATCTTATGTGCTCGAGTAGATCTTTTAAGTATATGTTGTGCAGTTTGTGAAGTTTTTATACAATACTTAGCACTTCTTGGATAGCATGCCTGATCCAGCCTATCATATCGTTGCCACCGGCCCAAAGATGGCAATAAAAACTCTATGTTGGCTTGATTTAAAATGTTTGCTTGGGTTATGATTACTGAATAACCTTTAATTGTAAATTTTTTTTTAAAGTCATGGAATCTTTTTTTAACTGTATCCCAGATGGCATTCCTAATCGGCCCAGCATCGTTTCCATGTAGGCCACTGTCAAGCCAACATTGTGCCGATGTTGAAATGTTTTGAAATGCCATCTGGGATGTTTCATTGAAATGTAAAATTTGATTTCCTGTTATACAAATGTTTTGTGATGCCTGAAGATTTTTTATATTATGTATTGATATGATTGTGTATCATAGGAGTTTTTATTCCTCAGAAATAAATGCTACATTGTATCCAAATGTTGTATTTTTGTTTGGGTTAAGTAGGAAAATATGCATTAGCACCTTTATATGCTGTAATATATGTTGCAGAAACAATTTTTAACCAATGCAACTACAAGTGAAAATTTAATTCCATTGTTTGAGGAGGTGGTGGTGGATTGGGGCTTTATGTCCTGTATTTCTGCACCTGATGGGCTAATTAGGACAAGTAGGGACCATGCGTGGCAATGAGATGAAGGATGAAACAGCCATCCAACATAGGCCCGACCGGGAATCCATTGTTTGAGGAATATCTCATGACTGGCATTTCACAATATTAGTTAGAGGTACTTCAAATACCCTATATAATTATTTTATTGAGAGTGTTGCAGTGATATGCACTTTAACGTACTAGAGCATTGAAAAAATGTCTTGTGCTTTAAGCTTGTTTTAAAAGCTACAGTTGACCAGACAATGCCATAATTTTACACCAAGGTGCTGTTAGAATTATACGGAAAGCCAACAGGTAGTCTTATATACAGTTCGCTCTTTCAAAAGTTTACGGTAAGAAGCCGTTTGAAAAATTTACGGTACCAGAGTGTAAATATTATTTACAGTCATGCACCATTTGTGCAATTATACAGTAAGCTAACTTGTAGCAGTCATTTATGGTAAAGTAATGTTTGTAACATTTCACGGTAAGCAATAATGTGCTGTAATTTCACAGCAAAGACTGTATATTCTAGTTTGCAGTAGGCCAACTTGTTACTGTAATTTTTGCAGCAAGATACTGCACAAAAATTCGCCAGAAAATTCTGTAAAAAGTTTTTTTATAGTGCAATATATTTTATTAATGATGTTTCTTGTTTTTATTTTTCATATGATTTATATAAATAATTTCAATATAATAACCAGGCGAAAATCAAATACTTATTTTATTTATTTCTTGATATATTTTAGTTTTTGAGTGAAATTTTTCCTGTCTGCTATCTATCGTGATATGGAATGTCGCCAATGTCATAATCACAAATCATTGCTCTCAAAATTTTAAAATATTTAGATAATGGGTAAAAATCATTCATGGATATAAACCGTTGTTTTTTTGCATAACACCCAAAGATCATCACTTACATACACACCCATGAAAAGTGGTCAAGTACCAGAACTCACCGATTATCATACATATTTCACAAACGTGTATGCAGATTTCTATGGAAGGTACAAAGGTCAATATTTCAAATAATGAAGTATGGTCCTTGAAACATTGGTGATGTGCAAATTCTGGTTAAGATCATACATACAAGTATTTTGCACATGAGTTATTTTGCAGTCTAAAAACAGGATAAATGAAGAATTTTCCTTTTGTTGCTATTATTATGTAAAATAGCAATTTCATCAGATAAAGAAATCAGATTCAAATCACACATTCATTATATTATTGACATACAAATGTCAGTGCTAAGTTTTGTTATTCTTATGCAATATCTGGCGTCACCTGACATTGCAATGTACTTAGAAAGTGCACCCTGCGCACTGCATGCAGGGCGCTTTGCGTTAGAAAAGCTAGTGAGATGTTTTAACTTTCTAACCGCCAAATTTTCAATACTCTACCCTTATCTTCTCATCTTATCTTATCTTATCAAATGCACGATACGGAGATCGATTTCAAAATGAATTTATATTTGCCTCAGAATGTGCTCTTAAAGGGGAACTAACATCTTCAGCACTTTACCTCTCAGAAGTTAGCTTGGGTCCATAGAAACACATCCACGCTATTCATAACTTGTATATATGCCCTGGTAAAGTAATATCCTCCATTAATTAGGTCTGTGTTGTGAACTACGGAGGCCGCCATTTTCTAGATTCCCGGTGTTTTGCACAAACCGGAAATACGTCACTGTTGTACTATTCTAGAGGCCCTGCATTTCAGTCAAATTTTCACTAACGGGTGTTAATTGCACTTGAACTTGTTATACTAAGAGCATGTCACAGTTCTCACCAAGTGTCAAGTAAATTGAACAATTTGAGACAATGCAATTAATTATCCATGCATAAATGACGGCCTCTACACCCCTTATCTCGTAGTGAAAAACAATGACTTTGAAAGTTTGGATAACTGAGTACTAAATAAAAGAAAAAAATTCTGAGTATTTTAGAGTGGCAGGTATTAGATTCATAAATCAATGTTGTATTTTTCTCAACCTCCATGGTGGGGAACAACATACACATCAGCCTTGGAATATAAGCCTATAATACAAAATCACATGGCACCCATTGAGTTAAAAAAGGCTTACATTGGATAATTTTGTTAAAAGTATTCATGAAAAATTGTATATTAAAAAAATCAATCTAGAGTTTCAAAAGCAGTATGAAGACATTTTTATTCTGCAATTTTATTGAATCTAGTGCTATAAAAATAACCTATTATTATTATAAGACTATATATAGTAATATAATAAATTATATATAGTTATATAATAAACCTGTATATTTGGATTAGCCTTTAATACATGTAGGGGTTAATAAAAGAAATGTTGTTAAATAATGAATTGTCTAAAATTTTATTTTGAAATTGCTTATTTCCTGATAGACATAACCTTTCTAATGGTGTATAACAAGCAAAATTATTGAATTAAAAAAGCTATATTTACTAGAGATAGAAGTAGTAATATATCGTTTTTTAATGCGCTACAAAACCCCAATGAACCCTGGAAGTCTATCTTAGTGAAATTTGGTAATGAATTCATTCTGCTAATTTTGTAAAGATTACTGAAGGGAACATCCTTTTAATAATTCTATACAACTCAATACAGTGCATGTATATATTTAACCTTAATTTGAAACAAACTTAATTGAATGTCAGAAACAGATTTATAAATTACGACTAAAGTGTCAGGAATATAGGATATTAAAATTATATGGATAAAATCAAATTCAATTACAAAGACAAATTGTTTAAACTTTTTAAACAATGTATGGGTTTAATACATATATATAAAAACCAAAAATTGTTTGAATAGTTGTTAATATTTTATGGTATTTCATTGTTGTATTATAATGATGATCATATGCCTATTGTTCAGTCTTTTTTTGTTAGGAGTGTTGTAATATACCTACATAAATACAAATCATTTCATTGTAATTAGTCCAAAGAAATTCAACTAATGCTATCTTGTCACTGTTCGTTTCATTAAATTGCAATGAACAATGAAATGGATTAATTGCAATCTGCGCAGATTTAGGAGTTAATTTTCTAGGGCAAAGCCCAGCTAGCAAAAGTCCATAAGTGACGTCACCAGTTTGCGTAAAATCACACTAAACATGACTTTTTAACTATTTTTTTCATTACAATATATTTCTTTACATCTAATAGATCTTTTAAAATTAACATGCAAATGTCCTTGTGTTCCCCTTTAATTCAATGTGGTCAAATCATCGAAATCAGGGACCCCATTGAAAATAAGTCCTAATAGCAGACAAGAGTGTTTGTAAGATAAAGATAAGATACTGTAAAGGGGCATTCACACTGTCACATATTCCCAACACGTAAAGGACCTCATGGCAAACGGTGCCAATTGGCACTTGTACGACGCCCAATTCAGGATGGACCGTGAGTTCACCCTATGCAGCTGGGACGAAGTTCGACAAGATTTGGAATTGCGGGCATTTCGACAGCCCAGAAGCGATGACAACAAGTCTTTTCGTCAATATAACAACAAAACACCAAGCAAGTGCTTCAACGACGAACACCCCCCTCCGGGTTACTGCTTCGTCTACCATGCCAAGAACCAGCGATGCAATTCACTAAGAAGTACTTTCAAGCACACCTGCCCCCGTTGCCGGGGCCCACATCATGCAGTGTAACAAACCACCTGCACACTACAGACACACCTCCCTACATCCTCACACAGCCGTGACACCCATAGACGCAACACCAGCAAGGCTCGTGACACCCTGGATAGCCGAACAGCTAAATGAGCAGCTGGTTGGTTACCCACACAGGGATTTCATCATCGACGGCATCACTAAGGGTTTCAAACTTCATTGCGAAGGGCCTCAAATAACACTTAATTCCAAAAATTCACCATCAGCCCTACACAATCCAGAAGTTGTCAGAGAGAAATTACAACACAAACTCAAACTTCATCGTATCACCGGCCCCTTTCAGCAGCCCCCTCTTCCCGACTTTAAAGTTTCCTCCCTTGCATTGAGGGAAAACTCTATCCCCGCAAAATTCCGCCTGCTCCACAATCAGTCTTATCTATATGACGAAACTTCTGTCAATTACAATATACCCAAGCAACACACCACCATCCAGTATCAAAATTTACAAGATGCTATCTATCACATACAGTGGCATGCCCCTGCCGCTTTCATGGCAAACACTGACATCTCTGACGCATTCCGCATCATTCCCGTACACCCTTCACAATACAACCTGTTTGGATTCCGCTTCGACAACAAATATTACTACGAAAAGATGTTGAGTATGGGAGCAGCTCCATCATGCCACATTTTTGAGGCATTCTCCAATGCTCTTTCATGGATCATCCACACCAATACAAGATCACCATCGCCCTTCACAAAACAGTGGGCCCCACCAACCTCATTACCTTCCTAGGAATCCAGCGGGACTCAATCTCAATGGAGGCAAAGCTCCCACCCGACAAGCTCCGCAAATACACCACCAATGTTCGACAAATTGCACGACGGAACACCACCACCCTCCAGGACCTCAAATCTGTTATCGGGCAGCTTACTTTCACAACTTCAGTCATACCATCTGGCTGAGCATTTCTCCGCAGGCTCCACAACCTTACTATAGGCAAACTCAATCCAAATCAACACATCCAGATCAACAGCGCTGCCAAACTTGACCTCCAAATGTCGGTCGATTTCTTGAACAACCACAATGGACGCACCATCATACACCCCCTCTTTGTCGTCAACTCTACCCTAATTATGCTGTGTGCGGATGCTTCAAAAATCGGCTTTGGTGCAACATATGGCAAAGCCTGGATACAAGGTTTCTGGCCAGAATCTTGGAAACAACTCCACATCACCGTACTGGAGCTCTACCCTATCTACAACACTATTGCCATGTTCGCACACAAGCTCAGCAACTCAAAAATTACCTTCTACTCAGACAACATGGCCGTAGTCCACATCCTTAACAAGCAGTCCTCAAAATGTCACTTCATTATGCAAATCCTCCGTCCTCTCATCCTCATCCTCCTTCACAATAACATCCACTTAAAATCTAACCACATACCCGGTATTCAAAATGTTTTATGTGATGCTATTTCCCGTTCTCAGGTTCACACATCTCTACTACATCAATTTGGGGCCGATCTTCAGCCAACACCCATCCCACATCGACTCAGGCCAATCAACTTTAAACTCAATTGGACACAGCTCTTAAAGCATCCCTGCAACTGTCCACGGCCAACTCATACAACCATCACTGGCAAACTTTCCTCACTTTGTTTACAGGAGCAACCCATTATCCCAGTACCTATAAACCATGTATGCCTCTTCCTTATTCATCTACAGAACAAATCCCTTTCCCACACAACCATCCGCTCATATCTGTCAGCCATATCCTTCATCCAAAATTAATAATTCAACTGATCCCACAGCCGCATTTATCATAACCAAAACTCTGCAGGGCATTCGGAACCAGCAGACCCCCATCAACAACCAACTACTGCCAATTACTAGAGATATCCTGGGATCCCTGTTGCAAGCGCTCCCGTATGCAATACCCAGCAATTATGAGCACGCCCTCTGGCATGCCCTATTTTTACTCACCTACCATGGCTGCTTGTGCTCGGGGGAGGTGACACAGGTTGCCAATCCGTCCAACGTAATCCAACTATCACAGATTACTCTCGTCAACGCTGCCATACAGATCAAATTTCATCGCTATAAACACAGCCAGGGCGCCTACACCCACTCTTATCATCCCCGCTGAACCACCTGTCACCATGTGCCCAGTCAATGCAATACGAAACTACATCGCTATATGGGGTAACAGCCCAGGCCCCCTCTTCCTCAACCGAAACAGAGTACCGGTTACCAGAACCCAATTCGCGGCAATCCTCAAAGCTATTGCCACCATGTCATCGCTCCAGGCACACCGCTATAACACCCACTCCTTCCGGGTGGGCAGAGCCACACAGTTGGCCATCGACGGCCAACCTGACCACATCATTCGAGCTGCTGGCCAATGGAAAAGCATGGCATACCAGCGCCGAACAACTTCACTCTCTCCCAGTGAACCTGCAACAGCTTGGCGCTTGCCAGCTGTACTTCACACTGCAATAGTTTGGTGCTTGCCAACTGAACTTCACCCTGCACCAGTTTGATACTTGCCAACTGGACTTTAACTGGCAGCCCACGGACCAAGGAGAGAAAGCGAGACACTGACATTTTGGGATGAACGACCCGCACATCATCTTGTTCTTAATTAGTTTCTACTTATATATACATTCTTATGTTATTCAAGATTTCATGTCATGTCACTAACTTGCTATACCAATTATTCTGTACTACATTTATTACTTTATCACTTTTTCAGTCTATGTTGTGTTTCCAAGCCAAAATACTTTTTAATATCCACCTCTTGTGTTGATGATTTCGTGCAATTTGCACTGGAGCAGTAAAATAGAATAATTTTCTTTCTGTGGTCCATTCTCCAGTGCCTTCAGAAATGGTCAATTCTTGTGAGAAAACCATCACAACCTGTTACATTACACTTGAACTTGCCACTAATCTTCCTAAATGGTTCAATTGGGTCTTGGTTTTTAACTCCGCCACCATTGGATCCTCCTTAGCAGATATGTATGGGCTGTCCTCGAAAACTGATATTTCAAATTCGGTGACATTAACATCAATGTTGACGTCTCCAAAATTTCTTCCCTCTTCCAGTTACATTCTGCGATTTAGAAAAGAACAATGATGCATTACTGTTAAGACGTAGCTGTCAACACCAGAATCAGAATCCACCCAAGGTGTGGGTGTATCATCATGTTTGTACGATTTGATGTGGTCCACATGAAGTGTAATTTCCCTTGAAAAAGGCGATTCCTGAGCAATGAAGTTAACATCTGACAGTTTACAATTACGTAAGGACCTTCCCACCCAACACTAAATTTTCCAATTGTTTTTGCAGGGCTCAGGATCCATACAAAATCAACAACGTTGAATTGTCTGAGAAAAGTACTTCTGTCATATAATCTTTTCTGTTTCTGAGCACTCTTTCTCAGACATAAGCGAGCATAGTTACAAGCTCATTGTGAAGCATCAGGAAGCCATTCAACATACTCACTTGGACATTGAGGACTTGCTGAATCTGGAGAAGCTACAGGATACATGACATCCACAGGAAGCCTGTTTTCTTCCCCAAACATGAGAATATTTGCAGTGCAACCAGTACTGTCATGTATGGTAGCTCTGTAAGCCATTAGTACATAAGGCAAATGATCATCCCAGTTTTTGGGACTTTCAGCTATCTAAGCCATCTGAGTTTGGTTTGTAACGAGCAGTTCTTCTTTTATGAATATCCCGCAATTCTCATAATTCTTTAAATAATACAGCTTCAAACATGCGACCTTGGTCAGTGTTTTACACCACAGGACATCCAGAATGACAGATCCATTCTGTCACAATTTTATCAGCACAAGTTTGAGCCGTCATGTCTGGGATTGCATAAGCTTCAGCATATTTACTAAAAATAGTCACATACAACTGAAATGTATGAATTGCCATTTTCTCTAGTATCAACAGGACCTACAATGTCAATGTCACATGCAATTCTGTCAATTCGTCTGTATACTGGTTTCTGTTATAAGGGAGCTTTCTTTGGATCAAGATTGGAATTTGTGACTTCACAGACCTTGCAACTTTTGCACCATCTTTTGCACCATCAGTTTTGAGTCCAGGCCAGCAAAATCTCTGAAGTAACTTGCCTAAATGACCTGAAGTTTTATGTTAGCGAAGCAAATGTAAAATTTCACTCCTTAATTTTGCAGGCACCACTAATTGCAAGAAAGAAAGCTCGTTGGATTTTTCATTAATCCATTATCTATAATGTGATAATATTTTTCAACAATATATTCTTTAACTTGAGATGAGTAACGTAGATGAAACTACTACTGATGAGAGTAATTTCCATATTGTGTTTGATTTATTGTTCACTATGTAATATAAATGGATCTCTCCAGGTGGCCTCACGCTAGCGATGAAATGTATTTATCTTTGTGAGGTCACCTTGTGAAACAAATATTTATAAATGAAAATAGTTTTTGGCAAAAATAAAAAGAATCTGAATCTATAAAGTATGTCATCCTTTACTTTAAGATAATGCCACTGAGAGCACAAGGTTCTAAATTCCTAAGTATTAGATGACATAGTATCTTTGTCTGGGGGATCAGATCTTGATTTCTTTAACTTGATCAACTGATGAATAACTGCATCATCATGTTGCATGCCTCTTATTGTAGAAACCAAGAATTAATCCAGTTAGAACACACTGGTAATGACCAGAAGCAACATTTGACAGTGTGTGGAGAACGATCGAGGCAACAGATCGAACTTGAGCAACTTCATCAGAACCATTTACAACTGAAATATCATTTTTCATCACTGTCCAGTGACATCAAAACTACAAAAACCAGAACAGCTGCCAATGAATAAGTACACAGCATTGGAAATATATCTATTTTAGAAGCCTCCTCTTTGTTCAAGGGATAACACTGTTTCGACAATGAAACTTCTTCCTCAGGCACGAGAGAGCACTGCTTGGGTTAAATACATACATCTTAATGTCTTTAATAGACATCCTTGATGCAGCTTAGCATGTCATAATCATTATCATTGATATGTTTAGGAAGACCTTTTTGCAAATATTTAGCTAAAATGTTGCTTAAAGGAGTAATGCAGGAGTTGTATTTTTAGGATCCTTGTGGCATCCCATGCTTTAACAGTTTTTTGGAAGTGGAGTCTGGACAAGTATGGCGTAAGCCATATTAGATGATTTCTCATTTATCATGTTCAAGATATTGTTTCTTGATGCTATAGCCTATTTACTCAAGCTCAAGGCAAAGGCTTTTTTTAAATCGTTTATTGTTTTTTTTTCATATGATATAAATTGTAATCTAGCCATTACTTTTACATCACAAATTTTGAAGACTGAGGACAGATACTGCCATAAAATAATGAGATATTATTCATCCCCCTTGCCGTGATGTGGCGCTATGAGCGGCCAAATAGTGAATGGTGCCAGGGTCGATCATTGATTGGTTCAGGTAAATGGTCTGTTTGTTGGCCTGATCCAGGTGACTGCAGTTTGCATGCAGGTATGTAGAGTGAAATGTATAACTGTCATTTGATAGTGCACAATCTGTAAATTTTACTTATGGTTATATCAAAGCTGCGGAATATTTCTTAGGTCTATTATCAATAGCATTACTCAGAAGGTTAAAATAGCCAAAGCGCATTGATATTGAAACTGTAAACAAACCATATAGCAACCATAGATTGATTGCATGCTGCCACTTGCCCGTAATGTATATTAGATAAACTAGGATTACCAATGTGGCTTGTGCATACTTGGATTAACTAATCATACTGTACTCTTGGTTTCCTCTAGTCCAAAATGTGGGATGAAAATGGAAGTGCCAACGGTGATCGTGGTGATGCAGACTTGTCCAATACCATCAAACAATTGCAATCAGCTTACAGGGATGTTATGGGGACTTCCACATTGCGTCCAGACATTTCTGACAGTAAACTGACCCCTGGTCAGTTTTCATTGACAAAATCACTTCCCCAGGAAAGGCCTGATACCTCGTGGTTCACCAGACCTGTCCACAGAACTCTACAAAGTGACATTAGAGCATCTTCTGCAGATTTACACCAGAGGACAGCTCCCATTAATGCCACTATGGAACAACTTGCTGTTCAATACTTTCCTGTAACTCTTGGTGCTATAAATGCAATATCAGAGTCTACTAAGGATACAGCAGAACGTCAAAGCATGATTACATCTTTAGGCAAAAATAAAGCTTCCACATTACCTGGCTCATTCTCACAAAGACCTCACAGCACCAGGACCAAGTCCAAATTCTCCAATTCAGTGACCATTGGTCACACCACTGCTAATTTTGGACTAACTAGTAAGTGGATGTCTGTCATTCCTATTTCCGTGTTAATTAAGTTACATAATTGTTAGTCACTGTAACCATATTTTCCAACTTTTATTCTTAATAAGCCATTTGAAAGATTTATGTAACTTTCTATTTCATTATCAGTGACTTTAAGGTATAGGCCTAACTACCGCCTAAAGGATGTTAAAACATGATGGGTTTGCATGAATTAAATAATTTTCAATTTCACTTATATATATATATATATATTTTTTTTTTTTTTTTTTTTTTTTTTTTTTTACTCATTCTAGTTCCTAGGACTGTGGAAATTACTTCACCATATGAACATGACTTATCCAGGCTCAGATTGGAAAGATTAAAAATTGAGGAGGACAGGCTTCTAGAACTGAAAAGACAAGAAGAACTGGAGAGGATAAGAGGTCCTTTGCCTAAATGGTAAGAGATTTATGTTCAGAATGTATAGCCCTTTATCCATTATGGATCCGATTAATTCCGATACTTTTAGTTACATTCAGGCTTTTTTTATATTCAACTGTGGACCTAGTTGCAAGAACTATATTTTATATGTGGGTTGAAAATAGAATATACTAAACCATGGCAGATATGGGTGGGCAGTGTCGTTATTAATTTTATCGCATACATAATAATAATACACATTAATACATTAGCTCCTTATTTGCTCTTAAACACAAGCAAAAAAACTGGTCTTGATTTTATTTTTATTTTTTTTGTATGTCATCTTACTTCTAAATTCCCGCTTTCTTTTTCAGGTATGAACTAAAAACTCCCCGCTTCAATTATGAAGCCAGGAAACACCACGATCTGATGAAGAGCAGAGATCAGTGGCAGGAATTACTGGACTACAGGAAGGAACTGACCAACACACGACCTTTTTATGTTTAACATATCATCCATATCATCATTTTTACACATCTATTTACATTTAGGCCTACAATGTAGCCTATCTCTGTTAATTATATTTAAATCGTTTTACATTTCTAAAGGCTAACTTGTGTGACGAGGTCAGGGATAGCTGGAATAAAAGATTTTATTATAAACATGGAATGAAATATATGTTGATCTAAATCGTTTGTTGATTTTTTTTACTCTGTACGTTTCCTAAAATCTCTGATGTAGGGACTGATGAATCGGTCAAACTCTGTTTCATAATCTATAAATTAAAAAAACATGTAATTTTGTAAACATACGTCGGAGGTGAAAATATTCACGGGTCATTATTTCTGAGACAGTTTATTCACCTGTTACTGCGACTCAGTACTCTAAATTATAGGCCGCAGGGCTTTTATGTTTAGAGATTGGCTAGAATGAAATCTACTGACATGTCTTTCTGAAATGACCGGATCGGAACTTTGTTGTCCTAATTAATCTGCGCGGCCATGATGCGCACAAACCTATAATGACCTACTTACACAAAAATCATTCTTAACTTAAGATCTACCCGACAAATTTGCAGAAACTCATGTTAAAACACTGTTACATGATAATTTCTATGTGATTTGAGACTGGACAAGCAGTAGAACTATGGTTTTGAATGTTCCATGGGAGCGATGTCCATTGCCACGATTTTCCAAAAGGCTAGCCAACTAAACGAACGTTCGACAATCAGAATGAGCTTATTTAATTGCTGGGCCATTTGCTAGGCAACGAGCTCTAACAAAATCTGTGATTGGCCGTGGCGCTTAGGTTATAGAAATCAATGCCTGTGGCCTCACCGTACATCAGTATGAGTACGCAGGCACTGCGCGGAAGGGAATAAAATAAAGCTTAATTGCAGAGGAAAACACCAACTGGCAGTCCATTCATTTTTTTTTTGATATCAGTAAAGAAAGAGGAGGCCGAAATTTCCAGGGAAAGCCATAAAATAACACCAGTCTGCAATTCGGCCAATCAGAGTGCAGTATTTCCTTCAGCCCTTCTACTGATGACGTCAGAATGGAAGTTAGCACAGGAAGGCCTTAAACAACTTTTGGTATGTCAACAACAGTAGTAAACTATATTTGGGACCATTCTGTGCTTTAACAGTTGATGTCATGCTGTATTTACAACATCGATGAAGTGTGGGCAAAATTTGGGCTGGTGTACCACAATGCACAAATTAATTATTCAACCTTGCCGACCGTATTTATTTATGTGGATTATATAACTATAACTATGTCAGGACCCCCATGCAACCCCCCCCCCCCTCCTTGGATCCACTACAGCTCTTTAAAAACCCCAAAATAAAATACAAGAAAAAATCCACATAGTGTATATATTTTTAATGCTGCTAGCATTTCTTCTATATCAACGTCCTATATATATATTATACCCTCATTTATATTGATAGTTTTTTTAAACATATGTATACATATATAAATATATATATATATATATATATATATATATATACATACATATATTTTTCCTTTAAATATAGGTTTTAATTGTTACCTCTGTGATGGTACAGTGGCCGACGTCGAAGTTGTGGCCGACACCGGAGTCGTGGACTTCAATAGTGACGTCCTGGGGCCGAGCCAAACATTATGATTGAAAAGGGTGATAGATATCGCTATTATTCTAAATCTTTCTCTGTCAAAATGTTCTGAATCCGCCCCTGGACATCACTATTGAAGTCCACAACTCCGGTGTCGGCCACAACTTCGACGTCGGGCACTGTAATTCACTTGGCTAAATAGCACAAACGGTGACGATGAACCCTACCCAATCTACTTCCCTGCGGCCTCTGAGAAGCTTTTCGTAGCTGCATAAAGCCAAACAAGAATTCAAGC
Source organism: Alitta virens (assembly GCA_932294295.1). Taxonomy (NCBI): domain Eukaryota; kingdom Metazoa; phylum Annelida; class Polychaeta; order Phyllodocida; family Nereididae; genus Alitta; species Alitta virens. Next base: position 73,233,355 of record OW028573.1, on the reverse strand, counting down.
TTTACTTTTAAGATTGTATCAACAATTGGCAACCAACAACAACGCATTTTACTGTCGTCGCGCCATCAAATATGGTGGAGAACCTTGCATTGAATAATCAATCAGTTCGACATTCTTAAACGTTGGGATTTACACGAGATGGCAGCAGCTGCAAGTCTGCAGTTGATGGGAATCCTTCACAATGACGTCATTTTCTGGGGGAGTCCCTTATTTGCGGTCGAGGTGTCTGGCGTTGCTGGAGTAATTCGAGTGTTCAGCATCTATTTAACATAATTTAGGTGATTGTGAAGCCAGCGCAGATGCTTGGCTATGGCACCTACACGTTAGTGGCCCTTGCCATTGGATTCTATTTCATGCGCAAGAAGATGGCCAAGCCAGGAGGTCCCGTTTTCAAGATAGGGTGAGCCCCTTTAATATTACTCAATGCAGTATTTACCTGGCATTTATGAGTTGAATCATAATTGTTGTACAGCTGAGTGGTTAAATATTAGCCAGTCTGGACTTGGCAAGGTAGGAATTGCAGCTGAGTCGAGCTGGCGGGGCATGGTGAAGCAGACTGCAGTGGTGAACAGGTTGTTGCTGCAAGTGGCCGCGAAGGCAGACTGAGGCAGCTGCTCTGGGCAGGATCGCAGGATCTTGCAGAAAGCATTTTAGAATTGACTTTTCACGCTTTATTTACTTATTGAACATTAGATAGGGCTTATTTGTTGGCAATTTCGGGATGCGTAACATTTTACAGATAATTGGGATAATTGGTAAATTTATGGGTATTTGGTTGAAAACAAGAATTTGTGTGTTAGGTTGCAATATTGGTTGGTAATATGCTGTGTGCTGTTGTGTCTACATGCAGCTTGACATTTACTGCCTAGCATACACAGGTGATGACATTATCTGGTCGTGCACGATCCAATCTGTGCACTGCTATGATTAATGCATCATGATGCATGGCCCCTTGCTCAATGAATTATTGAATTAGACTGCAGATAAAAAATACAATTGTTACATAAATAGAGAATGCAGTGGTTTGCAAACAAGGATTGTGTTGATGTTGAGGAGGGTTAATTCTGTAATCCGCTCCTGTCTACCCTTTCTATTGTCTTAATTAGAGTTAATTGGAATAATTTCGACGTTAATTATGCCCCAGGGGACCTGTTTCCAGCAGTTTGTCATTGAGATGCAGGAAGAATAGCAAAACAGCCTGCAGGAGGCAACTCCTGTATCAGCCTCATGGCTAGGACTATATTAAATTTGTGGCTAGGAATATAATAGATTTGTTTTTCATATTAAAACATTGTGAGCAATGTAACACTGAAAATCCACCACCATGTTTCATATGTGGATGGTGAGGAGTCCAACATAGTTTTTTGGGATGAGGAAAATTATATTGGCCAAGGCGAATATAATATTCCTCCTCCCACAAAACTCAATGTTGCACTCCTCGTTACTTGTTACACTGTCAGGCTGAAATATTATATCTCGGGTGGTCTAGAATGACTACATCAATTACATAGAACAGATTCCATTATCCTGTCTGTCAGATTAACTTTGTTGATCTGATCGAATTAAGCTAGTCAAGTTTACAATAAATTACAAGTCATTAAAATGATGCTACCAATCTATCTATCTATCTACCTACCTATCTATCAATCTATCTATCTATCTATCTATCTATCTATCTATCTATCTCTTTATCAATATATATATCTATCTTTCTATCCGTCTATCCATCTATCTATCTATCCGTCTATCTATCTATCTATCTGTCTGTCGTTCTATCTGTTTATCTATCCATCTTTATATCTGTCTATCTATCTATCTATCTATTTATATGTCTATCTATCTATTTATCTTTCTTTCTTTTTTCTTTTTTTCTCTACCATTTTTCTCTGCTACATTTTTAAATTTTTGCTGACTGTCTCGTCTTCTTCTTCTTCTTCTATTTTTCACCGCACTTCTAAACTTCAGCACAGGTATAACCAGTGTTAACGGTATTAGCAGCATCTTGCTTGAGAGACAGGGTGTCTGATGTTTTCCTGATGTTTCCTGATGTCTCACTGAAGACAATCATTGATAGGCCAGGGACAAAGCCATGCTAATACTTGGCCCAGGCTGTCTCATTGATTTCTGCTCGATAAATATCTGTTGGGTCCCACAGACTCCAGGATGTCCTATAGATTACACGTTAATGTAGTTGAATGTCCCAGGACTCGACTAAATTCCAGTGTCACTTGGTTGACTGCACTTAGTAAGGGTACAATATCTACAATGATATTTAGATATAGATTTGTCTAATTGCTACAGATGTAGCTGGAAATGTAACAGCATTTTAGTTTCCTTTTAACAAGTGTGATCTGATCTAGCATTCATTACGAGTTTTGCCGATCAGCTTGCATTATACATAAACATGACTATTTGTAAATATGACCTCCTCAGACTCTACTGAAACAGAATGAAAATCTAATATTTGTTAAGTCTTTTGACGAATGGGATTAAATTGAAGTAAATTAACTTGGCTTTTTTAGTTTTGATTGCGTTATCCGTATGTCAGTGTTTCCCAACAAAAGACAAAAGCATTGGTTTTTCACACTACATCACAATAGGATATATAGTATTGTTCAAGTGTAGTTCTGGGGGTCTCTTTAGCCAATACTTTCTCTTTGTGTGCAGATAAACAGGACGAGCAAATTGAAATTGACAGGGGGGCGATTATTCATGGCCATGGATTTGATGCGGTCAGTTCAGTCATTGATTGTCTTGGAGCATGGACACTGGTGGACACTGTCCAGTCAATACGTGGCCAGGCTGTTGTTATGGCTGTAGCCTCAGTCTCATACTGTGGGAGATAATGGAAGGTTTAGATAAGATGGGGGTAAATTAGGGTTATAGACTGCAACAATATGCTCTCTGTGGTGTTCTGGCGGACTAATGGAATTTATGTTGAGAGATGGGTCATATTGGAAGTGGCTGTAAATTTGGGATTTCGAGGGCTTAGATATTTCCTTTCATGTAAATGATGAATGGTCAGTCTCTTTTGAAACTTATTCCTGGAACCATATCGCATAGAATGTGTTTATAGTATTATATTTTAATATTGTTATATATGGGGTGCATTATGCGCGGGCATTTGAATAGGAATAGGATCCCTTGTTTGGAGATGACTGTTACATGAGAACTTGAATTCTGGTTCGTCTTTATCGTATCAGTTTAACATACAAATGAAGCATTATTCAGAATAGGTGACAGATCTTAAGTGTATGATATATACGTGTAATTGCACTATATCATGATGAAATTAGTTGTGACATGGAAGTTGTATAATATTGTCACGCTATGGTCTAATAATTTGCAGTATTACTCTACTATTGCTGGGATTACTATTTTTCTTGCATCATTACAACCCTCCATCAGTCCCTGTAGCAGCAGCAGCAGCAACTGCAGGACTGCAAGCCGTAAGACAGAGCTAAGGATGTTGCATGCAGCCAAGTCATTTGGTTAGGGTGTAATGCAGCTCACTGCAGTGGCAGTCTAAGCCCCGCAACCCCTATGCACTGTCTTGTTTACTTGGTGTTTACTCGTTACATTGCTAAAGCCTTATTGATATTTGATTGTTGTGGAATTGTTAATGGTATTACTAGACTAGTGTCGAATGCTCTGCTTAGCCGGGCAGGTGTTGATTGATCGACGCTGCATGGCCGCTCGATGATGCAGCAGAAATTGCAGACGTTGTTTATTTCAAGTTATCGGATTACCAAAAGATACACTGATATTATTGTTCAAAATATACCTGATATAGAACTTATAGAATAACAGAAATTTGACATTTAAGCCCATCTTAACTTCACCTCTCAAATTTCTTCATCTTCATAATAGGGCTATTATAGATTTATTTATTTTTACTTTTAATAGGACCTGAGGCAGGGTCCATTAAACATTTGTCATTGCTGTATGAAATACTACTGAATGACCTCACTCGCTGTAGGGTCACTGTTTCCTGATATTAGCCGATTCGGTCGTAGTTCTAAGAGAATTTCACAAGTCTGTTTAGATCATGAAATAGCCCAAAATGTGGTGACAGTTTACGAAGTTAAGGATTCCAAATGTGAGCACCATGGACCATGGTACTTAGAAGTGTTTTTGCCGTATCTGATTGTGTTAAAAGATGGCATGACTAGTTTGTGATGGTCTCTTAAATTTTGAGCCACATCTTTGCTCTGAAAGATCATGAAAGCAGGGTTGAGATGATTCAGGCACTATGTTATGTTATAACCTCTAGCTCTCAATGTTTTCTTTATGTTTATGCCAGGAAATATCTTAGCTTGTACTTAGGTCTTTTGTGTCGGGAAGTTGCTGACGAATATTGTCATTTATCTCAATCGTCGCCATATCTTGTCTGCGTGTCTCCTTCTCTAACCAGCCGCTCAATTGCCTCGTGGCGACATCTATCAACTTCTTGTCTGGCGCACAATCTGCTTGCGCGATTTACAACGTCGTGAGCCTCATCTCATTTTCTGATCAAGATAGACCAGCGACACGGTGTGTGTGTATGCCAGCCATTTGGTAACGTGCCTAGTGTGTTAATTAATCCCTATGCTAATGTTGTTTCTCTGCTTGCAAAGCTCTGTTCAAAGATGGTGGTGTAGAATTATCGAGTGGCGGCGCTGCTAGTCGTTGTGGTGTACCAAAAAATAAGTCCCAAGAAGCGCCACTCGCTATACTTTACATTGTAAACGCTGCGCCTCCTTTTCCCAGCATGTGTAGCATGCCGGAGTTCTTTAATGCCCTTAAGGCCCTTTCACACATAGCCGGATCAGACGCCGGAGCATCCCGGAGGACAACTCCGGAATACTCCCGCATACTCCGGGGAAAGCCGTGTAGACATCGTGTTCATGTCCGGGATTGTCCGGCATTGTCCGTCATTGTCCGGGGCGCTCCGGGACCACCTTGGGACTCCGGGGGAAAAAATTAAACATGTTAATTTTTCATGCCGGAGTTCCCGGAGTAATTTAATCCGTGTAGATCCGTGTAGATCCGTATAGACTCCCAATATACTCCGCCGATCTCCGGGAATCTCCGTATTGACTCCGGCATATCTCCGGCTACATCCGACGTCAACCGGGCATGAATATTTCGCCGCCATTAACGCCGGAGAGTACGAGGAGCAACATGGTTCCACACGAATGAACACTGTGTAAAGACCGGTGATATCCGCGAAGGCACCGTGAAAATCCGGTTCACTCCGACAGTCGTGTTAGCTCCGTGTTGCTCCTTGTTGAGACCGTATTGACATCGTGTACACATCGCCAAACATTGAGTTTTTGTTGACATTTAACAGCTCTTTGATCCCGGAACCCCCCGGAGGTAATAAAATGTTACTCCGGGACGCTCCGGCGTCTGATCCGGCTATGTGTGAAAGGGCCTTGAGCGGACAATAAAATTCATTCAGAAATTTCCAGTCAAGTGCGTAGTCTTGCCAATTTCACGTGAACAACACATTAAAATGTCATTTCCACATTATTTCATTGTCATAATGGGCGAATGGACTAAATATTAACCATATTTATAAGGTCAACAAACACCAAAATCTGAACGCTACCATGTCCGTATCATGGCATATGATGTCATAATCGGTCAGTATGATGTCACTCAATAGTCGCCGATTGTTTTCTGTTTATGACGTAATCAGCTCGGTTAGCAATGCGCCTCCTTTTCCCTGTAGGCATTGCGCGTCCTACTTACGAGAGTGCGGGTTCTTGATTGTTGATACTTATTCTTTGGGTGTACCTCTCATTTGCCCAAATTCAAATCTGTGAAATGCTCATAATAGGCCTATGTTTGTATTTGTATCCATCTACTGACCAAGTATAAGTAGTAATGTAAGATTCTTTATAGTAATGTGTCTTTGCATTTTATGATATGTTTTAAACATTTCTATCATGGTTTTATTATAATTTAATTAGTTTTTATTGTTATTGTTTTACCTGCACTTTTTTTTGCACATAAAGAGTTGATCAATAGCTCTTTGAGCTAATTTTTTTGTTGTCTTATGTCGACTTTAAATAAAGATTATTCTGTAGTCGTAATGTGAGATAAAGGTATAGTTGGCAACATCAAAGGCAAGATCTTGCTGTTAAGTAGGGTTGAGAGAAAAAGAATCCATTTTGTTTTAAATATGGAATCTTTAGCCTGAACACTAACAATCGGATTGTGTCGTTAATGATGTGTATTTTGCTTTCAGGTATTATCTTTATGCAAAGACGAAAATAGGACAATTGGTGTACCGAAGGGAATTAAGCAAAGCCCGAAGAAAATACCAGAATGAGGGACACTCAACCTGTCAGGCCCATGTCTTCAATGGTAAGTGTATGGCTTCTGTATTGATGGACCAGCAAACCCGATAGGCTGACTCTTCAAGAAGAAATGATTATTTTAATTTTTTTTGCAACTATGTTCACTCTACTTAACTCATGTCTCAGAGACGAATGATCTAAAAATACACTCAAAATGTAGCTAATTGACCTAAGGCACCCTCCTAATGTAAATATATTGGTCTATGTACGAGTCTGCTCTTTTAGCTGACATCAGAAGCAAGAAATTCCCTTTAATGGCTTGACATAAAGTGCTCCTTGCAATTACATGGTTAAGGAATATGTGAGGATCAAAAGTGGCTGCCAATGGCCTGCTGAAAGTAGAGACGCAGGCAGGTTGCAATGTCACTGCATCACCATCATTATCAGCAGCAGCAGCAGCAGCAACCTGCTCAGCAAGACGTTGATTTGGCGTGGCTGGGTGGCAGAGTTAGGGCCCCATGCTAGTGCCTTTTAGTCCGGCGTAAGAACAAGGCCCCCAGCTCAGGACACTAATGATGCACTGCATTATTGAAAGCAAGGGCCTAGGGCTTCCTGCAAGAGGCACAACTGATAGGCTGGCAGCAATGTCGCGGAAAAGCACAAGTCAAGTCGTGTTAGCTCAGGTTAGGCCAGTGCACTGTCTCATTCCTTTAGCAAAACAAAAAGAGAGACAAAAAGAGAGAAAAAAAAAGAGGAAAGGAAGACAAGCCTCGATGTGCACTTTTTACTTGCTACTGGTGGCTTTAGGATGCATTAAATCCATTAGCACTGATTAGCTTAGACCATGGATGTATCCATGCTTATATAGGCTGAATACACCACATGACCTGCCACACTGAACATCAATAAACCTCATGTAGATTACAGTCTTTGAAGTTCAAGGACAATTTAATGAAAAAGCATGTCGCAAAAAATGCTGGAAGGGATATATAACTTGATATGAGAGGCCAGTAATATGCGATTTCAAAAAGGTCAGCAAATGATCATCAGAGTATTCATTTTGCCCACATTTGGGAAGTCCAGCAAATGTTTCTTCCAAAAAACACCACATAAACATGCAGGTTATTTAATGAGTCTGCCTAAAAATATTTGTTCCAAAAAACACCACATAAACATGCAGGTTATTTAGTGAGTCTGCCTAAAAATACCCACGAAAGCCAGGCATAATAAAGCAAATCCTAAAAATACAACGTGGTGCTTTTGAAGTGAAAATGGCAGTGTGTGTCTGTGTGGCAGATAGTCCATTCGGCAACGGTCGTTTCGGCTTCATCTTGTGCTCTGTAGATTATGTCTGCTCGTCTTTCTTTGGAGTGGCGTCCTCCAGGATAATGTCATCATCCCATTACAAGATTGCCACGATCCTTAAGATGATACGTCCCGCCAGAGGGCGCATCTGCTTGATGGTCATCAATGACGTCATCAGTAGGGCTTCCCTGATCTGATCACGTGAGACGTCAGACGCCTCTTTGGTGGTGGACGAGTGTCAGGCAGGAAGTGAGGGCGAAATGACACTTCCTGCTCTTGGCCTTGGGCAAGGGGCTTATGGTGTTGGTTACGTATATGCCAAACCATGCTGTTGCTTACTTCAGTACAGCGCAAGATTAACATAGACCTCAAAGTTACCATATTTATCACTACGTTTCCGACAGATATTTAAATTTCCAGTATAAACTTCATTAATTGGTCAACTTTTAGAAACCTTACAAGTGTGAATTTGTGGTGACAACGTGATATTACTTATGGAAGTATATAATTCAGTATAATTTGGAATCGAACCCAGGACCTGTATGAGTCGGCAACCAGTGCAGTCATTATGCAGTCATTGTGCAGCTTCGTCTGGTGAACCATTGTAAAAATGTAAATTTTTTATGTAAGTTTTGTCTGTTATCAACATAGTATCAACCAATTTTACAATTACGCCATTGACAGGCTTGTTCAAGTATGAGTCTTTCTCAACTCCCTAGGAGTATTTAGCTGAGCAGCCATGGTCAGCGCATCACGGCCATCAGGCTAAGCAATATACAATCGAGATCATTGCCTGCCAAAGTACCAATTTGCTCCTGTGTGGAGTGAAGCAGTGGTTCAAAGAGGATATGCTTGGCTCCTCCATGCTGTGGCTGGGTTCGAACCCAGGACCTTGTGTACGATACCTTATTAATATTCACTGGACCATAGCACCCATCATTGTAGCATAGATCTTTCTAAGAGTTCCCCACCTGAGAATTGAACCCACAACGTCTAGCATGAGAAAGAAGAGCATTAATCATAAAACCAAAGAGTCACTCCATGGTGAGAGGGAGGTACCTGTGCATCTTACCTGACCATTTTTTCCGTCCTTGAATTTTCATTTTCCGTCTTGCACTGTTTGCCACACTTTGCGTCTGTTCCTTATGCATTAAAGAGGAGACATGAGTGAATGAGAGCGTTGCAGGTCTTAGCCAGATCTATGAAATTGTGCTCTGTAGATTATGTCTGCTCGTCTTTCTTTGGAGTGGCGTCCTCCAGGATAATGTCATCATCCCATTACAAGATTGCCACGATCCTTAAGATGATACGTCCCGCCAGAGGGCGCATCTGCTTGATGGTCATCAATGACGTCATCAGTAGGGCTTCCCTGATCTGATCACGTGAGACGTCAGACGCCTCTTTGGTGGTGGACGAGTGTCAGGCAGGAAGTGAGGGCGAAATGACACTTCCTGCTCTTGGCCTTGGGCAAGGGGCTTATGGTGTTGGTTACGTATATGCCAAACCATGCTGTTGCTTACTTCAGTACAGCGCAAGATTAACATAGACCTCAAAGTTACCATATTTATCACTACGTTTCCGACAGATATTTAAATTTCCAGTATAAACTTCATTAATTGGTCAACTTTTAGAAACCTTACAAGTGTGAATTTGTGGTGACAACGTGATATTACTTATGGAAGTATATAATTCAGTATAATTTGGAATCGAACCCAGGACCTGTATGAGTCGGCAACCAGTGCAGTCATTATGCAGTCATTGTGCAGCTTCGTCTGGTGAACCATTGTAAAAATGTAAATTTTTTATGTAAGTTTTGTCTGTTATCAACATAGTATCAACCAATTTTACAATTACGCCATTGACAGGCTTGTTCAAGTATGAGTCTTTCTCAACTCCCTAGGAGTATTTAGCTGAGCAGCCATGGTCAGCGCATCACGGCCATCAGGCTAAGCAATATACAATCGAGATCATTGCCTGCCAAAGTACCAATTTGCTCCTGTGTGGAGTGAAGCAGTGGTTCAAAGAGGATATGCTTGGCTCCTCCATGCTGTGGCTGGGTTCGAACCCAGGACCTTGTGTACGATACCTTATTAATATTCACTGGACCATAGCACCCATCATTGTAGCATAGATCTTTCTAAGAGTTCCCCACCTGAGAATTGAACCCACAACGTCTAGCATGAGAAAGAAGAGCATTAATCATAAAACCAAAGAGTCACTCCATGGTGAGAGGGAGGTACCTGTGCATCTTACCTGACCATTTTTTCCGTCCTTGAATTTTCATTTTCCGTCTTGCACTGTTTGCCACACTTTGCGTCTGTTCCTTATGCATTAAAGAGGAGACATGAGTGAATGAGAGCGTTGCAGGTCTTAGCCAGATCTATGAAATTGTCTCTTGTCTTTGTCATTCGTCTGTGACAACAGAAAAGGAAGACTAGTCTTTCACGAAGTTTGCACATTGAGACAGCATTTCATGTGAATTGATGTGAAAAAGAAAAAAAAACAAATCCTTGCACGAGATTCTACATCCATTAATGAATCTTATGTGTATTTGAAAAATATGTCGACTGATGAACTTTTCTCATTTCTCATCTTGTCGTGTACTATAATACAATAAGAATCATGCTGGCAACAAGGTTATCAGCTGTCATTTACGCCAGATCTGCATAATTTGTAAATGGAAGGGAGTGGATTTCCAGGTGTCTGCAATTTGGTCATAAAAGTGCGAAGTACAAGGTTGCATGTCAAGGATTCTTAATGACACCCCCCCCCCCCCCTGGTGGTCGTGGCGCTGATGTAGCCAAGATGGCGTCAGCATCACTACAGGGAACGTCATCATACCATGTCATAATTCATGCAAAGGAAAAATAACAACTCTCTTGTCAACTGGCTGCAGACTTTTGCCAACTGTGCCCACTGACACATTCACCACATAACTGGCACTATGTTTTGACCTGCAGATGATGCACCAATGGTTCATACTATATGTGGGACTGCTAGGTACTTAAACACACTCTTTTAAGAATGCCACTGTACTGCTACACCAAAAGGGCCAAAGGAAAATATTTTCTTTCTCTTCTATGCTATGATATTGCAGTGAGCTATTTCTTAGTGTGACATACGACTTACAAGGAGCCACAAAAAAACCTTATGTTCACTGTAAAAAAATCCTGTTGTTTAAATTACGGCATCTTTCTGGCGAATTTTTGCACAGTATGTATCTGCAAAAATTACAGTTACTAGTTGGTATACGGTAAGTTAGAACAAAATGCTGTTTGCCGTAAAACTTACAGTACATGCATCTGTGAAGTTGTGATCGTGGCTTACAGTGAAGTCTTAAAAAGGGCACATTACTGTAAATTACTGTTGTACTTTGATGTTGGCCCAATCAATGAGCCCCTATTATGAGCTAATGTTGGGCCATCTACAGTAAATTTTACAGTATCATGCTATAGTTGAACTTTACTGTAGCGACATGCTGTATGGTGGATTTGGTCTATTTCACAGTAATTTACTGAATAAATTATGGTAGACAACCATTTTCTTTACCTCAGCTGTAAAATGTATTGTTTTATGCCATAAAATATTTGAACAGCACCTTGCCGTAAAAAATGCACGGTAGCCTGCTGTATACAAAGTTAACGGTATTTTACCGTAAAAACTACGGTTAAATTGAAAGACAACTAAGGAAACTTGTTACATTGTTGTTATTCTTTTAAAATGCCAGTGTATAAAGTGCATGCTGTGCGCTGTAATATGGAATCCTTTGCTTTTGACTTCATGCCAAGTGCCAAGTAAAACTGCAGATCTCTTATACTTCATGCTTAAATGGTTTATAATCCATTTTTTGTGCTTTCAACAGTCAATGTTATCTTAACACACCCATAATTTCCAAAGGGTTTCTTGACACTATTTGTTGTATTTTGATTAGCAGGGGATCCTCTGAAATATAGGCAGTGATATAAACGGTATATATTTATCTTGGAGATGTGTTCCATGCGTTATTTTGTCTGTGTGGGACTGTGGGTGGTATTGTGGAATTGATACACATATTATATGTGATGTCAATAAAACGAGTCTGAGACTCTGAATCCTGAATTAAATCAGTAAATCAATTACTCTTGAGAGTACCGAAGAAGGTACTTCACCATCTCGTCATTCTGTAAGCTTTTGGAGAGTCGACAGAGTGAGATTTTAACTGACCAACAACATACAACACTGACCCTGATACTTTGTTTTACCTTGAAATCCAGTTGAGTGGACAGCTCCTCTGGCACATATGGCGGATGCAGTGCTATGAGCTGAGCATCTGCCAGTTGGCCATATCAGGAGCAGTGAGGCAGAGATAGCGATGCTACAGACACGAGAATAGGCCTTTTGGGGGGAGGGGGCCAGAGATGCCCTGATGTGGCTGCTGCTGCTGCTGCTGCTAAAGCAGGGAAGACTCGGGAGGTAAATGTCATACAAAGCAACTGGCTTCTCTAACGCTGGTCATCCACTGGTCATCCACTGGTCATCCCCACGCCCTACTGGTCAGGCTTCCCCCTCTGCACTTATCTACTTATGGCAGCCCCTCAAATGACCACTGTCCGGCCAGCTGACCAATACCCATTGATCCCAGGCCCCTTTCTTCACTTGCTGCCGTCACCCCTTTTACCCTTCGTCCCCTTTTTTTTTTTTTTTTTTTTTTTCATTTTTGTGCAAAAATAAAAATCCGAAATTTATGTACACAGCAGTTATACTTAAGGATTCACGTTAATTTGATTTCACTAAAAGAAAGAACTTTGATTCCGTTTTACATCCGCGAGATTATAGGCTTATGTCATCAAAACTACAATTATGATTCCAAATTCAGGTGATCTTTTTAAATTGAAAAGGTCCACCGTTGTTGTATGGTTGCATGCATGACCATTGCATTGTAACGTATGTAGATCAACTTTTACTAGACATATATATGGATCAACATTTACTAAACATATATATTGATCAACATTTACTATACATATCAGGAAAATAATAATTTTTAAGCAACTCAATGGGGTTATTACTTAGTGTGGACATAATTCAAATGTTATGATTATCACATTACACTCAACTGCTTTGTGTACAATATATAATACATTATTGTAGGCTGGCGACTCATGAATGCTCTTGTTCGTACTGACTTTTGTTATAATATCGACTACTTTCTGTTCATGAATGGTACTGTTAAGAAATGTATACATGTAAATTGCATGTCAATATGTTACTGTTGTGTGTGTACAGGTATGAGCTAACATACTTGCATAGCTTAATATACTTGTACACTAAACGCAGCAAAGATTGAATGTAGGAGTACTGTATTAGAGTGATTTTGAATAGTAAAAAATAGTGTCATCCGCTGTTGTATGCTGTAGGTATTTGCAATGGTATATTATACATCAGTTGGAAATCTGTGATCTGGCTTGAGAATTGGTCTTTAGGTTTCATTTTAAGAAGTTCAACAATTAGAATTTGGACATGCCAGTCTCCCCAGTTCACGCTTATAATAATGAGCAGTTTCTGTCCACTGATACTTCGATGATTGAAACGTAGTTATCGTATAATTCTAAAGTGTGCCAGTTTAGCATGAGTTCAATGGAAGGTTTAGCTGAAGCATTTCTGAAATGAGCATACAATAATCTGAAATATACATTTGCTTTCTGTTTGTTTCAGGTTTGAAGATTTTGCCGATTGCTATGTCCCTGGATAACTATGGTTACTTGGTTTGTGATCAACACACTGGCACTGCTGTTTTAATCGACCCTGCTGATACAGAGAGAGTTCAGGTGAGCCATCAAAGGTTAATCCCCAATCCCTAACAGACACAAAGCTCTGCTTGCTTTTTCTGGTTTAAAAATGACTTGTCAAATTCTCTTGCAGGCTGTTTTGGATCAAGAAAATGTTGTACCTTATGCCATACTCTCCACTCACAAACACTGGTAAGTCACAATTTCACACTTAAGTATAAGTTATATCCCGAATAGTCATAACCAACAAAAACGTTAGTTAACTGCCGACTATGAGGGATATAACTAACTTATACTCCACTGGACATATTTGCTAATTTGTTTCATTGTTTGATTTGTTTAACTGCTGTTATAAAACAATTAAAGTACAGTTTTCACTCAGGAGGGAGTTAACGAACATTTTCGTTGGTTATTTCCCGCTTAGAACAATAGGAAAACTGAGTATGAAACCAGTTACATTAAAGACATAGTGGCTTTCGAACAGTTGAATCTAGTTGAGGTTTTGCTCTTAAGATATTACAGTGTGATTATATTTTAGGGACCATTCTGGAGGAAATTTGGAACTACAAAGAAGATACCCAGATGTTCGCATCTATGGCAGTGCACAGGACAACATCCCAGGATGCACAGAGTATGTAACATCTCTTATCATGTATTTCTCTTTGGAATTATGCTTATGGTGTCATTTTTATTTTGATCTTTCACATTGAGATCATTTGAATTGGTCTTTAAAGCTGTGTGAATTTTGGTTTATGCCAGATTTTCAGTTCCCATAAAAAACCGCAGGTGGTTCATTCTCCCATTGGCTGTCTGGGGACAATTGCTGTGTCTTTCTAATTGTTTCTATTTAAAATGGTGTTGTTACCTCTCAAAAACATTTCAACAAATTTGTGAGGTGTTGGCAGCAAAAAAAGTGTTGTTCTTTCTGGTATGACCTGATGGACGTTTGAGATGCCCTTTCAGCAACAGGTTCAATGAAAAAAGTACAACAGATTAATATTAATATTTCTTATGATAGAAAGGATGATATCTATAGGCTATGAACGTTCCTTTTTAGAAGGTTAAAATAGTTTCCTAGAGTTCTGAGGGTAACTGATTGTTGGCTATATATTTTTCTACATTGAATAAAGAAGCCAATAATTCGTCAATTCCATATTGAATTAAGGAACTTTAGATTAGTTTAAGCCACTGTGTGAAGTATGACAGTTCTTAAAATGGTAATTTATTTTACTTAAGGTTTGCTTTTAGTGGGCTAATTAGGCATTTCACTCATGCACCATGACTTAGGGAGTATGCTGGGGGCTGTTATGCATTTGGCACTTGATGTAGTGTCTTCTGGGCTTGGTTTTCATTGATCTTCAATACATGTATGCTGTGGGCATGGCTGCCACTGGGCCATTTGATAAACCTTCAGCAAGAGGCTGACTGAAAGTCAATACAGTAATTAATGGTGGTAGCACTGGGAATCCCTGTTTCAACCCAAATGGTCCTGTACTCCTAAAATGCTCTAAATTGAAGCAACTGCATTACCTGCAATTTTCACGGTGTTCCTAAATGATGATAATCCAGCTAATGCCTTAGAAGCTGTCACTTGAGCACTTGCTCCAATTAACTTGAAAGTCGGTGTGATGTTACATGTTGTTAGGTGTAGAAAGGGCACATGGCTCATAAAAGGCAGTTTTATGCCAATATTGCATCTCCTTTTAAAAGAACCTACGTATAGCAAGGTATAAATTCGACATTACAAACTACCGTTATATTATATTATAACAATACATTGGGACTTTTATTGCCAAGGTTGTCTAGATGAAGTGTCCTCAGTAATGAGATGATCCAAAAAAATTTTCTATTTTATATTTCTATACAGCAACGTTCAATTGGTCCATGATTTATTTGCTGTAATTTAGATATTGTCATATTTGTCTGCTATAGTCTTAGCCTATAGTGGGAATAAGTTTGATGGTAGAACATGGTACAGTGGGACTCACTTTTTTGTAATCTTTCCGTTATTTATATAATAAATTTAAAAGTTGAAGTTGAAGACCACCTCGGTAGTAAAACCACATCACTATTAAGGTCAATAATTATTTTTACCAAATTGCATCCTTGCAATTGTTTTTACTTCTTGAAGAGAGACAGTCCGCTACAGTGACAAGAGTACACAACAGTATCATCCCTACCTGAAACCTGTGAAGTGTTGCACTAATTAGTTGTAGTGTGGTGTTAATTCGGTCGCTTGCAGCCAAATGAACTGGAGCAAAGAGCTGGACCAGCTGGGAAAATTGTGAGATTTTTTTGTTTCCCTCTTTCATCCTTGGTGTGCACCTAAATCTCTCTCATCATCGATCGCCAATCTATGCCAAGTGATTAGTTGACAGGCTCTCGGCCCAATTAATTATTCAGACTTGGTGTCTTTGATTTATTTCCTGCGACAAAAACACTCCTGTATCCATGGCAGCCATTGAATGGAGAATTATGCTGATTCAGCAGTGCTCAGCAGCTTTGTGGCCTCATCATGCACGAGGTATGTCATGTCTGCAGCACTTTAAGCACAATAAATACCTCATTTGTCACATAATATGCTATTGTCACCAACACAGTTCTAGTTGAGTTAAAAATTCTGGATAGATGTAATGTTTAGTTGGCTGCGAATACAAAAGATACATTTGTACACGTTTGGCTATTGTCGAACACATTGCGTTTACCCATGACTGCAGATATGGGACAATTAGCTCATTTGAAGTCCAGTTACTATTAATAAACCTCTGTCAGATATTAATTCATCAATAGTAATTATGCTAGTGCTGCTAGGATACTTATTGTCAATAGATATAAATACTGCCTAACCACTGTGTTGTACAATAATAAGTGTTGTAGTTGTGTGCAGACAGCTACAACGTAGCAGGTATGTGTTTTATTGCTTATGACCAACAAGAAAGATCTAAATGAGATAAACATCATATATACGAATTCTAAACGTTGTTTATCACACTACGTATAAGTCTGGATATGCCTCGGAGCATGAAATTTTCAGCAGTGCATTCCCATGGCAACGAAGCCTTGAATAATACAAGTGTTCATGTTTGGTAGCTTTGGGAATCATATTTCTGCCATGGAGGCCCTCCTGTGTAATACAAAGGTATTTTGCAAAGAGCTGAGTGTTGTAGCCTAAAATGGTGTCTTAGAAAAACATACAAAGGTTTGTGGAAAGCTTCCAGACAACTCTTGATAGAGTGGCTTTGACAGATAAACATTTATTGGAGCAAGCTTTTCACAAGCACCAGCACTGAGTATACATTCTTACTTCTCTTCATTTCTTCATTTTTTAATCATTATATTTCCATATTGAATGTGTAAATTATGTATTTGCAAAATAACAGTATACCCTCTATCTAGAAGTACAAATGTACACTTGTTATTTGCAAAACCAGCACTACGCTGTCTGTATGGTGCCACAATGTCAGGTTACTACACAAACTAAAACGCAACGTCTTTATTATGTTGTGTGTTGCTTGGCTATGATCTTTATTCTTCATTCTTTGAAACATTGCTGTGTTCTCCTTCCTTATTTGAAACATGGCTCTGGTCTTCATTCTTCAATTGGATTATTGAAAGGAAAAGCTTGTTTGGAGCGTGATGCTGGAGCGTGGCTCATTTAGTTTCTTTTCTGAACAGAGGTGAGCCTTCCATCACTCTATTTCTGCTGCTGCTGCTGCTGCTGTTGCTACTGCTGCTGCTACTACTGCTGCTGGCAGATGCAGAAACAGCTCATCTCATTAGCAAACTATACAGCGGATCACAGCCGCAGCAGCAGCAGCAGGAGATTGCAAGCATCCTCATCTCTTGTCACCAGATCTTGCATTCCTGCTACATTTGCCTCCCAGCATCTCAGGGTCTACCCAGTGAATTTGTGACACTGATTTAAAGCTATCAACCCCCAAGGACCTCTTCATCTAATTTGCCCAGTTAATTCGGTTACAAGTAACACGATGCTTTAATGCTGTTTACTGCTACTGGGTCACTTTCCCAAGCTCCTGACTGGCAACTGTCAAGATCAGGTGGTAAACAGGGCTTGAGAATACATATATGGCCATTGTTTTAGCCTCAAGGGTTTACAGTACAGGTAATGAGACATTAAGTGACCTATTTTCACCTTATAGACTGACCGTTGTTGAGTGCTTTTTAATTCAAATTCTGGATGCATGGAAATAAATGTATGTGAATTCTGCAGTGGTTTGACATAATTATTATTCTATGCTTGGATGAAATGCAGTTTAGTGTCGTACAATACAGTACAAATTCTTGTGTTTTATCTGATTCACTTCTCGCAGCCATGGCAGCTATTATAAGGTTGAAAACACACGATTTAACCGAGTGAATTGGATTTTCTCTGAAGCATACTTGACCTGCTCATTGCAGATATTTGATAGGCCCCTGCAGTACAATGCCTTGTGTGCATTCCACACGATTGGGGCAAACAGTCGGGAAGAAGCATGTTCTGAGAATGTGCTTCAGGTGAGCCAGCTAAATCACGTGTTTGGTTGGTCAGAAAGGCCTCAGCAAACGACGTCTTTGCTAAAGTATGCAGAGTCAATAAAGCAGAGATCAATGATGCCCACTGACCACTCAGTCGGCCAGTCAGCACTCTGTATGACCAAGGGATAGAAGTGGACCTTGCCCTGGCACCACTCTCATCCAGCCATAATTCCATCGGCACAAGGGCGCCTTTATTTGCACGAACCTTTATTTACTTAGTTTTCGTTACAGCCGAATATGGCTGTAGCCGATTTGGTCCATGGCGGATTGACTACAGCCAGGGCTTTGGCAAGGGATTAGTTCGTCTGCAGTTTGTGATAATGGCTTCAACGATCGCCAATGGCTGTTGCGTTTGTCCATTTTATCCCATTTTGAGCGATTAACAGCGAAAGGTTAAATTATTTCGTCTGCACTCGTCGTCTGCTGTGTGCCCTAGGCTGCGGAGGTTGAGTTAAGACGCGTCATTTGGCGATGGAAATTGCTGAAAAGCCCGCCATTTGCGCCATCCGGCTGCTCCAGGCCACCGCCTCCTTCGCCCCGAGATTCTTTTTCCTCTTTTTCCTGCCCTGCTTGACATCTTGAGTTGGCAAGAGCAAAAATGGAAGAAACAGAAATCGTGCCTTCCTTGGCAAATAATCTCTCTAAAACATTTCCTTCAATGCAAACCAACTGATGTCGTCTGTCAACAATGGAGACAGTTTAATTATTTCTTTTAAGAACAGTTTAGTATTGCATTGATGGGTTAATAAACTCCAGTTGAGAATCTTAGAATGCTTTGTTTTGCAGGTCTAGCTATAGCATAGTTGATTTTCCTTGAAACAACCCGATCTTATAATAAGGTAGGCCTGCACTTTCCAGGTAGCCTGGTAGCCATCTTATTTGGCTAACCCATATTCTTCTTGTTTCTGGCTTGTCCTGATACCATTCAAGTCTCAGGCGACCTTAGATGCCAATGTTGCCATAGAAACCAAGTGGAGCTGAGCAAATTTGGAGAGCATTTCTCACAAAACGGCCATCTGTTATCACCGAGGGCAAAGGCAGCATGGAATCATCTTCTCTTCAGTCATAGTCTGTTGGCTGCTGACGTAATAGGGCTGCTGAAGAAAACGTTAAGTAAACGTAGTAATTGTTTGTGATGTCATCCATTCAGACCATTGCAATTTTGCCCAATTTGTGTCTCTAACGTCCAGTTTGCCTCACAATTAAGATCATCTCACCGTTAACTTATGAATAATACCAGTATATTTTGCACTAAAATGGGTCTTAGTCACGATTTGCCACTGCACATATTGTAGCTAGGGCCTGCAGGTGAGCTGTATACATGTGTGTCTGATAAATGTCTCATGTTGGCTTGTGCAAGATATTGACCGATGTATTGTTGCAAATGATAAGTGATTGCATTCATAGTTGCACAGATTGATGGCAGTCCTGTGGTCAATGCAATTATGCATCCTGTTGCTGAAGCTGGACAGGCAATGATGCCAGCAATGATGCTGGCCATACATGATGGATAAGTAAGAGACGTGGATGGCAGAGCATGGTGACCGCACGGTGGCAGCGCAGCAGCAGACAGGGGCCCTTTCCATCGATCGCCATAGCAACGGCACTCCATCAACAAGCTTATGTAATTGCAGGTCTGGAGGGCGGCGACACTTTGAACTGACGCTAACCGCAGGTGTTGCCTGTCTGTCTGACAACGTTTCATGTTGTCAAAGCCTGCAGGAAAACCTTATTATGTCGTTTTGTGCATTGCTGCTGCCCTTTATCTTGCTACAAACGCCCTTTGCCTTGTTATTGCTCATACAAGGCACAAGCAACAATGACAGGGCACTTTGTGCAAGATAAATGACGTCACTTTGTGCGCTCTGCAATTGTTTTGATTGACATTCCCATTTCTGACGTCAGAATGCAGTTTCCCTAATCGTCACAGGATGAACTGTGGATCTCTACGATGCTCAGTCCTGAATCATTTATGACAGACTTTGTGCAACAGGTTGTAAAATGCACAGCTTTGCATATACTTAGACTTGCGCAATGCAAGCACATTTGTGAATAAGAGTCATTCTTGCAATGGGTGATAATTGAGTCTTCCAGAGTGTGCAATAAACAAAATGGCTACCTTAGTTTCATTTAGCTATACAATGCTACCTGCCACTAAACGGAACTGTCTGGCTATAGCTGGCTACTCAAAGCCGGATCTAAAAGTCTATGCAGCACCATTTGGGGTATAAGTTGAGAGTTATGCATATTTGTAATCTTTTGTGGAAAAGATGCATGTCGATTGCACATGTTTGATATATTCAATAAATGTATTACATTTACCAAGGTTTATATTTTTCAGTGGCGTTAGTTTAAGCCTTCTATAAAGTCGAAGTAGACAGTAGCGGCTTGCTTTAGCCATTTACAGTTACAGCCAGGTTGCTACAGCTGACTAGAGTCGAGTCAGTCTACCATATTTTAATAAACTAACATTGGCAAATACAAAATGTGATGCAAGAGAGGAGTGTAGTGTATTTTGCTGAATTTGTATGTAACTTAGTCTAGAAAAAATACATCATCGCAACATGTAACACTTGTTTTATAATATTGCATCATGGATCGATTTTACCTCGTCCCTGTCTTCTAATAAAAGCTTCATATAAATCCTATAGATCTACTGCATCTACCCTTAGTAAAAAGTAATAGAAAAATATCTGTAGACCAGTGTAGGGCTATATATAACTCATGATCTCAGCAATTATTGCCATAAATGGATTGTTTTATATAAGCTGTTCAGTGTGCAGAGAAAATATTTGCTGCAATGCCTCAAACGACTCATCCCTGTTGGTCTGTTACAGGGAAGTGAGACAGTCAATTTGTCTTTCACACAGGTGTGCACAGGTGTTAATAAAGTGATAATTAGATTCTGACAGATAATGTGTTAGGGCTTCGCCACGAGTTGTTATTATTACTTATATATAATTACACTGTTCTACTGGTAAGTTATGAGATGTAGTAATACATTTTTTTTCCCCAGCTTACTTTTATGGCAGCCTTTTAGGTTCCAGCTGGAGACTTTGACATGGAATAGCATGGTTGAAGCATATTTTAAGGTCTATTAGGGATTTAATGACTGGAAATACAATAAGAAACCAGATTTATATGTTGATTACGTAGGAACACATATATATTTTAAGCAAGTTTTAAAACAGCACTAAACCAAGTTAATTGCATGAGCAACTTTTATAAGACTAATTTTTGTTAATTTACCAATCAGTTTTATGCATTGGCTTCACCGAGAGTGTGGATTCTTTATTCACATCAATTAACGGTATTCATTTGTGGGGGAGGCCTCCTCAGTGTACAAAATGTGATGCAGTGTGCATGACAGAACAGATAATGATTAGTATTATGGCGGTGTAGTCATCTAAGACAAGTGAGGGCGGGGCCCAGCTCAGAGGTAGCGCTCTGGGCTTCCAACCGCTGGGTCCCGGGTTCGATTCCCGGTCGAGCCTAAGTTGGATGGCTGTTTCCTCCTTCGTCTCATTGCCATGGTCTCTGCCTGTCCTAATTAGCCCAACTGGTGCAGAAATACAGGACGTAAAGCCCTAATCACACACACTTACACACACACATCTCAGACACGTTTAGAAGAAAGAGGATGAGTGTATAATTTATCTCATGATGACAATTAAATGCTATAGCTTATCAGCAATCTGTTATGGTTTCAAGTCTGACCGGTGCGAACTTTAATTGTCTTCACGTAATTATAACCAACCTGTAACTTACTCAATTCCATGTAGGTCATGTACAAAAATACAATTGAGATGGCAGACCTTAAGCAGTGCTTTCATAGGTAAAAGGTTAACCTGGATCTTCTTTGGTGAATTTAATACTTTCACCACCATCATATCGACTTTTCTTATGAAGCTAAGTTTTATGGGTGCAAAAAACCAGACTTTAGCTTTAGCAGCAATAAAATTACCGTATTTACTCGAATAAACGCCCCCCTCAAATAGAGGCCCACCTCGAATAGAAGCCCAGGGTAGCTGCCTTCCAAAAAGAACATGATGAGGCCCCCTTCCACATACAGACATTTTATTTGACTTATGAACTGAGCTCAATCGTAGAATCTGAGGTTATTTTTGTAAGATTTTCTTATTTAAAGCCCTGCTGAGATGCTCTGTAAAAAAAATAGAAGGGGGGGGGGGGGCTTCTATTGGAGTAAATACGGTAAGTCACTAAGTTAGTTCTCCACTAGACAAGTGGTGGAGCATTATAAGCTTCTTAGCTGCTGAAGTGAGTCAGTTCCCTGCCAGCAGCTGCCCATATAAGGATGAATTTGGAACAACCTGCGGAGTTGGCTTGTGGTGCTCATTTAGCAGAAATGTTGCCATAGCTACGTGTCAGCAGCTGCTTTTGACAGCTACCCTCTCATCCCAGCTGCCAAGCATCATCTCCGCATCCAGCAGTCACCAGGGCTCCAGTGGATCTCCCAACTCAATTTTCTGCCAGTGTGTTGTTGCAAAATTGAAGAGGAAAAACATTTGGCTGTTGGATTTAATGCCTCAAGTATTCTCACAAATTAGACCTAAGTGGCTTGGAATTCACTAAGAATCGAGATGCCACCTAGCATTTTTGAAGAGCACATTCATGAATTCTGCAGCAGCAAGCTTCCAACACAATTCGCCTCCTACCCACATACTCTTTCCTGTGACATTTCCAAGGAACTGTTACATACCTGGACAAAATAACAAGCCCTTGTAGAATTTCATTCTCAAATTAACATATCGAAGTTAAACGTTCCTATAGTGTTTATATGTTATTATTGGAAATATTGACAACGTATATCACAATGTCTCCATTACATTATAATGTCAAATCATAATCTTGTGTGAAACCTGTAAACCATAGTTGAACATTATTTGCATTCTCACCAAGTAGATGGAGACAATAAGCGTGTCATGTGGTCCTCCCACTTAGTGCCGAGAACACTGACAGAGTGTTGACGTCACAATTAGTGTTTTACCTGCAGAGTCACTTTTGGTTACGAACTGACACTAGGGTGCTGAAAGTGGAACGTTCCAGAATAACAGAATAATAAGGTGTCTTATTGGACATTGTTGGTGCTTTGACACGAAAATGGCCCTCTGAAAGCTGTTTATTAGCTGATATTCCATTTCATCACGTATGCCCATGTACCACCCTTATTCATAACAAACTAGCTAGGAGCCTATGTGATGTGTAGATATCTGTCTTGCCTTAGGTTATGCAAAGTTTGTTAGCCAGCCAATCACTGAACGGTAAAGAACCATTGAAATGCTCAATGCTAATATAGTGTATAGATAAATGTATAGCAGTAGTATTTGTATTGATTTTTTGTTAAAAAAGAACAGGCCTTTAAATTGCAACAAAATCTCTCTGTTGTACCTTCGTCATGAATTGTAATGAAGACCTACAAAACAGCCAAAGTCATTATGATGTCCTACAAATGTTTTTAGTGAAATTGCTCCGATATTTTTAGCCACAATTCTAGGAGTTTTACTATGGTTTCTGTTGACATTAATTGGTAAGGTTTAAGTGGTACATGACCCCAGAGCTGTGTTGGCAAAGTGTCTTTTGTAATACGCTAAGTGGCCTCTTCGTTGTCACATTTTTCCCTGAGGACATTTATACATGTAATATTATTATGTTTTGAAGCAATAAGTCCATTAACATTTGAGTTGGATATCTGTTGGACAGCAGCTGTGCTACATTTGCCAGCTCTGCTGAAGGTCCCGGGTTCGATCCCGAGCACGGGCACTCTTCATGAGCAACATCTCAGCTGGATGTCGAGCGCATGTGACGTTAAATTGAAGGTGCGGATTTCCATGCTGAGGCAAGTAAAATACCTCAACCGGCATGGGGTAAATGTGTAACATGGTGTGGACTCCAAACCTTATCATCTCATCATTATGTTCGACGTCTGGTAGCTGGTCATATAAGCTGACTAAGCTTCAGACCCAATAGCATTGAGTTGTTGAATCATAGCTTGACTTGTTTGGGATGTGCTTTATATTCTGTACTAGTGCTAAGACAGGTTAAGGACCCCACCTTGGCATGTCATCGTTATATCTGCCTCTGTGTGGTAGGTGGTGAGCCAACATAGCAGACTGACTAGTAGGCATACAATGTGGCAATGTGATAACATGACAATGTCATCAGTCTAAGGAACATGCCTCGAGGGAATCTGGATGTTCATTGTCAGCCTTCCACATGAACAGAGTCTGCTGAGGCTGTTGTTTCCATAGGAAGATTATTGGCATGGATCGACAGAGTGCTGATGTATTTATCATTGGCAAGGTGCCATGTTTCAATGTCAGTCGCTTTATCTTCACAGGTGAGATGAAGTTCGATTATTATGACTAATTTCCAGAAGGCCCTAGACCGTAGTGAAAGAGATAGTCATGTGTGACACGCAGATTTCTTTGTTACTATTCCCATGATTCAAAATCGTACGAAATTGCTAGGTGGATGCTGCTAAATTTTGGCTGTGAGAGTTACAATTTGACACGGGTTGAGTAGGAGGGTATTGTGGCGGTTGAGAAATGGGGTGAAGACAGGGGGTTATCTGTTGCTATGAGGGTGATTGGGGAGAATGGGGGAAGACGGGGTGGAACAGAGGGGTGCAATTGAATAAGGCATTGCTGCAGCAGCAGTCCACCCAATCGATGAGAGATGCTGAGGGATGCTGCCTGCCTCAGCAGCAGCAGCAGCAGTAGCTGCGGACGCTCTCCATCTGCAGTGCTCACCCTGTTATCTGCCTCATCGCATTGCCCATGCTGATGCTGCTGCTGATGCTGCTGCTGGCTGCCTTACAACTGCATATTGGAGCTAGGATGAGGAGGGGGACACCGTGCCATCACACTGCAAGGGATGATGTGGCACAATAAAGAGAAGCACTCTGATCCTGCATATATGGACTGTGCATCCATATACTCCGTCCATACTCTTCTTTCATACTCTGCTTTCATAGTCTCTGTATGCAGGCATATGTGGTTTTCTGTGTGATTGGAATGGTCCCTTTAAATCATGCCATAAGCCCTACGCCATTGTATACTTGGCTGATATAGACACCTGAATTGTGGCTACACGCATGATAATACACGTAAGGCACACAGACCACACACATGGATGTGTACACAAGTTATTTTATGGCCATAAGCTACTGCTTTACTCCTTTATTTTGTCTAGTTTTGAGTGAAGTAGAACCTGACATACAAGGCTCATTTGAGGAGCTTCTACTGTTACCTTATAATACCAAACGTTTAATTTGACTAAACAGTAAATAATTGGCAAACAAAAAAGGTCACTACAGTGGGAAGTGGATGTATATGAAGAGGCTTCTTACAGTTGTGGACAACTTACAGTGTGTGCAGTTGTGCCAAAATAGACTACCCAGCCACTGAACAAGGCAGACAAATGCATGAGACAAATATAGGTTAAGTGCAAAGCTGTGCACAAACAAATGAGCTGCAGTTTGTCAATAAAGTTTGTATGCATGATTACAGAAAGACATATCGGAGGTAACGCACAGTAATACATGAATGCGAAAGTATTGATATTTTCTGGGGGGTGGATGCACACTCAGGGGCTGAAAATTGCTTTGTATTTCTATGAGAGAACATGAAAGAACAGTGTGCTGCAGCTGGATCATTTTAATGCATAATCTCCACAAAACCTCTAAAGTTTCAGTCTTTTGAAGTAAATCCCCAAGATGTAAGAGAAAGCGGCCGAAACCAAACCATATATGGAGTGTGTCTATTGAGAGAGGGAGCATACAGGAAGGCTTTGCTACTTCCGGTTCCGGCCTGTTGTCTGTTTTCGTTTTGGAAATTGCTAGTCTCCACGAGGTCGCTGTGTGGTTCATCTAAAAACAAACTTGTATGGTCTCTAATTAGTTTGTTGCTAAATACAGAGTGTTGTGTGCAGGCTGCCACTATCCAATTTACATCCTGGTTCTCTAGCAGGATTTCTGTCTGGGCCTGTGTAGCTGTCTGTCTGGCTGTTCCCGCATAATGTGCATATGTTCCCCTAACCTTTTTCGTTCTTGACATTGTAGCTTTGCCTTTAGATTTGGATACAAATGAAACCAAATGAAAAGTAATCGTGTTTGTCACAGAATTGCATTAAATTGCTGTGTGGCACCCACAAGAATGATGTCAAAGGATTTAAGAAAATGAGTTAATGCTTTGACGTGATGCTGAATGGAAATACGATTTATTACAAGAAAGATGTTATTGTGTCTGGTAAAAAAAGTAGAGAATCATAACAGAACCAAACAATGCATTACCTGGAGTGTTTTAGAAGTTGTGGATTTGCTTGTAGCATGCAAGGTTATGTCACAGAATTACGTGCTGATGAATAACTTTGTTTTGGAGAGTATGTATACTAGCAAAGTATGTATAACATAGAGAATAGATTCTATGCTCTTTACACACAATTGTAACACTAATAGAAAGAACAGCTTGTGAAAAGAACAATTACATGGAATTAAACCCAGATAAATTACAATTTATGATATTAAGCAGTAAACCATGCAATAATGATGCTAGTGTGACAGTTTGTGGTAATAATATACCAGCCTCTGACCATGAATGTGTATTGGTATAAACCTTGATGGACTGAACTTTGGAACTCATGTCAATGATAAAGTGAAACGCTCTGCAAAACAAACTAATGCAATAAACCGGTTGATGTATGTTCTAAATGTACACTGCAAGACTAAAATATTAGGTGCCTCATGGCCCATTTCAATTATTGTAACATTGTTTGTCATGGTTGCAGAAAAACTGATGCCAGGAATCTAGAGCAGATGTTAAAACGTGCTTTACAGTTTGTTTATTGTGATTTCACCTCTTCCTATTTGATCTGTTGTTAAAAGCTGGCAAATCTTCACTATATGTACAAAGGCAACGACAAATATTATTGTCAATCCACAAAATCTTGAACAATGAAATACCCCCCATGTCACCAACTTTCTTCTCCAAGAAAGAAAGCATATATTGGCCGGTTCTTTGTACAATACTGTGAAATTTACCTGTAGTTCCAGTTCAAGTAGGTCTTATTACTGTATTGATCATGTAATTGAGACAAATCATCGGACTGTTGCACCTTATTTGGGAGGTGTGTAATCAATAAGACAGTTCATATAGGAAATTGTGATGTCTATAAAGGGCCTACATTTTCGTGCTCTAAATTAGTGGTGAAAATAGAGGAAAGATGGGCGATGTGGCCTAATGGGGTTTCGTGTAGTTGTGGATGCAAGTTCAGTATTTAACACAAGACCCCACATTTCCTCTCTGCTTCTGGTTTGTTGGAAAATGCAAGAATCTAGATGTTTTAATTGGTGTTCCTTGCACAATGATGCAAGATGCTTGTAAGGGAAGCTGCCTGGATGCAGGGTGGGTTTGGAAAATGGATGGCTGGGCGTGCAAGAAAAGGAAGGAGGTTGCTGCTGCTGCTGCTGCTGTAGAATTGGCAGATGTCTTTTGAGAGCTGATGAGGATGCAGGGAGCAAGGTGAAGCATCTTTGGGTAGCAGCAGAGGCAGCAGCAGCAGCAGAAGCAGGGCCTCTGGGCACAGTCTGCAGTCAAGGCTGCTTTCCTGTATTGATGATTCCATATGATAGAGCACGTGCAGTATCTATGCTAATGACTCTAATAGAATTTTCCCTGTTTGTAGCCATGCATACGAAACATGTGCTACCTTCACTGTAGTTCGTGTTGGAAGTACTACTGTAACAGCATGCTGTCATTCATTTGTTTTTACCAATGATATCACTAATGCCTGTACAATGTAATGTAATACCATGCATTAATAAAATCCTGTTCACCTCATATGGGATTACAAGTGTCATGGGCATGAGATGATTAGTGTTACATCACATCAATGTCAGCAGCTGTAGCAGTATCTCCAGGAAGAGCTTGAAAAATGTTGTTTATCTCTAGCTATAGACTGTCATACATTACTGAGGCAGCTCAGGCAGGACAGCTCCGCATTGATATATTGAAGCAATAAAGGGTGTCATGTGACAAGCCCCTTATAATCAAATCGAGGCCAAATTGTTCTCCTCTCATTATTTGTTATGTATGGGGCAAGTGTCTTCCCATTGTCTTTACACAGCACAGCCTGCACCTGCTCAAAATTTAATTGTTCTAGTTTATGACGTCATGAACTAAACGAGGACTCAAAGAAACATTCCTAGACTGGCAGATTGAATTTCATGAAGATAAAAATATAGATTGTCTGTGATTTCTTAATTATCCCAATTTGAACCACGATATTTTCTGATAATTTAAAAATGTCAGGAATGATGTGAGCACTCTACTTAGTGATGCATTACTTTAATTAAGTAAATATGACTACTTGGTGTGATTTTACCCGAAAAACAGATTAAGGACTGAATTACCTAGTTTTCCTTCTGGCAATATCCACAGAACAATGGCATTTAGTGGTATGATAAGGCATATGTGAGATGTACAGCTAGTTTCATAAAAATGTGGTTGACTTCTCGCCAGCTTTAGTGACCTATTCCTGCTGTAGCTAAAGCCAGCCGCTTTTGTCCACTGCTAGCTTATAGTTAGCTTACAACAAAAAAATATAAACCTTCATAAATAAAATCAATATATCCATTATATAGTAAATATGTATGTGCAATAGACATGCATCTTTTTAACAAGAAATGACAAATATGTGCAACTCTCAACTTGCGCAACAAATTGTGCTGCATGTACTCTTAGATCTGGCTTTGAGTAGCCAGCTATAGCCAGATAGTTCCGTTTAATGGAAGGTAGCATCTTATAGCAGAAGTTATCTAGCTTTGCCTAAGTTCAAATTGACAGATCGTTTTTTATGAAACTAACTGTTTGAGTTTTCTGATATCAGGACATTGCTATGTTCACTTTCTTTCTTATTAATTAGTGATTGTTAGTACTGATTCTAACTGTGGTGTTATGGAATTTTAAATTCTGAATTTTGATGTCACTGCATGTGGTACCAGAATGATAATATTATTGATCTATTTCCTAAGATGCCATCAGTACAAAACTGAGGGTTTTGGGACCCTTTCATCTGTTTTTAAATAAGTCCTTACAAGGTGCCTCATTATTCCCATGTCTCCGATTGGAAATATTTCTTCATTGATTCCAATGCTTGTCTCTGAGTAGTCTTGTGGAAACCAATTCAAATGTCTGACGTCCATGAACATTTTGAGATCAGGTTATCCTATCATTCCCATGGTACATTTGGCGCGGTTTTTAAAAAGCTGTTATTTCTACCACCCCCAGCAGTGACTTTTTATCCAAGCTATGTAACTTAATTAGCTGACCACATGTCTCGTCTTGTTTCTTTACAGCACAATAATGGAGGGGGACGTGTTGACCTTTGGTCAGTTGGCTTTCACCATTTACTCAACACCTGGACACACAGTTGGTCATCTAATCTACCATCTGGACTGCACGACGTTCGGAGCGCCCCCTAGTGTCTTCTCTGGGGACCACCTATTCATTGGAGGAGCTGGTGAGTTGGATAATATGAAACAAAAAGGAATAGATATCTAGCAAAGTGTGAACAGCAGAGAAATGGGAGTGTTTAATTGGGCATTGTGAAATGAATGGAAATACGTTATAATTTATAAGAAAGCTTTGATATAAAGAAATGGGTAACAAGTATAAAGCTCTTTTTAAAAAAAGACTTGTGTAATAATAGTCGATAGTAGATAATGTGAAAGTTCCAAGCATCCAGCTGAAGGTGATGTGGCAAATGAAACAAGCTCATACCGCGCGTTTATCTAGCGCGGGCGCGAACACTAGCGGGAGCACAACTGCCACAACACAATCCACAGGATCCACAATCATTGCTTTCTTGCCGCCGCCTGCTGACCTGTCTTCTGCGGCCTCTATCTCCTCTAATATTAGGTCTATTTTCGATCCGAAAACACGTACGGAATCGGCATGAGCTATACTAACCGATGAACTACCTCTCCGATACGGAAAATTATTTTTAAAAGTCGTATATTGGGACCCTCTTCACGACGTTGGCCATGACGTACAAGAACCTGCTTCTCTACCTTCTATTGACTCATATCTGGCTTAATATTTGGTCTATTTTCGATCTGAAAACACGTAATAAAAGCTTATTAGCTGTGCTATGCGATGAATTGATTAATTTTGATTTATGCAGCCTATCTTTCACAAAAATGTACTTAAACTTGTTGAATCGACGACACTGATAATGACGTTTGCCTCGCCGTTCGAGAATCTCACGTGAAGAAATACTTCAAGGGTACCCTTTGCACATGCGCGGGATTTACATTTTTCTGAAATGTTCAATAAGGACTCAGAACAATTTATTCAAAATATCACATACAAAAATATGTACATTCGGGAGTGGCCCTCTAATAAGGCAGAAATTATGCCGCTATCAAGGGCCACACCCTAGTAAACAAATGAAGAAACTTTCTAAAATTCAAACCATGATAATTTTAAAACTTTTAAGTAATGACATTGCAGATGTATAGATACAGTCACTAATATAATGTCAGTGTTAATTAAAATGATGAGTTGGGAGAGGGATGGTGAATCATTGATAATGCTGGTGCACCTTCGCACTATGGATGCAGAGATATAGGAAACACCGAAACTTTGTCCATTTAAATGAAATTCAAATGCTGTCAGAGCTTAACATTTTCTAGATTCGAAGGTAAAATAATCGTGGGTCACGTGACCTGCAGCTTGATCATGAATACGACCTACGGTCTGGGCCTTTGGCTATTAATGAAATGTAAACATATTATTAATTTTAAAATTCTTTTAAATTTTTCCCTGGACTTGGCTAAAACTGCTGCACTCGCAGCCCATTCCAAGCAAACGCCTTAGACAATTCAGCCACTGCTGCTTGCTGCAAGAAGCTTAACGTTTCTGATAGTAATGGCCTGTAAGCTGTATTTATAGATTCTAGGCCATGTGGTCAACCACCTGAAAAAACAATGTTGTTTAGCTTGTTCTACTGCAGTAAAATTCTATGGTTACCAGTTCAATAGTGACTAAAACTTTGATTTATGAACTTTGGAAGTGGTAACCAATGATTGTATCCAAAACTAGCAAAATCTGCAGTCACTGTAGAGCTCTCTTGTGTGAATTATCATAATTTTGTAATTATCAGGATAATAGAAATTGGGACAAAATATATATTTTTTTCACCTGACATTATTATAATAACATAATATATGCATTCTTAAGATTTGTGTTCCATATTTTTCAAAGAGATCCTTAATTTTTTTTCAATTTTCACTAATTTAACTGTTATATCATTTACATACGTTACAGATCCCAATCTCCTTTTAGTCATTGACCTATTTTTTGTCACAGAACTGAGAACCTGTTCATTATATATATCTGTCTAGAGTTTTAAGCCCATATCAGTCATAGTTATATCGTGTCATAGGTCTAGACGCCAGATATGAAAATACACTGACAGCCGATATTCCATTGAATCTAAAATGTCACAAGTTAAATGATACTAACAACAAAGTAGCAACTTCCAGCCCACACACTGCGTTATTGTATCTGCATGAGGAAAGTTTTATATTGTGTCACCATTATTCAGCTACTATTGTACATTCACAAAACTTTGGATCCATATTGACCTGTTATTTATCACAACCCCATGGTTTGCTAACAATGTTTATCACACTATAACAATGTTTGTTACACCGATATCTTGAATTTCATGAGTAATTAAATCTGACTATTTTCTTTGTTTTGTAGGACGTATGTTTGAAGGTTCACCGTCGGTCATGTTGAAGTCTTTGGATAACATTTGCCAGTTGCCAGACCAGACACTTGTGTGGCCAGGTAAGTTGCAACACAAATGGCTAATTATTGATTGTTAGACAATGGTATTAATACAGAAAATGTATTCATGTTAGATGTTCCTGTCTTCGCATTTTTGAAACGCATAATCTCATCGAACTTAATCTGAAATACTTCAGCGTTTGGATGTGCACGTTAATTGAGACTGAAGTTAATTGATACTGAACTTGTATGATAACTGAGTCTGAGTCAGGTTTATGGATATTGTTCGTCTCTGTTTCAGGTCATGAATACACTTTAGACAATCTGGAATTCATAAGCGCGATAGACCCGGACAATGAGTCTGCACAGAACAAACTTAAGTGGGCCCAAGAACAGCGAAAGGACAAGTTGTGCACAGTAAGTGATATTTTTCCACTTTCCCTCAGTGTGACACTTGCTTTTATTAAAATGGATAAGTCGATATTAAGCATAAATCACCGAAATATAGTCTTGAATTTAACAATATTGTCCAGGTCATCAATTCAGATAAAGAAAAAAAACTAAGAAATTGTACTTAAGTGTATTGATTATGAAAGAATTGGTTATAATTTCTAAACATAACATAACTGGGTGTTATATTGATAATGAATTAATTATTTTTTCGTCATTATCTGTTATCATTTTCAGTGCCCATCAACCATTGGTGAGGAGAAATCATACAACCCTTTCTTGCGGACAGACAACCAGGCCATCCAGCAAGCTGTGGGCTTGGACAAAGAACGAGATTTGGACAGAGATACTCTAAGAGCCAAAGTCCTTGGGGAGGTTCGAGGGCGTAAGGACAAGTTCAAGTTCAAGCTCTGATAGGTTGATGCACTCTTTGAGGAACACACTTCTAGTTTTTGCTGTTGCTTGATTTTGTCATATCATTGTTGATCAAATGCGCTTCAGTTGGTAAACTAATGTTTTAAGGAAAGAAATATCTGTCATTTCTGTTCATTTTCTGATATTTGAAATTTTCCGAAAGAGTATCGTATTTTTTGTTCAGAAATTCTAAAAAGAGTATTACATTTTTTTGTTCAAAAGTTCAAGCTATCTAGTTATCTTTTATTGTTTTGTTAGACTGATCATGTTAAGTGCTGCTTAAGTATACTGCATCAAGCATGACACATTTTATGTGAATGTCAGGACAAAATTAAATGCTGGATATCAACATTACTTTATAATGAGAAGACTTTGTATGAATGTAGCTTGGCATGTGTGACAAATTTTTGATGGATTGAAGAGTTTTTATAACTGATTAAGGGACCATATCATAATATTGGAAGACATAATAAATTTATGCACTGTGAGATAAGAGATAACTTTAAGGCAGTGCAAGCTGGTTCTGTTACCTTAGACCCTGAGAATGAGAAGTCAAATTTTATGTATTAAATTATATTTTTCCATCTGTAGCTGTAGATGGTGATGATGTTCGTGTTTTGCTTCAGTGTGACCTGAGTAAATGGTCAGATGAAGTGAATCAGCTAATGTTATTGAACTGATTTTGTCTGTTTTGCAAAATGAATGAGTCTAAAATATTTGAATAAATGTGAAGAGTGATTTTCATCAAAATGCTTGCAAGTTACGTTGTTTGCAGTTTGCCTTCTATGAGCTGGTCTAAAGTTTGAAGAAACATAAATTTGCAAATCATTGTTTTCCCCAAGATAGATAGTGTCTTACAAATAGAAATGCAGGGTTTTTTGTTGATTGTTAAATTGTGAGTTGTTAATTTATGCTGAGCCATTTACATGGCCTGTATTCTTGAAAACAATGTGCAGTTAACAAACAAAGTAACCAAGATGTGCATTAGATTATTGACTTTCAATGTGCATGGATTATGTTATGTTGTTTAAATCCCATGGCTTTACTTCAGGGTAGTTATGTTGTAATGGTTAAAAGTTGAAAAACACTTGGTTGAATGAATGGTACAAATGTACATGTAAATGGTGTTGATAATGGTGATATATTGTTTTGTTGATGGTGAGTGTTAAAAACAATTATTGAATAGCTATGATTTGTATAATTGCTACATTCTGGTGGACCATTTAAACCATGTTATAAATAACAGTAGTTGGTAGAAGCATGGACTGTATTGTGCTGTCTGTGACCATTTGTGATGTTTCGGTGTGATCTTAATCTTATAGAAATAGAGATATTTCCCATATTTTCATTCATTAAACTTTTCACAGCATGACAATATATTATATATAATTAGGTTTTTGGGAGAAAGTAAAAAAGATGTGAGTGCTTTTGCGAATTAACTCTTAATACCTACGCATGAGACATTTAATACCACATGTGCGATTGCACACATTTTTTGTGGTAGCCTTTGTGTAATAGTGGTCTTGAAATAGCAGATTGCATAAAAAACCACTCTTTTTGTCAATGTGTTTTGACTGTGAATGAATGAAGTTTGACATAAGTGGATTAAAAAAAATGCAGTATTTAGTTCATATGCATGTAATACACTGAGGGGTTGATTTTTGGAAAATATAGCTGCTGCTAGGGCGCGTGAGAGATTTTACAAAAAACTGTAAATTGAACTCTCCATTTATAAATATTATATTAAGACCATACGTGTCTGATTGTCACTCAAGCCAACCTTCAAATATGGTATTGTGTAATCGATTCATTTATGACTTGCCTATTAAATGATGAATTTATTTTTTTGGTCGTAGTGCATATGTACTAATAATTAATGCCCTAGAGACATAGTGCCTGATATTATTGAATGTACAGCCATTACATAAGCAGTGTGCATTAATTGACATTTTAAGTAATTATATTGACAATAACTGAATGGAAATATTGTGAATAGAAAGTAGTGCATTTAATGTAATTATATTGATGTGTTGGTACTGTGACTGCGTAACATAACACTGGTCAATAATTTATATTTTCTGAGCCATTGCATTATTGTGCATTTGTTGGTGATAAAAAATTGCTATTGCCTGATTTGAACTAATGCCAGTATTCAACATTTTGTTCAATATATATATACTGAAGAGAAAAAAAAAAACTTCTTCTGTTGAATTAGCAGAGCTGTAATGACGTATCATTAAATTGATTTTCTGTAGTGTTTGATTGACATGCTTCAGCACATTCCTCACAAAGTAATAATGTCAGTCAACTGGGCCTCATTTTACAGTGGCTCCAAGTGATGATCGACCCCCAAGCCTTGGATTTATACTTTTATACAATATTCTGTTTGTTACGTAATCTTAATGCTTTATTTGTCCAAAACAAATGGGCCATTTTAAATATACATTTTATTTCCCATTAAATGCCTTGTTGAGAATTTTAATGAAGTTCTTGCTAATGAACTGGGGAACCCAACTTATTATTAAACCAATCCATTTTAGAAAACATAGACTCAATTGTATTCAATTAATGTATTGTATTGTAAGAAGGTCATTATGCTGTAGATTTGTTCCTAGAACAATATGCATTGGTTAATGGGCATATTTGTACCAAAAAAGTGTTTTGTGATGATGAAACTGTTGCTGTATGAAGTGGGCTTTTGATGTCATGTACAATGTATTGTGAAAGCCTGTCCCCATACAATACTGATTAAATGGTTGCCCATCCTCAATCAATGTCTCTGTTGTTTATCCGATGCACACTGTGCTATAGATATATATTGCCAAATTGGCCTAATTCATG
This sequence comes from Alitta virens, assembly GCA_932294295.1. NCBI lineage: Eukaryota > Metazoa > Annelida > Polychaeta > Phyllodocida > Nereididae > Alitta > Alitta virens. Next base: position 73,197,940 of record OW028573.1, on the reverse strand, counting down.
GTTAGCATGCAAGAATGGCAGCTTTTGTGATATGCAGGATCCTGATGATCATTGGTTTAAGGCATAATTTTTGATCAACTGTGCATATTTGTCATATTATCTCAAACCACTATGCCGTTAAGCTTATAATTAAGATCATGTTATGATAATGGTGAATTCTTAATTGAGATTGGTATCAGGATCATCCTGGCTGATAGACCTTCCGCAATGTACTTTTGGCTAGACAGATGTGGACATTGTAAATATTTGGTGTTTGGGATACGAGTTTATTTATTATTAGCTAAATTGCATTAAAAAAAATTGACAGTCTTTATGTGTGGTAGGTGGCGTGCGAGTCTAAGAGCACCCAACTGCCATCTGTGAACACTCGTAGCATTTACAGCATGTGCTGACTGCAGGCATGCATGTGACAGTGGCGCCCCTACAGTTAACCATGCACATTCCTTTATCTTCATTCTGCTGCTAGAAATTTAGCTTTTTATCCATATATAAATAGAAAAGTATGACAGTAATCACGAAATCCAACCATGAGGCTAAGCAATATACATTTCTGATGAAGTTATCCTGCAAATAACATGCCATCAGCCATTGATGAAAAAAGCTGCCTGCCAGTTCAGGTGTAAGATGAAAAAAAAGTCTGGCTATCACCGCTTTATCATTTGGATAGCAAAATTTTGGTAATTCTGAGTGGAATTAACTTGCTGAGCGCAGGCTGCAATGAAAGGATAGATGAGATCAATTCAATAAATATTAAGTTTTCAGCTTGTAGCCACTTTTCTGAAATCCTTCAGCACTAATTAAGTAACTTAAACTGATTGATATTTTTTGTATCAGAATCTCAATCCATAACATATCCTAATTAGCAGAACTCATAGAGATAGGGATACTTAATAAGATTGGTGTACATTTAAGCTGTGGCCACTGATCTTCACATCCTTGAAAATGGCCTAAATAACCTAACTATGGCGCATTTGTCTTCCTTGAATAAAATGAAGGAACTTTGAATTGAGGACCATGTGTCAAAAGTGCCTGGTTTTATTGTACCAAGGTATTTATTAAATCTTAACAGTTCTCCACTCAAACATCAATGGACTCATCCATGTTAGTCTGATTTCCCGAAATCGGCATGGTTAATTTTGGTCTTAGGGGTGAAAGCTTGTGAAGGTTTTCAACAAATATCTGTTGGAGGCCAGTCATGTAAAATGCCTAGCAACTCAACAAAAGTATCTACTTACATTATTTCATTCCTACGAAAACTAATATGATTTGAATGGTAATTATGGTTCTTTGGCTGTTAACAATAGCAGGAAAGTTTGATATATATACAAATATATATATTTTTTTTTATATATTTTTTTTCATAGTATGACTAACAAGCAAAGGTCTCTTTTTATAATTACTTATACTATAGATGGTGCAAGTGGTCGATTTGCAGACAATTGTGGGTAGCTAGGCAAGAGTAGCGAGGATCTATGGAAAAGTTTATTTTAATGCACGTTCGACAATAAAGACAAAGATATAAATTTATATGAACTATACTAATTGATTGTAATATTTTGACATGATGCCTTGTCAGTATCTGATACCTGCAACTAATACCCTTTAGTCTGTACAAAATAGTTCAATTCATTTTTAATGTCTAGACTATGTTAACCAATTCTGATACAGGTCTCTTTTTTAAAGAGAGCTTTTCTTGTTAATGGCGTTCTGTCCTGTCGAGAGATGGAGCTACGACCACACCGGTCTTGCTATTGTTTAATGACGTCATCCAATTGTAACGTCATCAAATGCACTGATTGACCTTTTGTTGATGACGTCATTAAACAATAGCAAGACCGGTGTGGTCGTAGCTCCATCTCTCGACAGGACAGAACGCCATTTAAACAATAGTCCATTGGTTGACAATCAAAATCTCCTCATAGTTGAACCAGGAAAGATACCTCAACAAAATAAACAGGTACCGAACTGAAACCAACATATAAAACAATTTGTTGAAAAACTACTATATTCACCTACTCAGTATTGAGCAGAAAGCCTCCAAATAGCATTGAGGGGCATGAAACTTTGTCCAATAGCCAAGATGGCTGATATATTTGAAGATGATGATATATACCCTAAAATTAAAGATATATATAGTTTCCATTACGTAAAAAAAAACCAGCATAGGGTACTGTGATTAGCTGCATCTGTTGGTTTGTCCCTCACATTTTTCTGTCTATTTGTCTGTCAACCACCCTTGAGGACTCTATAACTTCAGATCTATTGGTGCTAGGCTCAGGAAACTGCAGAGAATATAAAATCTGGGAAGTCCATGAATGAGCTCAAAGATGCATTTTGAGGTCACGCAGGTCAAAATCCTCCAGAACCTAGTTGCTCTTCTCTCTCCCTGTCGGCCAAACATGTGGATGATATCGAGGCTCTTTCCCCCTGACGACCATCGGTACTTTACATGTATGTTGGTGTGACTATTGCACAAATGACAGTTAAATGTGGATGATATCGAGGCTCTTCATAAATGTGGTCACCAGAAGAATTCGAGAACAAGTGCAACAAGTCAGCTGCAACTGTTATTGAATCAGTTACAGTTATAGTCCTCAGTTACTTTGTTGCATTGTGTAATTCGTAACATGTTACTTTGCTGATACTCCACAAATACCTTCATAAATTCACTGAAAGAACTAAGTTTGTAAGTTAGGAATGTGATCTGGATTTAACAGACAATTAAGGTAATTCCGTGACATTTACACCAAGGTCAACCAATAGTGCAAGGTCATGGTGCCCCGACACATTAGGCATTTGGGGCCTGGAAGCTACGCTGGATTTGCTGATCTTAAATGTCTGGGAAATGAACTTTTAGAACGGAGCTGCAAACGTGTTAATTTTGCCTGCTGCACTGGCCGTGCCAGAGGGATTTCCAAATAAGGACTTGCTCTGTGTGCTTAGCTCATGAAGCCACAGCAGCCTCCACTGACCTACATCTCAATGCCTGGATCACAGGCAATTATCTTTAATTCAAATCAGATTAGCTTCTAAAAAAAAGGAGCTCCAACAGGTATTTGTGAAAAACCTCCTACAAAGAGATGCCTCTCTCAGAGGTTCCAAATGGTAGCCTCCTGAAATGGGTTTCCACTTCTATGTTGACTAGCTTTTCAATAGTCACAGCTGATACCCACAACAGAAAAGGGCCTCACTGGGTGCATTTTGACAATGTTTGGATAGATTCTTCCCCAGGAAAGCATCTCCTATGAATAAGATGTCTCATAGCGTTGCTCACTCCCACCAATAGATCTCAAAATTGACAAACAATAAATCTCTAAAATAGAATCAACCAAGTATGTGGGGGTTATTATTGACTGGGAAGCCCATGCAAAATATAATACATGTATAAGGAACAAAATAGCAAAGGGAATAGGCATTATCAATCAAGCTAAAAATTATATACAAAGAGTAACACTGAAAATTTTATATTTTCTTTTTGTCCATCCCTACTTGAGTTATGCAAAAGAGGTTTGGGGAGGCATGAGTTATAGCTACACTTCACCCATTTTAAAACACCAGAGAAAGCTCATCCATATTATTACATTCTTTCCTTTCTGTAACATACCAGAAAAGATTGAATAATCCATTTAAATCATGAGGAAAACAATGTTAACCTCTGATGCAAATTGCAGTTTTATTTCCTCCCCTCCTGAGATGCCTTTTTCCCCTCTAGTGTTTCCTATCATCACATCTTCACATTTGGTCAGACCAAGCTGAAGACAAAACAAATAAGTACACTCCCCAACAGGCCCAATGGATGTCATTTATTTACATTAATTTTTGTCATTCTATGCATCGCAGATTCCACTTCAAATTTAAATTCACTCAAACATGGACTTTCAATTGTTTGAATCTGGCTGTTATACCAATTTTCACTGATAACTTAAATTCAAAGACTTTAGCTCATATGCTTAAAATTTGAAATTGGGTTACTATTCTATGAAATGACTAGAGAACGTCAATTTAAAGTCTTTAATATACCTCATTTGTCAAATTCTTCACACAATCTTTCCTGTCTCTCCTTGAAGTTTCTCTGTTCATTCTTAACTGCAACTGAAGTGTATATTTTAAGATTTTTGTAATGAAGTAAATACATTTGAAAGCAGCAGGATTGACTGAAACTTCATGAGTTGTCTGTTTTATATTTAATTATCAGTGTTTGTAATATTGAGGGCTTACATACAGGTAAGCAGACACTTTAGTCATAGCACTCCCCAGGTCTGCTCCATTCACAAGGACTTTTCCAGTGACTGCAAGTCCCTCCCGGTTCCTCTGGGTTAGCACATTTAACAGAGCGGCTTCCCAGCACCGCTGAAAATTAAACTTGAGTAAGCATGTTTATAAGAAGTAATGCACTCAACAACAAACTAAATGCAACACCTAAAACACCTGTGTTTCTATTAAAGAGATCATATTTTTGCAGAAGCATTGCTTTTAACTGCTTAATTACACAGAACAAATTATTGAACACCGATAAAATTGTGAGAGATGAACCTCCTCTATTTGTGGTCTCCCCAACACAAATTTCCTTTCTAATGACAGTAAAGGATTATCTTATCTTATCTAATCTTATCTTATCTTATCTTGTCTTGTCTTGTCTTAATGAGACATGGGTAATATAATGTGAACACATTCTATTGGATTACTCCTTTGTGATAAACAAGACCATAAGGAACAAGAAAAACTCTTCTGAAAAAAGAGCGGACGTTTGTCTTGAGTAAATATTATTAGGAGGTCTCAATATGAGCTTTACCTCTCATTCAGTATAAATTACATTGAGCTCTGTCATCAACTGCTGCCAAAGAATTATTCTAAATTATTACCTACACCAGAAAACTTCAACGTGTTATCATCCTCACATTTGTATTGAATGTTCTGGTAATATAATTGAATACATCAAGTCATGCACAAATGATAAATAAAATATTAAATAGATATATTCATTTTTATTGGTTATATATAGTTTGTCAGGTATCAAATATCATTATTACATTATATTAACTTATTTTTATGACAATACTTTTTATTTTAATTAAATCATGTACAGTTATCTAGATTATTATTTGTAGAATATTTCAGAAAAGTTGTAACTTTTATGTTTGTAATGCTCATTCGGTTAATTATATTTTTCTTATTTCCTTTAGTTTAAAGTAAATAGTAAATAATCACAGGAATGTGTTATAGTGTATTAGACTAAGAGCTAGTTTTCTCTAAAAAAAAGGTTCCGGTTTGTGACACTGCTGAGGGCCAACGTCTCCAATACCCCCACTTCCTGTAACCCTCTGCTATGTTTCAGAGGCAACTGCTCTTTTCTTTAAGGCCAGGATGAAAAACTTGAGACTTCTCGTCCTTGACATGAACATTTACTTCCTCCCAGGACAATGTGATTGAGTCATAGACATCTATGATGCTCTGACTTTGCGTTAAAGATGTGTTATGTAATGTAATATAATTTTCATTTTCACATGAACCCATAATAAGGGTCATGTGACATATGATGAACAGTTTTAGTAGGTCTGTTGATCTCAATTATACAATCTCATTTTATCCTATGCCGTGGGTTGCAAAAGTATTCATCCTCCATGGAGTTTGCAGGCCAATTTAACAGCTATACAGGACGAAATTGGTACATGCAATCATCAAAAGTTTTTAGAGGTGGTAATATACCATGTTTTGTAAATTTTCAGCCACTTATCGACAGTTGTGTAATGTTACATAACCTGTCCACATATGAAATAAAATTCATGACATGTAAAGAGTAGGGACATGAAATACTGAATATTTAAATTGTTACTATAGATTTTCATCAGATTTTCTTAGAATATCCTGAAATTCACCCAGGAAATATTTGTATATAAAATATAATGGAATATTGGTTGGCTAGCTGAAAATATGAGGGACTTCAATAGAGAAATAAATTGGTAAAACTGCATCAAAATTACATCTTATTCTTCAAAAGCAAATCTTTAATTCTTGAAATTCAAGATTGCATTATTTTATATTTAGTCCACGAACAACCAAAAGTGGAAGTTCTCAAACAGATGCCCAAATAATACTATTTAATCAAAAGAAGTGGAAAATACAGCATTTTCATGAAATTACATCATCTGGTTAAAGCCACTCAAATTCCAAAAGTGTCAATGATATTGCAGTTATTCTCTGTAACTAACCAGCTGATGACTAGAAAAGAACCTTCGAATAAAAGGAAAGCTAGATTAATAATAGTTATGATACTATAGACCATAACGTTCCCCTTCCCTAGAATGGCATGTATATGAGTTTGCACATGTAAAGGTTATGTAATATAACATGACAGTGGCTTTAAAATATGCAAAATATAATAGAGTATCACCTACATAAAAATTAGGATGCTTGCATGTGCCCTTTTTGTCCTGTGTAGAATTATAATTGACATATTAACATGCAAACTCCTTTACTTTTGCAACCCACTGGACTAGTTTCGTACAGTCCACGTGAAATTCCATAAAATTCCGTCAACCAAATAGATTTCCAAGTACAAATGTTTCACTAGTATTGATATAAACCCATATTAAATTAGATTTCTGAGTATAAATGTGTTGACAACACACTTATACACAAAGCAATTGAAAATCCCAGCATATTATTTCACAATTTTTGATTAATATCATTCATTATATTTTCAATATATTTATTAAATATAAAGACAGTACAACCATAAAATTACACTCCATTACTTCTTGTTCAGACTTAATCCTATAGATAAATTTCGTATCTATTAACATAAGTTTTCTGACGTTTTTCCAACAGTCCAATTTACACAACTGCTAAACTTTCTCACCACAGAATTACATTTATACTATTAATTTATAAATAATTTTTTTTTATTAAATTCACTATATGATTAAGGCAAGTTGCATGGTAGCCAGCTGGTTATTCGGCTCAAGTCAACTCAACAAGAGACGGTTATTAAGTTAAAAGTTATTCAATTCATCATTTAGTAAAACTATCAAACGGTTGGACATCTGCCTTGTAATCTTGTTCAAACGCATTTTGGGAATCTTTATTAAGTTAACATTCTAGTAAATAAAACACTCGATTATATTTCTAACTTGAAGCACAATTGTGCAGGAACGATATTAGAAAAAAAATGTATTCGAACACCTGTAATTAGTTTATTGTTGTAAGAAAGTTATATGAGCTTGAAGTATCAATTCAGTCATCCTTCACAATTAAAGTCAGCTAAACTACTAGAGTTCAGTTATCTCTGTTATCATAACACAGAAATAGCCCCTGATACTCGTGGTGACTACAACACTCACCATGCAAGATCCAGTCCATAGTTTTCAACATTGACCTTTGTCAACTGACATTACGCCAATAAATTTAAGATGTCACCTTTCTTTCTTCTAACAGAAAATCTTTCCTACGCTTATTTATTCATTTATTTATTTATTGACTATATTATAAAAGGGCGGAACAGAACACTATAAATATTTATGAACCCGATTTCCAATGCCTGAGATGAATAATAATACATCCGCCCCACTAATAGTGATCATTAAGAGAAGTGGGCTTTCCCTATACAATGTTCTCTTTCGATAAATATTTTGGACCTGAAGTTAGAAGTGTGTCACAGTAGCTCCCGTTTAGTTTAACATGAACACGGACACAACCCTGCAGTTTGTGCTTGACATTTATGCAAGAAAGTTACTTTTTAAGAGATCTAATGTAGAGAAGTATGAAAGAAATCAGACGAAATCCAACCATGAGGCCGAGCAATATGGCGGCGTCATTGATGATATTATCCTGCAAAAAATATCATCAGCTAATTTATTAAAAAATACACATTTCCAGATTAGGTCTAGATAAAAACTGCTATGCAAATGGGATTCAAAAAAGAAAACAAGAAAAGAAACTCACCTCACTGTATCCTAAGCTGGCTATCACAGCTTTACCATTTGGATAGCAAAATGTTTGGTCATTCTGAGTGGAATTACCTGGCTGGGCACAGGCTGCAATGATAGGACGAATAAGATCAATTCAGTGCTATTTTGATTCTTCAACTGGTAGCTTCAATAATCAATGACATTCTTCAGGGCTGCAAGTGCAATAACTTACTGATATTTTTAACGTTAGTCCATTGGTTAACGGTCAAAATCTCATTCCCATAATTGAACCAGGACAGGTACTTCAACCATATGAAATAAACAGGCACTGAGCTGAAACCAACACACCAAAAATTTCTTATTTCATTCCTTTAGGTTTCGATTCAATTTAAATTTTAAATTTTGCTATTTTTACTTACTCAGCATTGAGAAAAAAGCCTCCAAATAGCATGAGGGGAGTCATAACAATTGGGGCAAGAGCCAAGATGGCCGTGACATTGGAAGACGTTGATGACATCATATATCCTGAACAAATGAAAGAGATTTTACTACTATTACTACTATCACTACTATTACTACTATTATTACTATTACAGAACAAGGCAAAAAAAAAAGACAAAATATCAGGGAGCATGCATATGGAATGAAATTATTTCGCAAGTGCCATCGCATTTTGAAGTGGGGAAAGTTTCATTAAAGGCATGTAGTAGAACGATAAAGAATTATCTTATAAACATACATTATCAACAATCGTAATTAAAAAAATTTTCCAGATATTATTCCAAATTATCAAACTACTAACTACCGTATTATAGCATAAAAATTACTTTATTCAATTTTGTTTAATCATAATTACAATATCATTTTAATTCACATGTAATTATTAACTCAATATCACAATGTATTGTTGTAAATTCTCTATCTTTAATTTGTACCAGCTCGATACGCATATATACTTCTTCTGATAAATAAACATACAAACAAACAAACAATAACTACTATTACTACTATTACTACTACAACTACTACTGCTACTACTACTACTACTACTAACTACTACTTTACGCCAGTTTTTGAAAAATACACAAAAATAGAATGTACATTCTGAATCTGATTGGGTTAACATATTTTACTCACCAAAAGACACAGCAACATTAGATACTAGTATCAAGGTCGCTGCAGCTATGAAAAATGACACGATGTCATTGTATAAGCCTGGAATAGAAAAGTGATAAAGACTCAAAATAGCAAATATAATTTTGACTTTCATTTGTTTTAATCTGTTATAAGATTTGTCTAACCGAGCCAATGTCAGAAAAATATCAGATAAAATGAGACGAAAGCCAAATGCATTTATTATAAAAAAATTACCTATCATAAAATAGGATATAGCCATGAGAAGTAAAGGGACCAACACAAATGTAGGTAGCTGAAACAAGAAAGAGATCAGATTTACTTTTGACTTGCTACAATGTAACTGGAGGTATGAAAATTGACTGATATCTGATGGAAATATACAATACCTCTGCAAATATTTTTGCAAAATAATATACACTGACTCGATACATTCCATTTCCTATTTCTCTCTTGAAGATAGGGAATTCCAAGGGGAAAGTCTGAAAGTGTGAAATCCATTCATTGTTGAACAGAAAGTAAAAATTATTTCACTAACTAACTATCTTGATTGAATATTCTATAATTAAGGTAATATGCAGTGAAAACCCACAATCAAGGGTTTTCAATACTAAGTGCCTGTGTAACTAGTACATTGACTATTGTAATGCTGTGCTCATCGGAATCCCTAAATGTCACCTGAAGCGAATGCAACATGTGCAGAACATCGCAGCACGTTTGGTCCTAAATAAAGACACAAGCTCTCATGATAGTTTGAAACAACTTCACTGGCTTCCTGTACATCTTAGAGTGCAGCATAAGGTCTTGATACTACTTTACAAGACTCTTCATGATCAAGCGCCATCTTACATGAAGGAACTAATTCAGGTTGATGAAGCAAGATGACCTGGCCTTCGATCACATAGAGCAAACAACCTGAAAATCCCAAGAACTACAAGACAGACTTTTGCAGCACGCTCATTTAGTGCCATGGCCCCCCATTGGTGGAATAATTTACCAACAGATTTAAAGGCAGCAGAAACTCTAGACTTATTTTAAAAAAAGACTAAAGACACTTTTATCGCCTTTTTTGAAATAACATCAAGTGATTTTATCGATTTACATATATTTTTAATTTATTTTCTCAATTTTAATTTTATTTTGATCTCATAATGTACAGCGCTTCTGAAAATGTATTGATTTTAAATTCTAGACAGCGCTATATGAAATAAAACAATTTTAAAAAATGTTTTACATTATAAATTTCATCTCTTTCATCACGTAAATACAATGACGTGTATGATTTTGTGTCAAAAATTCAGTGGTTTCAAAGTAAGAAGGTGTGGCATATATTATGACATACATTGATGACAGCAAACATATTTCCAAGGGATGCAGACATGATGAGGAGAAATAAGGCGCCGTTGATGTTCATCACTCCTTTTGTATCATAATCCTGTCTGAAGTAAACCAGTCCTAGCAGCAGGGCTGTGATCTGTGTGGAGACATCAAACATTTGTAGTTAATTATCAGTTATAAATGTCAGTATCATCAGTCATCATCATTCTACGTGCACAATGCCAGAGATAGTAGGCCTATACATCCAAAAGGGTTTATATCATGGGCTGCACCCATCCAAGAGATCACCAAGACCAAAACCTCTGTAATTTTTGCCAAAATGTTTGGCTTCTTTTTAAGATTTATATTACTGCCCTGTTGTAAAAAATAAACTGGGTCAGCTTATGACCCTGTTCAGTGTGTTCACATGCAGAGTGGATATGACCAATCCTTCAGTAATTCTAAATAAGAATTGATTTTACCAGTCCTTGTGCTAATCTTGCCCTGAATACCATAGGGTCCCTAGCATTAGCAATCCAAGCTCTCCAGAAGACCACGCCAAACTGACGGATCCAGCCAGCTCGGTACAGCTCAGTTTTTCTCAGTCGTTCTATCTTAAAGTGAAGAATATACAAAATTCCTGTGATGGCTCACATAACATGAAGAATACTTAATTCAACAGATGGGCATTACACAAATTTCAATATACCTCCACACCCAATTCATCTGAATTTGAAAGATCTCCGATTTCAGCATTTTGTGACTGTCCAGCTTCAGATGCTTCAAATTGGTCACATATTTTCTGAAATAAGATTATAACTTCATTTGTATTGACAAGTGTGGCCTGTGAACTATAAATAGTCATATGGTACATACATAAGCTATTTGCCTAGTTTCATCCTCCTTTGATGGAATTATGGCTAAAGTATAGATGTAGTGGTCAGCAGGGTTGAAGTTCACTGGACATGGGTAACCACAGCTGAAACATGATGGATGTTATTAATCATAAACCAGCATCATTATCCAACATTATATCATGCTTAAAAGTTTACAGACCTCTTGAAGAATTCTAAGGCATTGGTTGTGGATCCTGTATAAGCCAATCTTCCTTCAGCTAGGAGATACACACTGTAATTGAAGAGTGCTGCAGTTCAGTATCAGGATATTTCAAAACATTTATCTATGTACCTAAAATAAAGTTAAAATTCTTACCTTGAAAACAAAGCAAACACCTCAGAAGAAGGCTGGTGTATTGTGCATAAGATAGTTTTGCCTTTAGCCGCCAATTTTTGTAAAGTTTGAACAACACTCATAGCCATGAAAGAATCCAAGCCTGATGTGGGCTCATCACAGAATAACAAGGCTGGGTTGGTCAGTACCTGCGGTGAGTACAAAAATGTTGATGTCAGGGCCCTGTTGTGAAACATACAAGAAAAGATTGAGTAAATCTTTTAAATCATTGAGGAATGAAGAAAACAAGGTTAACCTCTGATGCAAATTGCAGTCTTTTTCTCTCCCCTCCTGAGATGCCTTTTTTACCTCCAGCTTTTCCTATCATCACATCTTCGCATTTGGTCAGACCAAGCTGAAAGAAACAAGGAATTGCTACACTCACCTATGAGCCCAGTGGATACAGTACATTCACAGAATGTTGGTTATTCTATGTATCACAGGTTCTACTTATTATACAAAGATTTCTGCACCATTAGCTGATCTACTCGCAAATATCAAGGCATATATCACAGATGCCTCATAGGACATTCAAGACTTACACATTTACACCTTTTAGTCAATGAACCAGCACCGGTATGCCAGAGTTGTCGGTGCCCCCAAACAATCAAACATATTTTATTAGATTGCACCCATTTATAACGCATTAGAAGACCTTTGTTTCAAGCTACTGCCTTACAACATCTCTTTACCAGATATCCAACGCAATTATTGAGTATTTACATGCTTCTGGTTTCTACTACCAAATATAGATAATCAATCTTAACCTAGAGAGCCTCTACATAGCCCACTCAGGTGCTGATGAGGCGTTAAACAATAACACACACACACATCTACCCAGCCAATTTTTTGTAGGTAAGTGGCTATAAGTTCCGGAGGTCCCAGTTTCATACATTCCAGCATTTTCATTTTTACCAATAGGTCACAGATGGTGTCTGCAATCAGCAATGGCAGCATAGGACTGAGGCAGAACTGAGGGATAGGATGGGACTCACACAAAACAAAATTTTGGGTGCAGGATAGTAGTGGGACTATTTTATATTCTGTAGGATGGTATATATAACTTCCAAATAAGATACACTGCAGGAGACGGATAGATAGATAGACAGATAATTTTATTTTGCCTAAAGCCATACATGTAATTACACAAAAATTTAACATAAATAAAAATTGGCAATGAAGTCAGCCACAATACCTCATTTGTCACATCCTTCACACGAGTCTCTCTTTCTCTCTTGGAAGTTCCTTTGTCCATTCTTAACTGGGACTAAAAGGTAAAAGCATCTTTAAATTTAACATCAGATATAAATATCTATATTGAAAAGTAATTAATAATATATATTATTTTTGCGATTTAATTATTGGTGATTGCACATACATAAAACCAGAGATGCTCCTTGACAGTCAATGTCCCCATGAAGAGATCATCCTGCTGAACGTAAGCTGACACTTTAGTCATAGCACTCCCAAGGTCTGCTCCATTAACAAGGACTTTTCCATTGACTGCAAGTCCCTCCAGGTTCCTCTGGGTTAGCACATTTAACAGTGTGGATTTCCCAGCACCACTGAAATTTAAGTTAGATTAGTGCTTGGGCACATAGTTACATTTAAAGAAGTAACATTTTAGTTGCAGAATATGAGTAGAGACCACCTACCTGGCACCCATGATGGCCATTAAGGTTCCCGGTTTGACAATGCCCTTCACTTAAAATAATAATTTTATAATTTTAATGAATTTGCAGTTTAGAAGACTGATATTGTTACATACATTTAGATGAGCACCTGCAGTATTTAGGTTTTAGTTTATTATATCACCAATTAAATCTTTTTGTAAACAAGAAATGATAGTAGTATTTTTTTTTCTATAATACTATCATAATAGGACCATCTGGTGTGGACTGCAAGCTTTATTATCTTATCACAAGTCTACTACCAGAAAACAATATGTCAACTGAAAAAAAAAAAAAAGAACTTCAAAGTAACTCACCATCTTTGATGATATGTTTCGGAAGCAACTGCTCTCCTCTTCGAGGCCAGCATGGAAGACCTCGAGACTTCCCATCCTTGGCGAGAACATTTACTTCCTCCCAGGACAATGTGATTGCGTCATAGACGTCAACAACACTCAGCTGACCTTGTCGCTTTGAACTTGGGTTTTGTAATGTTGTGTATGATTCATTTGCACCTGAACCCACGAGGGGAGTCCTCTCTGTTGTCGCCATGTGTCTGCTGTTAGCAGCCTTCAGTTGTCTGTGTTATAGATGATACAAAACACATACGTAGAATCTATATATTGGTCCCAGGAATGAGCTGGCCAAGCAGCCAGGGAAAGGGTAGCATAATAAATAGGACAGCGTTCTGGATTTTGTTCTCCATAGTGTTGCTGTGACGTAATGTACGTTTGAAGGCCATAGCAGGCCTCAATAATGCAACCATGTTTTAATTTAACATCAGTATCCTATTATCGTCTACGTGATAGAAACGACAAAGGTCATAAAATGGATTTAAATGAGATTCATAACATATATTTTTTTAAGAATTAAAATATTCAACTAAAGGGGCCAGCCACCCACTTTTTTTTCTTTATGGTACTGAAATCTACATTTCAGTAACACTGTTCATATTTTTAGTCTTATGTTATTTCTCACCTTATATTTGATATGATAGTGATGTCAATTCAAAATTCGTACATTGTACATTGCTCACAATATGATCCATGGAATAAATGCATATAAACATGTACGATATCAGGATCCAGAAATGTTTGACCTAATTTACTCAACCGTGGTTGTGCACACTTTGACCAAGGTGTAATTCAACTGAATGTGCAAACCTTTGGGTCACCAAGTCTATTTCTCTTGCATCTAGTGCGTGCTTTGCTTTTTATTTAATTTTTTTCTTTCTGTTCTTTTGTACACATAGGCCTATATACATATTTATATTTTTTTTTAATTTAATGAACAACAACTATTAAAGTGATTTCACATCTTGTCACTTTATTGCCATACATACAGCAGGAAATTTCCAAAAACTTCATGTAGCACAAAATATAAGCCTTCGAAGCTTATATTTTATGCTATAAAGAAACAATTTAAAAAAGACTCATGCATTTTTAAGATTTTACATTCTTCTTTAATCCTCTTATAATACAAGCAGGTATTTAGAATTTAAAACTATGTTAAATCTTATTGTTCCTTACTAGATAGATACTCAGCTACCACAATTTAAAAGCTTTCCAACTTTGCAACTGCCAATTCGTGCGTGTCTTAAGTTTTGTATTCTGTTTAACTCTCCTGTTTCAAAATATGACACAGCTATAAACAATCAATTAATTTAATTAGCTAACAAAGACAGCAATTCCCTCCTTAGGTCCGGAGAAAAGCAACTTCATATTCTCATCCATTTCATTGCTACTTTCGCCACTTCCGGTAGGTGTCACCACTCTCTTCTTGCTCTTTGGAATCTTGTAGCTTCTTCTTGAACGAATGGCCAACATAATGAAGGCCAGGAGTCTGTAGGCGAAGAACAGGACAAGCAACATCACATAGTTGATGAGCTGGTTGTCCTGAAATAAACAATGAAAATGTGTAACATGAAGTGGACTCCAAGCCACATATCTCTTCCTTACGTCTGCCTTTGGAGTCTGGCAGCTGTTCATATAAGCCTAGCTTACCACTAACATTGACAAATAAACATAGACATAAACACATAACAAAGAATTATTGACAGTAATTGATAAGACACCTGGTCATTGTCATATAACTTCTTCAATGAAGTCACCATATCAAAACTAGGTTACCTGACACTGCTAACACTGGTTTCTGATCAAGACTGAATCTTGCAATCCTGGAAATATGGTGAAAAGCTTCTCTATAAGATTAAAATACACTTGCCTCAGAATAAGAAAATGAGCGAATGACATCAGCTCCAGTTGAGAGACACTTAGTAGCATCTGCTTCTAGGAGAAGAGATGAGTTTGGAGCTTTTCCAACGAAGAAATTGGCCATCCCAGCTACCATTGATGCACGCGAGACAGGAGCATGGCCACAACCTGTTAATAAGGAATCATTAGTTTCTTAGCTTTAATAACAATGACCTGTTATATTACAACTATATGGCTTGTTGAATTATGATAATCGTTGTATGCATAATTAAGTTTATGTAGTTTAATTCTTCATTTTCTTGATTAATGCCTGTATTAAATTGTTCTAATTATTTTTGAATATTAACTGGTTGCTCCTGCCAGCGACAGTAAACTGTCATATAAGGGGTCCCAGTTCTGTTTTGTTTGACTTACTGATGTTGGCAACATGGCTCCACTGGTTCACAATGACGATCTCGTTTGCATAGGTAAACCAGGAAATGTATTTCAGCCAGTAGAAGTATGGTGGGATGCTCCTGAAATAGGTTGGATGATGTGAATCTTGCCTATACCGTTTTGTGTGGGATTTTACATCTATCAATTCAATTTTAACCGGTAGAAAGCTAGATAGATAGCTGAATAGCTAGATAGCTAGATCGCTAGATAGATAGATAAGTTTATTCACTGAATATAACAATATGAACAATATTGAGTCACTGACACACAAACCAAAGCAAAAACAACATCCTTACAATATTCAAAATGGTACATTACAAAAACACCTATAGGCCTATATTTCATATTATTTAACGAAAACAAATATATATACATATATTTAGATTAATTGTTCCTACAAGTTGGTTACTCCACTATATCTATTTCAGATAAATTTAATGTAAGGTATCTTCGTTAGAATGAGTTAGTGATGAAATCTTTGCATAAAGCACATACTCCACATTGATGTAGAATCCTCCAATCATCATTATGGGCACAACGAAGATAGGACCCAGAGCCAAAACGAAGGAGACATTGCTGGACAAGGATGACAAGGCATAACCAAAGGAAACCGCCACATTGCAGGTCAAGAGCATCACCAAAACGTTGACTAAGAATGCTGTCACTGTTGGTGCAAGACCTGTAGTGGAAAACAAGACCAGTGGTTGAAAAAGGTCTTTTGCCATGCAAGGAAAGGTAGTCCAGTTCACGTTGCCAGTGTGCCTGCAACAATTACGCTGGATTCCTGGTCATCCCGGGGGCGGATCAAGACAATTTTTGGATTGTAGGGACGGCTGAATTTTTTATTTAAAATGTACTAGGCCAAGGGGGGGGGATTTAAACCCCCCTAAATCCGCTACTGCATCCCCATGCCTGTGTTGATGGTCTTTAGTTTGACAAATCAATTTTAGGCAATTGTTTGCAAAAAAATGTAGTTTGATTTCTTGTTCTTCAATTTCAATATTCAGTTTATTCAACTCTTCAGCTGACACTGTAAAGATTATAATATACATATGTCGTATTTTAAATCAGTTACATATTATACATGTCAATGGAGTAAGATAAACTGTGATGTCACCAGACTGAACTAAATCTGACTGCACTTCCTTGCATTCGGCAGTAATAATTGCTCAGTAACATTAAGAGAAGACGATGGAGTCTTGAAGAACTGTAACTATGCAATTTGTATTACTATAAAACAGACTTTTCATCCACTTTTATCGATTTCTTGATTTAAACGTTCACTTACCAACCATCCAATATAATATAGTGGTGAATATGACAGGAATCACCATGAACTGTGGTAACTGAAAAGAAAGGTTTTGGTTTTTGTATTTATTTTCTCAGTGGTGCACACTGTACACATAAAGGTAATTATGTTAATTAACAAGAATGAGCTATGAGCACAAACCTCAGCCAGGGTCTTGCTCAGGAAGTAGACATCCACACGGTACATGCCATCCATGTGCTCTCGTAGGAATATGGGGAACTCCTGTGGAAAGGACTGAAATAACCACCACATCATTGTTTAGTTAGTTTCATTAAAAATGGCCTTTCAATTTGAACCTAGACAAAGCTAGACAAAATCTGCCATATAATGCTTGCCACTAAACGGAACTGTCTGGCTATAGCTGGCCATTCAAAGTCGGATCTAAAAGTGCATGCAGCACCATTTGGTGCAAAAGTCGAGAGTTATGCATGTAATCTTTTGTTGAAAAGATGCATGTTGATTGCACATACATACTTATGATATATCAGATACATTTCTGACCTTTATCCATATTTATATATTTTTTCAGTAGTGGTATAGTTAGTTAGTTCTATAAGGTAGAAAAAGTGGCTGGATTTACCCAGTTGCTACAGCTGACTAGTGTTGACCATATTTTATGAAACCAACTGTAAGTATTTATTCACCTTTATGACACATGTACTGTATTGCAATAATGATAGGGCTAGAATGCCAGATAGCACCAGTAAAATTTTATAAGTATACAGTTATACTATAACATTGATATATATTATGTAGATAAATTGGAAGAATTAGTCAACTTGTTTTTGAACAAGGAACGATTGAAATATGGACAGGGGAACTAAGCTGTAAAGACCACTGTTGGACCAAATTAAATTGGTCCCCAGAAAGTGTTCGAAATCGGGCCAGCATAAGGCTGATATTACCATCTTCAGTCCAGCAGAGAAGACATTTCAGCCTAGCATTTTTGTGAAAAGACGCATGACAATTTGTGGCGTAACATGCACTGCTTGCCTAACAGCCCAGCAACCTAATTATGGACATTCTTTGCTGGTTTACCTAGTTAAACAAAATGATTGGTTAAACTATGTAGCCGAGAAATCTTCTCTTAAAAATACAAGAGAATTGGATGCATATTTTCTAGTTAAGGCAATTTTTCTGAATTACCTGCTTGTCAGAACAAGAATTGCATAAACTCAGCACATGAACATCTAATTATTCGGTAAGTTCATTGTTAGACCTATAATACCATAAGCCAGCCTATGGACTATAAGAGAAATTGATTAATTTACTTTGGATGAGTAAACGAGCAAAACATGTAAATAATTAGGTCGCTGGGTTGTGAGGTGACGACACACAGTGTTGATGCACAATTAGCATTGGACTTGAACAGTTCTCCACTTCAGACAGTATATACATGTAAGCCATCTTAATGTAAAGTTCTGATTCCAACAATTAGTGATTCAACTCACATTGATGACGCCAAAGACAAATGAGAAGGTCATGTTGGTGAGCATGAGGAAGAGGGCCCCATTGATGTTAGTGATGCCCCTTTGGTCCAACTTCTGCTGCCAGTAGGTCAGCCCAAAGATCACAGCAAGGATCTAAAAATGTAATTATAAGAAGCCTTTACTGAGAAACTTTTCCACACTAAATTCGTATTAAACTTTATTGTAAAGGTTTATACACGTACAATGACTTGGCAGAGCCTTGTCCAGAAAACCCCTGGCTCTCTTGCAGAACTAAGCCATGACCTCCAGAAGACGACGATGAACTGGCGGAACCAGTTGCTTTTGTACCTGAATAATGTTTTTAAGAACAGGTGATGGTAACACAACACAGCATGACATGGTATGACATGACAAGATATGACATAATGCGTCTTTAGCTATTGCTAAAAAATCAACTATTTAAGCACTGTGACGCATGCTCAAGTTGTCAAATATGTTCATTTTGGAAGGCGGTGTATACCTAATGTGCATGTACTTCCTAGAAATTATGCAAGAAACGTGATTTATATCTACTACTAATACTACTACTACTACTCTGCCTGTCCTAATTATTAGCCAATCAGGTGCAGAAATTACAGGACGTAAAGCCCTAATCCACCCACCCACCAACTACTACTACTACTACTACTACTACTACTACTACTACTACTACTACTACTACTACTACTACTACTACTACTACTACTACTACTACTACTACTACACTACTACTACTACACTACTACTACTACTACTACTACTACTACTACTACTACTACTAAAACTACTACTACTACTACTGTCATAAGGCATGCTCCACTACAAGATGCTCACTCATTCTTTAATGCTCCCTCAAGCATTTATAAAAATTATTACACAAAAGTATATCAATCCTAGGAAATTTCTAAGCATCTTTGAGCATGCCCATCTGCAGCTGCTCCTGCGCCACTTTAAGCCAAGTATTTAACCCTCTCTTACAGATCTCACATGAAACATTTTATGTAATTCTTAAGACTTTGTGGAGAACACACAGTTTAATATGACTATGCAATAAACCATTCGACTTTACTTTGGAGTCCATCTTTATTTAACTTTAACTGGATTGTTCTGAGGCTTCAGCTCCTGGACCCTCACTGTAAAGCTAATTAGGTTAAGAAACTTCATTAAACAAAAGAAGTTTTAGTGCAACACCACGTATACCACTACTACTAACTACTACTACTACTCCTCCTACTACTACTACTCCTACTTCTAATACTCCTACTACTACTCCCACTACTACTTCTACTACTACTACTCCGACTCCTACTCCTACTATCACTACTACTACTACATACTACTACTACTACTACTACTACTACTACTACTACTACTACTACTACTACTATGTATACCACTACTACTCTACCATACTACCACTACTACTCTACCATACTACTTATATATTAACTACCATGCACCACTCACGGCGATTGTCCAGAAAATGCATCCTCATGGTACTAAAAATGAAAGAAATATTGAAATATTGAACTGAAGTGTGCCTCAGCTACTGTCAATTTTCAAATGTTCAGAACAACTTTGTTAATTCAGGCCGATTTACCAAAAGAGCCGGTATGGCACCTTGCAGATAAGCCTCTTTCAGAGCTTGTTTACTTGTTTGTGCCTCTGGAGTCTTCTTGTAAGTTTTGCAAACTTCCTGAAAATAAAAATAAATAGACCTGTGTGTTTAATGGCAGTTGTAGCGAAATCTGTCAATTTTCGACATTGATATCTTTTTTTGAAAAATTGTCTCCATAGGTTTGATTCTTTTTTAATTTAGGTAGATGTTTGTAGTTGTTTTATTTCGGAAATGACACATGTATAGTTTTTTGATGCTTTCTTGTCAATAAATAACTATATATATATATATATATATATATATATATATATATATATATATATATATATATATATATGAGATATAACTTTCATTGGTTTTTTTTTTTTTTTTTTTGAAGTTTTACCACCAATGCAGCAGCTGCTGTCTGATGATGCCTGTACCCCTCAATAGAGAAACTACAGTCTATGTATTGAAAAGTTTATAAAGTGAAAATTTTATTTTTACAATATCTGTGTTAGTTCATTGAAATAATTAATTAATTAATTGCCTTAAATTAACTAATATGTTTTTGTACAAAGGAATGCTGAAACACTGTATAAAGTCTTAGCGCTCATTGAGGTCCTCTGCAGCAGTCCCGAGCTCTATGTACACTGGTCAGTCTAAACCAAACTAGACTCTAAGTCTTAAAAAAGCTAAACTCTGAGCATGCTATCTAGAATGAAGTTCAAAGTGTCATCCTTCCTCCAAGGTTACTCAAACAAAACAAGAGAGACAAAAGTGCTTTTCCCTTCTCCCAAATTCAGGTCAGGTAAAAACTGATTTTATTCTCCACAACACATCATTTTATATCCCCCAAATTGCCCCTCCTCCCATTTTGGAGAGTTCCATTCATCCAATCCACATTCAATTACAAGTCATGTGGTCTGAGGCCAAGTATTCAATCATCATTCAAGATCCAAAGGTCCTCTTTTGACCTTTGGCTGATCCCCCCCCCCCCTCTCAGTGAGCAATCCTATTCATGAGAACAATCCCCTTGCACAATCTGCAAACTCACACACAATAGAGTGCCACACTAAGTTCACTACAAAGGGGTGATATTAAGTAAATAGCATACAATGCACCAGGGCTTAGTGTGGAGCAAGGGAAGTGCAATCTAAAGCTTCACTAAGTTGTCATGTTTGCTCCCAGAGCTCATTATCAAAGCTAGATAAAGATAAAACTAGATAAAAAATAAACCAAAGGCAATGCACGCGCCATTAAGAATAAAGATGTGTGTGGCATTAAAGTTAAATTTAAAGCAAAATTATGTTTCTATTAGGAAATATTTAGTGACTTGGGGAAACTACAGCACAATGTACCTCATAACATGAATAACATGATGCAAGTCATATATGTAATGTATATGTGCTCACTGAGAGGTGGTAGAAGTAATGATGAGATGACATGCTTCCAGGTACAAGGGCTACACTAAAGGCAACTACATAAAATACACATAGAAATAGTTGGGTGAACTTTACAACTGGTTATATGTAAAAGTTCGCATCCATATTTTTCTTATACCTGTATCCTCCTTTTACTCCTTTCTTCATCCCCGGGTATAACAGCTAAGGTCAAGACATAGTGATCTGCTGGGTTGTAATTCTTTGGGCATGGGTGACCACATCTGTAATGATGTCTAACAGTTTAAAGCCTGTACCAGGTCGATTATTCATTAATTCAATGTCATAGTTTCATCCAGTTTGATTTTATCAATAAACAATTTAGGGGACTGGTTCTTACGATTCAAAGAATTGCAAAGCATCCTTGGCTGATCCCAGGTAAGCAACTCTTCCCTCTGCCATCAACAGGACCCTGGCATAAAAACATACACCATACAATCAAAAGTTTACAATCATTAGGATCAATCACAACCAAACCTACTGTATCACATTTTCAGGTCATTCACCTAT
Source organism: Alitta virens (assembly GCA_932294295.1). Taxonomy (NCBI): domain Eukaryota; kingdom Metazoa; phylum Annelida; class Polychaeta; order Phyllodocida; family Nereididae; genus Alitta; species Alitta virens. The sequence goes on along the minus strand of OW028573.1, from coordinate 73,175,707 downwards.
CAAATAGCTCAAAGACCTCAGAGGAAGGTTGGTGAATGGTACAGAGGACTGTCCTTCCTTTGGCAGCCATCCTCCTCATGATCCTGACGATGTTCCCGGCCATGTAAGAATCAAGTCCAGAAGTTGGTTCATCACAAAAGAGCAAAGGAGGGTTCGTCAACACCTGCAAAAAAAAAAAAAAACACTTTCCTGTCTCTTTTTCTACCCATCACATTCTAACTATTCTCATTCTAGCTGTCTAAAGTTTCTGAACCATTAATTGTGTTTGTGCATGTTTAGCTCTGCTGTGTAGGTACCAGCTCTGGTTATACACGTTTGATTGGGTACAGTTTACAAGGAGCATAATATAAACGCTTTCCTGTTATAACGAAATCAATTCATTGTACATACAGGAATGGTATTTGTTGCCTACCTTACACCAGATACTTAGGAGCATCCCCAGTTGTAAATACTTTCAACAATGTATCAAATAGCTCGTAACAAGCGGGTCCCACTCTATTCAAATAAAGTATTCACTTATCAAAATACAAAACATTGTGCATGTTGCAGCTTTAAGTTTATCTTTACAATATTTGTGTTGGTTCATTGAAAATTTCTTATTATTTGCCTTAAATGAACTACTATGTTTTTTTGTGGTGGTCTTTTTTTAAGGTGGTCGTTTGATAAGGTTGGTCGGATCCTTCAAGTCTCTACATGTGGAGATAAACTTCACCTCTGATGCAAAAGCCAGTCTCTTCTTTTCGCCTCCTGAAATGCCTTTCAGCTTGCCAGGGATGCCAATAAACACATCCTGGCATTTGGTTAATCCCATCTGAAAATTGAAAAAATACACACTGCATGTAGTCATGCCTACATTTGAGGAGATGCAATTAATAAACATGTGTCCTTTTAAGACCTCACCTCTTGCATAACTTGAGTGACCCTTTGTTTTCTGACAGAATATGGAACATCCTTGTCCATTCTCAGCTGGGACTGCAAGGGATAGCAAGATCAGAAATTTCAATAAAAATAATTTACATATTTAGGAATCCTCTCATCATTGACCTTTTCCAAGACACTCTAGTCAGAAAACTATTCTGTAGCCATATGCCACTTTCCTGATATCCAGCTTTTATGCAGCTAATTAATTTACATTCTGATTGAACTGTTCTAACCTGGAACCAGAGATGTTCCTTGACCTTGAGAGTTCCAATGAAAAGGTCATCCTGCTGGATATAAGCTGACATGGCAGGCATGCCCTGCCCGATGACGCCCCCATTGACTCTGACGTCACCTTCGACCAAGAGACGCCCTCTGTTACGGTACGTCAGCACGTTCAGCAGCGTCGTCTTGCCTGCTCCACTGTTGAAAGTGATATTCTCTAATCTTATTTCATCTTATTTCATATCTTATTTCATCTGATCTTATCTCATCTTATCTTATCTTATCTTATCTTATCTTGTCTTGTCTTGTCTTGTCTTGTCTTGTCTTGTCTTATCTTATCTTGATTTTTTTTCAAAGAATGATGCTACCAGATAGAAAGTCAGATTTTTCACGTCACTAGACCTGAGCAATGTGTTTATTTATTTATTTAGTATACATGCTGTAAATTACTGTGATGGAGTGGCAAAATAGCCACATTAGCATTGCAACATTAAGGGCCAAGGCTATTATTCAATTATATCTTCTGATTAATTATCAACACCATTACCTGGCTCCGAGAATTGCCAAAAGGGTGCCTGGGTGAACGTAGCCACTCACTGAAATAAATTAATAAAATTTAATTGTAAAAGATAATATATACGTATATTCTAATAGTGCGGATCTATATTATTTTTCATAGCGTTTGATGTACATTACATCAGCAAATTATAATTTCGACACAATTAAACGGGGGGGAGGGGGGGAAGCATTTCACTGGTATTTAGTAAATGGGTGTTTTAGCAATATTGTCATGTTACACGTTGAACAACAGGGATGAATTTATGCAAATTTATTATTAGTCCAGAGTCACGGGACTCTCTGACTTTTGATCTGCGTTTTAACAAGAAGCAGGCAGTCCTTAACCACGTGAGTCGCCATAGGGCAATAGACTGGCAAACTTGTGTCGGGAGAAATCTCATTGTGAAAGTTTATATCAACCCCATGTACTTGTTTGTAGCGCTATCACTTATTAAGTCATAAATCTCACTGCATTTTACTGTAAAAATAAATAAATAAATAAATCTTACATGAAGCAATTTGGCCCAGTGCCACCTTTTCTGAATATGATTTTCTCTTATGCAAGAAATGGCTGAGAAATCTTTCAAAAATTGGCCTATTCTCCAGACATCCTTTTACATGATAAAATACTGAGGCCTAGTCAGACCATGGAGGTATTATGTCAGACTGATCCTATACGAGTGAAATATCAAGCTTACCATCGTGCAAAATTTGATGTGGTTCCACACTAGACTTCTTGCTGGGGACCCAGACGTTGATGTTATGCCAGGTCAAAGTGATGGGTTCACGGACTTCATTGAAACTGATGCGTTGACGACGTAGCCGACTTCGCGCCGTTCGCGCTTCGTCGACGCTCGTGAAACTGGCGTCGCTACGATAGTCGTACTCCTCTGCGCTGAGACCGTTTGGAGGAAAAATGACCTTTCTTTTATGACCTTCGCTCTGGAAACTTCCGTCGCTTCGATAGCTCCCACGAATAGGTCCTCCATCACTCTGACAGCCAGGAATGACCTCTGGTGGCGGGTTGGACCAGTTTCCGGTTGTCAACCCAGCGTTTCCGCTTCCGGTTCCGTTTGGTACAAGAGCGTCCTTTTCATTGTAATCTTTCATGATGTGTTTTTAGAAAGATTCTTTATGAAATTATCGTTGGAAGTTTTGAATGTTTTTATATAATATCTATCCTAGGGTAGGCCTGTGTGATGTGTTTGCCCAATATATCAAAGATATTCCAATGGCATCTCGTAAAATCTAGAAAAGCAAATTAAACGTAATCCACATGGTAGTCCTTCCAACAAAATTGTGGTCAAGAAATTCTGAAGTATATCTGTACATGAGGGGCTTATTTTGATGGGGGGGGGGGGGGGGGGCTGGCCTGATAGGGTTGGGGGGGGGGGGGCCGGCTTGATCGAGTCACGAGAACAAAACCCGGCAAATCAGTCTTGTGACTTTCTTGACATCCCCAAGTTCACCCCACAAAATAAAATATCACAGATAAACTACTAGTTTTCACATCACGTGCATGAGAGTAAAATTGGTTGCATGCACTTTTTTTAATTTATTTATTTAATCTTTATACTTTTTAAGAGGATTAAACTCAGAAAATGTAATTTCTACATGGCGATCTCCTTCTGTTAGTAATTGTTAGTAATAATTAATAAGAGTTCATGTCTGCTAGATGTTTACTTAATGGAACAAATCTATTAATGTACTGTAATTCAGTTTGTAAAATATCACTATTGTCATGTAAACCGCTTTGCTGCATAAAGCTATTCTTGAAAACACAAAACATCTATTTATTGACATTTTAGAATGATGTGGTTTGTATCTTCGCCACAAAAATGACAGATAGCATCAGGAATAAGTATAGTATACTTGCGCATACCGTTGGCCAATAAGGTATAGTGCATGAACTTTATGACATAATCAAACTACTCCATGCAATAGGGATTTATCTACTTATATTACAGAATATATCAAATTAGAACAATTCAGTGAGCTAAAATAAAACAAAAGCTTCTTGGTTTAAGTTGAAACGTGGAACTCGAGTTTTATTGTCCAACCTGCGGGTGGGTAGCGTAATAAACACCTCGTATAGTGCTTTAAATAGTTACAATAGTGTAGTGGTGCCTTTTGGTGGTCTCATGGATGGCAATATGTAGAATTTTTTGGGTTTTTATGATGAGGGGAAAGTGGTGGTGGGGGTTATCCTCAATTTCCAATAATATACATTATAACAATAAAAAAAGTGTGAAAAAAGTAGGGGGGGGGGGGCCAAGTCCCCCGTGAAATACGGCCCATGTACTTTGTATAGTGTAGACAATAATTTAGCTCCTTGTCTGATACCTTGTTGTACTGGAAATTCTTCACTGGCAGTGGCCGATCAAGTTCATTAACATACCAAGTGAAAATCTAAGTTTGACCACCAGACTATATTAAATATGCACAGCTAGCCATATTTCAGTCCATATGTAAATACATGTGTAGAACATTGTTCACATATGTACTTTGATCATTCAACTTATTTAAAATGAAAATATAACTCGTTCACACTATCACACATAAGAGCTACGTATGACCACGTATGGAAATATTTTTCCACTCTTGTACATCCTTGGCCATACGTGATTCACTCGCTGAGCGTTTCAAGGGGGGTTCTCACATAGCCGGTTTTCCCGGAGAAGCCGTATTGCTCTCGTAGAATGATGTAATATTGTGCAATTTTGGCCCTTCGTACTGCAACTGTGGCTATCGGAAGGTTGTCGTAGAAGACGGTTAACACACTCACTCGATTCCTCGCAGTCATCCCCGAACCGAGAACAACCGCCAAAATCGACAGATGTTTTGCTTATGTTCAAAACTTCCGTAGAAAAATCAATGGTGATTGTTTATAGTTAGCAACCGTAGTGAAGCCGTCATTGCCATAGAAGCCGGTGGGTTAACCGTCGCATACCTGGGTGTCAAGAACCCGGCGGGAGAGGTACGTGTGCGACGATTATACCGTCGGCTTCTCTGTGTGCACTCGCGTGCACCACGGATCAGTCACCGGTTTCTACATATAGAAAAATCAATACCTACGTACACTACGTGTGACTCACGTGTGCCACGAGTAAGTCACCGGCTGCTAAGTGAACGACGGGTGAACGACGAGTGAAGGACGGTTGCAGGGCCGGTTGGCTCGTCAAGTGACCTCGGCCAGCAGTATATAATCATTCGCAGTGACGCAAACTTCATTCACACCTCTGCCTTTGACAGCAACTGATCGACCTCGCCGTATTCTTCTCTGCTGCGGTTGCTGTTCCTGTTTGTTGTATCAATTTTACCATTTCACCATGGGATCCAAGAAGAGATGCAATCTTGGAAAGAAAAAAGTCACAGAAGAATAGCCTTTCTGCACTTGCCTCTGGGGAAGAATTGTTTGAGTCTGAAGAATCCAGTGTTCCTGCAGCTCCTGCTAGTCCTGCCAGTTCTACTTATCATGCTCCTGCCACATCTCCTGCCACATCTCCTGTCAGGTCTCCTGCCAAGTTTCCTGCCAAGTCACCTGCCAGGTCTCCTGCCAAGTCTTTGCCAAGTATTCTGCCAAGTCTTCTGCCAAGTATCCTGCCAAGTCTTCTGCCAAGTATCATGCCAAGTCTTCTGCCAAGTCTTCTGATGTTGACATGGATAACAGCGACAGAGATCCAGACACCCAAGAAGAAGATGATGATAGTGATCCCAGTCAATTTCCTGCCACCCAGGCCTCCTCCGCCACTGCTCCTGCTGCATCTCAGAAGAAGCCAAGAAGAAAGACTAAGAAGCTTTTTCTACCTCCCAATGATGAGCAAGAAATTGCTGACTGGTACCGGGAGAATGACATCTTCTATGACAGGACCAGACGTGACTACAAGGATAATCAGAGGAAGATGAGGCTCATCGAGAGCAAGGCACAGACCCTCAGTGTCCCCTGTACTGGGTTACAGTTGAAGACCTGGCTGTAGTCTATCACAACCAGTGCTGGGAAGCTCATCATGCAGGGCCCTTCTGGTACAGCCAAGAGATTATCGCCAACTTTGGGTTCCTTGAGCAACACATCTCCAGGGTGCCGTCTCGTCAAGCTTTTAACCTAAAGAAGAAGATTGCGAAGACCAAGAAGCAACTGCCCAACTTGGATGACAGTTCCAGTGCAGGGCAGGCAGATTCTGGGCCTGAAGAAGTGGAAGAAGTTGAAGAAGTTGACATCGAGCCAAGTCCAGTCTTCCCAAGGGCAGTCCCTTCAAGACAAGGAAGAATATTGGTGATCATTCTTCAACATCAAGCTCCAATTAAGCTGACATAGTCCAGTCTGCTCAGCAGACAGCAGCAAAGATTGACCAGCACATGAAAGCCATCGCACAGTCTCCTCCTCCTCCTCCTCCTCCTCCTCCTCCTCCTCCTCCTCCTCCTCCTGCAGATCCGACCCAGAGAATCCAATCGATGACGGACTACATCTATTCTGAGTGTCTTCAGTTGGACTTGGACACGTATGAAGACATCCAAGCCCAGCTGATGTCGTTCTTCCTGCAGCTGAAGGCGCAAGTCAGGAGGAACAAGCAGCAGCAGCAACAGCAGCAGTTGATTCTTCAGCAGCAGCAGGCCCAGATGTTTCAGCTGACATTCACCCAGTTCCAGCAGGCTACTCCTGACAAACAATGGACTACCTTGCAGTCATTGTCTACACAGCAGTCCGCTTCAGCTTCTTTACAGCCTACAGGAGCTTCTTCAGTTCCCACGTTCCAGCCTGCAGGGACCTTTCAGTCTTCTGGACCTGGGCCTTAATCTTCATTGGGTGGCTTCTCTGCTGTACCTTCTCCAGTGGTGCCTGGTTCTTCTTCCATGAACCCTCCTTCAGTGGGATCCTTGCTGTCTGGCAGTGATAACCTTCCTACCAGTTCGACTCTGCTCAACATGAGCCAGCTGCTGAGTTCGTCCTTCCTTATGAGTCAGATGTCCAAAGAAGTAATCACCTTATCCTGTTCCTGTTCCCGTAGATGTTCCAGTAGGAAAAACAAGAAAACTCCAAAGAAATGTATGGCCTTTTCACCAAATCCTCCCAAGAGAGCACACCAACTAACTCTGTGTCCGTGATTCACACCTCGCTGCCGCCAACTCACACGTAGCCTTGAGCACCGCCCCTTTTTGTTTCCAACAACCGTGGTGAAGTCGTCAAAATGGGGTATTAAATAATTCTACGAGAGCCATACGGCTTTAACCGGGAAAACCGACTATGTGAGAACCCCCCATTACGTATACTCGTGCTAATCCGTAGGATGCTCCTGGTCGCGCTTGACCACTCATGGACATACGGGTCATTCCATGCTATCCTGCAACATTGTTGAAACAGCATAGCTGAAAACAAATTACCCAAATCATTTTATTTATTTAATAAGACTAAATATTACTATTTTGATCGAAAGATAGTTTACCAGGTATTTTTAGCCAAAAACACTCTCAAAGATAGTGTAAATAATTGTTATGGATGTTACATGTAAAAGTTTGACCTTCATTATCACCACAAAAAATATGCAGAAGTGGTAATTTTTACAACAAGCAGCTTTGTTTGTTGTTTTCTTATTTTTTGTGGTTTTGTGGGGGTTCCTTGTATTGACAATTCTTGGGTAAACCTACCCTGTTTGACGTGTTATGGATGTTACCTGAAAATCTGACATTATGAAGTAAATTGAAACTGCAATAAAATCAAAATATGAGGTACAGGGAATTGTTTCGGGTCTCTCTTGAATATTTGTCGGGTCATTTCATATACCTTTGCAATTTTACTTGAAATTTTCATTGTATTTAGCATAATGTTTAGCCTATATCCATCTATTCAAGTATTGTGACATAGATTCTATATATAGATGTGTCAAAAAGTAACGTCAAAACTACAATTTCATACATTTCTGTCAGCATTAGGCTATTCACAGAAATGCCCTGTTACTCTTGTATTGGCAACAAGAACCCAACTATGACTGTACAAATTTCAAACTTTACACAAAGGATTTTCAACAAATTTGAGCTAATTAAGTCAATTCCAGTTATGGACGTTATTAACCAAATCATTGACCGGACAACTTCTTCACCTAACTGCTAACAGTCCAATCAAGGGTGATAAATTAACTCAATAAAATCACATTATTTATTGGAAGGGAGGTCAGGTAGTTTTTTTTTTTGTTTATTTATTTGCACCAAACAAAGTGAATACATTTTGCAAATTATAGTCAACATAGTAACAATATAGAACATATCAGATTGGTGCAAGGGATACACCCGAGTATCATATACTATCGCCCAATAGGGTGGGTGCTCCCTTTTATAAAAGTTTAATCAAAATGAAAAATAGTTAATAATTATGTATGTAACATAGAAGCAAAGACAGAAAAGAAGAAGAAATACAATTCAATACAGCAAAAATAATTATCGAACATTTGACATTCATATCAATCAATTTCAATATTAGTAAATATATGTCACACCAATTATTTCAATACATGTACATACTTTAGTAGGAACTTATACAGGAATGTGTGTAAGTTTTAGAAAACAGTTTTTTAGTTTTAGCTGATTTTAGAGTATTTGATAAATGTAACCAAAGATGAGGTGCTCTACCCAAAAAACTTTTATTATATATTTCTAAACTATGAATAGGTGTTAGCAGTGAGTTTCTATTGCGAGTAATTCGATCATGTGTTTGTATCTCATATAAATTAGTAATACGAAGTGGGAGATAATAATTTACATATCTATATGAGTAGTAGATATGATTATAACCTTTAGCACAGAAGACCATTGGTATGGAGGTTATATTTCACCTGAATTCAATACAGAAAGTCTAGTTAGTATGCAGAAGACTATCAAAATTATTTTGATGTAGATAAGTAGTTTTTCTCAACAGCAGTAATTAAGGTACCAGACTTCAATATTACGCTTAGGCAGGTCCCAGCCAAAGAGGAATTGTGATTGGTGCTGCCACATTATGGCAATTAGACTGGACTATTGCGACCTCTAGTGTTTAGCACGCATAACAACCAGATGTTTACAGCAGCTGTCAAAAACACATGCGCCGTCGCCGAGTAGTTGTCATCTCTACACATTTAGCAGTAAGTAAAAAAGTAAACTAAGGAACGACTGGTGATGAGCAACTCATTGATACAATGGTGTGCTGGCTTTGCACTGAACAATGCTGATCCCTACGTACACTGTAGTGTACAGCATGAACAGTGAACTTGCCTCAACATGCAGCATGAATGTGATTGTAAACACCACATCGATCTGTGGTGAACACTAATGTCACTATGACATCTATGTGTCACAAATTGCAATAATTCATAGTTGTCACAATTTTGAACAAATAATAATTTTTTTATTTCAAGCATTCTTTAGTTTGTACAATATGCTAATCCTATGAGGATTTTTCAGGCCAATATTGACTCAATAAAATTCCCAATTCAACTTAATGGGCCAGCACTATACAATACTATAGGAAATGCAAAGGGAGCTAAAAGGGGCCATGAATGTGTTTCTGTACCATTTACGACTCTGTTGAAGATCCCAGGTTCGATCCCCGGCCTGGGCACTCTTCATGAGCTAAACAGCTAAATCCCAGCTGGATATGTCGATCGCATGAGACATATTAAATTGGAGGTGCCTGCATGGTACTCGAGTGTCTCTGCTGAGGCAAGTAAAAGACCCCAGCTATGGGGTAAATGTGTAAGATGGTTTGGACTCCAAGCCTTCTCATCATTATAACGTCTGCCTCTGGCAGCTTGTCGTACAAGCTGACTAAATTAGTCATAGGTTCAGATCTAATAGCATTGAGTCCTTGACACATTGACATGTCATAAAACAAAGATATATATATGTATGGAATGTGTAAGCATGGTATAAGCTTGTGAGTGTGGGTATGGGAAAGTAAATATTCAATCAATCAATTAAACTATCCATTTGTGCATTAATTTGTGTTGCAGATCAATCCTGAAATCTGATGGCGCAAGCAAGCGAAGGTATGAATCAAATAAAAATAGTATATGAATTCGATGTTATATTTAACTGTGTTTGAGAAAATGTAATTATTGTGTAGGTTTGAAAAAAATACAGTAAAGAGGACCCAAATTTATTACCTTATTTAGCGAGCATTTTGGTCATGCCTATGACGTCATATCCCTGAATTCAATGAATGACGTCACAAAAAAAGACCGCTCTTTTCATTTTCAAGACAAGGCATTGTTTTTGTTGCTTTTTATCGGGGGCTGCTGCCCCCAAACCCCCACTGTGCTACGCAAATATTATTATACTTCTGTGCTAGAACATATTTTGGCTAAAAAACGAGATATTTTTTTATATTTCATAGACGCCAAATATGGGCATACATTTGGGTCCGCTATACTGCACTATACCCGTAGGGTTTATTTTTATTGCCAGAAATGAAGAAAGTAATCACATTTGTGACCGGTAACCAGAACAAACTACGTGAAGTTACTCAGATATTGGGGAAATCATTTCCATACAAGGTAAAACAACTATATCTGTGCAACATAGGTTATGATGGTGCGGTGCTCTGTAATATTATGTATATCTATTTTTTAAAAAGAATTATTTTCTCTCAAATTTGCAAGTTTCTCTGTTAATGTAGGTGACCACTTATTGTTGGATATGATTTAAATTTTCAGATTGTCAGCCAGAAGATTGATTTGCCAGAATACCAGGGAGAGCCTGATGAAATTGGTGAAGCCAAAGTAAAAGAAGCTGCGAAAATCGTTGGTGGACCTGTGATAGTAGAAGATACATGTTTGGGTTTCAATGCTCTCGGAGGACTACCTGGTCCTTATATTAAGTGGTTTTTGGACAAAATCAAACATGAGGGTGAGTATGATTGATATAAATGTTGGTGCTTCTTCTAGCTGTGCGAAATTGTTTTAATTTAAATTTATTTAAATAAACCGGAGGCTCTCTGATCGAGCACATGAAATGTTATTGTGTCTGCGGTTGTCAAAGAATACCATCAATGGAGTATATATTACGTCATGAGCATTCCGGAAGCAGGTCGTTTCGGCCTTGAGCCTGTTCGGCCCCGCCAAAACAAGACCATTCGGCCTGCCAGCTGAGTCGGTTCAGCTTTTTAGCTAAGTCCATTCGGCTCCCTATTTATTTTTATGGGGACCGAATCGACCACAAAAACGAGACGGTTCGGCCCCCGTAATTGAGACGTTTTGGCTTCCTGGTTTAAGTGCAATCTTCAATGAAAGGAATCGGTTTCGTACAATGAAATAATATCCATTGCTAATGTTTAAGTGCAATCCTAAATGAAAGGAATCGTTTTGTTTTTTGCAATTAATGCTTTGATGCACTGGATAAAAGAATAAAGAAAGAATTGAATGCAATTGGAAATGCTTCAAATGTGATATTACTTGAAAGAATGAGATGATGCAAGCGTAAAAATTAAAACACATTAAAAACAAATAAAACTCACATTTATGTTTGTTCATGGTCCTGTCATGGATTACAATGTGACTCAATTGTGTAATATTTATTTATTTACAGTTGTTAAAGTATTTATTATATCTTTGTCATTTAATTTTTTTTTTAAATTGGACATTGAGTGAATGCAGTGCTTTAATTAAAATTGCAGAAAAAAAAGTATTTTGTTTAAAAGGGCTCGTTACCGCGAACGCGTAGGTGTAAATATCATCATTCTATCATGATCAGTTATCAAGATAATCTATTTCTTAAGCGGCCACAGGGAGGGGGGGTGATAAGGGCAAATAAAGTATTATTAGGCGGGCGGCCGAACCCGCGGCCAATCATTCATCATTCGTCAGAGCCGAATAGACTCATTTCTTAGACCGAATGGACAGAACCGGGTCCGTTCGGCCTCAATGCTAATGTATAGGGAGCCGAACCGACTTTTTTTGTAAGCCGAATTGACTCATTTAAACGAGTCGTTTCGGCCTGGCTGAAGGCCGAATCGACTAGCATTCAGCATTCCAAATATTTAGACATGATCAAAAGAACTTTCTCTGATCCAATCAGTTCATGTAAGGGAACACTAAAAAATAAAATGTTACAATTCTATATATTATCTTGCAAGCCAGGCAGTCATGTAATTTTGTGTGTGGTTTTTGGAAAGTTATTGAAGAACCTTATTTTTCTATTTTTCAGGATTGAACAAACTCCTAGCTGCGTATGAAGACAAGTCGGCCTACGCGTTGTGTACCTTTGCATACTCCTCTGGCAAACCAACCGACCCAGTCCTATTGTTTCGTGGAAAGACACCAGGGAAGATCGTTCCTGCCCGTGGACCTCCTGACTTTGGATGGGACCCAATATTCCAGCCTGATGGATTTGACAAGACTTACGCTGAACTTGATGCTGAGACAAAAAACACAATATCACATCGATACAAAGCTCTAAAAGAAATGAGAGAACATTTCACCAAAAATTAGGTTGTCTGGATTGTTTTTGTTACAAGACATACTCAGTTATTTCCATGTGCCTGTCAGATCTCATGTTTAATGCATGAAAATAAATCTCTTGTATAGTTCATAGATGGCTGGTTTTATAATGCCATATGGCTCGATATGGGTCCCAAAGTAACTTGCTAACACACTTTATTTCTATGGATTCTGTATTTTGGAAAATGTGTGAATATAAAAGATATAATTTTAGACGCTCATTTGTACTACAGTGTATTACAGATTTTTATAAGGGCTGTTCCATTTCAAAAAGGGAGGAGGGACAGGAAAATGTTCAGGCTTTTTGATAGACTCACCCACCCCCTTATTTTTCTACATTAATATATTAAGAAAATATTGGTCAACCACCCCCTTCCCCTCTTTTTCTCTTTTGGAGAAACCCCCCTCCCCCACTTTTTCAAAACCTTCCTGTCCACACTCTTCCCTCTTTTTTAAATTGGATAGCCCTAATATGTTTTTTAATGAGAGAAAATGGATTGCTAAATGAAAATCAGTTTCAAAATCCATATGACGTTTGATTTGCAATCCTAGTTTCCAACATTTTTATTGGCCTTAATAATTTAATATGTATGTACAACAAAATTTACCAAGTAAATATTTGGCTAAAAGACTTAAAAATAAAACAATATGTAAATTTACAATTTTTTATTTGATGTAGTTCAGTTGGTAAGACCTGATCACACAGATCAACGAACTGCAGTATATCAATAAGGTTCCACATCATCAAGCAGTGATTGTGTGATTGTCAATACATGAACTAGTCCAAATATATGCCATAAACAAGTATATTGGCAAATAATGATCCATTGTTGTGCGAATACTCGACATATGTGTCATGTTTCTCGTTCCAAATGCACCGACTTGTTAAAGCTATTGATGTGTTTTCTGTAGGACCCACTGTGACAAACACAACAATTTTGTAGCGTTTCGAATGCAGGCGTTTCACTTTAGCTTTAACGCTGTTTGCAATTTCCTCTGTTAATTTCTTTGATTCTTCTGGCGAATATTTCTTGTCTCCTATGATGAGTTCCAAAGTTGTTTGGACGGTGTTTCTCACTTCCGACTGAGGGAATTTTACGACTGGTTCAGTTCTGTAGGTATTTTCTACTTGCATAGGCAATTTAGATCCCTGTGCGGTTGAAAAAAACCCACTTCTTGAAGTTGATGCTGAAAATCTTCCAGACTGAATCGCTAGTTTCGTTGCCATCGTCATATTGAATCTTGAGCTCTTTATCTGTAATTTAAAGATTTATTTAAATCATTGTCATGAGGATTATTGATTAATTTCTCTCAAAGGGTTATTTTATTGTGCTGAAGAAATGCATGGTACTAGAATGCACCAGTATTAGTTTTGATAGATTTATGTTAACATCTAGTATTAAAATTTGCGAAATTTTATTTACATGGACCATTTTCATTACGAAAAATTTATTGTATGGCAGTATTACATTTATAGACCTGTACATTCTGCTATATATATTACAAATTCATAGAGGTACCTTTAGAAACAGCGGTATAAGGCAGTGTTAAAACAATGATCCTTTTCAAAAATTTATAATATTTACAGTAATGCCACCAATACCAAATACAGACAGATATAGACACTCACCTGATTGTAGACACTCTTTTTGTGTTGTGTTACTTATCCAGTTAATGGTTTGCTTTAAAGCATTTAGTATGCAGGTCTTAGTGGTCTGAGGTTGTGTTTTGAATCATTGGATCACCTGCAATATAGATTAGTTGTCATGCAACGAAAGACCAACACAATCTTAGAGGTTTAGCTTTAATGGGGATTACTTGTAACATGACGCTCATTTGTGTATTATTAGGTGTGCATGATTAGTCATAGGAAACTTGTTTATTGAAGTGTGTAACATTGTGCAGCAGATCAGGTAGTCAGCGCATGGACGTCCATTGATTAAATTATGTAATTTGATTGCGATATATAATCCATAAAATGAATTATATTGTCTATGATTGCTCAGTTACAAAAATCATTATACACTTCACGCTGGGTCACCAAGCCAATTAAGTCAATATATGATTGATACAAAAAAATTGCTCCATTTGTGATTTTTAATAGTAAAGATACACTTGGCCTTAATTGAGCAGAACATATCTTTATTAGTGAGGTTGCTACCACCTTCATACTGTCACCATGTATATGCTCATTCGCATGTGTTAGATTTACGAGCGTACATTTGGGAGTTTCCATTGCCAAGTTAATATATAACCCCTATTGGTTAGGTAAGGCATTGGCCTTCTAGTACACTAAATTAGACCCCTGTCCGGTTGAAAAAAAAACCCACCCCTTACCTTTTAGTACACTGGTTGACTCCTATGAAGGTTCCAAGTTTGATCCCGGTCTGGGCACTCCTCATGAATATCTCAACAGGATGTCTTTCACGAGGCATTAAATTGGTAGTGCCTTATACTCATGTGTATATGCTGAGACAAAAGACCCCATTATGAGGTACATGTAACTTGGTATGTACTCCCAAGCCTTATCTCATCATTACGTGTGCCTGTGGCAGCTGGTCATATTTGTTCAGACTTTCATACCAGAATTTCTTAATCCACTCCTAAGCACAGCCCACCCATATCTTTAATGGTGTGTGATTTTCAAATGGAGAATGTTATAATAAATGATTTTCTATACATAGCATGTGAATATTATCAAATGGCATAGATCTTGTTTGATATATAATGTTGTGGTATAGAGCATGTGATTTTCTGAGGATAATTGTTTTCCGGGGAAAAAAATGTTCTGTACATTATTTACAGCATGTAACTTTCATCAAATAAGATCCTTGGTGAGGTCGATAATCAGTTTGAAAAAAAATTATGATAAGAAAAACCAGAAGTACTGCTCAATAGTGTATAACAACTATTTTATTTGTACTACAATGTTCATAAATTGCACATGTAAAAATACAATAGTTATTACAATACAAGATCTGCAAGTGTGAGACAGGTTCTGCAAAACATAACATTTCATCACATCAATTTAATCAATGCGAGAATAGAGTATTTTATATACATGAAAATACTGGCTTACAAAAAGGATTTCTCATATCAATAACATAAAATCCAATATTTACAGTACAATATAATGTGCCAGTATATGAAAGTCGTTAGGCATTACAATGACATGTACATATAATCCCCTATAGTGGCAATCTCAGAAATACTTTTTGCCCATCTTTTCCAAATGGAAAAATTTTGTAAGGCCCCCATGATAGGACGGGTTACATCAGTCATATGCGGATAAACAAGGTATTGTCATCTGAAACTTCTTAAATTTACCGTACATAGTATAAATAATTTTTACAAAGCCAGACTAGATTTTATTAACTAGAAACCCCTTGGGGTTGGACATTCATCTATTATTTTCTTTTAACAGCTAATTTCTAAATTTAAAACTCAAACGGTTTCAGTTTGTGAATTTAGACACTATATCCTCCCATTAAAATCAGGTAATGACCTTCTTCTGAGGAGAAGATCCTTTTACAATGACTTCCTCACTTACTCCGGCTCATGCCATTTTATAGAACCGATTGTAATGATTCAGCTAACTGCAAGCAGTTATTGTTGAATCAAAAATACCAAATTTTCTAAATTTGGTGAGGTAAAAACTATAAACATTATCAGCTTAAGAAACAGCCCTGGCAAAATAGCACTTCAAAATACAGGACCACAAAGTTGGTGGGGGGTGGCCCCAGTAAACAATTCAGATACAGCAAATGACCACTAAACAATAATATAATCCTGCATTATAAAGGATAATTAACATGCTTACACCAGTTAAGACACTTAATTATAAGTTCATTAGGAAAAAAATTATAAGTTATACGACAGTTTTCTAAATCTTTTGAAGTACTCTGTTCACTACCTAGTTTAAGTTGTTAAAATGTTAAAATCTTCATATAATGCCCTTTTTTTTCAGAAAAAAAAACATCATATAACCAATAAGAATACAACACAAAGTGTAAGTTTGAATGTATAATAATCTCTTGTAAAGTTTAGATATAGTAAATTTATAAAACACTGCATTGAGTAAGTTTACTACAGTGGTTACAAATATACAAATAATACAGCATATGTAGATAATCGTTGTAAAACAATGACCAGTCAATTAATGTCGTCTGAGTTGGGCCTGGTTCAGTTTGTAATAAAATCCTTTAAGAGCAGTGAGTTCAGAATGAATGCCCTGCTCTACAATTTTTCCATTGCGGACCACAGCGATCTTGTGAGCATTTTGGATTGTGGACAGTCTGTGCGCAATCACTATGGATGTTCTACCTTCCTGAGCTTTGTCTAAAGCATCTTGGACCACCTGGAATTAGCAAAATTTGTTTTTTACAAAAGCTGTTCATCATTTTCCAAAACATTTTTTTTGTCCCAATTAATGATAGATAAATAAAGTTTAAATTCATATTTATGTATTCCTGACCACATCAGCCCTCCAAATGTATGAGTTAATATAGACTCAAAATAGTGACAGTTATTTACCTTTTCTGATTCTGTGTCCAGAGCAGAGGTTGCTTCATCTAATAGCAGAATTTTGGGATTTCTGACCAGAGCTCGAGCGATTGCAATTCTCTGCTTTTGACCTCCGCTAAGTTGTGTGCCCTTGTCACCAACTGGTGTGTCATAACCCTGGAGAAAAAACAAGTTTAATTTAAAATATAGGTCCATTTAGGTTCGGTCATAAAATGGAAACAACAGCTGAGCTAATGGGGCTATTTATTTGGTTTTCTGTCTCCAAAAATAATTTAATTAATTTTAATTAAATTAATAGTAATCAGTACATCATGTAACATACATACCTGAGGCAAATTAGCAATAAATTCATGGATATTGGCATTTTTAGTAGCTTGTATAACTTCGTCCATAGCCACATCTCGACTGTTGTCACCATACTGAATGTTTTCTTTGATACTGCAGTCAAATAATATTGGCTCTTGGGACACTAGACTAATTTGACTTCTCAGCCATTGTAGGTTCAAGTCCTTTATGTCATGGCCATCAATTTTCTGAAATAAAATACAAATTATTAAACCCTTTGAACTAATATAAGTCATTCAAATGAATGCGAAATATTTCTTTCCCAAACACAAAGCACACTTTCAATTACAGTTTATTTTTTTACTCTGAACCCATTTTTATCTTCAAGATTTCGTGTTAAAATTTTTCCATTTTTAAATCACTTTAAATGGAATTCTAACAGGCACTTGTAAATGAAAAACTGCTTGAAAACTTATTGCTTTATATGATTGCCATAGATACATGTAGATAGATAACAAATATTCAGATTAAAATTGCCCCATGTACATTATGACCAGTTATTGGAGTGGGGAATTTTGATGATTGCGGCGAGTTTGGCTGATTCTGAGTGTACCATTACAGACCAGTCAGTACTTCTCAAAAGGCATGAAGTTCGCTCCTCCAATGATTCTTTTTAACTGAGTTTTACACTTCCGAGAATTATTTGTGCTGTGACAACCACAACAGAAAAGGTTACTTACCACAGAACCAGCCAAGGGGTCATAAAACCTCTCCATAAGCTGGATTGTTGTGCTTTTTCCACAACCACTTGACCCAACCAAAGCAACAGTTTGACCTGAATCTGCTGTGAGGTCCAATCCTTGCAGAATCTTCGCTGATGGTCTGCTGGGGTAGTTGAATTCCACACCCATGAACTCTATTGAGCCAACAACATCACTCTGCAAATGTCAATGTAAAATTTAATATACATTATAACAATTACAGCTGGTGATATCAAAACTAAAATTTATCAATTGACAAGGTCTTTCTTATGTTGTTACAGGCTACACATATTTATGGAAGAATACTCTCATTCCAATTACTGTGATCACCTTTCCTTTATAAATTCTTTACATCCAATTTTTGTACTGACATTACACAGGTGTTTAACATATGACAACAAGAAATCCACTAATTTTTCGTGCATGTAAACTTGTGAATGTTACAAAACTCACCAGTTTCTTGCCAGCTGTAGAAAAGACATCAATACTTGGGACTTGATCAAGCAATCTGAATATTCTTGTTGCAGCCACTTTTGCTTTTCCATAGTCAGGAGCAAAGTGACTGGTCTGTCCTGCAGCCATGGCCCCAAACACAATGGCAGAAAATACCCTGAAAGTTGACATTACGAAAAAGTTAGAAATATGGGAAAACATGCCATTACTTATGGATATTGGAAAAATTAAGATCACTGAATGCCTATGCACTATACCCACATGGTGTGAGTCTAGTTCTCTAAAGGTCATCAAGATCTCATTTTAAAAGGTCACCAACTCTAGTTTAGCCATTACCTCAACTCCAATAGCTGGATAACCAAATCTGATATATTCTACATTTTAGCAATTTTAATTAATCTCATCAGAAGAGCCACCATTGCTGATTGAAGCGGCCATATTGACCAAATTGTATTTCAATCCACTTCCCAATTATAACTCACCTGAATAAGTTCTCAAATGTCAATTCACCCTGGCTGATCAGGTAGGCACCAAGGTAGAAACAAGCGGCATACGCGAAGAAGATGAGCGCTTGAGAGAAGCCAAAGGCGATGCCATTTAGGTTAGCTTGAAGGATGCTCTTCCTGTTTAAAAAGATGGATTGAATGATTGATGGATTAATTGACAAATAGATCTATCCTATTGCACATACACCGTGAGGGCTGCCAACTCTCATGCATTCAACCAGAGCTAATAGAAATGAGCTGAGTCACTTATCTGCCCCCTTGCAGATGCAGGGAGGTACATCTAAATGAGTAGATGATGTCATACAACTAGCCACAATCACCAATAAAAAGTAATCAATTGTGACTTCACGGGTAATTGTTCCCCGCAACCGCCTATGTGCTGCATATCCCTAAATGTCTCTGATTCAACGTGAGACTCGCACATTTGGTGTCTGTTTCACTTTCAAGTTTTGAGTATTTTCTAAACTGAGCAAAATTTCACACATCAGTACTTGACTATGCACTGAACAGTATTCAAGTTAATAAAAAAGACTTGTACTGTGGGTAGATAGACTGAATCATTACTCTTAGCTTGATGTATAAGTAGTTAAGGTAACAGACCAATAGATTATACTCACTTGTAAGGTCCATGGATACTGGCCGCATATCTCTCAGCAAATGCTGGTTCTTGGCTGAGTGTCGCTACTGTTCGTATGTTATTAATTGCTTCAGATGCAATCTGAAATCAAATGTGCCAAGAAAATTGTACTCGTTAACTTAATCAACATTAAGAACAAGACTTGAATGTTCCACCACTGGATTCAATGTAGACGTATTTGATCAATAAACCCCCCCCCCCTCCCCCCCCCCCAAGTCCCAATGTTAGGTCATGAACCCAGGGTGGTATACCAGAGCACTACAGTTATGAGTTCGGTAGAATTTAAGCACATAAACCTACCTTCCCAGACTCTTCCAAAGCTTTCTGACCATCCTGAGAATACCCAGCCAGAATCTTCATCTGCAGCATCCCTGCTACCATAATGAACGGCACAAAAGCCAGGACACAGAGAGTTAGTTTCCAACTGTAGATGAATCCGATGATCAGGCCAGTGCCGATGCCGCCAAGACTCTGGAGAATTGTACCCATTCTGGCTCCTGTTGCCTGGAAACAAAATATAACAATGTTAGTGACTTCACATTGGGATAAAGAGCAATCAAGCTTATTCAGTTAATTTTAACTGGTCTTATTGAGGCTCCTTCACCCACATGGTTGAGTATACAGTGGACATAGAGTTGGTTATATTTGCCGTGTATAGGAAATGCTACGTTAGCATATATCGAGAGTGTATGACTTATTAGACCCAACACACAGGTTGTCAACTCAAACAATCAAGAAGTAATGAATCCAGATATTACAATACCCATACCCAGATAGCATAACGGATCAGATCTGTCGGATCATCCAGATATGCTGTATGACATCACGGAATTGGACAACCTTTATATACCTTGAGTGCAGATTACTGACCTCCAAACCATTGCAATTTGATAAATTTACATACTCTATATGGTTAGAATTAGGATGACAAAAACAGGAATTCTAAGAAAAGCAACATGAACTAACCCCCTGCACAGCCGAAGCATCAACAGCCAGTCTTGTTGTCAGTGATCCAGTGCTGTTCTTTGGTTCATCAAAGAAGGAAATTTCCTGAAATAGAGGGCATTAAGTTGATATCATCTTTTTAAATGCTTCACAAAGATTTTTTCCTTTATTTTATGATGGTCACTTACTTGTCTTAGCAGAGCTCTAAATGTTGTTTCCCTTATCCTGATAGTCAGGTTTTCCCCAGAGATGGCAAACAGCAAACTCTGAAAAAAAATCAGTAATTACATGTGTTTATAATATAACATAATCACGGACATTAGTGCCTTTGATAGTCCTTTAATGATTTCCCACAGGCCAAAGAACAGGCCAAAGAATTCTTGGAATAGTATGTAGCTTGTTCTGAGAGCAATGAGCACTAAGGTACCACACTGTGAGTATACTGTAATTCATCAACAGTTTGTGGCATTAAAACAGCCTGTCAAATTGAACCAAGACAAAGCTAGACAACTTCTGCTATACGATGCTACCTGTCACTAAAAGGAACTGTTTGGCTTTAGCTGGCTACTCAAAGCCACAGTCTACAAGTGCATAAAGCACCATTTGGTGCAAAAGTTGAGTTACATGATATGTCTTTTTTTGTTGAAAAGATCTGAGTCTATTGTACATACGTACTTATGATATATTAGATAAATTTCTTACATTTACCAAGGTTTATATTTTTTCAGTGGCGTTAGGTGTAAGCCGACTATAAGCTGGGAATAGACAGAAGTGACTGGTTTTAGCCAGTTATAGCTACAGCCAGGATTAGGCTGTCTAGACACTAAGAGTCAACCATATTTTATGAAACTAACTGTAAGTACAATTTAAATATGGTTGCAAAAATAAAGAATCTGCATCTGAGTGAATCTGCTGCTTGATGCATGTACAGTTACACAAACGATTCTAAAAAGCTCCACTGATGTTTCATAGATGCAGATGTATACATACCTGCAAGAGCATGCAAACTCCCTGGATTATACCAATAGCAAAGAAGAGATAGGAGAACATTAATGCATCTTTTCTGCCTTTTTCAATGTCCACTTCAGCAAACACCTGAAAAGGACAAAATTAAATTACGTATTTACGGCTGAACAGTTGCATCCATGTATAAACGAGCGTTGATTGTGCACCATGGGCAATTCATGAGTATCATAGATCTATGGAAAATTATCAGAGAGATCAAACTGATTTAGGTGATAATTGTGACATAGACAATTAACAAAATTTACTTCGGAGGGGATTTTTAGAACTACTTACACCAAGAATTTCAGCAAATATAATAGCAAACGCAGGTTGAACAGCTCCTCCGATTAATGCTGCGATGCAACCAAAAAGCATATAACACCACTCAGGAGAGTTCATCTTCAAGATTCGCATCATGTCGGGGTCCTCCAACTTCTCCTAATGCGACAAAAAAAAGAAAGAAATTCATTAGATACTACTTTCCTGATCAGTGATAATTGGAATGGAGTGTACAGCTTCCTTAGGGATGATATGCTTAAGCATTAGTTACGGTGATGGCCCAGGCCTCAGACTGCAAATTGAGAATTTTAGTGATATAAAAAAAATTCCCCAGTCGGATAAGCATTTGAACTAAAATAAATGTTTCTGCTAAATGCTCCAGCGTTCCACAATATAAATAAACTCTAAAAATCACATCACTGCATCTTACTTTTACAATTGACACCAGGAATACAGTGGCATCTGTTACATTTAATTGCTGAGCCACTACACCAAAACAAAAATATGTGTTCACAAACTGAAACAAAGTGTAACTGCAATTTATGCACATAAATTGTAAAGCACTGTCAAATTGATCACAACATTTTTTTAATTAATCAAGTTTAATAAATGAGCATCATTGTACCTCTTCCTCTTCCATTTCTTTACTTTCCGATGTAATTGACAAGGAACGCATTCTGCTGATTTTCCTCTTCATGGATTCCCGTTTCTGTAGGGGTTGATCTTCAGTCTCGATGACATCTGCAATGTAACAAAGCAAATTTCATGAATATATGTAAACTTTTGTTAAATTATCAGACATGCAAACACGGCATTCACGTAACAGCACCAACAGCACCAACCTCTACAAAAAATTACAAATGTACATAAAAAACCAAATTTATAGAGAAAGAGAAAAAATTGCCAAATACAACCTACATACATCATAAAAAGAAGGCAATGAATATTAAAGCACTTCGTATATATATATACTTTTTTCTAATCTTTTCCTAAATGCGAGCACAAATAGTGACTTATCAACATACAATTATTATTTTCTAGCAAACTATTTAAAAAACATACATTCTACAGATAGTATCTAGGGCTGTACACCTTCATCTTTAAAACGATACGATATGTATCACGATACAGTAAAACCGATACGATACGTATCATGATACGTATCGTTAAATGTTGTCAATTAGTAATTTAGTACGTATATATAAAAGTTTATTATAAACCTAAAAAAAAATCAAAAGATACTATCAAATTTAATGAATAAATCTTTATTGAGTAACTGCAAACTATTGTGCATTAAGAGTCGCTGATATCTTTTTTCACAAACACTGGAACATCTGGGTAGCAGGTGTCTTATTTTCTCGAAAATGCTGCTCTGCATACCATTTAATTGTACCGTTATTATTACATAATGGTTATCAATAACCGTATCGTTAACCTTGTACCGGTGCAAACGGTATATCGAGAACCGGTGTACAACCCTAAAAAATACATATTGGAAACAGCAAAATATGTGGAAAAAATTAGTTTCTAAAAAATTAAATACCAGAGACATTCCATACACCCTTTTCACACAGCAGCATGTTGACATTTTTGCCTCAGACCTCATTATGATTATGTCATATATTATGACATCATTACTTGACCATTGTTCTTGCACTCTGTGACCTCACCATGGCCACTGTCTACTGATGATGTCATAATACTATATCTGAGTTCAAAGAGAGGTCAATCAGGCAAAAATGTCGACATAATTTATATCTCAGACACAGAAGGAAATTCCCTTAATTTTACAAACTATTGTTTTTTGACAAATTTGGATGTTAGGTTAATGCTTCCAAATCTGAGACTGTCTGCCAAATAGTAACAATGTAAAACAAATCCCCAGTGACATCTTTTTTGTCTTGATAAAATGTGGTATACCTTCCTGTGGTTCCATAATGAAATCTTCAAATCAAGTGGATAACAGAACAATTATAGACATTGTAACATCAGTGCATAGAGAACATGTGAGAAAAGCAAATACTCATTATTTGTATTATTCATATCCTGATATATCCACAGGGCCATAATTAAATGTGGTTATATTATATTGCAAGCTGAAATTATGTAGTCTCATTTGAGAGATAGCGTTATTAGTAAGCGGCATGAAGGTAAGGTCATAGTGTAATTGTATAATAAACTCACCCTCATCAGGTTCCTCTTCGTTCTGATTATTTCTGGTCTGAAATTAAATAACAAAAAAGATGAGAAAGATGATTTTGTAATAATTAACTAAAAATTGTGCGTTTAAAGATGACCACTTTCAAGCTTCCAGATGGACAATTTTTGACATTTACCTGTGTTGTGTACAGTGTGTTGTAAACGCCTGGAGCCTGCATCAGCTGCTCATGAGTTCCTTGTTCAACAATGATACCCTCATCAAATCCAGCAATGACGTCAGCGGTGCGGATCGTGGACAGTCTGTGAGCTATGACCAATGTTGTTCTGCCCTTTCTTGCCTGTCATACAATAATTTAATGTTATTATGTCACATAACATTGATTAAAGCACCAATCAAAGATGATGAAACTGAACCTAAACATATGTCAATACCTTCTATTACATTTGAAATTAACTAAAGTTCAGAAAAGTGACTATAAGCACATAAACATGATGACCACATGGGCTTAAATTTGTCACTGTGTGTGTTAATGGTTCAGTGATATTACTAGCAAAGGAGTTGTATGGCTAGATTCCTGCATATTTCCTTCAAGTTGGCTAAATATTGACAAAAGTGTCATACCTTGTCTAAAGCAGATTGCACAATAGCCTCAGATTCTGTGTCCAGAGCAGAAGTAGCTTCGTCCAGGAGAAGGATCTTAGGGTTTCTGACCAGAGCTCGAGCGATTGCAATTCTCTGCTTTTGACCTCCACTCAACTGGGCACCTCGCTCCCCAACCAGAGTTTCATATTTCTAGGATGCAAAATACATATTGGTTATTTAATGTATTTACAGCAGAAAGATACAAAATATGTGTCACATTTTGATAGCAGTATTAGGACAGATACCTTTGGCAAATTGTAAATAAAATCATGAGCATTGGCTTCCTTAGCAGCCTGTTCGATTTCAGCCTGACTGACATCATCACGACCATAGCGAATGTTCTCTCCGATTGTCGTATCAAAGAGGATAGGTTCTTGGCTGACAACCCCTATGTGGGTCCTTAGCCATCTACAAGAAAAAAACACTTTTTATTAGAAAATCATCAAGAATTATAATCAGAGATATATTTCAAAAAGATATTCATGATAATTAATAGCAAACCCGAGCTTAATTAAGGATACTGAATATCAGCCAAATTTATATTTGTACCACTATAAATGACCAGTGTTTCTAAAATGAAATGATGATATGCCTGACAAGTAATCTGAAAATTTCACACATCTGTGCCAGACATATCTTCCATGTCAGTCAGGTCAAAATTAAAGATTCATCTATTCAGAGAGACTTTTTCCTGATTTTATGCTCAATTTTTCATATTTAGTATTTTATATTTTCATAGCACTTATGCCTTCGTTTTTAACTTTTGATAATTTTAAAATAGTTTTCAATAACTCTCCTGTGATATTGATTGTAAAGCGTTTTGAGCATATTGTTATATGGATATTACGCTATAAAAAATAAATTATTATTATCATTAAATACACACTATACCAAATTGCAATTGTAATCCTTTGAGAAATGTGTCAGGCCTAAATTGCACGTTTAAAAAATGGTAAAGGTATTAGCCTTTTAAGCAACTGCTGCAGTTTAATGCTGGTTTGGTGAATGGTCCAAAACAGTAGCATTGCTAAAACATCAAGTAAAATACACCAATCTGGCGTTTTTAGTGACCTCAATAATATGGTTGCATCACTGTAAAGCTTATTTTGGCCTAAAACCAAAAATGGCAATAAACTTCAGTTCTGGTGAAGTCAGTCTACTCACCGCACATTGAGGTCTCTGATATTATTTCCATCAATCAGCACTTCCCCTTCTTCCGTATCATAAAATCTCTGCAGCAACTGGATAGTGGTACTCTTTCCACATCCACTGGATCCCACCAGGGCCACCGTTTGACCAGTGTTCACCTTCAGGTTTACTCCTTTCAAGACCTTTATTAAAAAAGAAAAACTTATCATTTCTTCTTGATGAAATACTTAAAATAATGAGTAGTTTATTATTTCAAATTTCGACATACATACCTGCACTTCTTCTCTTGCTGGATATCTGAATTTCACATTCCGAAATTCTATTTCACCCGTCAGTGATCCTGGTTTTAACCCGATTCCAGAGGCATTGTCAATTAGCGGTACCTGACAATAAATACATATCAAAGTTAATTACCTATCAAGTAGCATTATTAAATTCCTAAACTGTATGAAATAGGATTATTTCAGTTCAAAAACTCACCCTGTCAATTAGGTTATAGACAGCATGTGCAGCACCACGAGCCGTTCCCAAATTCTGAAGGTTGGGAGCAGCATTGCCCAAAGAGAATGCTCCGATGAGCACACAGAAGAAAACCTGTAAAATAAAAAAGCATATGCATACAATGGTGTATCAATATACAGTGGAACACATGGAATACACGATGAAGTGGTGCTAACTTTTACTCAGATGCAGACATTGTGTGACAGTGTGTCTCTTAGGCCACTGTCCTTTTATTATGTTACCATTTTTTTTTACAAACAGTTTTTAAATAGATCTTTTTATTGTTCTACTGTACTTCATAAATATATTTTTAAATTATATATTAAATTACATATATTTCATATATTAAATTATATAATAAATTATAAATATACTTTAATGAATATATTGAATTTACTCACAATGAGCACATTGCCAGCCGAGTACTCCTCATCAAAGTACAACTTTGATCCATAAGCAAAGGCCGCAGCATACACACAGAAAACTATGAAATAAACGAGACCCATGCCGCCTCCACCCACGATGCCCTTTTTAATACCAAATCTCTTAGCTTCCACCAGGTTTCCGTTATATCTGTAAAAGACAAACAATCATTTTTCTGCTGCTTTTTTGAAATTGACAGTGACTACTTGTACATCGCTGGTAATTTATCTGCACAATGTTCACTCTTGAATCCTGTTATGAAACTTCTGATCAATTAATCTTCCCCATTATATCAATTCTTAGCTATTAAACAAATTAACCATGAATCTGATTTGCTTTAATCTATATAAAAGTGATATATCTAAGGGAATAGTAGTATGTCTAATGGATTACCTTTGGCATTCCTTATCTTGGCCATTGAAGGCAGTCACAGTTCTGATGGCTCCCAGAACTTCATCTGCAACTGCCCCTGCCCTGGCATAAGCATCCAGCTCTTTTCCAGTAAATGAAGAACTGAGCTAAACATTGTGATAAAAAATATATAGGTATTTATTCAGTGCCAAACTCAAGATTCTGTCCCGGTCAATGACATTGCCTGGTGGTGTCTAATCATTGCAATAGACAGATGTTTCATAGCATATATGGTTTTACTCATTTAGTCATGTATTTTATCCTGTTGACTCTGAACTGTCCAGATTCAAGTTTATAGATTAAACCAGCTAATATTTTCATAAAAATTTCGAAACAATACAAATTTTTTACCTTTGTCATCATAGCGCCAGACATAACCAAAAGAGGGCCAAATGCCATGATGACCAAAGTCAGTTTCCAACCGTAGACAAAACCAATGACGATCCCAGCAACAAAGGATGCAAACCATTGGAAAAAGTTGCCCAGTTTGTCACCAATACCATCCTGTATCTTTGTCACATCACTGAAATCGGATAATTATATGATTATATCAATCCAGAACTATTGAAAGAGGCACTAGAAATTTTCTAAATTGTCATTTTACCGTTACAACCACATGTCAGGTATAAAGACAAAAGTTTTTCCCAAACTATCTATCTCATCATATATTACCATTTTTAAGATCGCATCATTATTTTGGGAAAACTGAAACCATAGCATGACCTCAATTGATAGGTTCATATGTAAATGTAAATCAAATACTGGCTAAGTCTTCATTGTTCATTGTATCATCTGAGAGGTCTGTGAATGCAGGCATTCCTCTTCCATCCATGGGGCCACTTGATAATGACAAAGTCTTGTCCTAAAGTGGTCCCCAGTTCTTTCAAATATTCATCAATTACTTTTTTTTCTTTTTTTTATACAAAATGTTAATAACTTGTATACAGAAAGGACAATAAAGAGATTCTGATTCTGATTCATACTACACAATCTTTCTTGAATTTAAACTTTTGAACAATTCTAAGCTCTATCATTTTCATGTATTGTTATTTATGTCTAAGTATTCCACCCAATCATTGATTCCAGATATAGATATGATTTGTTTCAGCGGAGTTGAACACTCACACCATATAAGGTCATACCATCATTACAGGTTAACTTATTTCTAGAACCAACTATTGCCAATCATCAATTCGTTATCAAGCACCTAAATTATGGAATAGCATAGAAAGTAGAATAGATAGAAGATGCAGCTTGTCAGCTACCAATCCTTTAAGTCAAAATAAAAGTCCTACATTATCAATAATGATATATAACTTTCAGAGAATTTCTGGCCAGTTCAAAAATTCATCTTAGTGACAAAATTATTTATTAGGTAAATGACAGTGTCACATTCACTCATCAAATTCTGTGTCATATTTTATTTATCTAATATTAATATATATTTTTTTTTATTAATCTATTGTAATCCGAGTTTAATATTATTTGTAAGCCAAGTTTATTGTTCAAATGTCAATCGTTGCTTTGTGGCAACATATGTCGTGTTTTGGACATCAGCCTGTGTATTGTTTTGGTTTTCTTTGTGAAATTATCTCTGAATAACTATTCTATCCACCAATAAACTTACTCTGCTATACGTGTATTAAGTTCTCCAGCTTCATGAGTATCAAACCATCCAATGTCTTGTCTTAAAATGGCTCTAAAGAGCTTAATACGAATCTGACGGGTTTGTCTGAATGCCGCCATGAGCCAAAAAGTGACCTGGCCGTAAGCCATGATCATCACTCCCAGACCGAGTACTGAAATGAAATTAAAACCGTATTCAGAAATTGCAGGTGATATCACAGGCACTTGCTGAACTACAGAGCACAACCAAGTCAGTATAGTAGGCCTATAGTCTATATAGAAAAGATAAGCTGTGGACTTTGTCAGATTGCCAATGATGCAGCGATGGGTTGACATCCAGAATTCCACAAAAACCGACAATTTTTGCACAATTCTGCACAGAAAACGACCCATAACTTAGCTGTCTATTCATAGTAAAAT
Organism: Alitta virens; assembly: GCA_932294295.1. NCBI lineage: Eukaryota > Metazoa > Annelida > Polychaeta > Phyllodocida > Nereididae > Alitta > Alitta virens. The sequence continues at coordinate 73,146,815 of OW028573.1, read as the reverse complement.
AATGTAAGTATTCCATCACTAATATCGCTACTTTAACAGAATTCCATGCTGGAAATGTGTTCTCATCTCTTGTGCCAGCTCTCAGAGCTGTAGGCCAATGAAGGTACAGAATCGTGGGGGCATGGACATGAAACGGCCAATGGCACAACAGCAATGCCTTCCTCTGTCTCAGAGACTATTAATACTGTCACTGGCAAGCGCCTTTGATGATATCTAGATGCAATTTTCGACATACATAAACACAATGTACATAAAAGCAATGGCATTAAAGATTGATATAATTCAAATTTCAAAACTTACATGTGTAGTATATGGAGAATTTCTTCATTTCACTCAACATATGGTCATTGAGGTCATCTTGGATTTGCTGATATCGTTCAGTCAGGTTTTTTGCCACCAGAAGTTCCCTGCAATTGTACATACCATTCAATTAAACTAACTTTGCCTGACAGTATGACCTTTGAACTAAATTTGATATGTGATTTTAGCTGATTTTATAATTGCTATACCATGCATACCATGTATTTCTATATTAATGTTAAAATATTCACTTTTATAGTTATCATATGTACATACTTCTCCAGCTGGGCAATAAAAATTCAGAAGTCTTGATTCTTTTAGATTTACTTAATCCCCACTCATGACCAACTAGTGGTATGGAACGTATAAAGAGTGCCTGGGCAGTGAATAGAACTCAGGACCTTGACCAACTAGCTGACCCCAGTTTGAATATCAGACCCTCGATCACACAGACCCTCGATCACATGATATGAGTACACACAGCGATGGGGGCTGAATGTAGGTCAATCACGTTAAATTTAACTTAGCGGCAAACAAAATAGTCCTTTAAAATTTGTCTGGTGCGACTTTGCATCATTTTATTAAGTGGGGATTGTCGATTTGTTTTCTCATGATTAATATAAACTTTTCTATGTTGTCAAATTCCTTGCTCCTCAACTGGGGGATTCTTGCTCCCCCGAATTCATCAAGACCCCCTCCTGCGTAGAGGCCTAATCAAGGGTCTTGCGTCAAGACTGACCTGACCCATAAGCTATCGCTCTCTAATTTTTCACTGTGGTCTCTAAAGGAACAAAGAATATCACAATTTCACAAGCGCATACTTACTCAAACAACGTGGGATTTTTCGACACTTCGATCAAACTGTAATTAGTGTTGGCTTTGGCTTCCATTAATATTTGACCAATGTCAGCATTACCAATGAAGAGGTCTGCCATGTCACCAAAGACCACGATCAAAAGCGGCAAGGCAACGCCGTGACAAACAGCACAGATGAGACCCAGTATACTAAAGAAGATTTCTGTTCCTGTGGCATACTTGAACTATAAAACAGAACAAAATATATTGCATTAAAGATAGTAATCATTTATACTAGTTGTACGGCATTCCAAAACACATTTTTTTTGGTTGAGACTGTTAGGTCTTACAACGATTCAAACAAATCCCAGTCATAATTTTAAATATCCACAAGAAGCATTAGATGGATGTTTTTTGTTTTTTTTTTAGCCAGTAAAATTCATATCTTAAACACATGCCTGGTTTATTTTTTACCAATTTCAAATAGCCGTAGAGACATGAATTTAGAATGAAGTGCCTTGATGGTGTGACATAGCCTTTCCTGTTTGAAGTACCTGTACAGGTGTGCCAGCTGAACGTCTGACTATGAGACTCACCAGTTCAATAAGTCCAACAGCAGGTTGTGGCTCTTCCTTTTTCTTTTCTTTTATTTCCACTTCATCTTCAGCCGCACTGTCATTTTTGACCACTCCATTTTTTTCTTCACCATTTTGCTTTACATGACCATTTTCAAGTTCCTCGGGTGCAAACTCAGCTGTAAAACCAATTGATTTGTATCAAATGCTTTGAAAAACAACTCCTAGAAACATGAAATTACATGAAGCATTGTATGCAAAACTCAACAAAAAAATTCTTCCTTACCTCCTTTGTTATCTGGCATGGTTACTGGTTATTGATGTAAAAATCTGAAAGTGAAGAAAACAATTTTCACTATAATGGAGCAGTTTTTCAATTCCACAGAAATAGTGATAGCTTGTATTGGGCAGTTTTTAACTTATCTTACCAAGAAAAACCTTCTAGAACTATTTAGCAATAAGGACATAACAAAATCTATATCATGTTCTCACTGCTTCTGAATAATTATTTAAAAACATGGTTGTGAGACTCCTAAACATTGACTGATCATTCATAACGGTAAATGGTGCCCACTGTTCTCTAGTTTTATCTTTTTTGTTTGTTTCTGGCATCAGGCTTGTCCACCTGTCAGTAGCCAGTTTGGGTCACTTCAGCAGTTCAAAGGTAAAGTGAAAACCTGAACTCCTAGACTGACCACAGTGACCAATGGTCAGTGAACAGCAGTTGGGTTAATGTGACGTGGTGGACACTGGACACTAACGTCGTTCTCCACATCAGAAACAACCAGAACAAAGAAAGAAAGAAGCTTGGTTTATTGGCCAATAACATCTTGCCAAGTTGCATAGATGCAGAAACAGCCTTGCTGGGGGGGTTTGTCCAATGACACATTACCTGTTGTCACAACTAATCAGCTGCATACTGTATGACACACACAGTCACACAATCAAGTTGTGGCATACTCCTGTGCATTGCACTAAGTCAGGATAAAATAACAGTAGTCCGTTATGAAGCAGGGTGGCTTTATAGTTAAGGCATCTGCCAACTCTGCATTAGCCAGTTCTGAAGGTCGCGGGATTGATTCAAGGCTTCCTCCTCATGAGCTGTATCCCAGCAAGATGTCGATTGCATGCGACATTAAATTGGAGTTGCGTTGTACTCTGTGTCTACATCATGTACATGCTGAGGCAGGTAAACACCCCACCCATGGGGTAAATGTGTAACATGATTAGGACTCCAATCCTTATTATCTCATCATTACATCTGCCTCTGGCAGTTGGTCATACATTAAGCAGTGGCTCAGCTTCAGACCAGTAGCATTGACAAATTGATTGTATCCATTTTCTGCATTTCCCATTGCAATGGCACCCAAATAATATGAAGGTTCTAAATACATGGCCAAATATCATAGTTCGGCTGCACTAAGTAAAAGGTGCTATGTCATGACATTCGGCCCAGCTTTCCTCCTTTAACTGTCATCAAAGCAACCACGCCCGGTCTGCCTCAGAATCATTTTCCATAAAAATTCAGGTGATGACAATGAATCATGGGCATGTCTGGGAATTGAAGAAGATATCGTAATTGCAAGGTTAGGTGAATTCTTCAACACCACATGGGTGTATAAGGAATGACTTGTCCCAAACTAGAATTCCAGCAGCATCAAATTTTGTTGTACAGTTCTCATAAATATATATAAAAGGCACGTATCACAATCTCATTGTCTCAATGCCACTGGTCCAAAGCTCAGCCCACTTAAATGACCAGCTGGTGTGGCAAACATAATCATGAGATGATAAGCTTGGGAGTCCACGTACACCATGAACACATTTACTACATAGGTGGCGTTTTTCACTTGCCTTACTCAATTTTTCACGAAATGTATAAACAGGTAAGCATGAACCCAGCCTCAAATTCCTAAGTCTTTAAATTGTTGGCAGCATCGAGCAGCAGGCAAACTAATCACATGAGAATGCCCTGATTATTTCATTCCAGATATTTGATTAAATTGGCAAGGCGCCATGCAAATGAGAGTCTTTGCCAGCCACAAAGTCATCTTTGGTGATCAAAATGAGCCAAATTTAAAATGTTGCACATCATGATTTCGAAATAATTTCTGATGAAAACTAACTTAGTCCTATGGCTTTAGCAATATTTACAAAATGAAGACTGAAGAAGTATCTCTATATACTCCATACATGTAAGTCTTCCCAATGCCTGCATTATACACATCAAGACCATGCAATACAATATTTCAACATAATGGATTTCATTCACACAGTGCATGACAATGTATCAGTTAAAGAAACTAGAATACTCTTAATTCCAGTTATATCTAGATGGAATTAACATTAAAGCTAAAATCAAACTTTATCAAACTTCAAATGGATATTTGTAACTTGAGAAAGTGAAGAAATTAACATGAGCACACCCCATCTTCCTTTTTACAACAATATCAAGTAACAAGCTCATGTAGCGTGCAAACTAACACAAACTTTCACGAAGTACTTTTTTGTATTATTTGTTTAACATCATTGATCATTGAATTGGTCAGTAAGGTTACCAGACAAGCTATATGAATTTTTTAAAGTCACTATCTCAATATAATGCACGAGGTTTTTTTACAATCCTAAATTATAAATGAAGCAAAAACGATTAAGCAAATGCATTAATGCATTATATTGGTGATGCACTGTTAAAAAAAAAGACACTAAAATAGTTCCATTCCCTACATTAACACAATTACACAGAAATCATCCAGGGTCTTAAAAGAAAGCCAAATAATAGCAACATTGATGCATCACACAGCAGCAGTTGTCATGGCTACTGGAAGGGGAAAAGCATCTGGAAAGTGACGTTGAATGTTGACATAAAATAAACATTTACTCTCATCGCGTTACATTGCTTAGACACTGTTTGTGTGAGCTGAGAGTAGATGAAGTTGCTACTGGCCACTGTTATATAAAGCAGAAACAACGGATAAGATGACCTCCTTTAACTGAACTTTTCAAAACTTAACATACCCGGACCCAAAATATCACATATTATGGTAAAAATCGTTATAGGAAGGAACCCATTGTGACAGGAGTTACAAGAATTTTTTTTTATCATCATCTTTTTTTATCTTGTAATAGCATTGAGTGACTCCGTGGTGGTAGTTTCCATCAGCTATCCATAATATTCACCATCATTTGCAAGGAAAGTTTATCATACTCAATTTAAGACGCAAGTGTCTGATGAGAATTTCTCACAAAATTGAGTTATTTCTATAATAACATTGTCTGTGGGGTTAAAAACACCGTTTGGCCCACTTAAAAACAGCCATTTGAAAGAGCAATGTCACAGAAGCTGTGTACTTTTCAATATATTATTTACATCTCGAGCATGGCTCTAATCACATATGCCTACCTCAGGTCATTCAGGTCACATAGGAAAACCACACGAGTACTACGCAAGTTTGGTAGTTATTTTGAATAAAACTTGTGGCAGCATGTATAAAAAAGCAAGGCTTAGCTGGTGCCACAATCGCGATTTATTTTATGCAAAACTCAGTAAATTTTAGTCCGATTTTCTAAATTTCAACTTTGTTATGTACATAAAGTAATTTATTCTTATTATATGAGATTTTTTAATCTGTCAAATCAACTGTAGCCGCACACACATTTTTTCGGCTGTACACAGTTTGTCCTTATTGGGAAATAGCAACGTCTTGAGTTTCCTTATTTGGGCATCACATGAACTTCATTCCGTGTGGTATGAAATGCAGATCACCCAACCCATATCACCCGGTATTTCAAGTGATATGGCTGCAATTGGGGAATAACTTCCAAAGCCTGACCCTGTTAGAGCTAAATTATAGGTCTCTTAGGAGTACCAGTCTGTAATTAGCCATTTCAATGTTGAATTAAAATGAATGAATTCATTAAATTTAATAGGCTTACATGAATAGCAATGTATACAAATTCAATACACTGTAGATCATCTACATGAAAAGTACAGCCCTAAGCTTTAAGCAGACTCATTAAAGCTTGTCAACAGGCCTACCCTATAACATCTCAGAATCAAATGTTAAGACATAAAATGGTCCAAGGCCATTCTCAAGAGGATTTTCTTATATATAAGATGCCAAAAAAAAGCTGTTAGAAAACATGTTTGATCTTTACAAAATCAGGTAGAATCACAGCTTCCTGATCTTAAAAATAATCTTGTCTCAGAACATCTAAAAGGACTAAAGTTCTGTGAACCTGAAAAACATGATTTTCAAATGATAAATTCTTCATCAACTACAACACTTCTAATGACACTGCATGTAGTTTGTTAGCCATATAAATTGTTTATACAATTATACAATGGTTGCATGTGAGACATGAAGATATGTTCACCAGAAATGTTTGTTGTCCGGAGTCTCCAACCTCAGATTTAGCGCAAGAGACGAGAACATTGTCAGGAAAATGTCAACGTCTAATGTAACCATTGTGTAATTTTTTTTGTACCATTGAACACCATGCACCCAAATTTAAATTATAAAAAATGTACTGTAGACACAGTTATTCTGTCCAAGTTACCTACTATTTTTACTGGAAAAATTGCGCACCGTCTCCAATTAATCTCAACGATTAATGGTTAATGGCTATAACATAAGCAGATTGATGGCGATCTCAGCTTTTATAAGATATTTTAATTGTAAAAATCTGACGTAAACTAACAAAGTTATTAAATCAAATTTACTTAAATAACAAAGCCCTGGGCTGCCTACTCAGCAGTGCTGGTCCTTAGATTCTACAGGTTACACCAAACAAAGGTTTAACACTACAACAGCAAACCGTTGTACACGAAGATTTGAACAATGGCGTACATAATGCTTAATTTCACTGGTGAGCGGTACAAAAAGTTGTGTTTAAATTTATGCCTACCAAAGGAAATTGCATTGTATTGCTAAATATTGCGTAATGCAATTGAATGCATAGGCCTAGACCTTTTTCCTGTCAAAATATGGGTGGCTGCAAGTTTTTAGAGCATGAAATTTCGCAACTTTAGGTTGAATACATGCAACTGTGATATCCATACTAAGCCATATTATTATTAGGCCTATAGACATACATATTAGAGTTACATCACAGTTATGCACTTGGTAGGAAATCCATAATTTATTACCTATTGACTATCTATGATGGGCTAACAAATCATATGAATTATATAACAAGATTTATATATCTTATCATAACACTAGATGCATGCATGGTACATATCGATCAACTGCAAAGACCATAGGCCTACAGGTAGGAAAGCAGGCAAATGACAATACAATTAGCCTACATAGAATCATTAAATAATTTTCTCTTGGGCATCTTTTACTTGGCTGACACTATGTTTCTGAAGCACTGTCATATTTTTTATGCCACATGTTTCTGTAGATGTTATTCTTGTAAAATAAGGGTATGTTTTCTGTCAACTACCTGAGCAGCATCAGCATTTCATGTTGCAAAGGGGTTAAGGGCCTAACAGGGCAAGCATTTGAGGGCATGCTGCGCTAAAAATAGGCCTGACGCAGGAATTTCATGCATGGCCGCTTTGTAATTAGGCGCCAATGACGTCATTACGTTCCACATTGTGCATAAAAATGCAGTTTAAATCATGTAGGTTCAAAGACATACATTATTGTACGTTTTACTTACACTAGTTCAGCTGCTTGGCTACATTAGCACAAGTATCTTAAACCTGCTTTATACTTTGATCTTTGAGAAAATAAAACTGCCATCAGCCACCAAGCTTAAAAGAAGAAAACCTGGAGGAAGGTTTGTCCTGGTGCAGTCGAGAAAACACTGAATCAAGAAAGGCTAAATATTGTAAGCTACAATAAAAGCAGGGTTTAGTGCAGTATAGCGGACCAAATGTATGCCCATATTTGGCACCCATTAAAAATTAAAATTTATCAAAACTTTCACGAGTTTGAAGTTCTAGCACCATATAAATAACATTTGGTGTAGATATATTAAGGACATATATATGAAGAAATGAAACAACTATAAGAGGAAGAGTAATGTGACCAAAAATTCATATATATATTTGGTTACATGCATCAATGCAAAATTTGTTTGGAGGGACTTTAGTCAGGCCTTCAACCCTTGCCACAGAGAAACACGGTGGAGGAAGCATGAGTTGAGGTGGCCAGTGGACCAGGGATGCTTAAATGTGTCACATTGTTGGCATCATGAAAATGGAAGTAAGAAAATCTGTAGCCCTCAGCCAAAAATGGCCTACTGAATAACTGATGTCAAAGAATATTTTGGAATAGTCATCTCAAAGCCCTTAGCTTTATTCATTAGAACATTTGCAGAGATAGGCCTAATAGGAAAAGACTAGTTTACATAGACATCAAATCTGGATAAACTTCGTAAAATGTGCCAAGATGATCATGAATGGTCTAAAATATCTCCAATTTGTTATTAATAATGAAATGCATTAGAATTCTTGACCATGCTGTTTTTCTGACTTCTGCATGATTATTTATCTGTAATTGTGTTAGGTGGTGATCAGTGCTACCCTGAGGCTGAAAACGAGGATTCACTCTTACCCCTCCTGTATGCAAATGTATGATGTCAACTGTAGGCCTGTGACTTGACTTAAAGAAAAATGCTAATTATTAGCGTATTAGTTTGCAAAATTTCCGAGGATTTCCTAAAGGCCTCATAGGTAGCTATGGCCATGTTAAATTCAGGTGTTATACACCAGTGGGGGTAGTCGCCCCATGGGACTGGCTTATGTAGTGCATAAGCCAGTCCCAAACCCATGTATTGAAAAACCCCGGGGGTTGCACTTCACCTGGAGATTGTAAACAAACTAAAAGTCGGGCCATGTAAGACCCCCAAAATTAATCGCCAAACACATAGAGCTCTACGAGGGCGCTAATTAATGCTGTTCGCTACATTATCGCTGATAGCATCAGGTTTTGCTCGAAGTTTATCAAAATGTAACAAGAAATGTCCGTCAATTTTTTGATACACTATGCATGCGCGATTAGGTCATCCCTCCATGGTTGGTGACATCACAAATGCGGAGCATGTGGAAATCATCAGCTAGAGTCAAAGTTTAGCATGTAGGTGCATGTAGGTGCAGTAGTGTCAGAGTTCTACTCCACAAACGGAAAACTTATGTTTTTCAATTTTTTCCATATTTTGTAAAACATAGCCGCCATATGTCAATGTGACTATCAAAAGGCACGACTAGGCCAAATAGAGTATTACTGTACAAAATTTCGTAAGGGTAAGTGCATTAGTGTTGGAGTTCTGCTCTGGAAACGAAAGTATGACGCCCGCACAACAGACAACATGAATTTTCCCAGTGATAACAATAACCCTATTCGAACTATGTTCACTGAGGGTTAACAGATGCAGCTGTATTCCATACCAATGGTAAGCATGAAGAAAAATGCCAAAGTTCTCATAAATATACAATATAGCTTTTGAAACTCTCCTATCGTACTTGATCCAATAAAATATATATACTATTTTTCACACTCATTTGACTGATGATATTTGCTGCTGAAACCTGTTGAAGTCATTCAGGGAACTACATAAGCACCTGCATCTCCAAAGACTAAACTCATGATCAGATGAAAAATCAGCAGAAAATTCCATTTACCAAGTGTAAAATCTGACAATAGCGGAAATTCGATGAAAAATCCTATATAAAGTAATGTAAAACTTCACATGAGTTGTGCTACAGGTAGAAACGCATCAATTTCAATGAAACTGCACATGCAGGTTCCTTTGGGCAAAAGCAATACCAAAAAAAGGTAGGTTGGATCTGATAATACTTTCAATTTTGCTGGGCACCAGCCACTCCCTAGTGTACATACACAATTCACAGAAAAACGACCTTAACTCTTTCAAACTTTTTATAACAACTGCACACAAGTTCTATACGTCACATTAGATTGGAATTATTAAATACAATTTGAGGCAGCAGAGCAATTATTTTCACCTAGGAAAGGTATTGAAATGAATTTTATTCAGCTGCATGCATCACGTATCCTTGCACCACTATTATTAAAATCAGAATTACATGTATATATCATTTTCTGAAAGTAGAGCTATCACCAGAAAACCTAAATTTCTGACATTTTTCCTAATTTCCCATTCATTAAAAATTTTCAAAACCTATTTTGAAGATGAAAAAAAGAAGAAGACTGTTACCTGGCCATATTCCTGAACAATTCAGTCCATATTTGACGAAAATCTGACCAATATTAGGGGAGCTGCAGCCTTTTGACGTCATAGCGTAGCCAATCAGAGCACAGGTTACAAGCATGAATCATTGCACACGACCGAGCGCCAAAGTAAAAGTCATGGCTATATTTAGATATACGATTCATAAATGATCTTATGTTCTTGATAGCTTCATAGTTTTTTTAGTTAAAGGTTACCCTTTCGAGATGTTTCTTTAATTATATCTTGGGCCGAATATAGTAACTGATTAGGCCTATTGCTAGTGTACATACACAATTCACAGAAAAACGACCTTAACTCTTTCAAACTTCACACAAGTTCTATACGTCACATTAGATTGGAATTATTAAATACAATTTGAGGCAGCAGAGCAATTATTTTCACCTAGGAAAGGTATTGAAATGAATTTTATTCAGCTGCATGCATCACGTATCCTTGCACCACTATTATTAAAATCAGAATTACATGTATATATCATTTTCTGAAAGTAGAGCTATCACCAGAAAACCTAAATTTCTGACATTTTTCCTAATTTCCCATTCATTAAAAATTTTCAAAACCTATTTTGAAGATGAAAAAAAGAAGAAGACTGTTACCTGGCCATATTCCTGAACAATTCAGTCCATATTTGACGAAAATCGGACCAATATTAGGGGAGCTGCAGCCTTTTGACGTCATAGCATAGCCAATCAGAGCACAGGTTACAAGCATGAATCATTGCACACGACCGAGCGCCAATGTAAAAGTCATGGCTATATTTAGATATACGATTCATAAATGATCTTATGTTCTTGATAGCTTCATAGTTTTTTTAGTTAAAGGTTACCCTTTCGTGATGTTTCTTTAATTATATCTTGGGCCGAATATAGTAACTGATTAGGCCTATTGCTAGTAAGTTGATCTGCTTAACTATGAGACCAGGCGTCCTAGAAATAACAGTGTATCCTATCACCATCCTAGAAAATGACATCGCAGTGCTCAACGAAAAGCCACACCTGAATTGGTAACAGTGTAACAGTGTTACAATTGCACTTGCGTGTAACTTATAAATTAAAATTGATGATTTTATTTTCAGTGAGTCCCTTAAGCAATCCATCCAAGCATTGAATATATATATCTCAATTTCCATAATCTACATTTTTCTGTCTTGATTATATTAATTATACAAAGTGGCTGGCTTAAAGACGAGTCTTTTCTTGTTATACTTAACCTATACTACGAAGCAACTTAAAAATTACCAAGTTTTATAGAAGTATATATTCATATATCTAAACTTACAGCATATTTTACAGTTCCAGTTATAATTTTCAAAACCAATTTGTCCTATTATATATTTTTAGCCGAGATTATATTTTCTATATTTATAGGCCTATATATAATTGTCAAGACAGGCAAAATATCGACTCCAGTTTTATATAATTTCTAGGCACGGTATTATGCTCTATTAGACAAGTTATGTCATGCGCAGTAGGCTTATGTAACTCCCCTGCAATTTTAGTTAAATATATCAATCAAAACAAACTGCTGGTGCTCCATTTAAACATGAATATTTACTGTATGTGTTACTTCACATTAAAATTTTCAAACCTCACAATAACTAATGAAACGGTTATAAATAGAAGTAAACATTACTAATTATAACTGTTTAGTGGATTATAAACAAATGCGTCAATAATTTATGTCAATACAGTTGGCTCCCATATTATTTTCTAATCCTTTCTTGCAAAGATCAGAAGGTTTACCTAAACTTCCTAAATTAATGCCGAGGCGTTTTGTTTAACCAATGACATTTTATATTCCTTTGTTATTTTGATTATTTATTCGTGCAATAACCTGATACAGCAACAAGAGCAAATGACTGTTACCAAATTAAGCATCAGTCAAGACTTAAGAACTTGTAAGTAATGATATTGCCAATATTTACAAATGATTTAATGGCTTGTTAACAGTTGTTAGGTGCTAATCTGTAAGATGACAGCAAGAAATGACTGCTGTCTATTTTACTTGGTGTGTTGAACAAGAAAATCAATACGAGTTGCCGATCCATCTGAAAGTGAGTTATGTACACGTATAATGCAATGGATTTTGATAATGGTTATTATGCATGTATTATGCATGTATATTTGATGCAATTGTGTAAACTAAACAGTTTTTGTAATGTAAGTCAAACACGTGTAGTGCATGGTTGCCATGATATCTCCACAAGTGCAGCGTACTTAGATCAATTATGAATCAAGCTTACCTGTGCAGGTAAAAATCTTCAGAATCTTCAAATTAATGCTCTGTCTTATTCCTTGCCAGTGATGTTTGACGTGGAGCATACTCTTGGTCGTGTCTTGTGCAATCTTACAGAATAAGGTCACATTGCTTTTATATAACTAAAGAAGGCGCGACGACCAGGTGAAAAATAGCAGCTCATTCATTGGTGGCCAATGGTGCATGAGGCTGCTGGCGTATGGCCAGACTAGGCTAACTGGGACATCAGTGAACCCTGAACACAACCATGCTTGGCTACCAGGTAGCAATGTTGATCTTGCAATGCATACTGCATGTGTCTCTGTGTGTCTCCTTTTGGCTAGTTATAAAAATGCCATGTAAAAACGGAGCACTGAGTCACATAGCTAAAATCTGACATGACCTGTTCCACACGAGTAGATTAACAGGACAGGTGAACATTTATAACAATTTACTGCTTATCCACGTGCCTTACTTAAAAACAACAGGTACACATTTCCGCAGCATCAGCAACTGGTGATCATCATTTAATGCGGCATCCTAGAGATGCACATCTGATATAGTGTTGCAAATTTCTACAGGAATACCAGGCAAATGTTATTTTAAAACTAAGGGAGGTTTCTTAAAATAAACATTGCTGAACCTGACCCCTGCGTTCTCTGTCGCCAAATGTTTTCGTCATTAAAAAGTAAACGACTTAAAAATTTATGGGACAGGTGAGATTCTAGGACATGTGAACCTCTAATAAAGTCAACAACTTTGACAGCTATCTTAGGTAGTAATTATCTTTCAAGCTACCAAGATCTAATGTATCTCAAGGCTTACAAATTATTGATCTTAGTTAAATACATGATCTGATATCAATAATAGGCCTACCACCCGCGTTACACAATTTTGGGTTATAGAATATAGACTGGCCATGAACTTTTATCTAATTCTTCACCGTCATTTTCATGGCATTGACTAACTGACTGCACTTTAGGCTGCAGCAATAAACTATGATACAGCTAACTTTACTTGACAGTGATCAAGAATTTGCCATTAATTGGTCGAGGATGAAGAAATAGTGATGCAATAGCGGCTTTGACATTTCACACAGGAGGGTATAGATCGTAACTATTACGCAACCTCTATTTTTGAACAGAAAATCGTTAGAATGATGCAATCGGTAAAATATGCAGGTAAAGTACCCACCCTTTACTGTTATAATGAAGGATAAATTTATAAGGAGACTAATTATATTAAAAGTCTGTATGGTGAAATCTTTAACATACCTTGGATGAGCTTAATAGAAGAGGGTTGGCCTAACCCTAAATTCTCTGGTTCATCCAAGATATTGAGTTTTGAAAATTTCTTTATAACTTGCATATAGCAGAAACATTAGGTGATTTTATATTGTGTCACATTGCTAATTCAAAAGGAACATTTTTTTTCATAGAATTCCATTCACAATCTCAAGTCATATTAGGAAATACTTAGGCAATTCAGCATAAAACTTGTGCAGAATTAATGGTTATTTATTGTTAATTTAAATATTTTCTGAAAGTACAATAACTACAATACTGTAAATTTAAACACACTGTATGACATGACTTCATGATGCAACACGCTTATGGCTCTACTTATTTTGGAAGGACGACCAGCAACTGGACCTTGTTTAACAATATATCTACAAGATCAATATAAACCATCCCTATTTACTTTTACCAAAGTTGCTACTTGTGGAAATTCATACTAAAACACCTAACCAATAAAATTAAATCTCAATAAATGTCACTTCAGTTGATCTCTGACAGAAATTGAACCAGCTTTGGACAAAATTGGCACAATGTGATTTTGCACATTGGCAAGGGAATAGACCGATTTTAAGTAGCAAACGCCAATTTTGGTGCTGCGTAACTGTTGGCCAACGTTGTTGGGTTGGTGTAACATGTATAAAATGTTATGTTGGGCCAACCTCTTGCCAAAGTTTGGCTGTCAACATTGGCTCAAACTTGGCCCAATGTCTGCAATCTGGGACCCTTTTAACCAGGGACCAAGTGTGACCATATATCGCCTAAGCTTATTGTTCCGGTTGCAATGTGTCTATCTTGAATTGTGCTATACTACTAACAACATATGAATGTGCTCAAAATCATTTGAGCTTGACAAAAAAGGCAACCTACAAACAAATTAGTGAGTTTTAATGTGAAATATTACTAGTATGTCAATAACTAAGTGCTCTTTTCCAAAATATCATCAATGTATTCATCATCCATATAATACTCAAGATTCTTCTGTAAGGGATCTCTTCACCCTTCTGTATAGATCTATCAAATTTACTGTAGTGACATGGAAATTCAGAGAAACGGCATAAAGAAAACTAAAAACACCTAACCAATAAAAACTCCATAAATGAGTTCACCAAAACAATTACAATATTTGGAATCATGGGCAAGAAGACTTGTCCTTCCTTTCTTCTAACTTTTTAATCATAGATCCTTAAGACTTTACCATCACTCTCCAAAACTGTGTCATGAGGATTATTTCTCGACAATCAACATCATCACACACGAAGACATAACCATAGAAAGTTATAATTACAATCAAAAAGTGGAATATCATATCCTAGACATGCCATGTAGTTATATAAGCTTATATGCTAAGGACTTTCAGGCTGGAAATTTGACCTTTTCGAAATTCGGTCAGACAAGATGGTCTTTTACGTTCTTTATGGCTTTTCTCATATGTTTACTGAAGGTCAAGTGTCACTGACACCTTATATGCACGTTACTAACAAATGAAAAAAAAAAAGCCAAAAAGAAGTTTCTTTTGAAAAGTGTTGAACTTAAACAGAACATGAACAACTTAAAGTAGGTACATGAAGTGAAGTTAGATAAATTTAAGTCATTCATTAGTTATAACCACCATTGAAACTTAAATTCTAATTCCATCAGTACATCGGTGTTAATACTTATTCTAGTTAACTCAAAATAATAGATCTTCCAATAAACAGATTTCTCTCTGATAGTTCATAAATATGGACTGACAAGACGTTACGGTGTGTACCACATTTAAAAGCACACACTCAACCAAGCATGGATGTCCCAGATTAACTGAGGTCCATGAAGGTCAGGGCAACCACGAATCGACAGCTACAAGATGTCTCAAGTCAATTCAGTATTTGATTCATCAAAATCGTTTATGAACAGCCAATTTCATAGACTTGGAAATCAATCTCATGGACTTAAAAGCTAAACTCTAGAGGATCATGGATGTCATGTCAATCCAGGACTTCCATTGGTTAAGTGTGTACCTCTACCAATTAAAGTCATATATATTCACATGAAATATATATTCACATGACATCCTCTGGAGTGTGGAGTTTAGTTTCCAGGTCAATGAAATTAGTTTTCAAGTCTATGAAATTGACTGTAAAGAGGCAAAGCCAATTTTGGACAAACAAAACTTCCCAAACTGCAATCAACCTAAAAACAAAGGCATCTTTAAAGTGGTGCAGTTTTTTTTTGTAAATTGGACACCATGGCAACCAAGTCTGAATTTCAGTACACTCATCGTGACCTCAACAAAACCCATTTTTCAGGGGTCTATATTAAGACAGACTTAATTTGACTGATCAAACAAATCATACCCATGATATATATTTTGATGGTCATTTGATCCAAGGTCAAATTGCAAAAATGTCCCTTTTTTCAATATTTCTCGTGACAATTTTTTAATGTAACCCCACTTTTATTGGTGTATTTGGTGTCATTAGAAAGAATTTTGTATGAGCTTTAATTAATTCCATGTGTAGTTCATCTGGGTATCCCTGGAAACTGGTTCAATATAACTAAAACATTTTAAAATAATAAATATAATATATATCTGGCAATGTGCGAACAATACCACCTGAAATAGCCAGTAAAATGGGCTGGGTGGTCTGCTTTTCATACCACACAGAATAACGTTCATGCTGTTATATATTTCCAAATAAGGACGAAACGCTTACGGCCGTAAAAATGCCGGCGCGACTTGACAGATTGATGTAAACCTGATCCTCTTAAAGTAAATGGATTTAGCTACATAATATTTCGAAAATCGGAATAAAATTGACTGGGTTAAAAATTAAAAAAATCGCGAGTCGAAGACGTAAATGACGCTGGTGACGCTGCATTCAGCTTCTTCCCATTTGGCTTTGAGTACGTTTTCTTCGATAACTTCGTCACTTTTCATCTGATTTAAAAAATAAAAATTTCCACTTGACTGAAAATAATGCGGGAATAAAAGAAACAATTAACTCGTTTATGATCTGTTTGACAGATCAGACTCGGAGGGTGCTATGCAGGAATCGAATCCGGAACCCAGTGGTTGGAAGCCCAGCAAGCTACCACTGAGCCAGGCCCCTGGGCCTCCCACCCTACAAGCTTGGATGAACTAGAGAAGGATTGGACACTTTGATACTTCAAAGGTGCATACTGCGTTTCACTGCCTTCCAAATGACCAATTAATGATGCTATAATATGACCCAAGTCTCACAACTCCCCCTCACTGATTCCATTGGGAAACAATAGTTAAAATTTCACTGTATGAGAGATAGGGGGGAATCTGGGCCCTACGCTGCTGGGCTATGTTCATTGGTGAAGGCTGGAACCCTAGGGGTGCTAAATATGTATTCATATAGGCTGACATGCAAATATTTTCTCTATACTCAGTATAAGCTTGACATTTTTCCTTAATTTTATTTCAGACTTTTAAAATTTTATAGCTGTAGGCATCTCAATATTTGGAGAAAAAAAAATCATAACATATATTATACAATGAAACCATCTTCACATTTATATATCAGATATGTAACCAAAAGCAAAATTCAAAGAAAAAAAACACCAAAAAACAAAAATATTGTTGCATTAGTCTGTATTGGTCATTTATAACAGAAAAAAACTAGTTTTCATCAAGTATAGTACAGTGTATGACACATCTGGGCACATCCCCAGAAAATTAGGCATCATTAAAGGCCTCTATCTCAGTTCGACAAATTACGACACATATGAGATATTTTACAAAATAGTACTTCCAAATTGGCACATTTTTGACCATAACTTCCTTAATATAGGCCTAGAAACTCGGTAAAAACCCTTTTAGAATCCTAGGATCATGTGGCATTCACTCACTACCAAGGATGTAATATTAGGCCTAGAAATTCAGTAAAAACGCCTTTAGAATTCCGGAATCATGCCGCATTCTCTGGTAGTGATACCAAGGTTTTACAAGATATAAAAAAACTTTGACAGGGGCATCACTGACGAGGGGTGTGCTCACGGAAGTGCAGTGTGTACAGCAAAGGTTCAAGGTATTTAAGACAGCAGGAGGGGGTCTTGGGCTAGCTCTGAGTTTGACTCTTCTTAATTCACCTAATAATGAATATTGTTTTATTACTTTCGAAGTGTCCAATCCTTCATCCAAGCTGCAAGAGTTAAAGAGAAAATTGATTGTAGAGAATAAATCTTATCAGGGGGAAGAAATGGAAAATATATTATTTTCTGTCGGTGACTGATCATGTTAGAGGAGCCTGCTGAGCAGAACCTTAACACTGAAGCAGTTTCCAGGCCAACAATAACTGTGAGATTAAATTTCTCAGCAGCTACTAGTGGTTATGGGAATTGAGAATTTTATTATATGAAGTAAATGAGAAATCACGATTAGACTAGCAGTAGGACGAAGATCTGATCTTTTGCAAAATTGATTGGATAATCTTGCAAAATTAAATTGAAATTTCACAGCTGTGATATAAAAGCAATGGAATGCCCAGAGTGTATTGCAGATCCCTTATAACAGGTTTGTGTTCACCTGGCAGTTGACACAAACTTGTAATTAACTTTCCACAAGTTCAGACTTTCCATAACAAAGCTATCCATTTTCACACTCTATACTTGTATCTGGTTAATATTGCGTAGGCGCATAGCAATGCCTTTAGACCTACTACAAAGTTCCTGCAATCCCTTATAAAGATATTATGCACAAAAATATATTATTCGTTACGGCATCAGTAACATATCGTTTCTAGAAGATTCCTTTACGTATATCATATAATTACGACCAATAATTGTCTCATCGGTGAGATATGCAGGTGCAGTAATAGTTCATTCAAGTTTCTTAGGCTCATACAATTAACACCTATACAACAAAAGTCTATTTAACAGATATGTTGAGGTCAGAAAGGGAATGAGGTCATTGCCTCAATTTTGCTGCCATTCTCTTTTTGGACAGCAGTTGTAGGAGGTGCACTAGGTAAAGGCATAATAAATGCAAGTGTACGCAACACCTAGAGGTTGAGCCGCATCAGCATGAGCATCGTCAGCATCCTTTGCAGCAGCAGCAGCAGCAGCAGCAGGAGGTCAGCTGAGGAGCAGCAACAGCAGCCAGGGACAGCAGCAGCAGCAACTGATGGATCAATACAGCATTGGATGATGGAGGGAGACTGTATGCAGTAGCCGCTGCACCTTTCACACACTGTGCTAAAATGGCTGCCACTCTGACATCACACCTTTGCTCCGCTTACCGAGTGACCAAATCATAGGATAAATCCACAATGCCAAACACTGCGACCACCGGACAGACATCGGCCGACAACCCCAAGCCAGACGATGGGGATGAAGACGATGTCGGAGACAACAAGAAACTCACTTCCAAAGATGGGCAAAAAGAAATGCGCGGAACAATCGCAAGACAAGAGAGTAAAGACAGCCAAACAAGGAACACGCAAGCGACCCCGGGGCGAAGTCGCAAACTGGAACCCCCACCCATGCCCCGAAGAGCAGACTTTGGAGACCACTACCCTGACGGCGGGTGGGGGTGGGTTGTGTGTGGGGCTGCGTTTGTTGTCAATTTTTTGACATATGGAACCCACCTTGCTTTTGGCTCTCTATTGTCTGATATCCTTGCTACATTCAGGACTTCATTGCTTGAAACAGGTGGGTCTCTCATAACCATAATACCACAATCACCATCATTCTTCATATCATTATGTCACCAGTTTGTTTATCACACTCTGCCCGAGTGCAATGGCAGCTACCACCCCCGTGCTGAGGTGCAGCAGATATCCCTAACATTGATACCTGCGCAGTTGCTAATAGATGATTCTAGGAACAGCTTCTTATATCATCTTCTAGGTTAGCTACAAGTCTCCTGTCCACAGGACAAGGTTACAACGTCCTAGATGAAAAAATATAGAATTTCGGCTTGTGTGGGAACTAGCCTTTTACCAAAGGTTTGCCACACAAAATACACCTGCTCTAGGTTAGACATACCTTTTTCCTATGTGCATTGCGCTCAGATATGGTTGATTTCTTCCAATTATCATCGATTTCCGTGCCATTTTTGATCTCATTTTACCTTGATTATACATGACAGCAATGGCCGTCTAGTTCTGCCAAAACTCACAAGAGGGCTCCGGCGACGTTTCAACGCCCGTAGTTGATAATAAGATTCACACAGAATAGCGCTGGCAAGTCCTCATTTCTGTCAATTAGACATTTACAATAAATTACAATAACATCCACATGATTTCAATTCAATAAAAATCAAATGGAGCAAATTATTTACTTATTTTTAATGTCAACAAAGTCTGAACACGCACGGTGGCGCCACTGTCATGTGACTGCTAGGGCCGTTGCAATGGCGAAAGCATGACGTAGTGAACGTGAATTTATGAAAATGCCCTTTAAAACGATGTTTCCAGTCGTTTTTTCAGTAATATCTGAGTCTTGCTAGTAAACAAAGCCGTTCTCGCGTGCATAATGACAAAATAACGTATGCTAACGTGTTTATAGAGAATGTGTCGTAAACGTCAACTTAATTCCAAGAACTCCTATGCATACGACCCTACATCGCATCTAATGCAATGTAGGTTGGTTCTGACTACTTCAAGGTGTGATGTATGTTCATGTAATATTCCAGGAAAACCTCATTTTGATATGAAAAAATTGAAAATAAGGTGGAAATGTACAACAGCAAAAGAAACGCAACACCAAAAGCACATGTGTATTGCTTTGAAAGAATTCTTTGAAGCCTTTGGTATCATATAAGCCTCGCATAACATACATCTATATTACTAACTCTACAGTTGTTTTTAGGTGTTGTGAGTATTCTTTGAAAATTTAGATAAAAACAATGGAGCGGTTTTCATTTTATAACAGAATGAACTGCAGAAAACCGTCATTTTTTACCGTTTTTAGTGTGACATTTTAAAGTTGGTTAGATATCATTGATTAATTTCAATAATTGGTGCTAATTATTCAATATCCCAAACTATGATTTTCTAATGTATAGTAAATCTAGTGTTCTAAACTAAGATAATTACGCATTTATTCTTTGCTCTGCCTGATCACTGCTCATTTTACAAAAGATACTCTTCATTCTAACATCAGGAAAATTTCATATTTAAGTTTTTGTCGAAGAAATTATGCAAGTAATTCAGCATATAGATTGCTGAAATTTTGCAGAAAAACAGGGATAATAGTTGTTAAAATATCTGTAACTCAAACTTTAATCTAGCTTTTTCCTTGTGTCATTGGTATCTATGAATTAGAGGGAAGATTATTTTGTCCTGAGTGTTATGCTCCATTTATAACTCAAATTTTTACTTATTTATTGATCTATTAGAAAAATTATTATAGCACTAAATCATTGTGTTATATGTTCTTCATATCATTCCAGACTATTTTCAAAGTTCCTTATGTTTCCAGTGTAGTGAGAGCCCAACAAAAGTAGAAAATCGGTGTCCTGAAATTCTCTGCCCCAGCCAATAAACTAAATAATCCTTTCACAAAATAATCAAATTGAAGGACTGAGCCACCTGTTTACTTCCAAACAGAAGTTGTAGCATTTTACCCCATAAAGGGCTGTTTAACTTATGGCAACCATGAAAGTGTCATGTCATGCTGGTAACACCCTGTAGAGTATACAAACCAAATTCGGTGAAGATCTGATCGCCTAAACAAGTTATAGCATTTTACCCCATCATTTGGTAATTACTCCATGGTAACAATACACATAATCAACATGATGCTAACACCCTGTAGAGTATACTTACTTCGTAAGTTGTGGTGACCAACATAGGTCAAGTAAGGGGAAATTAAAGAGAGCACAAATCTATTCGGGTCTGAGATTATTCCTATATACTAACTTTATGTTGAATTCCAACATCTTTTGAAATTTTACCTTTGATTTTAATGCTACATGTCTATTCCACGATACATTTGATTATCATCCCCAAGAACTTTAAAATAAAGTCCACCCTATTGCGAGACTGCCCTCCAAAGCCTTGACAATCATGCAACTAGTCAGACTTAGTGAAAATCACGCTGACAAGCAGAGTTTCCATCTTTAGCAATTTCTGTTTAATGTATTTTGACAACCAAGACAGGAATTGGAATGTTAATAAGGAACAACGGGAAAGTAGCTGAGGAATCTAGGTTGCAATGAGACATAACTGTATAATGCATTGGAATCGTACGCACCAAGAAGTTCTTCCTTAAAACTACTGCATGAGTCCACCTTTCAATTGGCACATTAGACAGTGATGGCAATTGTAAAGAGCTTGACCCAAGAAGTAGGGTAATGCACACAACCCTGATGTGTAACCTGCTTCCAATTAAATTAATTCTTTGTTGCAGTATGGATGGGAAGCGGAGGTTATGGCATTTCTCTGTTCATCTGTCCATTGATGCTAGCAGTTTGTAGAAGAAAGTCTCCTCGCCTCTGGTCAGTAATTGGTGGACTGGTCACTGCCCTGGGCTGCCTCTTCCTATCCTTCTCAGTTCAGCTCCATCAGCTCTACATCTCCTATTTGGGTAAGTGAGGTTCTTTGAACTACCTCCTTTGAATTAGGGGTTCTTTTGGAAGCTTTAAAAAAAAGTTGAATGGGGAAAAAAGTTGGTTTGAAGTTGTGTCTAATGCTGTCAATGTCTCAATGCCAGGCAAACACTTTGGCAGATATAATTATCAGATGATATGACTTGGGAGTCCATGCACACCATGTTACACACTTACCTCATCGTCAGGGTCTTTTACCAAAGGCGCCTCTAATAAATGTAACATGCATCTCATGTGATCGACATCCAGCTGGACCTCAATAGCGCTGCCCAATGTGGAATTAGCGGATGCCTTAATCACTAAGCCAACCAATTGCCTTTCTCGTCTTGTGCCGTTTCAAGTGTAAAACAACAACCAAAAAAACAACAACACCGATTTGTTTCCTGACTGACAATACAATAGACCTAGTCTCGCTTGAGAACACCTCAGTACAAAATGAATCAGTCGTAATTGGTGCGTAGTCCCTAATAGCCCATTACTCCTGTAACCATGCCCCATTGAAGGTAATGGATTATGGAATGTCTAAATATCAACTCCTCTATCGTTATGTCTAATTATTGCAGACTACTCATAAAAAAAGCTAGACTGTAACTCGAAGAGTCTTTCCCAGATTCATTATATCTCATTATCACTAATTGAGCAATCGTATCCATTCTCTTTACAGTGGTGTTTGCTACAGGCACAGGAACTATCATGACTACATCAGGCATCTTGGTAGGAAGGTATTTCCACAAAAGGAGGGAAGCAGCTGAGATGATTGTCTTGACTGGAGCTGGGTGTGGGATGGCCTTTGTGTCTGCCTTCATCAAAAATGTCACTTTGTAAGCAAATTTCCTAAAATAACTAAGAAGTAAATCTTCTAAAATTAATTTCTGTGACAGAATGGCCGTAAACTGAAACTGAATCTCGAATAGCAAAGATATTTTACATCACACTAATGTAAACTAAATATCCAATGCCTACAATGGTGTAAATCTTCAGTCATCCATTTTGTATAAACTTCAGAGAAGACAGTATGACGTCAACAAAAATTCTTGTAACTCATAATATAATCTTCGTAAATTAATTTACAGAGGTTTGTCTTGGATGAGGTCCATGCAAGCCATGGCAGGGTTGATGCTACCAACAATACTGGCTGGAGCCTTGTTTCGTTCCTCTAACTTGTATCATCCAAGAAGAAAGGCCATTTTACACATCAAGAGCCTCAGAAAATCAAAGAAACAAAGAAGAGATTTTGAAGATAAACCACCATACTTTGACTGGGCACCACTTCGAATGCGTGGACTACAAATGTTGATGCTGAGTAG
This sequence comes from Alitta virens, assembly GCA_932294295.1. Classification (NCBI taxonomy): domain Eukaryota; kingdom Metazoa; phylum Annelida; class Polychaeta; order Phyllodocida; family Nereididae; genus Alitta; species Alitta virens. The sequence continues at coordinate 73,123,525 of OW028573.1, read as the reverse complement.
CGCATTTTCCTCTGTTGGCGGATTTGTGCCCTTTGCTTTGGTGGTATGAAAGCCTTTTTACGTTTCAGCTTGGATGAACTAGAGAAAGATTGGACACTTCGAAAGTAATAAAACAATATTCATTATTAGGTGAATTACGAAGAGTCAAATTCGCCCAAAGCTGGCCCAAGACCCCATGCTCGGCATCTTAAATATCTTGTACCTTTGATGTTCATACTGCACTTCAGTGAGCACACCTCTCATCAGTGATTCCCCTGCATTAGCAGCAATTAACTTATCACTACCAGATAATGTCGCATGATTCCGGAATTCTAAAAGTGTTTTTACTGAATTTCTAGGCCTTATATTAAAGAAGTTATGGTCAAAAGTGTGTCAATTTGGAAGTACTATTTTGTAAAATATCTTATCGTAATCTCGCAATAACTCAAGAAGCCGTTAAGAGCCATAAATGAGGCCAAGTTCATCTTAAAGCTGAAAACCTTCATCATATGATTGTTATGTGTGTCGTAATGTGTTGAACTGGGATACAGACCTTTATAAAGATGCCTAATTTTCTCTGGCTGTGCCCAAATGTGTCATACTATATTTGATGAAAACATGATTTTTTTTTTCTGTTCTAAATTATCAATACAGACTGCAACAATATCCTACTCTCTGTTCATGTCACTTATGATACATTTTTTCTGCGAATTTTGCTTTCGGTTACATATCTGACATATTGAGATGCCTGCAAATGTGAAAATTTCAAAGTAAGAAATACAATAAAGGAAAAATGACAAGCTTATACTGAGTATAGAAGAAATATTTGCATGCCAGCCTATATGAATACATATTTAGCACCCCTTTCCATGGGGAAACACTTGGGATGTATAACAGCATCATAAATTGGTCATCTGGAAGGTAGTGAAGCACAGTATGAACCTTTAAAGTATAATCATATTTCTTCACATTCTGACAAGATTCCCCCTTCTGCGGCGCCAACTGTTATTGATGCTAAATGAATCAAATTCTGTCTGGCTCATGTTGCAGAGTGAAGAGGCCCTGGGCGAAGGCATGGCAGAAACAGAAGTCACCTTGCTGATGGTCTTCCTTGGTTTGTCATTTGCTTGTGGCAGTTTGTTGTTCGGTGCCATTGTCATGAGATCTTCTCTTCGCTGTCTAATTGCGCGCCAGTATCTGTGCCAATTAACCGGAGCAGGATGTGGCTTCTTCACTCTCCTGTTGCCAATTACCTCTGGATTCAATGCCTTTGCCCTCTACGTCTGCGGCTATGGACTTCTCTATGGTGGCTTCATCTACACTCTCAAGATGTACACCTATGAGACTGTGTCTTTCAAGCTTTCAGACAGATCCTGGGGTTATATCTGTCTGGCTCAAGTTCTGCCCACCATCATTGGAGCTCCTATTGCAGGTAAAATTAAATTCAGACTCATGCTATATCACATTACCTTCTCATCACTGCTCATGGAAATTAATGGTTAAAATAGTAATTAAGATGTACATCTAATGCCTCAATTGATGCACTTCTTTTCCAGTTGTTTTAAATGTGGAAATAGTAACGATGACACGAAGTGGTTTCCTGTTTGCTGGGGTTGCCTTGATGCTGGGTGCTGCTCTTCTGTTCCTGATGCCCTGGGCTTGTAAACATCACTCCAACCATGAGGTCATCCAAGGCGCACATTTCAAATCAAAGACATTCCAAGATGACATGCTGCTCTATGGTATGGAGGTGTCTGATGACACTCTTAGTAAAGGTGTGAACAACTTTCCATTTGTTTACAACACCATTCCACAAAAGGACAAGGACGGAGGAACTTTGCCAAGTAAGATCAAACTCTATCCAGAAGTGAAAAAGCACAGTTTGGGCAACATAACAGAAGCAGAGGAAGGCAAATGGCCAGACATTGAGGCTATGAGTCCAATGTCAGCAGCCGATAAGGTTAAAGAGTTCCTCATCCAGAGTCAAGCCATGCTTCAAAGCTATGGTCAGATGCATAATGTGACTTTCCCAGGAGTCAGGCTGGAGATCAACAAGGAGTATGTGGAGAAATCTGATGAGACTGGTGACTCAGGCAGTGAAGAAATCATGGATCTGAAGCTACAAGCAACAATCTACAGGAACTCAAACAACAGGACCAAGGACCAATCCGACTCAGGAACTGCCATTGAAATGACGACAAAATTCGTATCTCGGATGTCGCCTCACAGCAGTAACCACAGTTCACTGCCAGACACAAGTTCCTGCATTCCGCGAACAAGCACCCACACTAGTCCAACAGACTCTAAGAAAAGTACGAGCCCAGAAACGCAGAGGTCTAAGGAAGACCAACAAGATACAACTGCTGTGTGACTTAATTTTATGCTATTATGGCACATGGCCTAGTTCAAATAAGCCTGTGAAAACAGATTGCCTATTTACAAAATTTAACAAAGTGATTATCATTTATAAGGTAAAATACCAAGCCTTTGAATAGTTTTCCATTAAAATCATAATCAAGACGCCTTTTGGTCTGCTTACTCATATTTGACAATTATTTTATATATGACAAAAATAATATGGCTGTGTTTGTTAGTCTTTATATATATACATAGTAAATTTTGTACAAATACAGAGTGAAGATAACTCAACTACTATCAATATATATATATATTACATTATTGTACACACTGCAGATACTTTTGACTGCATCGAATTTTCATGTTATAACTAATATAACAAGTGTATTCATTATTTCTATGTTTTTGACTGCATTTATTGTTAATGAATATATATATACTATCCCATCATATATATATATAACACTGACAATAGGTGTCATTGATCTCATTAAGATACACATTTATTATTTACATAATTCAGCTTGATGTGATGGCTTTTACAAGTGCTAAGTAACGAATTTTATGTCCAAGAAACTGCTCCATAACAAGCTGATGTTCCAAAGGTGCTGACAGTAAGATTGAGGCCTACATTCATGTACTCGTTCAGCGGTGGGCTTATTTTTTGTCAATTTTACAATTTTATTAATGTTTCATATGATGGTTGTTGTAATTGAAATAATAAGGAATTTAATACACATTAACATTGGGTATATTTGAATTAAAGTACATGCTTTGTTGACTTATTAATTACGGGTAGGTAGCCTGGGTTGTCAAATGTATTCATGAGATGTTTCTGTTGCCGTTATGTCATCACAAGAACCCCAATTTCTAACCGAAAGACGGCGCTTGTCCGGTGCATAGCACCGGTCTTTCTAATAACTCACCCATGGCCTATATAATGGAAAAAAGAGCATTGAAAAGGCATCCCAACACCGTTACAACACTTGTTCGGTGACATTCACCGAAAATAGTACCTTCTGCAGTTGGTGGAATTCCATGGTAAAGGTGTTCAATTTCATGACGTTAGTATAGTTTTAGCTAAAGAAATCATCTGAATCAGCTTCACAGCCAGGTCCATGGCGTCTTGGAAGAAAGAAATTAGGCGTAGTAATTGCACTACTTTGTGTGCAGATGACACACGGAAGCATTTCCCTCCCCATTTCAGGGGAACGGCAAATAGGTTATGAGAAAGTCCAAAGCACCGGATCGTAGGGCCGCCTTTCGAAAGAAAATGCAAGAACCAAAATAAAATCTATAAAACGAACCATTTGGTCAAGATTCTTCATTTCATTACACTAAATCCTTCTTTTCAAAATGTCTCTGTGTCAGAGGAATTTTATGCCCATGCGTAAGTAATACAATTTGGGAAAGCCTTTATAGGTAAATGGCTGCAAGCAAGATAATACCTTGGATTACCACAAACCCATCACATTTTAGGTCTAGGCAGGCCTACATGGGTAAAATTTGACAAAATCGACAGTGCGACTGACGCAAATCTTTGTTTGTTGAAAAGCAATCAGTGCAAAACTCTTTTAGTTTAAAAATATATACAAGTTGCCATGCATTCAAATAGTTGTACTTGCTAATTTAGCTATAACTTTCAATGACTTAAAACCGTTAAACAGCACCGACATGCTATGCTACGGTTTTTCTTAATTGCACAAGAGGGCACCACTGTCCATATAAATTATTGGCTGGGACCTGCCTAAGCGTGAACGCAATAGGCAGGTCGGGTATACCTATCCCGCACGGCTGATTGGCTAAGCGCTGAATTTTCTGATTGGCTGTGCTATTTTTAGACTGGGGAACACGTTCCGGTCCACACATTTCTAATGGTAAAGCCAAGGATGCGCACGCACGCTGCCGGGAGGAATTCCTCCTGGTTAACTGCGTCAGCTAGTCACAGCGGGCCAGCGAATATAAGATATAGCCTAGTTACTGGACTAGATATAGCCACGAGTGCCCCCAGTGTTGTACAAAGCGTTTTCCCAGTGAGCAAGCAGTTCAACAGTGTTGACAACATATGAACCAAGCTTTCCACTACTTCTGTCTCTGGCAGATTACAGATTAATTAATTTTAAAAGTGAGTTACTGACATGAGACATTAGGCCTAGATTTTTTGAAAGGCGACATCTGACATCACGTCCTGTTTTTGGGACTCTCATAGAGCGAATTCGATATTGAAACTCTCGCGACTCTAGTGTAATTTGGCGCGTGCGTGCCAAGGCAGGATGCTTTTGTAGCTTCCTTGTCCTAAAAGAAAAGGTCGAGTGACTGGTGCGAGTGTTAGTTTAAATAAACACCAGGGGGCCTGGGGAGCTATTGAATGTTTACGACTGGTTGTGCTATGTTCCGTTTCCGTTTACTCTGGCAAAAGTCGGGAGTACGGGGGTCGAGTAAATTGTCCCACGTGACTTCTCGATCCGGCCAACTCGAGCCGGTTCAGATTAAAACTCTGGCGACCCGAGTCATTCGAGTCACCCGTGTAACTTAATCGAATACGCTCATAGTGGCAGCCATATAGTGGTGATGTAGACCTTTCTATTTTAGCAGAACTCTATATGGTTGTAGGTTTATTAGGCCTTCACAGAATTAGACTAATAACTTGATCATAGATTTAATCAAATCGTCTGACAGTTGAAATGACTGGAGGAAATTTTGTCTGTAGCCAATAGCGATGGAGTATCATCTTCTTGTGGAAGATGGACAGAAATGACCCTTGTAATATAAAGGGGAGATTTCTTGTGAAAAATTGAAAGATTGGACTACCACAGACATGAGCCACTCACGTTTGTGTAGAACAATTTTCTCTAACAGATTTTGAAAGAAAAAATTCGAAATTTCTTTTATAATTATTTTACAACACCAAATTTAACAGCCAAGTGGCAAGGAAATCTGTTCTGTCAACATTTTGTACTAAGCATCATGGAAGATCAAAGAAAAGTTTATCTTCTTAAGCTGGCTTTCCATATGTCCGTTTTTTCTGTCCGTATATCCGTCATCCGCACGTCCGTATACGGACAGGATACGCATCCCTTTGATTTTAATTAATGCCTTTCCATAAATACGTTTTTTCGTCCGTTGTCCGTCATCCGCAGTCCGTATTTTGGCGATACAGATAGGGGGGCGATTTTTGCGGATGACGGATGGCCAGGCAAGGGCAAATTACCAAAATAAATTGCATTTAACAAGTGCAATGTATCCCTCTTTCATTGACTAATTAGGCCCATACAACAGGAGATTCTGAACAAACAAAAAACAATCTGTAGAAGTCAAGTGGTTAGCTGGCATTAATTAAACCCTCACCTTTTATGAATTAATTGCAATTAATCGGTTTTATTGAGGAATTTCAAGGGCACAAAAAGACATGTTTACAATAAATAAATAGGTAAATTAATAAACGAATAGGCCTAAATAGAATAAGTTTTCATGAGGTACGGATATTCAAGAAAATAAATCTTGTGAAATATTTATCTTTTTTTTTTCTAATAGTTTTCAATAAGAAAAAAAGTGCGATTAAATGTCATGATTTGCATTTAATTTAGGCCTATACAGCAGTTTCGTATGTTTGAAATAAATTGTTTGAGAGAGAAATGGGTTCAAGAAATTAATTTGTTACTCAAAACAGCCTCTCAGAACCACGGCATGAATAGTGTTCATGATAAGGTCTTAATCTTTTTAATTAGATGGTCAATGGACATCTTGGTTGAAAAGATTAAGACCTTCTCATGAATATGGTAAAAATATACTCTCCAGGTAGATCCAATTATCTATCTATCTATTTGTCCAGTCATTTTAAGGATCGCCTTGGAACAAACTGCAACAGAAATTATTCTTGCTGTTTCGTGCTTTGAGAGGTTCCCTTTAAAATTGCAGAACATGGTCACAACTCAATGAACATAATAACCGACTGTTTTGCACTGCCCAATCAAAGGCTTATCTTACATAGCTTTTTTCACATGTGATGTGACTTCCATATACTGTTGTTAGGAAAATCGCTTTTGACATAACTGTATTTGTCAATTTTTTTAAAATTCATAAATACGGAAAACCGAATCATCAGCGAAAACATGATGAAAATGTCCATTTTCAATGGGAAATATTCACTCTAGCCAAATGCCAGGCATTGGTGACCCCCCATAATTCACATACGTGCTTTCAGAATCTGTTGTCAATTTTGACCTTTGACCTAAATGTCAAGGTCAAATTTAAGGTCAAACATTCTACAATAATTGATATTTTGAATTCTTGATTTTTTTTAAGATAGTAGAAATACTTGGATGTGGCTGATCTTTGGATATGATGTTGCCCTAATACCCTACAATCAATCTGGGCAACAGGTCGAACGGTCAAGGTCACAGAGCAGAATTAGTGTCACTACTTTGGCCTTGTCATCTAGCTGAGCGAAACCAGTGTCCGCACTTCCATCGGCTCTTGCTCCGGTTCTAATTAGGCTACAGAACTGCCATAGAGATATTTGGATAGCTCATTTTCCCCTCTTTAAAATGAGTGGCACTGTAGCCCGGTCGGTTAAAAAGATCGAAATAATCCTAAAAAATTTAGCTGAAAGTTTAAGTTTTAATTTTCTTTCCCTAGACAGAATGCTTGGATCAGACCCAAACCAATAGCAGTATCAACCCATTAGTATAAGAAAATTCATGCAAAATTTGGGTCAAACGGTCAAGGTCACAGACCTTGAAAAGTACATTTAACAAATAATTCTCTAACTTGAGTCCTAATCAACCTTTTTTAATGGGGAAAACATTTTTGGAAAGCACATTCCAAGCCCTTTTATTTGAACATGGCAGAATACTGTGAACCTTATGGTTGAGGCATCAATTGACCATGAATTATATGTGTATGACATGATATAACTTTTCTTATACTGATTCATAGTTGGCATCTCGTCATGCTTGAATATACTGTATCATCATGATTTTTTATTCATTTATGTTCATAATATTATATTCATAAACATTTATCCAAGACACATGGCTTATTGGTTCAGTGTGACAATTAACTATCATATTATCTAAATGACTCAAATGGAAAGATAGTTGTATGGCACTAACCCTTACACTATTGTACAGCTGTAGACCGTCAATTTTAAAAGATCGCCCAACTTGAAAATTTCATGTCTTCAAATTACAATAACTTTTGGCCTTGATCATCATTTAATACCTCTGATCTTTGAAGATATTAGTGTGAATGTTATCTAATCATATAAGATACAGGTGCCACTTGACATGCATACAGGTCGTCCTTAACCTAACCCTATGCCATGAATAGGGTTATCATCAGGTTCAGGGTTAAAGATAACCAAGACCCTATTGCTTCCGATATCAGTGGACATATTATTGATTTCAGATTACTGCTATTACATTTACATTCATGCACCAGGTGAAGCCTAGTAACTGTTTTACAGTTACAGATATCTAGTGATGATCCATGTCCATGTCATTCCCTTCTTTTTGCGTTGCTTCACATTCTTCAGTTGTTGTTAATTTGATGCAGGTTTTATGCTCTGGCTTCAAAATTTTTGTACTTACTTAAAGTTATACAAGGCTGTAAGCTTCATTATTTATTGGCTTGCTACTTTTGACCTTAATTTTGTGCCAAAAAGGCTATGAAAATAAAAGCTGATAGTTCTCTTATAATTGTAATGCATTAAAATGACTGGACTATATCTATCTATCTATCCATAGGGTCTGATAAACAGACAGCCAGACATGAAAGTTTCTATCTTTTCTTAGTGGAAAGTCCTTGTGTTGACTTATGCAAATATTTAGCCAAACAGGTAAGTAGACATGCGTACCTACAATATGGTAGAATCTCGCTATTAATTATTCATTTAATACTTTTATTTTTACATACACAAACAAGGCTAATTGCATATTACTATATTACAATTCAAGTGGCAGAGAGCTAATGCAGATTGGTGCAGGATATTTATTAAAGCCGTAACTTGCCCTTATATGAACCCAAATCAACCAGGCATAATTGCAATTAACTGACACCTTTGAACAAAATATATTTTGTCAATTACAATTCAGTAAGACACTGTGACACAGTAAATTCCAATTAGACCTAATCAATCAATTAGCTAATAGGACTTATTTTCTAACGCACGTACATATGGAAAGGTATAAAACGGACAACGGATGACGGACAACGGATAGTAAAAAACGGACAACGGATGACGGACATACGGACCGCAAAACGTGTATATGGAAAGCCAGCTTTAGTTTGATTATTTCATAAATTTCGGTTTTATTTCATATTGAAGTTTGTTACAGTGCAGATGTAGTGTTGATTTAAGGTAATAAACTTAAGCTTTCAGAATGCACATGTGTATTCAGATCTAGCCCCAAGGGACTGGCTTATGCTTTATGCGTAAGCCAGTCCCAAACCCATGTATTGAAAAACCTCCGGGGTCGCACTTCATCTTTTGATTGTAAACAAACTAGAAGGAGGCGGGCCATATAAAACCCCTCAAAGTAATCGCCAAACTCTTAGCTACGAGGGCGCTAACAAAAAAATGCTGGTCGCTATATTACTGGCTGTCAGTATCAGCTTTTCCCAAAAAAAGTTGGACATCAAATCTATCAGGCGAATGTTCGCCTATGTATTCATTGGAGAGCATCATTGTGACGTCATCAAAAAGTCCTTCCCCAAGGTTTTTAAATAGGATGGTTTCAGACTGCCTCGCCGGCCCTGCCCTGCCCTGCGAGGCAGTCTGTTCGGGCTATTCAGATCTGACATCATTCATGACAAATTTATTTATCACAATATAGCAATTATGACATCATCAATTGTTACGTCATACTTATCAAATTGGCAACACTTACAATCGATTTTAGCATACATTCATTGCCGACTTGCTGTTGTGACGTCAGCAGTGTTGTGGTTTTGCAGCGCCCTCACCGGTCGTGGAGGTGAACTAATATTGTACACAAAAAATCACCTGGTTATGGATGCCTGTCAGCATAACCCAATTATAACACCAAAAAAAACAGTTGGAAACAGTTGTTGCGTACAAGAATGTGTAAATTATTATGGCAAAACCACCGGAGAAGGTATTTTGTATATGTCTCTGCCGAAAGAAGCTAAATAGAAGCAGCAGCTCCTGGTGAGGATCAGGCTGGCAGACGTTCAGCCAGGACTGGCAGGAGTGGGAGATATAGACAGGAGGAAGATATGCACGGCTCATTTTGAGCCGAAATGTCTGCTGTTTCATGGTAAGGAGCATCTATACGATCTCTACATGTGCTAATTAATGCAGTTTGTGTAATTTATTATTGCCATGTAATGTTTACAAGCCAATTATAATGATGACGTCACAGTGGGGGCCAGTCAACTCGCCCAAAAATTTCTCGCCCAATACAAAACTCGCTTTGTCATTGTTTTTTCCCCCTGTGTTTGCAGTTTGAAGGTTGTTATGATAATGATTTTTGCCGGGGCTGGCTACTAGGAGGGCAAGCGGTCCGCCATTAACACGTCACCGAAACGGCCTCCCCAGTCACGATGAAGGGAGTAACCTTCTGCATCATTTATCCCAGCATAACTTTGTCATTTCTAGTCCGATTTTCAAAATTTTAAGTTCCTAGATATTGCCAAAAACTCCTCTTTCTATATAGGATACTGCAGTTAATTACGCATTACCAATGATTAGTGCGATGTAACAAGGTCCATGGATAATCAAATATTTAATGTATAAAAATGTGTTTGTTTTCTTTTCAACTAATCAATATTCATAAATATGAAATGTATATGTTGCTAAAATGACCTGGCATTTTATATATAAAAATAATTTATCCAAATAAAGTAAGTTGTAGGTCTAATTAACTAAGCTCAGGACAATAAGTCACTGACAATCACAGCAATAAGTTCTGACATTATTTTTATTATTATGTATTTATTGCAATCCTACAAGACATTATATTTGTCATTATACTTCAAAAGGTAGCATAATCTGATTATTATCAATAATTATAAATAAGAAATGAAGGTGATAGGTCAAGTCATGTGCACTACCTCCAAAAATTAATATTCAGACATTGTTAATGTCTGGGCTTTTTTTTCTTGTTACATTGTGTATTTTTGTTACTTTTTTTAACGTACTGTTCATATTTGGTTAGGGGTCCAAAAAAATGTTCTGTTTAATGCACTTTAGTTCAGCCAGGGTCTTCGATCGGTCAAACTGGGCATGAATTGCTGTCATATATTTATTCGAGGATAGAAGAGTGCCGTTTCTTTTTCTAAATTGTCACTTTTAAGTCAATCGATCTTACCATCTGTGTCTAGTACATATATATATATAGCAACATAATGGGACAGTTACATAATCAGTGCTTGTGCAAAAATCATGCCGACAGGCCACGCTCCCTATAAATGCTGCAAGAAAACATTGAAGCGACCAGCAGCAACTACACGCAGCAGATGTTTAGATGTTTTGTTCACAGTATGTAGTACATGCGCAATGATGGCATAATATAAGGTGTGTCGACTAATATATAGGGGGGCGAGTTATCATTGGGCGAGTTGGTTATGTGGCGAGAAAAATTGGGTAAGAAATTTTTGGGCGAGTTGACTACTCCGTCACAGTGACGAAATAGAGGATTGATAACTGCATAGGCATAGGAGACCATACACTTGCATTTTGGAAGACTGCACCATTGCCCAAAAAGTTTGTAATTACCCAATTATGCAAAGTAACATCAATACCACATATAGTGTCATTAAAATGATTCATAGGGTAACAGGTCTATTCATCAGTGCGCGATTCGTCCCCGTGAAAACTGGACGGCTTGTTACTGTAATGTGGTCGATTCGTCACCCGATATTGGTCGTTTCGTCATTGGTAGTGACGAACCATAAAAATGGCTCTATTACATTATGTATACTATAAAATGAATTGCAATACTAATCTACTTAATTGTTGATTTGTGGAGTTGAACTGTTCAGTAATATAATAATGAATATTGAACATGCACTCCAAAAAACCAACAGTAGTTATTATAAGGTTAATTTATGATGCATTTCAGAATTTTTAAAATGAAGTCCAACTCTGAAAAAACAAAACTTACTTATCTAATAAGGTCATGTAGACACGTGTAAAATACCAGAAGTTGAGAATTTCATTAAAACTAATATTTAGATAACGTTGTATTTTATTCAATTAATTGTTGTTCCAGTGCTTTAATTTTCACAGAAAAAAAAAATCTAGTTTAGACCTATACTTATATTATGAAACACCATATTGAAAGGCCTATATATCTATAACTTAGTATTAAATAATTAGCCTCCTTGTGGCTAATTTTCTTTCAGCCCAATCTGTTAAAATTTTGAAAATATGTTACCAACTAGAGTATTGGGAGGGGGGGGGGGGGGGTAGGGCTTGCCGGCTGGTAGACGCAGTGCCTGTAATTAAGGCTAAAATAAATTCCTTGATATTATTATTCACAACATTGTATCGTATATGTCGATAACTATGGGTGACGAACCGACTTTTTTCGAGTGACGAATGGACCTGTTTTGGCGGGGACGAATCTCGCAGTGACGACTAATACACTTAACTTGATCTTATTTGTCTCATTAATGTTAAAATCTATGCTGATGTTTTAATACAAACTACAGTGGTGACCCAACTGTTAGACTTTTCTAGAGGGGGGATGGGCATATTCCAAAATTTTCCCTAAATCATAGGGATCTAGTGTACTACGGATACAATATACATCAGTTTATGGATTATATTATTTTCCCCAAATACTGAGGGGGGGGGGAGCTGCCCACCTGCCTCCTACGCCTATTTAAATTAATAATAAGCTAGCGGAAGGAGGTGCAATAGTTTGTAATTAGACATTATTATGTAAGTGGCCAAAGAGTGAACTTATAAATATAATGTATGCACAGGGAAGGGTATGAAATTGGTTCATGGCAGTTTGCCAACCAAAAACCTGCCTTCTTCGGTGAGCATTGCACCACCCAGAAAGTCACCACCAAATTGTTGAAATATATTTCTTCTTTTGAGAGCATTGAAATCAGAAACAAATCTTGTGCTGGTCCATTGTTGTTTGTTTCTTGTTCAATTAAAATTTTCAAATATATTCTAAATTTCTTTTATTACATAGTCCTTTCAGTGTTGATATATAATTATTTCAGTTTATAAATTAATGAGTTCCAAGTTAATATAAAAATATATATACTTTTTCAAAATAATATAGTAATATTTACAAACTCAAGCCTTTATAATAGCTGTGATATATATACTAGCATATTTAAAATGTTGTGTCAATCTTTCTATTTTTTGTTAAAATTTTATCTTCAACTTTATCTTGCAGGCGGATCGACCCCCACCACCATTGCCACAAAGAGTGTGTTACTTCTCTTCAAGGACTTATGCCAGGATGCCGTTAAATGTGTGAAAGACCCATGGGTTGTGCTACGTTGTCGGGAGACCTTTTTGGCAGTTAGCTCCATCGACAATAACTTGAACGTGGCTACCAAGGTCATATTTGAGGACAGCTTTTGCCCTATTGTGATGAGATATGGTGAGAAATATACCTAAAAACATAAACAAATTATTCATAACATATGATGCAGCAACCTTATAATTACAAAAAAAAATTATTATTTGGTATTTATATGTTTCATATATATATATATGTGATTAAATTTCTTGTAATTTTCTTTCAGACAACTTGCTTCAAAAAGATTTGGATGTGGAGGCAACTGGTTTGCAATCTCTGCTGAATAAATTGGAACAGCTACAGTGGTGCCCAGGAAGAAGTAAAATATGTAATGTTACAGTGGATGATACAGGTATGTTCTTGTAGTTTTCATTTCAAAATGTTTTGTTTAACCCTAACTTTAACCCTAACCTTCACATTAACTGTTTAACATCTATTGCATAATCAAAATTGGTGAAGCCTAGTAACTGTTAACAGTTACAGCTTTTGCTTTCCCAGTACTATGTAATGCATCAGACAATGTATAGAGGATTGATAACTGCATAGGCATAGGAGACCTAGAACAATGTTCCTGATAGATCTTGAAGATGGGAACTGAACTTTACATATAATAAATCTAGTTGCTATAGTTATGATACCTTGATTTTGTATATAATCTCTTTTTCAAACCCTAGGTATTTGTAAGTTTTGTGCCTAAAAACAAGGAGAAAGAGGCACGGCCCATGAAGAAAAAGACTCCTCTATCAACAGCAAAAAGAACCGCCTTAATTCAAGAAGTGCGGGCACAGAGGACGTCATTGAAGGAGGAGAGAATTATCAGTCAGAAGGTGGCCCTGGAGAGCGTACCGATATCGCAAGAACTGCAGTTAGGAAGTTTAGAAATTGCAAAAAGTCCAAGTTCCTAGAACCCTGCCTCATCTGGTCTACTGTGATTGAGAAGGCAAAGGTAGCTAGTGAATGGTGAAGCACATAATCTAAGAGATGAGTTAAGATCTAAAATTAAATATATGTATTGTAACTCAGCTTAAATTTAACAGGATGGCCTGGAATCAGTTATCAATTCCTGTAACATCTCGGACCCCTTGTGGAAGGCGGTAGCACTTCTCGAGGCTCGTGGCATGAAAGTAAGAGTCCATGACCATAATTGTTGTTATTGATTAAGTGCATGTATGTTTTATTATATTTATTGCACTGCTGTACATGTTTTTCAGATTATTGCAGCAGTCAGTGACAAGGCATCGCCAAACCAGAGCATGATGTGCTTCCACCCTGAAACTGGTTGGGCAGAGAATCCTTATGCTGAAAAGAAAAGGCCTTTTTTTTACATATCTGATCCACCACATTTATTGAAAACGCTGCGGAACAATTTGGAAAGTTCATGGAATGAGGGTTCTAGTAGGCATCTTTGGGTAAGTGATTTAAATATGATATCTATCTATTAGTCCAGTAAACAGTGATAAAAATGTAAAATTCTGGAATGTAATATATAGTTTGATGATAAAGTTTTGAAAATGTGCATTTACTTAAACATTCTTTGTAGCTTATCTGCATTTTGTTTGTAGAAAAATGGAAAATTCCTGGAATGGCAGCACATTCAGAAAACTCAGAACTCAGAACATATTTATTTAGAAAGTATACAGGGAAGATGTAGGAGGTGAATTGAGAAAGACTCAGCCTAGCTACAACCATGTCCATCTAACACCATCATCCAAAATGTCAGTTAGGCTTGCAACACAGGTATGATATAAAGACCTAGTTGTGCAAAAGCCATGCAATATCAGATTTGATATATTTATGATAAATTCATATACTTGTCTAGGTGCTGAGCAACCGCGTCGGAAAAGTGTTGCAATCGTACGGTGAGCAGTTCTCAGAGACAGCAAATTTTGTTTTGCTGAGTGACAGATTTTTTGACTGTCTTAATGGAAGGTACAAAAATCAGGGTCTGGCAACCAAAAAACCTGACCTTGCTGCGTATGAATCTTTGGATGACCCAAGATTTCAGGTATGATACTGATCTGAAGTTTACCCAGCTTAATTATATTATGAGCAGCCACAGGTTGACATAATGATGAGACACTGTTAATTATGTTATGTTATGTTATGTTATAGAATAGAACTCTCTACGTGTTCTCTACTTGATTATAAATGTGCTGCACATTACACATTTTCCACAGACTTATTTAGTCAAAAGTTGCCTTTGTATTTCTCGCAGTTTCTTAATGACTTTCTCAAGTACCTGGATGATTGGAGGACTGAAACGCAAGCCAGGCAAGGTTTTACAAAGGCTCAGAAAGACAGGTTGTTCCTGTCTTCACAAACACATGAGGGCATCAGAACTACAGGTATGATGCAGAACTACAGTATGATGTCCTATTTTTCCATATATGTAAACAAAATTAAATCTTTTTTTTTTCTCTCCAGTGAATGGTTTCATAGGAGCTGCAAAATACCTGCTGGAGCATAATGTGCGACCAGTGCTTGGCAATATATTTTGTCAGGACCCGTTAGAAGGCCACTTTGGGCGTCACAGGGGATTAGGAGCACGCTCCAGGAATCGGTTTCTGGAAGAGTACAGGTAAGGGCCCCCAACTCAAAAGAAAATGTCTATATTGCAAAAACAAACTTAAGCTTTATCCCAATTTAATGTTGCTGTAACTCAAACCTGCATCATTTATTGTACATGCACAACAACCATTGCTTATCATAGCTATATGATCGTAGTCAATCACTTTTCCAAGATGTAGAAAGCTAAGACTCTGCTTTTTAAGTAAACTCTTGATCATTACCAATCAGTATCAGTCCACTCTTATTGTGACAATGCACTTATTTATATTAAATTGCAGCAATCAAGAAATAAAATTGCATGTACAGCGCTCCTTGGCCTTCCAATTCAGGCCAAATGGAAGTGCAAAACAGGAGCGCCAACCAGTTGCAGTGGATGAGGAGCCCCTGGCTAAAGTGAAACGCCAACATTAAAATGGACAAAGATTACTCTTTTATGATGTTGCATTGATTTATTTATATGTCGGAAAATTTCAATGTATAGAAAAGGCTATAACAACAAGTTATCAGCACTTTAACAAATATCAACACAATTAAATATGTAAATAATAGCTCTGGTTTTATGTAAAAGCACAGCTGTATGGTATATAAGTAGGGTTGCTAACCCAGGAAGGACACCAACATTATTTCAACGTTGAAACAAGGTTTTACCATAACATTTAAATAACGTTGATATCACACGCAGAATGAAAGTTTTTATAATGTTATTTCATGGAGGTTATTTTAACGTTGAGGTTTTGGAGGTTATTTTAACGTTGAGGTTTGGAGGTTATTTTAACGTTGAGGTTTGGAGGTTATTTTAACGTTGAGGTTTGGAGGTTATTTTAACATTGAGGTTTGGAGGTTATTTTAACGTTGAGGTTTGGAGGTTATTTTAACATTGAGGTGTGGAGGTTATTTCAATGTTGCGGTTTGGAGGTTATAATTCTTAGTTCTAGGCCATGCATGAAACAGCAACATGTATACACTACAACAAATTTGTGCAGCTTAATTTAGAGCGATCGATCTCCATGCAATTAAAGAACCATCAGATCTTATTAAACATTTGTGTGTAAATTACTCTTGAACAACAAAGGATGACAAAGATTATAGCAGATTAAAAACTTACACAAATTTAAACAAAATGGCGCGGCTTCCTCCTTCAGCTAGGATGATGTAAGGCCAATTCCACCAGGGACGTTTGATTACATTCAAATTTGGTTAAAAAATGGTTTTGATATTAACATGAGATTAACGTTAATACAACATTTATATAAGGTTTGATTACATACAAATCTAGTTGGTTTTGATTTAAAAATTGCATTAATATTGAAACAACATATTTTGATGACATTCTAATCTGGTTTGAAGTATTACATTAATCACAATATAGTGAGTGCATGATAACATTGAGCTATAATCATCATATATATATATATATATATATATATATATATCTGATATAAGCACTATATATATATATATATATATATATATATATATATATATATATATGTTGTAAGCATTTGGGAGGTGCATCGACTTGAGTATATGTATGATATATATATTTGAACTGACCCTGTTCACCTCTATTTATTAAAAAAACAATAACCCTGTTCACCTCTATTTATTAAAATATGATATTGATATAAATATTATATTTATGTCGATCATTAAATTGTGATTGTAATGTAATGTTTTTTTTTTTTATTAACATCCAAGCTATGTGATTACAAATATATAAATAATAATTTGCATCTTGTTTAATTTGATTGTTTACATGGGATTGGTGTTGATACGTTTTTTATCATGCTCTTGCAAGTGTGTACTGGAAATTGCTCAGCTGGGTCTTGAGCAGCCCCCAGACCCCCTTGCCAAAATCGCCGGTGTTGGCCCTTCGGGCCTTCCAGATGCCCTTTCCTGTGTCCCCTTGCCCTTGGCCTGCATGGGCCCCAGAACTACCCCAGTCTATACTCCAGGTGGTGCTTGGTGGAAAACATCAGCTCCCATATCAACGTCAATCCCAAAGTCTTTAATAACATCATTTAACATTGGTTTTCTGATTTAAGATGGTCTGATGTGAGCTCTGAACAATTGGGGGGACATTTGCCACACTTGAGCAATGATAAAAATTAATAAGTATGATTATAGCTCAATGTAATCATGCACTCACTATATTGTAATTAATACTTCAAACCAGATTAGAATGTTATCAAAATATGTTGTTTCAATATTAATGCAATTTTTAAATCAAAACCAACTAGATTTGAAAGTAATCAAACCTTATATAATGTTGTATTTACGTTAATCTCATGTTAATATCAAAACCATTTTTTAACCAATTTTTTTTTAACCAAATTTGAATGTAATCAAACGTCATTTTAACGTTAATCTTTAAGTCTTTAATGACATTAAAACATTAACGTTAATCTCATGTTAATATCAAAACCATTTTTTAACCAAAATTTTTTTTAACCATATTTTAATGTAATTAAACGTCATTTCAACGTTAATCTTTAAGTCTTTAATGAAATTAAAACATTAACATTGAATTGTGGTTTTTTTTGGTTTGGTAACATTATTAGTGTATCTGGTGTAATATCAACATTGATTTAAGGTTTGTGTGCTTGCTGGGAATTGTCTTGTAATGTTTTTAATTTTTGCTATCTTTTTACAATTCAGGCTCATGTAACATCTCCTCTAACTGTTGTATAGTCCGATTAACGGTACGGATCAGATTATCACGATCCGCATTTTACCAACTTAATGTATGCAGGGCGCACGCGCACTGAGGTGTTTTCTAAAATAAACATGTCTGAACTAAATCCACGCTCGTGTCTTCATGTGATCAACTCGACATATAACATGGTGGCAGCCGGAAAGGAACCCCTAAACATGCAGAAAAACTTGCGGGAAGATGCCCGCCACGAACGGGGATGGTTCTGAAGGCCCAGAAACCGACCAAAAACAAGCGAAAATCGATCCAGACAGCGACGGCATAGCGAGCCTTCCAGCACGTGTTCGCCCAGCTTGGATCCCAGCGTTTTCGCGCCATAAGGTCTAGACAGCCCAGACAGCCCAGAATTTGGAGAAAATCGCCTAAAAAACTCAAGAAAACGCCAATGAAACTCCCGAATTAGATCGCATTCCTAACAAAGAGAACTATGGCAAATGGTACTTCGGTAAGTTTGCCAATGTTATATTGGGACAGCTCCGATCAAGTTGATGCATTCGGCGAGTGGTTTGATTTCTTGAAAAGTTATTTTGTGATTCATGAGTTGGCCGATGAAAAGAAATGGCATTATATATTGCTTTCATCAGGTCCACGAGGCCATGATTTATGAAAAACTTGGGCCCTGACAGATGAACAAAAAAATGTACCAGATACGGTATTTAAGAAATTTCAATTACCACATGATTGGTACCGTGAACAAATGGGTCATGAGGCTGGAGCTCTCGAGCATGGCACAGAAAGAAAGTGAGACAGCTGAAGATTTCATTTGTAGAGTCAAGGCTAAAGCGAACTGTTGCAAATTTTTGAGTAATGAAAACAAAGAGGAGCAGATCACGTTTCAACTCCTTAAAGGCACTCGCTGGCCTGAGGAGCGGAAAAACCTAATCAAGAAAGGAAATGACTTGTCTTTAGATGACACAGTTAAGTCCATCACAAGTTATCAGGCAACTATGGACAACACAAAGAGTTTTTCTAGTCCGAAAGATGCGAATATCAGCGCAATGAAAACTCAACATCGCGGACGGAGATTCACATGCAAGTTCTGCAGAGAAGAACATCCACCGTGAAAGTGTCCTGCGTACGGGACCACATGCACAGCATGCGGCCGTCCGAACCATGCAGCTAAGGTGTGTCGCACAAAGACTAACCGACACGGAGACTCGAAAGGACGTTCGAAATCAAGACGGAGGTCAAAATCTCGAGGACCCAAGGGACAGCACAAAGACAACAAACAAGTCAACCATGTCACAACAGATGAAGTACTCGATTGTGGTGCACTCACTGTACAAATTGACAATGTGAATAGTCGACAGTCAATTATGGCTAAACTGAATGTAAAGCCACCAGACATTGTAAAACGTGTTACTTTGACTGTAAAGGCTGATACAGGGGCAAACGGCAATATTTTGCCGTTGAGGTGTCTTAAACAGATGTATCCAGAGTATGAAACCCGCTGTAATCAATTGAAACCATCTAATGCGACTCTTACAGCAGTAAACGTTAATCTTTAAGTCTTTAATGAAATTAAAACAGTAACATTGAATTGTGGTTTTTTTTGGTTTGGTAACATTATTAGTGTATCTGGTGTAATATCAACATTGATTTAAGGTTTGTGTGCTTGCTGGGAATTGTCTTGTAATGTTTTTAATTTTTGCTATCTTTTTACAATTCAGGCTCATGTAACATCTCCTCTAACTGTTGTATAGTCCGATTAACGGTACGGATCAGATTATCACGATCCGCATTTTACCAACTTAATGTATGCAGGGCGCACGCGCACTGAGGTGTTTTCTAAAATAAACATGTCTGAACTAAATCCACGCTCGTGTCTTCATGTGATCAACTCGACATATAACATGGTGGCAGCCGGAAAGGAACCCCTAAACATGCAGAAAAACTTGCGGGAAGATGCCCGCCACGAACGGGGATGGTTCTGAAGGCCCAGAAACCGACCAAAAACAAGCGAAAATCGATCCAGACAGCGACGGCATAGCGAGCCTTCCACCACGTGTTCGCCCAGCTTGGATCCCAGCGTTTTCGCGCCATACGGTCTAGACAGCCCAGACAGCCCAGAATTTGGAGAAAATCGCCTAAAAAACTCAAGAAAACGCCAATGAAACTCCCGAATTAGATCGCATTCCTAACAAAGAGAACTATGGCAAATGGTACTTCGGTAAGTTTGCCAATGTTAAATTGGGACAGCTCCGATCAAGTTGATGCATTCGGCGAGTGGTTTGATTTCTTGAAAAGTTATTTTGTGATTCATGAGGTGGCCGATGAAAAGAAATGGCATTATATATTGCTTTCATCAGGTCCACGAGGCCATGATTTATGAAAAACTTGGGCCCTGACAGATGAACAAAAAAATGTACCAGATATGGTATTTAAGAAATTTCAATTACCACATGATTGGTACCGTGAACAAATGGGTCATGAGGCTGGGGCTCTCGAGCATGGCACAGAAAGAAAGTGAGACAGCTAAAGATTTCATTTGTAGAGTCAAGGCTAAAGCGAACTGTTGCAAATTTTTGAGTAATGAAAACAAAGAGGAGCAGATCACGTTTCAACTCCTTAAAGGCACTCGCTGGCCTGAGGAGCGGAAAAACCTAATCAAGAAAGGAAATGACTTGTCTTTAGATGACACAGTTAAGTCCATCACAAGTTATCAGGCAACTATGGACAACACAAAGAGTTTTTCTAGTCCGAAAGATGCGAATATCAGCGCAATGAAAACTCAACATCGCGGACGGAGATTCACATGCAAGTTCTGCAGAGAAGAACATCCACCGTGAAAGTGTCCTGCGTACGGGACCACATGCACAGCATGCGGCCGTCCGAACCATGCAGCTAAGGTGTGTCGCACAAAGACTAACCGACACGGAGACTCGAAAGGACGTTCGAAATCAAGACGGAGGTCAAAATCTCGAGGACCCAAGGGACAGCACAAAGACAACAAACAAGTCAACCATGTCACAACAGATGAAGTACTCGATTGTGGTGCACTCACTGTACAAATTGACAATGTGAATAGTCGACAGTCAATTATGGCTAAACTGAATGTAAAGCCACCAGACATTGTAAAACGTGTTACTTTGACTGTAAAGGCTGATACAGGGGCAAACGGCAATATTTTGCCGTTGAGGTGTCTTAAACAGATGTATCCAGAGTATGAAACCCGCTGTAATCAATTGAAACCATCTAATGCAACTCTTACAGCAGTAAATGGCACAAATATTGATCAGTTTGGGTACATTGACTTCCCAGTCCAATTTGAGAGATCTAAATTCATGAGTGCCAGGTTCTATGTATGTGACACAGATGGGCCAGCCATCCTATCTTGTGACTTGTGTGAAAAACTTGAAATTGTCAAAGTGTCTGACAGTAAAAACATCTCCATTGTAAACGGTGCACAAAATGATGTTAACAAGTGTAAACGTGCCAAAAATGATGCAAAATGTGTTGACAATGATGCAAAATGTGTGAACAATGATGCAAAGCGTGTGAACAATGATGTCATGCTTAGAAGTACTGATGATTTGAAGAAATGTTACCCTGAATGTTTTGAAGGCATTGGCAAATTTCCTGTGAAATATAAGATTGAGCTTAAGGATGATGCAATACCTGTTGTCACACCCCCAAGGAAATTCCCAATTCAGCTTAAGCAGGAAATATGTCAGAAATTGAGTGAAATGGAGAAATTGGGTGTAATTGCCAAGTGTCCAGATGATATGCCATGTGATTGGGTCAACTCGCTAGCTTTTTCCAGAAAGGCATCAGGTGATTTAAGAATCTGTTTAGATCCCAGAAACCTTAACAAGGCCATTAAGCGTACATATCACAAGATACCGACACTTGAGGAAATTAGCCATAAATTCACAGGCTCAAGGGTATTTTCAAAATTAGATGCCAAACATGGCTACTGGTCTGTTGTTTTAGACACCGAGAGCAGTGAATTGTGCACTTTTAGCAGTCCTGCCGGAAAGTACAAATTCTGTAGGTTGCCTTTTGGCCTATGTGTCTCCCAAGATATCTTTCAGAAATTAATGGATGACATATTGTGCAAAGCAGGAAATGGTGTGGTAGGAATAGCTGATGATGTTGTGGTGCACGGTGCTACCGAGAAAGAGCACAACGAGGCACTACACAGACTAATGAGAGCTGCTCAAGAATACGGCTTAGTGTTCAGGTTTGAAAAGTGCGAAATACTCAAAAGCTCTGTAGAGTTCTATGGTTTAATCTGGTCTGCCGACGGCATGCATCCAGATGGTAAGAAATGTGATGACATTCGCAGTCGCCCACCACCTAGAAACAAAACTGAGTTACAAAGTTTCATAGGATTAATTCAGTACCTAGGTCCATTTATTCCCCACCTGTCCTCAAAGACTAGCACACTTAGACAATTGTTAAAGAGTGATGTTGAATGGCATTGGGAAGCCGAACATGAACGAGCTTTTCAGTTAATCAAGGACACTGTTAGTGAGGATATGCGACTACGTTATTTTGATCCAAATATGCCCACGGAAATTGAAGTTGACGCATCCTTATTAGGATTAGGGGCAGCACTGGTACAGAACGGAAAACCTGTTGCATTTGCATCAAAAGCACTCACTCCGGCAGAGTCCAATTATGCCAACATTGAAAGAGAATTATTGGCAGTTGTTTTTGCCCTGGAGAAATTCCACACTTACATATTTGGCAAACCCGTAGTGGTATTCAGTGATCATAAGCCACTTGAGAATATTGTTCTGAAACCACTCAGTTCAACCCCTCCAAGGTTACAAAGAATGCTGTTACGCATACAACCATATAATATTACATTGACTTATAGGCCAGGAAAAGAGATGGTCTATGCAGACTACCTATCCAGAGTTAAGCCAACCCAAGGTTCAGCTGTTAAGCTAGAACAAGCTATTCACACTGTCCAAATATCTGCTGGACAATTAGAGAAGTTGAGATTAGCAAGCCAACAAGATGAGGAGCTATTGCTCTTAAAGGACCAAGTAATCATTGGATGGCCTGATCAAGTTAAACTTGTTCCCAAATTGCTTCGACCCTTCTGGTCTCTAAGAGATTACATTAGTATAGAAAATGGTCTCTTGTTTGCTGGTCAACGCATGATCATTCCCACCAGATACAACAAAGAGTATCTCGAGAGGGTACATTCAGGTCATCAAGGGATAACAAAGTCACAATTGCGGGCCAAGGATAGCATTTACTGGCCCAATCTGATGTCTGCAATTGAGCAAATTGTTTCAGATTGTGAAGTTTGTCAAAGAAATGCCAAAAGCAACAAACATGAACCAATGTTAGGACATGACGTACCAACCCATCCTTGGGAAATCTTGTCCAGTGACTTATTTGAGCTAGATGGACATCATTATGTCATAATGATTGACCATTTTAGCAAAATGCCATTTGCTAGATACTTGAAGTCTACTTGTAGTAGCGAGGTGATAAAATTTTGCAAGGACCTGTTCGCAGCCCATGGTATTCCAAAAAGACTGTACTCAGACAATGGCCCACAATACAGCTCATCCTCATTTCGCAACTTCGCGATGACATGGGAATTTGAACACATCACCAGCAGCCCCCACTATCCCCAAAGTAATGGAATGGCGGAGAAGTATGTAGGTGTAGTGAAAGATACACTTCTGAAGGCCAAGCAGTCAGGTGTAGACCCTCAGATGGCACTCCTGTGTCTTCGTAGCACCCCCAAAGACAACAGAACACCGAGTCCTGCAGAGCTGTTGTATGGTAGAAAAATCAGATCAAACCTCCCAGTCATACAAGAACTTAGCTTACATAGGATCAATGAACATGAGTCTCTGATGAGTAAGCAGAAAACTGCCGGAGAGGTACTGGTCCAGAACTCAGTGAGCTCAGACCAAATGATAAGGTATTCGTGCAAGACCCAAATGACAAGAAATGGAGCCCTGGAACAGTTAGGAGTAAAAGCCCTGAGCCCCGTTCCTATGTAGTGACTTTACCTAGTGGTACAGTAGTTAGGAGAAATCGCAGATTTCTAAGAGAAAGACCAGCATCTGAGCTTGCTCAGAATAGTGAGACAGTGCAGAATGCACCTGAGATTCCCAATACAGATGAAGCTCAGAGTAGTGGTAAAGTTAAGAAGAAGGTTAGATTTGAGAACGCTCCATGCGAGCAAACAATGGATAATACTATTGAGTCACGACACTCAAATAGAATATCTAATAAGCCAAACAGGCTAATTGAAGAATGTTAAGAAAGTTGTGTTTAGCCAAGCTTAGTAGCTTGTTGCAGTTGATTGTAATCAAAGTAGTTGATTCACATGTTCACAAAATGTGTTAAAGTGAACATTCTGTTGGTGTTAACAGTTCTTGTTTGTAAATGACATGTAAACTGTGTTCGGAATACTTTTGTGACAATTAATAACATCACATCCCATGTAATTAACATTTAATGTGAAAAGACAATTAATGTGAAAAGACACTTCATCAACTTTATTACAGATCAACATACAAGTGACAAAAGACACTCAAATACATTACGATGACAGTTATTGATTATGAAACTTGTCATGGACAACTATGCTTTTCTAATGAAGAAAGAGGGATGTTGTATAGTCCGCTTAACGGTACGGATCCGATTATCACGATCCGCATTTTACCAACTTAATGTATGCAGCGCGCACGCGCACTGAGGTGTTTTCTAAAATAAACATGTCTGAACTAAATCCACGCTCGTGTCTTCATGTGATCAACTCGGACATATAACACTAACTTCTACAATTTAATTAATGTATTGCATCCATATCTTTGACTTAACTAAGGAGGAACGACAAATCCCAAATGGTTCCTGGCAATGCCATTATACTTTCCGTCAAAGTATTTTTGCACAACTGGCCATTCAATGTGGTACATGAAACTGCTTTCTTGAAAGCCACTCCAGATTGAAGGTATGGAATTAAAAAAAGCGAGCTGTTTCAAAAGATACAGGATGCCTTCATGCATATCAACATCTTCGATAGAATCATTCTGCATCCTCCTTGTCAATAGACTTTGTAGAGCGGCCCGAGTAATTTCGCAAGCATTGGCATTGAATTCACTGGAATCATTAAATAATGACATCATTTCTTTCAAGTTATTCTGGTAGCGCGAAGAGATTTCCACTTCTCCTTTCCAATCCACAAAGGAGAAATTTTCTTCGGGAATATCTGGATGCTGCAAAATTTGTTGTATATAATTTTTCATAAGTTTTACTTGGCGTTTAGCCGAGCGCTCTGGATTTGATGCCCCAACAGCTTTACAATTGTGCGTGGTAATGACATCAGGAATGAAAACCTTAACCTGCAATGTATACATTGAAATTAAGTGTGAATTTTTTATCTTGATTATGATTTTACATTTAATGGAGTTTTCTAAATCACTTTTACACACTCCAGTAGGCCCCTATACCTTCCTCTATTGCCATATATATCTCCAACAAAGGTCATTACTGCAATTCTATTAACATATATAAAAGATGCCCTAGTGCTAAATGAAATTTGCACTTTTTAAGCTTATACATGTCCAGTAAAATATAAATTACTACATAATGATAACAAGATAATAAAGGGACTACAATAAAAATTACAATACATCCGTTTAATGATCGAAGGCTTGATAAATTTGAGACTTATATACTCGTATGCACATGAACAACATAAAATGAATGGGAATATACCTGGTCACTGTTGTTGGCTGCAAAACTGAACAATTTAATCATATTTTCACGATCATAGTAGTAGGAGTTCCCAGGACTGATGCCCAAAACCAATGGTCGTCTTCTTGATAAGAACATATCTCCAGTTGCTAGCATATTGCATTCTGTGTTTCCTGATATGAGAAACAGCTTAAGTAGAGAAATGCAACAGAATTTGAAAGGTTACCACATATTATTTGTGCTTATTTACAATATATATTTGACACATGGAATACTCATCGGCTCTCATGGGCAGAAGGTAGTGGTGGGAGTCGGTTTCATTCTCCAAACCAATCATCGGTTGTGGGGAACCGACCGATGATCCGTTCATAATCGGTTTGAGCATCCAACGATATCCTTCACGACATCCAACGTAAGACAGATGTAAGCAATATTGTAACATAAATTATGCATTCACATGACCAAAGCAAAATGGAAGCGCCCATTAGTTCGTTGTTTGGGTAAAAAAATCTAATAAATTTGTTCCCCACTGGTGATTTATGCATTCCGACTAAAATCGATTGCACATTTTTGCTTCTAAGCACTTGATTAAAGGCGTGAAACGACCGACTTTCGACTCTAGTCGATCATCGTCCCACCACTAGCAGAAGGCTAATTTAAGCTTTTCTGGATGAAAATATTCCAATTTCATGGGTTGTCTTAGTGCACAAAGCTTGAAATTCAAGAGGTAAAATACGCTGTCAAGGTCCATGAAGCCAAAATTCAGACTGTTTTGACTGAGTCCTCATATTTTCAGAAAAATAGAAAGGTTAAAGCATTTTGAGTAGAAGTTGGCATGCGGTGGTTTTACCCTATTTTGGATCCAATTCTGCTGTATGCCAAGTTCTATTTTTCAAAATGGCCCCCAAAATCGCAAATTTAGACATATCTTCAGTTCTATTGTACCTATAAACACAATATTGGTGTCAATTCTGATGTTGTCAGACATGGGGAATCTGATAAAAGTGGTTTCATGGTCGTAACATGCATCCTTAAACAGATAAATGCTAAATTTGTAATTTTGATTGAAAATAATGGCTAATTTTATACATATTTAAACTCAGGTGGTAGGGATAATCTTTAGTGCATACCAGTACCAAGGAGGGCTTTTGCATATGTTTCAGGTTGCACATTTAATTAATTAAGCTAATCATCAAAGCTACAGAGCCCCTAAGAGGACATGGCAGAAAAAAAAAGTTAATTCAGTCGTGCGAACGAGAAAAACAGGTGCACACTCCTATCCCTATCTTTTATCTAGGCCTAATCGTTTTCATTTTATTAGGAGTTAAAAAAAGGCTGTTACATTCAATGGCCAAGCCCTCTCTATTATTTTCTGCCATGTCCTCTTAGGGGCTCCGTACAAACCAAATGGTTTTTAGACTACATTATCAATCATACTAAGTAGGCATGAACCACAATGGCATTCACTGAAATACAAGAGTAGTGAAGATAAGGCATAGAATATTTTATTACTGCTTAGCAGATGTGTGTACTCTCTTGCTTCAGGTAAAGATAAGATAAGATCAGATAAGATAAAACTATATCAGTCGGTGGTGAGTATCTGTCACTCACACCTTTTTTCATTATTTGGTGAAAATAGAGCAGGTCAGTACACTTATGAAAATCAGCATTTCTTTAGGCGGAGGTTTGACTTTGTAAATCATCATCTAATAACTTCAGTAATATCGTCATAAATAATAAGTTCTTTCATGTACAATCAGCATCTCGTTGGCTGGGTGGTGGTAGTGGCCCTATAGGAGTTGCATCTCCTTCTAAGTAGGAATCTCCCTAAGCAAAAACGATTCTATATAGTTATTTACACAACTTAATGCGTTTACTTTATGCCAACATAAGCCAACTTTGTTGTCCACAATTGGAGACTTCTCCCATGAAGATCAAACCATTTTTGGTGGAGATATGGTTATGAAAACATAAATGACTTATTCTGAAATGTATTTCTCACTTTTCACACATAACATAAACCCAAACAATCAAATTTACTAAGATGAAAGTAAAACTGGAATTATATGACCCCACTACACCATGTCTACCAACCTTCAAACAGCTACAGGTTACTCTTTGTTGCACGCAGTTGCAACCAACCCTTGCTCTATATGGCATTGCCATGGATTTTTGACTGTAGTTTCTCTGCAGTTTTTATTGACCAGGTCATATGTCACTTCAATAGTGGCATTATAGTAAAGTTATTTTGATGCACACCGCTTGAAGAGTGTTTTTTAGCAAGAGGAAGATGTTTTTTTTCTTCAGAAAACTAGGCAAGATCAAGATCTTAATCCTAATATGATCAAGAGTAAACATGTAGAGGTTAACACTTGAATTTTCTTTACATTTTGCCAATTAGATATATATATATATATGCTTTTATTGACACAGTAATATCATACATGATACATTTGTCAAAAATAACAGATAAGAAACGTGTACTAAGTCTATTAGAAACAGAGTACATAGCAGCAAGAACGGCAAAAATCAAGTTAAGCTTTTAGGGGCTTGGATGATGATTTACAAAGTCAAACCTCCACCTAAAGAAATGCGACTTTCATAACCTGTCAGATGAGTAAGCACGGTGTTCGCTTCACTTCACTCTTTGACAGGTCTAGATATTGACATATACCTGTACCTTATTGCTGTTCATTCTAAGAGACTGTTCTGTGAGTCTACCTGAACAACAGAACACTTATCAATGCAGCCTGTAAGCAAGTTGGATGCCTGTCGTACAACTCCTACAGCCAAGAAAAATACAGTATAACTAGATGATTTGACCACAGGCATTTGCCAACATATATGGCATTGCTCAGTGATGACAACACTTATACTTTAACTAATACTAAGGCTACTGACGGCCTTAATTGGCTTCTCATCTCAAGAGGCAGCTATGTCATTTGCAACAGCCAATCAGAATGTAGCTGAATACATTAGGAAATGCCGAGAGCTTGATGGCAATTGGTCACTTAATTGGCTTAAAGCTGACAGCACACAGTGCTTGGGAGATATTGGCCAATCAGGAAGCACCATCAGGTGAAATATGCAAATTAGCAACCACTAGGGATGAGAATTGAACACTCCCAGTGTACAGGCAAGGAATATCTGAAAGCAAGCTGTAAATACCCATAAATAATAAAATTTATTGCTTAGAATAAGGAGGACATTTTTTTTTGTGAATGATATTGCCATTTTTGATGTGTTTCATGATGTTTTTGAATGAAACTGGCCCCATCCTGAAGGCTGTTGCACAGGGGGAGTAACAGTTGTTCTTGACAAAGTCAGTAGCCTTGGTCTAATTCTTAGCATAACTTGCTAAGTACTGTCATAATGGCAAATGCCTGTGATTTAGTTCAAGGCCATTGCTCGTGAGCCCAAGCCCAATACTCCTCCTGGGTCAGGGCAATGCGCTTATATTGTCAATTGGTTTAGAGTTTCTTGTTGCCTGCCTCAGTCATAATATTCTTCTATTTCTTGATTTATCTGGTTATGCATTTGCAAGTACTTATATTTTGCATGTGTTAAATTGCGCGTCCAAAAAGTTGGTCAATATGAGTGTTCGAGATGTACTATTTTTTTTGTTTTTTAAGTGGTTTGTGCGGTGTTCCCTTATAAATATATATAGCTTTTATTGACACTGTTTCATATCAGAAAAGATACATATCTACTCACTATGTCTATCTAAAACTACATCTACAGAAGTATGATATACAAGTTCTCATTATTTTATACATAATATACAGTTTAACGTTCAAGGTCCCAGTTGCCATAAAGATCAAGTTTAAAGTCTATATTCACGCATTATATTAACAGCTGGATAATTAACTGGATTTGTTTTAGAAGCAAAACAGACAAACTTTAGAAATGCATTACAGATAAACATAAAAAATCAAATATTTGTAATTGAACCCTTAACTGAAGTAGAGTATGTCTAACTGAGAACGTTCCTAATTTATCAATATTTTGCTTAACAGAGTTCAGATTCGCTGTGTGACAAGAAAGTTTTGGGAAAAAAATTAATAAATTAAGTTTGAATTTTTTTTTGGTGTTTTAAAATTTTACTAATTAATTTGGCTAAATTGTTGTTGTCTTTTTAACCATGGAATGAGGGGTTTAAGTTAAAAAAAGGGACATTACACAGACAGAGAACTTGAGTACTAAACACAAAATGACGGTCATTGTTAAAAATTTATATATTCGTTTTTAGCTAGTAGGAGGCGTCCAATGCATTTGAAACCACTATTATCAGATTCCCCTGAAAATATCAGAATTGACACCAATTGGATTCAGCACCCTCAAAATAGGGTAAAACCACCGCATGCCAACTTCTACTCAAAAATGCCTTAACTACTTTTTACAGCTGCATTTTTGGGAATTGGTCCCTGACTATAATGTACGTCCTAGTGCACTCGCCTGTACTAAGGATAGGTAAAATGAAAGACGAGAATATTGGCTTTGAGAAAGGAAACCGAAAGAGATAGAAATAGATAAAGCGATTTGGAGTTGAGGCGGAAATTTTAACCCCAGCTGATGTTAAGTTAAGCACAGTGATGTTTTAAAACTCTCCGTTAAATTAACTAATACACTTACAGAAAAAAAAACTAAATGTGAAAACAAAACCTACCTGACATGATTGTGTGCAGCACCCCAATAATGAAGTCACTGAAGGATCTAATTAATGCTTAACGGCTGAAAATAAATATAAACAACAGGCCTATGACTAAATATACAAAATTGTTGTTTTGGGCCGTGTTATGATTGTACGTTTGTTTTTGTTCAAAGATTCAATATATCACATGTTTCATACTTTGTTTTAAGTTTATAGCAATGGGATTCTAAAAACGAAGTTTTCAACTTTCCCATGCAGATAAGGTTGCCATCTTGGATTTTCAAAATTGCAACAAAGAAAATAAATTAAATTTGATATCTCAGCTTCAGCCTGTAATTGAAGTACACTCAACAGGAAAACAAATGCAAAACCTGAATAATATGTGTAGTTTTTGTGAAACCCTGAAGAACTAGAGGACTTATGAGCAGAAGTTGATCCAAGGTGTGACAATTTCCTGCATATCCGAGGCCTTGTTTGGGTGTGTTCTACACAATGTTTCAGGTGGATATGAGACCAGCCCACCCCCCTCCTCCAAATAAATTAAAAAGACTGCAATAGCTCTATGAGGAAAAAAGCAAATAAAATAAATTTCCTGACAGGATGATGCTTAGTACCATAACTTCACTGATTCAAATGTTGATTATAATTTTTATGATCATGTCTTAGTAAGGCAGGATCACAAACTGGATTTTGCCCAAAACTTTTATACAAAGCGTGCCCTAGATGTGTCTTTTTGAAATTTTAATGTCCGATTTGGTTTCTCGGGCAAGATTTTGTTAATATCATAAATGTGACACATATCTGTCAAATAAATACATGTTTTAAGAGTTTTACCTGTTGCTTTGTTTTGCTGTTGAGTGTATGAAATTGTGTAGATACTCAAATACTAAATACTCTGAGCCAAGTTGTAGCACTTTCCGAGTTAAAATAAATAAATAAATATTCTTTATTAAATTGTAACTATACAGTTAAATTGCAACAAAGTACAAAAATTGATGATTAAATAAATATAAAATACATGTAAGTTATAAGACGATATAACTATCAGCATTATGACTGATATTAGCTTTAACAATGCCAGATAGGGTGGCGGCCAAAAATACCCAACCACCCATAGAAATGTAAAACCTTTTTTTTTTTTTTTTTTTCAAAGTCAGGGAGTTAATCATTGCTTATCATAATTTTAATGATTTGCCAAAGTTCTATAGAAAACACTATGTATGTCTGTTTGTACTTAAAAAGACAACTATAAACTAAGAAAATGTCAACTGTATTGTAAATGAACAAAATTGCACTGATGTTAAAATTCATGACAATCTTTGACTAAATATGCGTTCCTTAATGTTTGTAAGCTTATGTGCATACTTTGTCATTACAATTGTATGAAATTTTCAGATATCTGCCTATTTCATTGAAATAATCGATTTTTATATTAAGATTTGCAAGTGCAAACAAATGTTTCAGACTGAGAAATATGATTTCATGCACAAACTCACTTGAACAAAGTCTCCAGTACAACAGCAACAAATGTGATTGGAATTTTTGGCCTCCACTATATATATAGTGAACACATATTGGAATTCTGTGAAAATTGGGTCAATGACGTACTGATATGAGATCAGGATCAGTAAAGTACGTCGTAGCAGTTTGCTTGGTAAAATTTAGAAAAAAAGATGAATCAACTTTTGGAGTCGATATGAAACAGATGTGAAACAGCGAATCCCACATAGCACAGAGGTATCATTAAAATTGTTATGTGTTCATCTGACAGGCAGGAGGGCGGGCGTTACACTTTCATTTCCAGAGCAGAACTCTTAACACACACTTTCGTTTCTAGAGCTGAACTCCTACACTAATGCACTTACCCTAATGACATTTTATACAGTAAAACTCTATATAAGTCAGGTAAAAGAGATTCTGACTCCCGACTTCCGAATCCTTTTACCTCAGAACAGCCGACTCCGACTCCGACTCCCGACTCCTTGTATCGCAATCGCATAGTGAATAGTAAAAAGTTTTTAAAAAAATCGTATTATCTGTATGGTCATATGTTATGTACATGAAGTACAATACATAATTTGTATTCTCTAATTAAGTAATAATATGACTCATTGTATTGATTCGGGAAATGAGATACATAATGCATCTGCTATACTGCCCAGAGAGCCATGCAGTTCTTGTGACCACAGCCAAAAGGTTAAATTTTTGAGGAGTAAGGAGTCGGCAGATTTTTTCGACTCCAACTCCACCTAAAACCCTCCGACTCCCTACTCCGATAGGGAGTCCCTAGCAAGGAAGTCTTCTTGTTGTGGAACCCTTTCCATGTATTGCTGTCTGCTTGAGCCTTGTATACGCCTATTTTCATCTTAAGATCTGCTATTTCTTCCTTTAGTTTCTCACATTCTGCGGTCTTCTCTTTTAGGTCTTTTTACACTCATCCAAGGCATTTTGCAGATAGGTGTTGCTATTACCATGGGCTTCAATTGCAAATTTATTGACCTCACTGTACATGTTCCTGCATGTCACACAGGAGTATCTGCCTGTGCATGGACACAAATGACTGCAGTGAGCCCAATGCAGTCATAGATGGAGCAGCGTCCTCCTACAAAGACATGGTGTCTGCATTGACCAGCAAAGTAGGAAAGACCTCAGACATTGTGATCTTGAGTGTCCCACCAAGAAGTGATGACCATGCTTGTCAGCAAAGAGTTGTAGCCCTGCATGCAGCTCTAACCACAGTCGCAGCTGATACAGGGGCAACTTTCGTGGACCAGTGCCACCTTCTGTTTGCACAATGTAGACATCAATGATGGCTACCTGATGACTGATGGGCTGCACCTCCAAACATGGTACAAATCGCCTTGGGAAGAATTTGAAGATCCCAATTAAAATCCAGGATCAAAGTGTGGTCAGCCAGACAGATGAGGCCATCCACAAATCGTAATGCCAGAAGTAAAAGACCCAACACACGCAGTGACAACTATCATGGAAGGGGCTGTTACAATTGTGGAGAAAACAACCATGTTGCAAACAATTGCAGACATGGTACCAGTGTCGCTCCTGCAAACACTATGGTCACACTGCTGGTCCGCTCAACAGTAGGTCCATGGCCATCTGATTCTCATGAGGTTGTGGAGGCAGCAGCATGCAAGGACTAAAGATTCCAGTCTTGATTTTCTGGGGCATAGTGGTTAGCAGACACCTAAACCTTGATGCCAGGATACCAAAGGCATTCTCCACAATTCTTCTGGCTCTGGAGTCTGTAATTGTAGATCCTCTGCTGTCTGGTCATGTTGCGCAGAGGCAGTGGTTTCATTAGCCAGGTTCTCAAAGGGAAGGCATCATCCCCAACGATGAAGTATGGTACAAGTCTGTCACCACCAGCAGTAGGTTCAGGTGGAGGTAATCCAATGGTCCCATCTTCTAGAGCTTCCCTCAGGGCTGTAGCAGCAAAAAATCCTCCATCAGATCCAGAACCATTTGCTCCACAATCCACATAGATGAACTTGTAGTCTGCATCCACAAGAGCCATGAGTACAATGGAATGGAAGCCCTTGTAGTTATAGTAGAGTGAACCACCTTTGGGAGGACACCTGATGGCCACATGCTTCCCATCTATGGCACAAATTCAATGAGGAAAGTTCCATCTTGTCTGAAACAGCTGTGCAACTTCTCTCCACTCTTCTGGTGTTGTTGGACAGGATATGACATCTTCTGCATACTCAGCTATGATGGCTTCACACACTTTAGGAATGATGTTGCTGATGGTGTATGACTTGTAGCTGTTGCCAGTTGCCAAATACCTCAGGGTGATGGCAATCCTGAGTCCTGGCTCCAAAGCTTTCATCCAGAAGGTGTCTTGCTTGGTAATCCTAGGCCCAACTTTGGCAAGCAGCTCTTGGAACATGTCTGGATGCATTCTAACAAAGTTCTTGTAGTGGGTTCCATCCGCCGTCAATAGTTCATTCATCAAGCATTTGCAATGGCCCATCTGAGGTCTTCGCAAGAGTCATGGTCTCTCCCAAAATCTCTTCTCTTGATGACTGCTTGTCTTCTTTCTGCAGCTCTTCTGGACTGTTCTTCATCGTGCATAATAGCCTGTGCAAGAGTTGCTAGTTGCAGATTTAATTCCAAGCTGGCCTGAGCCAATTTTAAAATGGCTGTTGGTTGGTCTACTGCATGTGCCAAATTGCTTGATACATACAAGCCTGCTGGGCGTACTTAGATGCCGTGGAGTCTCCCGTCGTATACGTGATTTACCTGTGGCTCACCCGGCATTAGACCGGGCATCATCCGTCGGGTTTGGTACGTATCGTACGTGTGATCCGCCGGGTATCCGTGATTCACACCTCGCTGCCGCCAACTCACCGTCGCCTTAAGCACTGCCCCTTTTTGCTTCCGACAACCGTGGTGAAGTCGTTAAAGTGGGGTATTACATTATTCTACAACAGCAATACATCCATGACCATCTTTTACGAGGGCAAACGTTTTTATAAATGTTTAAAAATTTGGTGGACATTCTTCGAGTTAAATTGTTTACCTTTATGAATCACTCAGGAGTCAATTGGCAAGCGTTCTACATACGTTCTACATACGTTCTACATACGTTCTACATACATCCATGGCCATTCGCCGCCACTCCTGCTAACTCGCAGAAATGCAAGGGAAGCTGTCCATACTTGTATGCTCACCATCCACTTGTGGTTAGTCCTGGACAGCTCATGGAACGCTTGGTGCACATCTGCCAACCATCTCCCCTCACATCATGCCCATCCTTGCCCATCCATAGCCCTCTCCTCATTCACTCTTGAACCACTAGCACGATCGATCTACGAGTGTCTCACGGATGCCTTACACATGCCTCACGGATGCTTGGCGAAATAATGTATACATGATTAACTTGTGGTCGACGGATGTCCGCCAAGCAGTTGACAGATGTCCGCCAAGCAATTTATAGTTGATTAACAGAGCCACGAGTGAGCAAGCATAGTCCATTTTTGCCATCCGTGGTCACTTGGCTCTATCATTTGTGACAGTGTGAACTAGGCTTCAGGTAACTCCGTAAACTATAACAACACAAACTGAATAGCTCTTACGGCCACAAAACATATAATTGAAAATACATGGACACTTGAAAGACTAAACATTTAATGGAACTAGATAATTCCAGGAAGACATGGACAAATTGCAGATATTACATTTACACCATTATTCTAACCCTATTGCATCACAAACAGACATGGTCCGACAAAAATATGCAGCACATCATCATTGGGCTTACACAACAAATTAATTTCCCTTGCATCACATGACATTTCATAAATCAACATTTAAAAGTTTTGCATTTGCAAAGTGTAATAACTATTAGGAAAGATTCCAGACATTCAGACAGGCTTGGGGATTAAAAAAACTGTATACCAGCTGCTATTTTCCTTTGGCGGATTGTGCATGTTGGATCTATATTTGGCTTATATTCATATCATCATCATTGTGGCTAATCAGTGTACACCTACCAATCTGTTACTTTTAACTTATCTAGTGCTATCCAGTCCTCATTTAAAGACAAATGTGGTTATTCAGTTCTACTATTATATTGTGGTTATGTGTTCATAATAATAACTCCAAGGTGTAGCTCAAAGATGTTGAGTGTAAGATCTTTATTGTAGGCAGCAATACTGAACATACATGTCTATAGGCTTCAGCTCTCCTCCAGACTCACCAACCAGTCTGAGAGCCAATCAGAGGCATTGGATCCCTGACTATCTACTCCACAGCAGCTTCCTGTGGTGATCACCTCTAAATAAGGTGATGGGCTGGTGGTGCAGAGAGCCAGGCATATTTATAGCCTTGATCAACTTGATTACTAACTGTAATACAATATCAATAAAGTCAGAGATAATATTCATATATTAAATAAAATAACATTACACTACCACTGAGAATGCCGTGAAATGTTGTACAAAGTTAAAGCAAGTGTTCTTGTTAAAAATAATGAAAGAAAAATAGGGGGGGGGGGGGGGGTCACCATAGTTTTAAAAAATTTGTCTGACAAATACCAATTGCATGTTAATTCAATGGGAAATTGAAAATAATATGTTTCCAAGCATAAGAATGGGTTTAAATGCATTTTCACCACTGATTTATCCCAACATATTTTAAGAAAAAAAGTATAGGTCACCATACATATAATGAAGCTGTATGACATTGAATGTTTGTCCCACCCCCCTTTTAAAAGTCCCAAACACTTCAGAAGCATAAATTTTGGTGAAATACATGGGGAAGGGGCATGATAATATCATATGTGGCTAGAGACATAGTGGTGATGCATTTACCAATTGTTTTATTAGTTTTTTTTAGAGTCCCAACCGTTCAAAGCCTAGGTGTCACATAGCCGGTTTTGCCGTAGTGAACCCATAGTATTACGTAACGGTTATGCAACAGCTTTTTTTGCCTGTTTGGCTACGGGTTCTGGCAGCAAAAAGGGTTCTACAGGTGACTCGCCGGGTTCTACGTGACTCGACGGGTTCTACGAGTGACTCGATTACGGCCGTTTGATCCACAAAACCCAGGAGAGACTCAACGTATTGTAGGAGTAACTCGCCGAGTTGTAGGAGTGACTCACAGGGTTGTACGATAGATTGCCGGGTTCTGAAGAAGTTAAGCAAGCCCCGGGAAAGTCGGCGAGTCTCTCGTAGAACCCAGCAAGTCACTCGTCGAATGATATTTTGTACATGTAGCAGTGAAAGGGGTTGTATATATTTTAAAAGGCTATTGCTCCCCAAATATTAGTCCGATTTTTTGTCAAATAAAACTGAATTGTAGTATAGTTCATACTGATTCCATACGTGTTTTCGGATCGAAAATAGATCAAATATTAAGCGAGACATTCTATATTATATAAGCAAATCAATCTATCTGTCTCTCTAAACTATCTATCTATCTATTTATCTATCTACATATCTACATATCTATCTATCTAACTATCTACATTAAAGAACAGCGATTAATGTTGGGGGCATTTTTGACAAGAATATTCTTGTTTTTGCCCAGTATACCTTATTAATTTTCCTCACCTTATCTATTATATAAATTATACACAGCGTTCACAGCCATCACAGGCTAGGGCCTCCTCATCATCTTTAACTGCCATGCTTCAGGAAACACAAGGGTGCTGGACAGATGCTTTTCTCTCTGGCATTTTCGAAGTGTAAAGTCAAGACTAGAATGGTGTAGTCAATAATTTTGAACATCATATATATACAATGTTTGGATGGGATTTATTGCAATTCATTACTCATTCTGCCAACTGGCCAATGGGAAGGACTTTTCCTTGGGTTTTGTAAAAGTCAATTAACCTATATATGTAATAGCAATCTGCCGTGACCGTTATGTCAACTGCTATTAGCATTATGAATGATACAAAGAAGGGGTAAATCATGATTATGAAATCAATTGCTATTAGCATTTTGAATGATACAAAGAATGGGGTGAATCATGCTTTTACCATCAGTGATCACAAGCATTAATTGAAATATTCTGAATTTCAACTGATTCCTGTTTATTATGCATATTAAAGAGGGAGATTGTCTATAATTTGCTTTGATCATGGATGGAACATGCAATATCAATTTTAATTACAGAGCTCTATGAATACACTAGATTTTTACAGAAATTATTACAATTTAGTCCTTTAGATCGTAGACACCATGACCATTCCAGGGTGTTCATGAGGCTGGCCAAGGTGTTCATTGGGTCAGATTCAATGGCCATAATTACTTGACTCTGGGCTCATGGAAACCCAAGGACCGGGACCGGCAGCTATTTTGTGCTTACCGTGAACACCATGAAAGTCTTTGGTGAACACCCATGACATTGAACTGTCTGGAACTAGTAGCCTCGTGGTCTGAGTATTATAACGTGCTTACCTAATTATTTATCGTTATTATGGCACTCACCTGAATGACATACCAAATGGTTACTGATGTGGCGCCTCAGGTACTTTTATGAGTCCTGCAGAGGGCGCTGCGTTAATCTCGTCGATTGCGCGAAACCAGAGTATTTTTGGAAAGTCAGCAGGAGGGAGACAATTGCAGAATACGACAAATTCATCGAAATATTTGATTGAACCGAATGTCCCAGACACTTGATGAGGTTTTCTGCATTACCACGTCAAGATTCTAGCGCAGGTAAGCTAGATTAAGATGGGCTATGTGTCTTTTTTTTCTGCAACCCCTCCTATCTAGAAGGACTCAAGCAAGGAGTGTCTATCCTCTGAATTCTGCTTGAACAATAACAATATGTCAATAATTAACGATAATTAATATGCTGATAATTAGATATCTACAAATCTGTGTTAGTAAGCGCCTCAATGAATTTTATATAAAATTTATGAAAATGTCAGTTCAGCCATAGGCATAGTGTTAAATCTATGGTTCAACTAAACACTCAGAATCACTGCCCCAATAATTTTGTGGTCAATGGTTTTTTTTAATTGAACTTCCTGATCATTAATCCCTATATACTTCATTGAATGATACATGTTATCAGTCCGACAAGTATGACCTACTTACTAACACTAGACTTATGTATAGATAGACTTAATCATTGCTCAGATTGCTGTCATATTCAAGCATGCCGTTAATAGGGCTCTACACCGGTTCGGTGATTATCGGTCACACCGGTAACAAGCAATCGATAAAAAAACCGATATACGACGTGTGATTTTCGGTATCATATCGGTAAACCATAAAATATAGTTATTCTGTCCCTAAGATAAAAATATAAACCAATTTCCTTTCAAAACGTAGCTAAGATCATCATGATTATCAGTGACAACCGTCATTTTGATTACTTTGTGTTATGCGCTGTGATTGGTCGAAATGAGTAGTCCCAAAATGTAACAGCCAATCAGTGATTAGCTTGCTTGGAGCCGTATCAAGTCAAAACGTCTGACAACCAAAATGTCCAAACCTGAAATGTCCGATTCCCTAAACGTCCTATTTAAATAATAAATTTCTTTTACTTATAGGCAAAATATTTAGTAAAAACGCAGCTGGGAATATTACAAACTTACTATGAATATGTATCGCCGATACATGTCGTGTATCGAATGAGTGTATCGATGATGCATATCGTATCGTTTGAATCAAACGATACAGAGCCCTAGCCGTTAACGTCGCGAGTCAGTTTGTCTGACTAACTTATAGGCCTAGACATGATCTTTTAGAAAAATTTATTAATTTAAATATCTTGATTTTGAATATTTTTTTAATGATAATCAATTTGTATGATAATCAATTTTTTAAAGTGTTTTTATGTGGGTTTTAATATTTGATCACCATATATTGCCATAATCTTGCAATAACATTATGAAAGAAAAATACAGTTTACTGTACACCAAAATAATTGGGGAAAATAGCCAGTTTTTCTTGCTCTGATCTTTAATCCACATAATTTACTCCCCTCTGCTTTGGTGTCAATTTTACTTGGCCACCCTATGTCTCTGCTCAATAAAAAAATGAAAGGAGTATACATTTAATTTACTGCACTCCTCTCTTCTCTTTTCTTCTCTTTTCTTCTCTTTTCTTCTCTTTTCTTCTCTTTTCTTTTCTTCTCTTCTCTTCTCTTCTCTTCTCTTCTCTTCTCTTCTCTTCTCTTCTCTTCTCCTCTCCTTTTACTGCTTTTATGTGTCACAAGATGCAGCAATAACAATTTTACCAATTAAATATGCTCCTCCAAAATGCCTGAGGGTTTGGGGGTGGGGAGGAAGGTAGGATGGTGAGAGGGCTCTGTAACCCCAGGAGGCTGGCAACACCACCTGAGGCAATGGTGTTCATGTGATATTTTCTGATCTTATCAAATTTTAGAGTATTTGCCCATTTACCAAGCAGCTGTTGAGATGTTGGAGCTTCTGTATAACTTAAAATCCTAATATCATGTGGGATATTTTCTATTTTCAGGCATTACAATGACTTGAGTCATTGAAGAAAAGACCATCTCTGTGAGATGGTTGGATGACTTTAATGATGGATGAACAAGGAGAAGTATTTTATGAAAGTCTAGACAGCAGTATCAGTTCAACAAACTCGAGTCGTATTACTGAGGAGGACTTGATTGATACATTTTTTCATAGTTGCGATTTACACAATGAAGGAGTGGTGCCAGCTTCAAGAATCATTGAACATCTGCAGTTTACTGTTGGTGATTCAGCAGTGGTAAGTAATATGACAATGTTACAAAAGTTAGAAATTTACTCTTGGCAAAATTTTTTTTTTAAATGTATGATACATGATGCACTGTGTCAATAAGAATGACTATACTTGTTTGTGTAAATGTTCCATGTCTATTCATCCAGGGGTGCCCCCCCCCCCCCCCCCCCCCCAGAATGGCTTGAAAAGTTGAAGGAGGTGAAGAACTGGTGACATGGTCAAACATTGATGTAGTAAAATAAGGCATTTTTTTGGCAAAGTTGAAAAAAATCCACATAGTATATTTTTTACAGGAGATCTACCACAGATTTAATCAAAATGAATACTTTTAAAACTGAAATATCATAGGAACTTAAAAAAGAAATTTTAGCATGACCTGACATTAAAATACGGTTAACAACATTGTATGTAAAAAAAAAAAAGCCTACTCGCACCTCAAAGCACTACATTAGGTACTAAGCATAGAGGTCGTAGGACCTGCGCTAAGTAATATATTTAGACTAATGAAAAAATCTTTGTCAAAGCTCAGGACATTATTGCCATATACCTGTTGGTATGTTAAATATTTCTTAAATAAATGATGACATCAATACTAATGAAGTAATGATGACACACAATAGGATTTGTATGTTTTGATAACAGGCTGATGGGAAGGTTGAACAACTGCAGCATCTTCTGGACCCACTTTCCGCTGATGTCTATGTTGATATACACACGTACAGATCTGTCGTTGTACAATGGATCGAAAATATCAGGGAAATCGGAACGTAAATACATTTTAGTTTCTCTTATATTCAATAATGAAATTACAATTGATGTATCAGATCGAGGAACTACAGTGTCTGCAATATTTTGCCAGTTTATCAAATAATATGATTGTTTCCTTCAAATTAGCAAGTTGGTCTCTGGCAAGTTAGGTCTTCCAGTATCTTCATTTTTTCCTCGAATTACTTTTCAGTGATCGAGGATCCACTTGGCATGCTGATGAAGATGATGCCTCAGATTCATTGATTCAAAGAAACCGAGCAATTAGTGATGGCAGTACGAATTCCGTCACACCAACTCTCCTTGGTAAGATGTGTAGTTAATTTGTAGGAATTACTTGGTTTTCCCTACATCTGCTCAATTTTGCTGATATGAGTACAATTTAAATGGTTTCCTTTAGTTGATGTCTCAAACCCATTCAGTGGCTTTGACCGACTGGGTTTTGATTTGGATCTAAAGAATCTGTGAGTGCAAATATATATTATCAATATTTCCTTGGTTAGCTCATCCTTTTTCTTATAAGTGATTTTAAGATGTCTCAATCTGTAATATGCAATGACAAGGGCATGATAGTTAATTGTTTTTTCCGCAGTGACATTGGAGAATTAGGCAACATGGTTGCTAATCTGCAATACCAGAATCATAAGCTTGGGGAAGAGATAACAACACTTAGGGGGCAACTGGAAACCTCTGAAGACGCCTCAACTAGCATGCTTCAGGAGCTAGACAATCTTCGGAAAAGTGCAAAATTGTAATTGATCAAATTTTCACTAATCTACCATAATATATTATACGATTTTTCTTGTTATGATTTAATTCTGGGATATTTCAGAGGTGTATAAGTGGTAATTCATGATCTTTTATGTTGCAGGTATCAAAATATGTGTGAAAAAAATAGAAATCTTGTTAATGACAATGAGGAATTGAAGCTGAATGTTGCTCAGCTCGATGAGGCCAAGGGAAAATTGCAGTCACAAATTAAAATCTTATCCCGCGAAAACAATCAATTGGAGTCACAGCTGTCTCAGTTACAACAACAGGTTAGTGTTTCAAAAAAAGTACATGTTGTTTGATTGTTTTGACAATAAGCCTGCAATTCTTTCAAGAGGTTTTCTATAAATGGCATAATTTACATTTTGCAGTTGTCCATATCTTCATTTGATCTTGACGTTGCGAAAAGGGATTATCAGTCTCTAAATGCTGCTTATCTTGAACAAAAGGTTTGTACTGTTGAAAACTCGGAACATGTAATGAAAGTGTATTGATTGTGATTACCCAAGTAGTGTTTCACTTGCTCACAAGGTGGCTGCAGTGAATGCTTCTGCACAGCAGTGTCCCCTGGTGTCATGGCAAATTCAACTTCCATGCAATGCTGAGAATGTGAATACAAAGTTCTTATGACCAGTAATCACTGTGTGCTGTCACCTCACAGCCGAGCAACCTAATCATGTACACGTTTTGCTCATCTACTAAAGTAAATAATCAATTTCTCTTATAGTCTATAGGCTGGCGTATGGTATTAAAGGTCTAACAATGAAATTACAGAATAATTAGATGTTCATGTGCCGAGTTTACGCAATTCCTGTTCTGACAAGCAGGCAATTCAGAAAAATTGCCTAAACTAAAAAAAAATGAATCCATTTCTCTTGTATTTTTTAGAGAAGATTTCTTAAGTCTATACTCAGCCTATCGGCTACATAGTTTAACCAATCATTTTGTTAAATTAGCAAAGAATGTCCATAATTAGGTCACTGGGTTGTGAGGTAATGACACACAGTAAAATGGTGTAAATGATTATTATGCTTTTATATTTATTTATTTTCAGCAATTGTCATTAAAGGCACAAATGGAACTAG
Organism: Alitta virens; assembly: GCA_932294295.1. Classification (NCBI taxonomy): domain Eukaryota; kingdom Metazoa; phylum Annelida; class Polychaeta; order Phyllodocida; family Nereididae; genus Alitta; species Alitta virens. The sequence continues at coordinate 73,080,239 of OW028573.1, read as the reverse complement.
AAGAGGCTCAAATACAATTGCGTGAAGTGAGTTTTTAAAAGTGATTAATGATTTTTCTGACTTTGAAAATTTGGCAGTGAGGAAAATTTTGAAAGTGAACACATTTTCATTGATTTTATTTTAGAAATCTTCCCAGATGGAGGAATTGGAAGAAAACATGAGAGAATTGAGAAGAGTACACGAGGTGAGAATTTAATGAATTTCATGTAGTGAGTACTTAGTTACTTATGAAATTTTGGCAAGGAATTACTGAATGAATTTGTTATTTTTTAGCAAATGAAGTTTGATAAGGCTGACCTTGAAATGCAACTGGATGATAATCATAAGGAATTGTTCGTATAACCTGTCTTGTATGACATTCATCTATTTCTTTTATCAACTTTTTCAAAGAAACTGTTAGTAAGGGAATCTACCATTTTGTCTGATGATGGTGACACATAATCTTTTTTTTATATTGACCTTTTTCACATATAAACGTAAAATCAATTTACTTCAGAGGAATGACTCAAGGAGATCCTTTAGACCCCTCATATGAAGGTGACATCATTGAGAACACTGAAATGGACCTACTATTTCATGTTTCTCTTGATGCTGTTGACTTCGCTCCATCATTGCAGTCTGAGCTTGCCACATCATTGGTAATTATGCCCAATATTCCCAGGCTGTTTTTGCACTGATAAATGTAAAATTTGATACCAGTCTGTCAGCTGGTGCCGAGCTTTTTATTCTTTGTATTCTGTACGCGTGTACCAAGGTTACACTCAGGGTCATCAAAATTCGCCAGGTCATCGACATTTGCCACTGTGAATAAACTATCACAATCACTTCTAAGATGCGGGTCGAAGTGTTAGAACATTGTCATTGTAATGTCTAATGATGATTCTTTACATGCCTTTGTGGCATCAGCATTGTTTTGTAAACATGTGACCTTTGTGTAGAATATGGATTAAATAAACTTCAGACTTCTTCATTTCTCAATGACGTGAAAAGTTAATTTAGTAACAAATTATGAAATTGCAGGGTGTGTAATTGTGATTATCATGGTGTCAAATTTCGATATTGTGTATTTGAGTGTTTTATTATGTTATTTTCTCTCTCTTTAAGCGTGACTCCATAGGTGGCTTACCTGCCCCTGTGTGTGACAAAGAACTTGAAGAGATGATTTCAAAGATGAATTCTTGCAATGACAGAAAACGTCAGCTAGGTCCAGATGAAGTAGAAGCTGTTCAACAATCTATTTTAGCAACAAAGGCAGTGTCTAACAGAATGTCTGAAATGGTAAGACCTGAATTACATGTATCACTGTATTTGCTTTATTTCTGTGGGTATATATTATATCTGATGACAGCATTACAAGTTATGTGACATTTAGTGGACTATGTCGTTCTTGTTTTTGCTTGCAGATGGAAAGGTTTTATACAATGCAAGAGACTGTCCTTCACACCCTTGCTCAGCTAAATGTTAATCAGTCTGGATTATCGAATGTTTTAAATGAAAACCAGGGAAATTTGAACAGCAAAAATGAACAAGCTGTGATAAAACTTAAACAAGAAATCCTAACATTTGGCCAAGAAATGACAGACATAGCCAAAGCCAAGCAAGAGGCTGATTTCAATGTGACTCTGCTGTCTCATGTGCTTGGAACAACTGTTGGTATGTTGTATGGTCTATTTACAGAATATTATTCGTTTAACAATTACAGTTAATTAGGTTTAGTTATATTTTGTAGGTTGCAATTATTTGATAAAATCTTGTCCGGCATTTTAAACTTGTGCTTCAGCCTCAAGTCCTCCTGTTGTTGATTACTTCAAAAGTGTTGACGATATCCTCAGCGGTGGTGGAATAATGCTTTCCTTGCTGGGAAAAGTACAGCATGTCATTTGCCAAGTGAGAGTGGAGGCCTTGTTTAAGTCTGAAGTTCACTTGAAGGTAAGAATTCAATCTTATGATGCCTATAGATTTCCAATGAGTGGTTTACTCTTGTTCTGTGTATGATGTGGCTTGCAGAAACCAATATAATGTTTAGGTACTTTCCCAGCTTTAATTTGACAATTAATCATATTCTCACTAGTTTTATCCATAATTCAATCTCTTGTTTGTTCTGCTAATTATACAGATAGCTGTGCTAGTAAACCAGCAATATTTACGCCCTTGAAGGTCCTGGGCCTCCATGCGGCGAGGGTGGAAACACTTGGGGTGAAGTCCTCTATCCCCAGTGGCTAAAACAGGACAGTGCGCATTGCACAAGCTGCTCCAGCTATCCAACGCAGACACTTATTGATTTTTTACATGCTTCTGGTTTTTACTACTAACTATAGATAACCAATCTTACTCTAGAGAGCCTCTACATAGCCCACTCAGGTGCTGATGAGGCGTTAAACAATAACACTACTACTACTACTAGCAATATTTACAGTGTGTATCGTTTAATTAGGGTACTCATTGTAGAGCTCTTCAATTTGACAATCCTTGGTTTGCACTGTAAGGTAATTAATCCACAATTCTAATCCCTTTTCTTTCAAATGAAGCTTGAAGATGCTGAACAGAAGTTGAGAGACATCACAAAGGGAGCTAGGATTCAAGATTTCTTGATTACCCAATTACAACAGGATAAGAAAGAGCTTGAGAATGGAGTAGATGAGCTCAAAGTGTGAGTTTACCTCATTACTTCATTGTTCTCTCTATTTTAGCCAGTTTTGGAAATTGTTAATTTTAAGTGATCTCATCAAATCTTTTTGGGCAAAGCAACTGAACTTTCAAATGTTTTAGAATTCTCCTAACCGAAAATTATGACATGCTGGGTTTTCATAACCATTTTTCTCAACTAACAGGAGTCCAAATTTTTTTGTGTTATTCACCGAGAGGTTCATGGGACGGTATTTAGGGAACTGCTGGCACTCAAACTAGAGAATGCTTTAGTCAAATGCAGTGATCTACGTAGTTTACTGAAACTGTGTGTGTGTGTGAATAGGGCTTTACGTCCTGTATTTCTGCACCAGTTGGGCTAATTAGGACAGGCAGGGACCATGGCAATGAGACGAAGGATGAAACAGCCATCCAACTTAGGCTCGACTGGGAATCGAACCCGGGACCCAGCGGTTGGAAGCCCAGAGCGCTACTTCTGAGCTAGGCCCCCGCCCTGTTTACTGAAACTACACTGACAATGGATGACTTGTAAATTGTGTACCAATCCCAGCTGACTGCAGTCTGTAGTCAGGCATGGTATCCCATAATGCAATGGGGTTTAAATGGCTGTCTAGGGAATGTAGAGTTCGTACTCAGTTGACATTGACTCAATTTGAGATATCTGTGGAGGCTATGTCATATTGTGTTTCAATAATTCTTTATTATGAGTTGCCGTGTATTCATGGACCTACGTAGTTGATACGTAATGTCATAGAATTGTCATATTCATCAGTATGGTGGCATGAGAGTGCCTTAGAGATGAGACACATGTATTGGGAATCATACTAAAATGATACGCATGCGAAGGTCGTAGTCTTTATCGAAATGTCAACTCAAAGGGGTTGCAGCATGAATCACATGCTGTAGCATTAATGTTGTAGTATGATAGGGCTAACTGTTTTTTTTTTCTTTTTCTTTTTTTTCGCATCAGTTGAGTTCAGTTTACCTGAGTGCTCACTTACAAAACACTGAGAATGACATTGCAACGAGAATGCTACTTCCACCTGAATTTATCAGAAAAGCTGAAAATTACTGCATGGTAGTATTTTGTAGTGGTGTGCGACTGGGATGTTGTCGCATTGAGTAATATTTGGCGATAGCAGAAAGAACCCCCCAAAAAAAGTCACATAGGAATAAATTATGCAGAGCAATAATGTTAGGAAATGCCTGGATAAATGGATACTGGTAGGTTGTACGAATAATTGTCTAGAAAATGTTTGTAAACATGTCAGGCACAATATTATGTGAAGATGTCATGCATTAAACTAATAATGTTTAGCACACCTTCGCCACTTACTCGGTGTTGTTTACCGCACCATAACCTCTCCGTGCTGTTTATCACAACATAACCATTAACTCTGTGGTGTTTATCACACCTTTGATAAACTAGGCCCAAATGTTTATCATATATTGGACATCAACATCATTTGGATATCTTTATAATGAACACCAATGCATGGGTTCTAGGTCAAAATGGTTAAAATTTTAAGAAAGCCTTATTGCTGAGGTTTTGTGTTAGATTATAATGTATGCCACATATTTTACATTGGGTCGAATATCTGGCAACTTTACTTGATTTTCTGGAGGATTTTTTTAATTTTTAGGAAATCTCTCCCCGATAAAAAAACTAAAAAAAAACTCACAGGCCTCCAATAAACTGCCTGAAGTTTAAAAAGGGGAGGTCAACTGTAAGCTTACTGTTGTGAGATTATGGATTTTGGAGGATATCATTCCTTGAATGCTAAATATGTAACTGATACCCAACTGCTATGGTGTGACCCAAGGCACTGTTTGTCCTAGCATGACAATGCAGTCTTTTCAAAGGGAAGACAATATTCATTCTTGCTTACACAGCGTCACTTATAGCCTGCTACCAGTTTGCATTTCTACCCCAATCAATCATTAAATGGATATGAATAGCTCCACATTATACATATACACTGCTTGAAGTTCCACACTGTTGAAGTTACTCGCAAATAAAATCAGTCATTTCCAGTCATATTGTTGAAGTTGACATTCATTATCCTTTTAAATGGCTTTTATGCAAGTATATTTTATATTCGATATCCATTAGATGTACATGAAATTGTCAAGAATTGGTACTGAACATGCCTGAGTGTATGCTAGTGATGAATAGATGTTACATATGGAGTTGTATGGGTTTGAATCAAAATGTGCAAGTTACTAAATAAGCATTATATATATAAATATACAAAGCTACTAGCAAGGTAAAGGTTGGCAGTGACACCATTGCTTCCTCTCTCTTAAAGCTGAATTACTGCACATTTATATATTTGAAGCTACATTACTACACATTATGCCATATTTTATATGCTATTGTAGTAAGAAATGTCAATCTTTTAGAGTTATTTAATGAATGAAATGTAATATACGACCAATTGTATTCAAGTTGTATGTGACCATTTGGGATGATAAAACATTTAATGCAACATCATGATGGAATTTGCATCATCCATTGCTGCAGTTGTGTTGGGTACAATATGCATGTGTGTTGTAAATGTCTTCGGCTGTGATTTTTCTCTGCGCAGCTCTATATGGGGGATAAACTGGTTGCTGAGGCAAGCCAGAAATTGCATACTTTGATGGCTTACCATGTGACACACAGGAGCATCTTCAAAAGACTCATGCTGCAGAAGATATAGACATTGATGCGACTGAAGCTGCCTGTCTGTTTGAGACTACATCTAAGCAAAATGTCAGCAGCTATGGGTTACCAAATAAGAAAACCCCCAGGCGTGTGCTGCTTATTGCCTGAAATATACAATGTATGATGTTAGCATGTGGGTGGATTCTGTAGATTATCTTTTTCTTTAAATTTATTAATACATTTTAGAGGTATTTCCTTTTATTAATATTAGTATATCCTGTAATAATGATGACAACCATTTCTAGATTAAATTTCTTCTGAGACGATGAATATTACAAAAGAACTAATGATGTTGACTTCACATAATTGTCACAATTCAGACATCAATATTCTCTCATGTTGACCCTCATGCTGACCCTCATGCTGACCCTCATGTCATGGAAAAGTCATGTAATCGTGGTAATGTATTATTAGAGATAGGATATCTTTGAGGAAGTAGAATGTTGTTTTTGTAAAATATTAACATGTCATGTGTGTAGGCACATCTACATGTATATTGGAATGGGCTGTATTTCAAACTCACATTGAGGTATACGAGTATGATCCATACTAAATCCTTAATATATGTTAGGTCTAGTTCCTTAGTCTGTACGAGGTTTTCTTTGTATTTTTCTGCTCCCAGGCTCTGAAAGACAAAATATGCGCATGATTTATCCAAAACTTTGACCTTGTAACTCGTGAAAATTGGGTGAATGGGATGTGGTCAAAGGTCATTGAAATAAGTGAGATAATTTAAAATTTCTTAATTCATTATAGAAAATGGCATAGATATATAGGAACTGTTTTTTTAAATGTATAACATATATTTATGCTATATTTCTCTCTGTATAGGTTCGGTAAAGTGACCACTGACAATGTAACCTCATTGACCATTATGAGGGTGGGGGCCTAGCTCAGAGGTAACGCTCTGGGCTCACTTCCCGGTTGAGCCTAAGTTGGATGGCTGTTTCATCCTTCATCTCATTGCCATGGTCTCTGCCTGTGCTAATTTGCCCAACTGGTGCAGAAATACAGGACGTAAAGCCCTTATCACCCACCCACCTCATTGACCATTATGTTCAGATGACAGCAATAGCAATTGCAATGGACTCCACACCCAGATGGGCTCTTCACATCCTCCTAAAACCATTGTGAAGTGCAGATGTTCAGATCTCACAATCGCATAAAGCAGCATTTCACTGTTTTCCAAGTGCAAACTCATTTTATTGATGCTATTTCAATAAGAATTAGGTTAGGTGTCTGAACTGTACATTTTGTGGCCAGGCTGCTGGGTCCTTATCTGGAAATAATTCGCAGTGCCTTGTATCAACTGTAGGCGTCAACCTCAAGTATGTAAAACATAAGACATGTTAATTTAATTTCTGATGGCAATGTGTTGTTTGCTGTGGACCCAGGCATTTCATCATGATGATTGTTCCAAACCATTATTTGACATTCAGTATGCCATACTGCATGTAATTTAGCCCTGTTTGGCTCAATTATATTAAATTGCCCAGAGCATATCATTCGGGATGGTAAAATTGGCCTGGTGGTAAATAAGGTGTACGGTTGATACTGTGTCTAGTTTAGGCTCAAATAACTAGATTGTCATTTGTAATTGCATTCAGATAGATACATTATTTCTTTGTGATTCCTTTGAGAGGGGCACTGTTTATCTTGTAGGGATTCTTATGACTAATTTTTGTCAGTAAATAAATATTTTAGGGTCTCTTATGACTAATTTTTGTCTATAAATAATCTTTTAGAGTTCGATCTGAGTCATACCGTAGGCCAAACTGGCCATAATGGCAACAATGGTGAGATACCTGGTTAGTGATATGATATAATTCCTTTTTTAATGGAAAAAGTGAGTAGCTGTGTGTTACCCTAAGTTAATTACAATATAGTCTTTGAACTATACATGCTCAGCTGTTAATGTTGCGGGTTTAGTGCAGTATAGCGGACCCAAATTTATGACCATATTTGGCGTCCAAAGAATATGCATTAATATCAAAATTTTAGATATTTTTTTAAGTTCTGGCACAATTAGAATAACATTAGTGTAGAGTAGCGGGGGTTTGGGGGCAGCGGACCCCTAGAATAAAAATAAACTTAGATGGACTGCTTCCTTACCGCAAATATGAAATCAACCGTCCTTTCTTTGTGACGTCATACATTGAATTCAAGCATTTGACGTCATAGGCCTGGCAATGGGACTCGTTAAATATGGTAATAAATCTGGGTTCGCTATACTGCACTTTTTCCAATGTTGCTCCTCATTCACTCGGTTTGAAACTGCCTGAGAATATGTATAAGTTATGAATATTTCTAGAAATGTGACCATTTTACTATAACCTGCAACATTCTGTTTTTCTCCTCACTTGAATGATACATTAATGGTCTGAGGAACACACCATTATAAGATGATGTGTTTCAAAGAACTCCATCTTATGGAAGGTAATATGCTTTTCAATTCTTCATGTGGTTTGTGATTAATTATTCATACAGTACACGGTGTCCGGTTGCTCTGTAATGTTTCATCATATTGTTGTCTAGCTGCTTGTCATTCTGTGGCATTTGATGGTTTTCTGGTGAACGATAAGCGTATGAATATATTGGGTATCATGTGACTGCTAAGGGTGGGTATTGAAACCAAGGGTGATATGTCTTAATCCGTCTTTAACAATTGAAATGGATGGTTCAAAATAGGACCATACCTTCATTCTGAATCCTGGATTATAAATATAGAAAGTGTCCATATAATTATGATATTCCTATCCTAGTATGGACTGTATAGTTTGACTGGTTTTGTGGTTAGAGCATGAAAGAGTGAATTACTCTCTGGACACTTTGTTACCTCTTCATATAACAGTGGAATACTACTTTCACTCTGGAAGAATCAATGTTTACTGTGCCAGCTGTTGATACAGACAACTCTGGTTTTGTCTCGGTGTCTCTTAAATGAGCATCATCTCTCATGTCTTTAGACTTACTTGTCAGCTGAATTGTCACGTAGTTTTGGGAGGTGGCTGCATGGCTTCCCCAGTGCACAGTAGACTTTTAGAGTGAGTAGCATCGTTTGCCCTGCTATGCTGGCAATCAATGTTGCTGCTGAGGCAGAGAGAGAGAGGATCTGGCAGCTGAGGCAGGCTGCTGCATCGCCCACATGTTCCTCTACGACATAGCATCTTCAACAACAATGCACAGAGATGCGGAGCTTACTTTGAGTGATACTTCTTGTATACCTCTCTTCGTCTCCCGCGTCTTACCTCCAGCGTCATGGGTTAGATGCCTGTATTTGACTCAGCATGGGTAGCTGTGTCTCAAGCCCTCGGTTTGGGTAAGCTCTCTTCATTATTCTTTGCTTATTCTTGTTGCTGCTGTCATGAAAGGGGTCACTTCTGTCTCTGATGAGTCTCAAGAAGATAGGGTCGTTATTTGCAAGAGCTTTGTCATGAAACCAATTATATGCATCCAGATATTTCCTTTATTACTGTTCTACACTAAATTGTCATCTTCTCTTATAAGGAAATATCTTTGATATGTTATTGTGTTGGTTCTGACAATATATTGATGGTCCTTTCGTCATGATTTAAAATATTCAGTCCTCAGTTCCATTGTGTTTAATCAGATCATGTGGTGACTTGCAGGGGCAAATTATTGTCATCAAATATATTAAAGACCCACCTAACAGTCACCTTTCCATAGGGATAAATCATACTCAACTAGTCTCTAATGAGACTGGCTCCAATGAAGGAGAGTCGTTAAAGTTGCCCTTGCTATAAGATGGAATCATCCCATGCCGAATCCCACATATATCAACCACTTCATTTACCAGAAGCTAATTATCTTAATTAAGGAAAGATTAAACTTTTGCCATTATGGTAATGAAATTTCCTTGAATCCAATTTCTATGATTTCGATAAATCTTGCTTGAGCTTGATACTTTCTCAGTTATATGGCCTTGTACAAGAATGGAAAGGAAATGGAAGTCGCTCAGAACGAAATGGCATGCAATATACAGAAATGTTGATAGAATAGAATAGACCAGAAAAGAATATAATCACATTTCATGAATGCCACAGAAAAATGTGTGCTTTACGAAAAGAATAGAATGTATGCTTGATGAATATGATAGAATAGAATGTATGCTTAATAGAATGGAATAGAATAGAATAGGTGCTTAATAGAATATAGAGTACAGATGTGTGTTATGAATGTTCGAGAGATAAACGTCAGAGATTGTTAATGTCATAAATAGATATAATATGGATATAATAGAATGGAAAGAATAGGAATACATGTATTCTCGTTCACAGAATTCCTATTTTGGACTTCAAGTGCACTAAACACAGGGATGGAATGTCAATTCAGTGTAAGCTGATGCTTCTGTGTTTTCTTTCTGATGGTGCGCTTAGGAACCATCTCAGATTTCTAATCACTTTTGTGAATTTTCGACCGAATATAAGTTCATGTTATATCTGAGCTATGCTGGTGTAAAAGGGCATGGATTATTTAACCAGATACTGTATGAATACATTTATGAAAAGGAGGAGAATCAAGGCCCTGGATTTTGTCTTGAATCATATGCTGTTTATTGTGTTGGTATACTATTGAAGGGATAATGCATGGTAGACTAATATTCTAGTCTATAATGACTGATGTCTGTTGTATGAGTGCAATATGTGAATTTTATGTTTAAGTATTGTTATTCAAAATGTAGTCTTTGACATATCTCAATGAGATAATCTCATAGCTGGTGATGATGCAGGCTGGTGATGATGCAGGCTGGTGATGATGCAGGCTGGAGATGATGCAGGCTGGAGATGATGTTGACATGAAGACCTCATCCAATATTTTAATAGACAGTTTTAGATTTCCTGTCAGGGAGAACTCCGAGAATAACGAAAGAAAGATTAGGGAATACTCATGTATTTTGATATTCGTATCTCATTTTGCCGCCTCAAAACCCCTCTAAACTGGCAATTATTTTTTGTTAGATTTTTTAAGTAAACTCTTAGGATTTGGTATTTGGATATAGGCTGCATTTATTTGAGATGTACATTGTCATGATGTCCATCTGGAGGTAATGTGATCAGGTGGCAGACACTGATGTAGAATCTGGACTTAAGTATGTGCCACTAATGAAATTTGCTAATGCAGATCCTGGATGCCTTGAATGGGTAATCCACTGCCACTAATGGTTGAAGGCCATGAGAAATATTTGACTAGAATTTCAAGTATGTGGTGTGGTGCTTCCCCCATCATAGACACATTGTACAATACTTTACACCTGCTACTATATGATTTGATTTGAATTTATTTGCCAATGAATAATAGCAGACAGGATAACACAAGAAAGCAGTTTAGGGCTTATTTCTTTAATTGGTACAGAGCGAAGTTTTCATGGGTTAGAAAGTTGGGGTTTGGCTGTTTAGTAAGAATACTGTCGGTTTTGTGATAAAATATGACTGAAAAATAAGTGGACCTTTATCATGGGTCCAACTTTAGCTAATAAACTGTTGTGTCTGGATTGAAAAATAAGTGGACCTTTATCATGGGTCCAACTTTAGCTAATAAACTGTTGTGTCTGGATTAGGGTCAAAACCAGGACCACCAAGCCAGACCAGTTAACACTGCTCATGTCATGTTATTTATGAAAATTTCTATTAGCCTTGCAACAGCTTGCTATTGATAGCCAACCATTAGTGTGTCAGATTCAGCAACCTAAGTTAATGGACCTGGTGGGACATTAAATTGCTGTTTCAACACCAGGTGAGGTCCTGTGTTACTTCAAGCACTGCTTGAGACATCTTGTGTTGGAATGGGACATTATGGTGTCCATGTACATTCACTGCTGTTTTATGGGATAGCTTTTTGTAGTATTGCTGCTGTAATGTAAATTTATGGAGCCTTTCTCCTTTGTAGCATAGCCTTGTAGGTTACAGTTGCACAATAGACACTTGTCTGGCTACAGCACTTCAAAGTTTGTTTGACCAGATGTTGGCTTCTCGTGGGCACAAGTGCAGAGTCGGCTCACTTAGTAACACTTACTCAATTAGATTGTATGAGAGCCAGTGGAAGACTTAGTGCAACCTTGGCAAGCTGTTTGGTCAACTCTGGTGGTTATGCAGGAATAAAGAAAGACAAAAAACGTGTTAGGTAAAGTGTTTTTCTTGAAACCTTTGAGATTGCACTTGAAATTGTCCTTAAGGTGCAATCTTGTTCTTATTGAGAATTGATGTTAAAGCACATCAGTGATTAGTAATTAAGCCCATTGGTTAGAGCATTATAATATGAATAGTTCATGCTGACTCATTTTGACTTCTATCAATATGCAATGGTCCAAATTTCCTGGCTCTGCTCAATGCTCATATGCAGTCAGCAGCATTTCCTGCTCAGCTGCTGATGCTGGTGCTAATACTGATGCTTTGCATGAGATGAAACGTTGGCAGCATTTGACTATTTCTGATGTGTGTTCATTCTGGTTGGTTGGTCAAAGGCTTGTCACTAAGCCATGCTAGACGACCATACGTAACACACAGAAATAACTCTTGAAATAATGAACCATTTGAGTAGGGCCTGATGTCTGGAACGGTGGTGTAAACCCAGAGGCACAGGTCTTTTATTGATTACTCATCTCTCCCTCGCCTTGCTAGACCCACCAGCATCCCTGCTGCAGATGCGGAGGGAGGTGATGAACACTACAGGACACGTGGATGTAAGTTGTTTTGCTTATTGTCGTTGTGGCTTTTCATTGGACCCTGGACATTAATTGACACCTATGACGTCACAATAGCTGTTTAGTCTATTTTAGGCATCTTGAATCTTTGTTATGTAAGCTTTCTTTGTAAGACTCTGTGACTGCCTTGTATTCTTGCATCAGATGCTCTGCCTCCGCATCTTGCATCTGGTGACATAGGAGGTTGTGTTTTCATCTTAACATATCAAATATCCCTCAGGTGTTATGTCTGCCAATTTAGCAATATGATGCTATTTGATGCTGAGACAGAAAGATGAGATGAAATTGTACTGTCATGTCTATATTTGGCTTGAATATTGAGTTTATCAGGTTATTTGACTAGTTCATTTTCTTTTAACAATGTTTTTTCAAGACGGTTTTGCAGAAGGGCTGCCCGGAAATTCATGTATTTGGTATCCAATATATGGTATCTGTTATTCAGAGATTGGCCAGCCATTTGACAGCTTGCAACATTTCACTGGAATTTATTTTTGATTAAAACTTTTTCCTCAGTGTGATTGATTCGCTTCTGATTTAAACTGCAATTTGCACATTTCAATGCATGCAGAATAATTGAGTAACCAATAAAACTCATAATATGGTTGCATGACTCTGTTTCAACCAGGCTTTCTGCGTTTTAACTCCGGCTAACCTTAACCTTAAACACACTGGAAATGTTAAACCAGATTGGGAATAGGTTATATCAGTTGAATATCTGTGTCAGAGTCAAACATTACAAAACTGTGTTAAACAGAACATCGTTTTTTAGGCCACATCAGTGGCACCCTGTTTAGAAAGGATCCTTCTCAATTAGGCAAGGTATGTGTATTTGCCAGTGTTGATTGTCTCTCTAATGAAACAACCTCTTCCATGCCTCCTACTTTTGACAGTTCATTTTGATAACCAGGCCGTCTTTTTCACACTCTTGTACTATTACAATGTGCCAGAAAGAATGTGTTTTCGTACATGTCTGAGTGTGGAATGAATCTATCTGAATATGTCTTAGTTTGAGTCTGTCTGACTGTCTGAGTCTCAGCATTGTGAAACATTGTATTATGAACCAAATGTGACCTTAAAAATTAAATAGGTTTTAGGATTTGTCTTTTTACATGTCACTAATGTATTGTTAAAATTGTAGTTGTTCAATTTGTAGTATTTGTTTATTGTGTATGACGAATGTATCTAACCATGATTCCAAAAAGTCAATAAAACATTATATATACTAATCAAGAAGACCGTATCCTGTCCATTATTATGTTGGCAAATTATACTTTTTTAGCAGCTGAACAACTCCCTCATATTGCATGCCTGAGTGACATTTACTTGCATCTCTGACTGGGCACTGCACTGCACTGTGTATATAGTTTCCCATTACTATTTCACACGAGTGGTGCTTTCAGGATGCAGATTTTCCAGCACTTGGTGGTAATACCACACGATTCAGGGTCTAATTCCTGGTTCTGTGCCAAATGTCATATCTAGACATTTGAGTGATGTATTGCTTTTGCTAAATTGTTGGTGTAATGGCGTAGTATGAATTTCTGGTGACATTCCTTGATGGCATCTTTGGTATGTTGCAGCTCTACAACCGACTTGAAGGAGGAACTGACGAAATCTAATGGTAAGTGTTTCTATGTGAACTCCCAGGTGCCGTGGTCTGAGATCTGAATTATTTTTATCCTATAATGGTAGAAACTGTTTAGACACCATGGTGTATAACACTCTGGTGCTGCTTATAAGACTTCATCTAAATTCATACCATGTGCAATTCAATATAATTATTATTTAACCCTGTGACACTTGTTATATAAGTTCTTTTTTGTATTATTTTGATATTGACTACCGCATCCAAATACATGTCTATTTATCTATTCCTTTATGGCACTTCATGAATGACAGTGCTTATTAACCATGCAAGATTTTTATTCGGAAATGTTTTAATTGACTTGCCTCATTATCCTGACTTGCTGAAATCTGCATGCTCATTTTGGCTAAATGATTTTGGTTGGCTGCAGAGGAACACAACCAGTTTGTTTCATTTTTACCTTTGTTTTATTTTACATTTTGCTTGTGGCCTTGCAGATGAGATGAGCAACCTGAAGCATGAGGTCACTTCTTGCCATAAGCAAACTGTCCAAGATAAGGATCAGCTAAATGACCTGCAAGTAAATATCGCCCTTTTTGTTATAACCACATTGCCTGGGTTTGCAGTAGCATGTCCATATTAGCATATAGCAGTTATGGTAGTATATTGAGTCATTTAGCAATTCTGTGATGTGATATTGTAAGCCAATATTCATTAGCACCGTGTGCACGTTATGATTTACTTTTGATAATATAATCAATACATAAGTTAGGCTGATATTCTGCCTTGAAAGTTTCTGAAACATGTTATATGAATGGCAACTCAGTGCTCATAGTCAGGGTTCTAAGCTGAAAAATCGTTCACTTTGTGATACAGCTCGCTCTGAAACTTTGCACAATGATACAGGGGGTCAATGCCATCATTTTTGGATATGGACCCACCTCCAAAGACTCCCTGTTATGGAGCATGGTTGCCATGGAAACGAAAATTGTAATTTTTCAACATTACAGAGAAATTGTGAATAACAAGATTTCTATAATCCAAAGCTTCACCCAAGGAATTAGAATTAATAGCAAAGGGTATAGGAATCCAAATTTGGTCAAAGGTCAAGGTCACCAATAGAATTATTCCAAATATTAATCTGGCAATTTTTCTGTCATTCAAATTTTGGAGCTTAGAAGCCTGACTATCACTGTTTGCATGGTTTAATTTACATATAGTTTCGTATTAATTTTTTGGTGGTATTTTGCATGATATTTACATTACATAGCAACATCGTATTACATGCTTGCTAACCTAAATATATTGATAGACCAGTATTTTTTGCCTGGTTATAGTGCAAGGTTGTGTCATATCACTCATATGACACAATCTAGATTGAATGTGTTTTTTCATGACTGATTTTGCTCGTTAGCTGTTTTATTCAGTTTGATTTTCCTGTATTTTAAGGATCAGTTGACCCAGACCAGGCTTGACCACCAAGTGGACCTTAAAGAACTGTGGCGATTAGTCCAGAAAGATGTAGAGAATGAGTGCATGTCAGACGGTCAGGTGTGTTAGTCAGGAATTTTAATGCTTAATTCATAATATATAATTTTAACATTTTCTGGCCTTTATTATGCAGACAATGACATTATGATTATCATTGACATATCTCCAGTTTACTGTATCAATTATTACACGCACGTTATCATCAAATGATATAATTGGTTATAATCTATTATAACTACTATACAACTACTGTTGTTAATCAGTCTAAATATATATGCTAGGCTAAACAGGATCACACATTTTTTACCCATGTTCTTCCTAGTAGCAGCATTGAATATAAAACCTCGTAAAGATGCAATTATGTATGGCGTGAGATTAATAAGGATCTTAATACTCTTCCCAACTTAACTTTAATGGCTAGGAGGTGAGATTTTCAGTTTAATGCTTTGCAGCACTTGGTATCTGACACTTTAATGTTGAATAAATCATTAAGTTATCTATTTTAGCCTATTGTAGCCATATTCTCACTGCTTCTTGCTATTTTATTAGTTTTATTAGAGAATTTTACCTTTGGAAGCAGTTGGATAGCTGAATGCCATGCTTAAGTTATATTGGAGCAGTTTTAGTTGCTTTGGCTATATTGTTATTTGAAAGGCTGGTGAGTGCAGGCTGAATGACTTTATTTATGCTCACAATGTAGCATAGCATTGTCACTTTATATTGTTGTTTTTCATTAAAAAAATATGTTTGCTTTGTTTGTATTACTCTAATATTGCATTGGGAGTAGGTACACTTAACTGTGTGTGCAGTGTTTCTCAGGCCAGTGACATTATCTAAATGGTAGTGACATTTAAGTTTGTGGATTGTACTTACATATAATGTCATATTTATATACATACTTTGTTTATACTTGCAAATGATATTTTCCAGGACATATCTGCTACTGCCTCCACAGAATCATTGCGTGACCAAGTAGCGAAAGAAATCTATTGTTTAAGAACTCAACTTGCGAAGAGCCAAGCTGCACTTGCCGCTTTAGTAAGTAATTTTAAATCTAAAGAACAACCTACGTCTTTTTGATGCTTGCGAGAATCTCATTGTTTTCATTTGCTTCCGCTTTTGATTCAGTTGTTTGAGTTTCTTTCATGTGTGCTTAATTGATTTATGCTCAATCATGTTCATTCCCCTGTTGCTTGTGAATTTTCTCTCTTTTCTATAGCTTCATTTGTTTGCTTTTCGCTCAATATGAATATTGCTCATTTTAATTCATTGTTTCCTGCAATTGACAACAAACATGTTGCTTAAAATAATGTTGTTTGGTTCCGACAACAATAAGATGGTGTTATCAAATTCAAATGCAAATTTATTTAACCACCTTAATAATAAATTAATAGAATGGAAATATGAATAAATTTTGGTTCATCAAATTTGTCTATTGTTGTAATGTTATGAACTAAATAATCATGTGATGTTAGCTCATCAATCAATGGGTCTTTTATTACCTTTTAAGAATTATACCTTGCCCTTGAAAGTTGGAGATGAATGGAAATGCAGCAAGAAAAAGTCTAGGAAGCCTAGCTCACCACTTGTCGGTATGTATGCTATAAATTTTTGTTAAACTTCACTCGAAGAATGGTTGTCCTAGTTATAGTGTGTTTGATAACTCTGAGGTAATCAGTAGCACTATTGAAAAGCAATACTGCAATAAGAACCACTTGTATAGGTAACATGATATGATTTCTATTCTATAAGTTACGCCATATGATTTCTATTCTATATAAGCGACATCGTATGATTTCTATTCTACAAGTTACAGCATATGATTTCTATTCTATATAAGTTACGTCATATGATTTCTATTCTATATAAGTGACATCATATGATTTCTATTCTGAAAGTTACATCATATGATTTCTAATCTATAATTTACATCATATGATTTCTATTCTATAAGTTACATCATATGATTTCTATTCTACAAGTTTCATCATATGATTTCTATTCTATATAAGTTACGTCATATGATTTCTATTCTATATAAGTGACATCATATGATTTCTATTCTACAAGTTACATCATATGATTTCTATTCTGAAAGTTACATCATATGATTTCTAATCTATAATTTACATCATATGATTTCTATTCTATAAGTTACATCATATGATTTCTATTCTACAAGTTACAGCATATGATTTCTATTCTATATAAGTTACATCATATGATTTCTATTCTATATAAGTGACATCATATGATTTCTATTCTGAAAGTTACATCATATGATTTCTATTCTATATAAGTTGCATCATATGATTTCTATTCTACAAGTTACATCATATGATTTCTATTCTGAAAGTTACATCATATGATTTCTAATCTATAATTTACATCATATGATTTCTATTCTACAAGTTACATCATATGATTTCTATTCTGAAAGTTACATCATATGATTTCTATTCTATATAAGTTACGTCATATGATTTCTATTCTATATAAGTGACATCATATGATTTCTATTCTACAAGTTACATCATATGATTTCTATTCTGAAAGTTACATCATATGATTTCTATTCTATATAAGTTACGTCATATGATTTCTATTCTATATAAGTGACATCATATGATTTCTATTCTACAAGTTACATAATATGATTTCTATTCTATATAAGTTGCATCATATGATTTCTATTCTATATAAGTTGCATCATATGATTTCTATTCTATATAAGTTGCATCATATGATTTCTATTCTGAAAGTTACATCATATGATTTCTAATCTATAATTTACATCATATGATTTCTATTCTACAAGTTACAGCATATGATTTCTATTCTATATAAGTTACGTCATATGATTTCTATTCTATATAAGTGACATCATATGATTTCTAATCTATAATTTACATCATATGATTTCTATTCTATAAGTTACATCATATGATTTCTATTCTACACGTTTCATCATATGATTTCTATTCTACAAGTTACATCATATGATTTCTATTCTGCAAGTTACATCATATGATTTCTATTCTGCAAGTTGATTACATATGATTTCTATTCTATAGGTTACGTCATATGATTTCTATTTTAATGTCAGAACAATGAGGATTTTGAACAATACTAGAAATTATCTTACTTAATGCCTGGCTTGTGGCATACACTGAATTTGTGTGTGGCTAATACAGTTAACCTTGCTTACAAGTAGTTTTTTTTGTGTCATTCAATATTATATATAATATTGTCATTACACCATTTTTCTTTTATCACTATGACCTTAAGCAGGATAATATGAATAAATGTGATTTTAACCATAGTTAATAGGTATTAACCACTTTACCATATTGATTAATACATATGGCGCTTTGCCTGCTTTGTATTGGCAATGAGGTTGAAATTATAGACTAAGTCTGATTAACATTAGTGCATTAGTGGGTATTGTTTTACATGTCTATCAGGATGGTGTTACTGAACCGCTCTGATATGGCCAGTCTAGGACTTGCAATACAGCACTGCAGTTATCAAAGTTGGTGATATTATCAGAGTGATTCCATGTGACTATAGACTGGATATAAGGTAGGATATGATATCTAGATGATATTTGTCTGGTAGTATTTTAGTATGTTATCGCTTATAGTGGCATGGATCCCAGTACAGCCCACTAACAGACTGCCATTCTATATCCCAAAGATATTGCGCAAACTGATAAATTTATCCAATGACTGTTCTGTGAATTATGCAAAAGCAGATTGGTAACAAGAATCTTGCACTCTTATCCTCTAGCTGTCAAAACCCTGGCCTGGGATCCAGGCCAGAATTATCTCAATACAGGTAATGAGGTGGCCTCTTAATGGAAATAATTACAATGGCAAATATACAACTTAGGGGGATGTATTTCAGTCTTATTTTGAAGGCAGTCACAATAATATGTTATATTTCATTGTATCAGCATATATATCTTGTTTGTCTTGATACAGGATAGATCATTGTGTATTTTGCAGAGGCACTGACACTAGACTTTGGGGCTGCGGAGGATGGAGGAGGAGATGCAGACAGAGAAGCATACAAGAAACAAAACCGCTCAGCCGACAGCATTTTAGACGGGAGAGAAGACACTTGTGATGATAATGGGAACTTCCACGGCAGCAACAAATACTTCACGGTGTCCTGTCCTCACTTAAATCGACCAGGTGTGTCTTCAGCCACACAGACTGATGGTGGGTCTTGCGAGCGCAGGAGACCACCTCAAATCGGTGCCAATAAGTATGCAATAGCAAATACGTCCACTGGGTCTAGCACGAGCGGAGTGGTGGATTTGGACATCAGCTCATGCAGCAACAAGTCAGAACCTCAGGGAATCACTCCTAAGAAGAGTGTGTTAATAGTAGATGTCCCGTGTAATTCAGAAGATGGGTCTGAAGGCGATCCTCTGCTAAGACATCGGACACCCAGCTTCAAACGAGCCATCGAGAGGGGTCCTTCGGCAGAATCGAACAATTCTGCCGAGGTGTTTGACTACATGAACACCAGTCCAGAACTGAGTCCTGATCGAACTGAACCGCCTCCGTACCCGTACGCAGGGCGGGATGCCTTCCGAGGGGCATCTTCCAGCGATGCCTCTCATCAGCAGCATCCTGACAGTGGGAGTTTGGCTTTCATGCAGGATCTTTCTCATCCTGATGTAGACCACAGTGTCACTGCTATCTTCAAAACCAGCACCCACAATGCTTCCATGGAAGAGGGTGATGAACCGCTCAATTTGGATACTCAGCAATTAAATGATGTGAAGTGAGTACACATTTAATATCCTTGGTTGATATCCTTAATTAAATCCTTGTGAATTAATCTGCTAAGCAATACTTGCCCAGTAAGCATGGTAAAATAATTGCTGTCTTTCTTGTATTTCTGTCTAAATATGGATGAATGCTTTGTGGCTATCATATAAATTGTGTAATTTTGTTAGTTTGTTGGACTAAGTCAGCCATTTGAATATCTTACAGCCTTTAAATGGATCATTGATCATGTCTTCGGGTTATATTTTTGTGAATTAAATACACATCTGTATTATAGATGTGTGTGGATGGTGATTAATCTCTCTAAATCACTGACATCTGTGGATTTATATTAACATATCAACAGTTATATCTCCTTAATTTTTTTGTTAACAAAGCAATTACATGTAAGTGCAATATGTGAAGCACCATTTACAGTCTTGTATTTCAAAATTAGTCAGACTCTGTCTGTTTTTATTTGCCAAGATGTGTACTTTGGCATTGATAATTCCACTTTGGCTGCAGCAGAATCTGGTGTATTCACCCTGTCTTGCCATACGCGAATTGATATTGCTTTTATATGGTCTATTGCCTCACATTTATGAGTGGGAAAGTCCCTGACAAGAATTTTTATGAGACAGACCATTGTTACCATAGTTACAATGCTGTACTCGTATAACAAAAATACACATTAATTCTCTTCACTAATAAGGGTACTTCCAAATTAGGTTCTCCAATATTGTTTTTGCCCAATTTATGATCAGCTGTGGATGTATGACAGTGGAACCAACAAGCCCTTGTTATGCTGATATCACTTCATGTAATTGACGGTAGCATTTGGACGTTTTGGCAGCGATTTCTGAATGTTAGATGGGTGCTTAGTCATGGAACAGACTTTCTGGGATTTGCATGACATTTATTGTAGTTAATGTCATAATTCATCACATTTACCTCATTACTACTAATTACATTTCTGCACCTGACCCAGCTTTGTATGCTTGTGCAAAGCCTTGGATTTTTGTCGCTTAAACGAGCTGCCTACTGAAGACAAACATATTGCCTTCAATGAATTGTGACCTGTAATTTAGGAAGCTTTAACTGACTTGTACTGAAAGGAAAAGGAGACAGCAGGGCCAATTGGCCTCACCATAACAGCCAAGGGTGGCATTGGTTTGCAGCTGTAATGAGCCTGTGTGCATAGAGTTGATTCTGGATTATAGCCTTTGAGCTGAGGATTATCTCAACATAGGGTGGGGCCATGTAGTGCCATCTCAGGCCATTGGCTTCATTTATTCCTGTCATTGCACACTGGATTGTGTACCTTCCTCACTTTTATTCTCCTTGCTGAATAGGATGGCTACCTTTTTGTTGTTAGCTTCTCAAATGGGCTAAAGGTAAGCTTTAAATTAGTGTGTTCTCTGATCAGATCATTGCCATTGAATACCTACAACCGTCTGACAGTGTCTGATGTACTGAAGGCCAGCCATTTATCATTGATTAACACAAAATCATGCGATGCTTTCGTACATATTTATAACGCAGCTGCTTGCCTGTCATTTCACAATATCAGAAAACCTTACTCTTGGAATGGTTAGTGTAGGGCCCAGGATAGTGCAGTCCATCATGTTACAGCAAAGTATGTGTTACCATGGTAGTGAGTTTGCTACGGTTGTATTCATCATTCTCAATAATCCTAATGGCACCATGAAATTTTTTGCATGAGATTTTAAATTGGTGGTGCCTGGTATTAGCAGGTGTCTGTGATCAAGTAAAAGGGTAAAGTATGAAACATGTTGGGGCCCTCAATGTCTTACCATCTGAGTTGTAACTTTCATCTGCCTCTGGTAGCTGCCTAGCTGGTCATATACATTGACGTAGCCTTAAACTAACAGGATAATTATAGAACTATATCCAAACCATGTGAGTTCATTCAACTATATTGGTAGTCTACACTCAAATGAGGACACTGATGTACATGTTAAGTTGTCAATACTTAAGTTAGACAATCACATATGGACCTGATTTTCGTAGACATTGTTCTCATGAGCCAGAGTTCAATTCAATTTATTTACCACTACAATTCAGTTCATATTACAAAAAATAGATAGATCAGTATAGATTACATTACAATTAATGTGGTGAGCGACACCATATGGCATTATTTGCTTGGGCTCAACTTCTTAACTTTGAACATTGCTCATGCCATGACTCTAAACTTGCTGGCTAGTCTGATGTTCTGTCTGAATTATTCATCACTTTCCTCTCAGCTGTTCGGTCAGCTTCACTCTAAATCAAATTTATTCCACTCATGTCTCTATGAGAAGCGCAAGCCTAATATTCTGTGGTTTCCTGAACGGTGTTTTGCATTTCAGAATGTCACTTTTCATTGAATTTGTGCAAGTGTTGTGAACTGCAAGAAGGCTGGGTTTTTTGGCTACTCATTGCTGGTGGGTTAAACTAAAAATCGGCTGTGGCAATGTAAAAAGATTCTTGGCAACCATTGGAGCAATGTCGTCTTAGCAGAGTGCTTTATGGTTTCTTTCCCTGACCATAGGCTAAAAACGGATCAATTAATTGGAAGGCATCCTCACTCAACTTGATTAATTGCAGACTGTCTCCGCACTGTGCTCGTCGTTTATCTACACTAGTCGAAGAGGGATCAGACGTTGAATCAGAGGACCATCATCACCACTCAGCCAAGTCACGCCTGTCCACTACGTACGAGATGCCCTACAGACAAGGTCAAATGCCTGACCTTGACATTCCTGCTGGACCTCCGCCTCCGTACCGCCCCAGGACCCCACCCAACTATCGCTGCCCACCTGCCTATCAGCAGGCTGTCCACAGAGATGCTATTAGGTAATCCTTGGATATTCTTTATAATTGTTAAAAGCATATTGTCCAAATCCAGCATTGAATATTAGTGATTAGCTTTTATAATCACTGTGTTTATCATAGCTAAACATTATGCTTAACAAAATTACATATTTTGATACTGTGCAATAAATTGGTATGTAAAGAGCTATAATCAAGGCTAATGAAATATACCAATTACCGGTACAGCAATTTAAAGTTTATCATTCATGCTGTCAAATTCACTCATATATAATTTTATTGACAAGATATTATCGTCATTGATACATTTGTCAAACATACAAATACTATACAAAATACAATAAATTGTACAGTATGTAAATTTTCATCTCATGTCTGTTTACACATGAGAATTATGTCATATCATCTTTCAATGAAACGAAGTGTAATAGTATTTGTTATTACACTGCAAATGGGAATTTGCTTTTCAGACCTCCAGGTGAACGACCTCCCCCTCCCCCATATCAACGACCTGTGCCTCCTCCGAAACCCCAGATTCATCAGCAGTCTAGCAGCAGCAGCAGCAACCAGCAAGTCACCTTTACAAAGCCATTAACTACAGTGACCACCATCACCCGACCTCAGTACTCTACATCTCCCGTCCAGGTAGGACTAATGCATTTATGACTCATGTTTATGACCCGTGAGAGTCTCGTACTAACATACCATATTCTCTTGATTGCCAGCCAGGCCTACAATGAAAGCTGATCTTAACTGGGCTTTTAGGGACTTTGAAAAATTATGTGTGTAATTTTTTGTGCAGATGTAGGTTTTAAAAATATCAGGTTTCAAATTATAGTACATGTGGTATCCAATTGTTTTTTGGTCATATTTTATCATAAAAAGCTGTGGGCAGCACAATATTAACAGAAATGTTACACTAAGTCAAACCCAACTGTCAATCAACCCATGCAATACCCTTTCTGTATCAATTGAATTCATATTTCCTGCAGCTAACATTTTCGTCTTATTTGTGATGCTCCATAACGTTTATGGCAAAATATGAAAAACAGGTGGACATCCCACTAAATTACAAAAAGCTCTTTCGAAAATAGTTGCAGCCCCAGCCTGTAAAATCAAGAAGATTCAGTACTTACATCTATGCTAACTGTGATGTGCAGTTTTGTGCATAGCGACAGCCATATGTATTCATATGTATTCATTTTGCATTATTGTAGTCAAGTTCTCTTTATATGAAATTCAGTTTTATATGAAAGCTATCCACCTTGTTAAGTACTAAGGCTAGTTGTAATGGCATGACACATCAACATAGTATTGTAGTTTTGGGAATCTGATCAATGGCTGGCCTTGACATAGGCTGAGTCATTCTTCGGCAATCAGAATCTTTATTATCTTGTTAATGGCAGGCACTGCACAATCAATTCTACTTTGTATGTATCATTTCCTGAGAAAACATTATCGCATAATAAGTGCCAAATTGAACAAAATGGAATGTGGGGTAGTGCCCAGCAAGGTGGATATAAAGTTTATTTGAGCATGTTAAAATATGTTTTTGTTTCTGATTTGATTTGATATTTAAAGCTTGATATTTTGCTTGTGTTTTGCATGTGTTTTTATTTTTTGTTTTATTGAGTATTTTAAGTTTTTACAGCATGTAGATGTGAGAGGAACAATTCGCAACTTTGAAGCCAATCAACATGGTCAAAATGACTCGAGGCTGATCCACCAGGACCAAAATGTAAATAATCAAAGGAGTAGGGATGACAACTGGCATGCGAGACCACCGTTTGAAGTCATGCAGAAGAACAACAATGATGACTCACTTAATGATACCAATAAGTCCCAAAGAGAGCGCCATTATAGTCGCAGTGATGCCAACGTTCGGCCAATAAACCTTTATAGTTCTGAGGTTTCGAGCAGCCGATGTCACTTAGATAATTCACTGGCAAGTCCAGACGGAAGAAAGATTAGCCAGCATAGGCAAGATCAAAGTGATGTCGTACCATTTAATTCCCCTGCTAGGCAGAAAGACTTTGTTGAACCGGAAACAATATATCGGAAAGTTAGTCATCATGAAGTGCCTAAAAAAGAATCTGTTGCAGAAGTGAATCAACCTTGTAATGAGCAAGAGGCCACAATGACTCCAGGCACTCAACAATTCATCATTCCCCTTGAAAGATCAAGTGCGGATGGAAGACGAATCAGTCAAGGTCAAGGTGTTGCAAGTGAAAATAGTATCAATCGAAAAGTCAATGCATCCAATCATGCTAACCTGCCTGCCACTAATGATGGCCATCAACGTAAAGTGAGCAATGTCAGTCCATGTGATCCTGTTCAAGGGCAAAGTAGTCAATTTCCTGATTTGCCTGACGAGTATGTTAAGTTACGAAGAGTCAAACACCAATCAAATCAATCAGATGAGAGTAATCAGAATGCTCAAGCTGGACCAGTTCAGGCTGATATCCAGCAAAATATAGATGAAACCAGAAATCAATTGCCCGATTCTGATAAAGTTGCAGTCTCGCCAAAAGGGAGTCAAAATGAAACTAATGTAAATCTGCCGCAAGTCAGTCCAAGAAGAATGAGTGTGCATGAACAAGCCACCTTAGTGTGGGAAGTAAATCTGGCTAATGCCACAAACACAACTGAAAATCAGAACAAGCACAAACTTAGCCTTGAGGAAAATTGCGGTGTTAAGCAACAAAGAGTGGAGAGCCCGTTGAATAATCCGCCTGAACCAGTATCAGTCCAGCGAAAAGTGAGCTCGAAAGGTGTTCCCATCATTACCCAACAGGATTTCAGCGACTGCGACAATCCTATTGCTAATACAATCCTGCGGCGGAGCAGCCAAGTCGCTCAGCCTGACTTGAACAGTGGAGTAAGCCAATCAAGCAAACCAGATCAGGGTAATTCTTGTCAAGGAGAGACCAAATCCAGTGATGCAATTCATCCTACTTCCAACAAAAGCCTTCCTGATGGGAACGGCCACATCGATGGTCAAACCGCTGGTCAAACCACCGTGCCAAAAACTCCAATGGTAGGACGCTTTTAAACCTCAGTTCGCAAGTGTTAGTCATGTATTTAGTTTGTGGTCATCTTTCACTGTCATCAGTCACTCTTTGCCGACCTAATGGCAGGTGTAGCTTGCCCACAGAGCGCACAAGGTTACTCTGCTGTGCTCTATGTGCTTAATCACACGGACTAGATTGCATCCGGTGACTTGACCTTGATGTATCGTCTCCTGCTTTTTCTCTGCTCTGCTTCGGTTGGTCTTTTATGGATGCGTTTTCTCAATGTCTGTTGGTGTTTCTGGTAAATTTTCCATGTTTAGTTTTAAGTTCTTGTGTCGTACTGGTTCATGTTATTATCCCAATGATTTCATCCTTTCATTTTTAATGGTTAACGGTCATGTAACTAATTATAGTGAATTCGTGATTTTATTATTTAATCAGTGTCAGTATAGTGTAACTTTAGTTTTAATTTTGAATTTAAAATTGAATTTTAATATTCTCCAAAGACTGAGATATGGCTAAAGCCCCAAGTGAGAAGTTGTGGCTTGAGTGAAGAAAAATATCACATATACTGCAAAGTAATATTGAGTCATATTGACTCAATTTGAAAAGAGTGTTATTGATGTAATAGAACTGTGACTCTTTCAACAATTATGGCCTCATTTATCGTTTCAGCACCAGGGTGAAAACCTGGCTGACCTTGTGAATGGTGACCTTGAAGAGGTAAAATTGTCGGAGGCTGATCGTCAGCTCAATGAGCAGCTTTTAGAGGAAGCGAAGAAAGCATCGGCTGCATCTGCCAGGCACAAGTCTCGCTCAAAGAAGAGTCAATCAACTAATGGTAAGTTCTGCTCATGTTCTGCCATCTTTCAATATAATTGGAACTATAAATGCTTTGTTATATATTCTAGTTGCTGGTTATAACATATCACAGACTAGTCCGTGAACATATGCACCAGCCTCAGTGTAATTGCCTAGACGTAGAGCGTTTATAAACTGTACCAGTTGCTGGCTTTTAATATTTATGATGTATGAACTAGTCTCTGTAATTGTCTAGATTTTTTACAAGATCCCTATAACTTAGGTCAGTGTTAAAAAATTATGAACATGATACAAAATATTAGAAAGCATAGGAATCCAAAGAAAAGCATGGTGCACCCTAAAACTATATATAATTACCTTATATAGGGTGTCTTTGAACTTCCTTCAGTGCACGTGCCATTCTAGTTATCTGCTGGATCTTCTTTTTTTTTTCTTCTGGTGTCTAAGTAGCTCTAATCTTCTTTGGAGGTTTTTTAAGCAGGACCTTTAGTGTCTAGTTCTAGGTGAACATTGTGATATTCTGGACTTCCTGTTAGTACCAAACATAAGATGCAATATGTTGTAATACAGAGGCTTGGCTGTTGTAAAGATCTTAAGGTAGTAAAGAGGAAAAGGTGATAAGGGGAGTATAATGTAAGACCTGATAAGCTCCTTTGATTCATTCACCAACAGGGGGAGCCACGTGTGTTGTGGAATACTGTAGCGCCACACAGTGGCCATGTGGTTTTGTCAGTATAGTACCAAGCTCCCCCTTAGATATATGACCTCTTTGCATCGGTGCCCTCATAGAATGTCTCTACTATGACTGAGGATACATTAAACAGTATAGACAGTCTACACATACAAACAATAGCAGTCAGAAGGATTTTACTTTAAAATGCACTAAGTGACTATGTACAACACTGCCAGGATGCCAGCTCATGTGTACTGCAGAGGTATGTTGCATGTCCACTTGAGTAATGCTTATCCAATCTGTTATTGTGGATAATATCACAATGCATGCCATGATGTCTCTGTCTTTAGGGGGCTAGTGCTAGTCATAACATGGAGCCACTCCATGGTCATAATGTTTTTGGTCGTGGATATATTATGCTACTTCCTAGGTGACATTTTCTAACAAAAAAGCATCTGTAAATTGTTTTACTTGGTGATGATCTAAATGTGCTTATATTTATGGGACCTCTCTTTAAAGACATTACTCACTTGTAAACCGAAGTGACCTAAATAGCAGGGACTAATTACGTGTATTAATGGAGGTTATAATGACAAACATATATGCACTTTGTTGAAATTATGATGGAGAGGTTGACTTGTTATTAAAACAGTCATAATTGAGCTGAGGTTCTCTGGCAGGAATTTATTAGCAACATTAGCAACATTTATTCTTTAAGGTTATCACAGTAAAAATGTATGAATTTACTATTCAGTTTTTGATTCAATGACATGCTATAATCACATTACAATGCACCACTAGAACCTCGCAATCTATTGATATAAATACAAAATGTAGTTATATGAAAGAACAGCAAAATAGTGACATTTATTATGAGGTCCCCTGCTGAGTGTCTCTGGGATCGGATTCAGTGCTCAGCCACTGAGTCACATCTACACTGCTATTTATTACTCTTCATAATGATATTATCATCGCATGCCTGGGGCAGTTGTTTCTCAATACATATAAAATGACATATATATTGTAGCAGGACTAAGGCTGCATTTGTATACCAGCATATATATCATGTACTTATGCTGTAATGCCTGTAATCACCAGGATTTGACTTTCATGGAAGTTCTTCTTTTTTTGGTACTTGGTACAGCTTTACCCCCATGCAAGGCCATATTGGATAAGCACTTGAAATTGATGCGTCAAGTGGAGCTGTCAGTCTATGATATCATTTATGATGAATTATAAATATTACAACTGATTTATTGTGTGTGGTTTCAACACAGCTGTTATATGCCAAGTACATTTTTAGTTCAATTTACCACTAATCCGAGTGTATTGCTGCCAGTAAAAGTGGATAACATAGCAATTCCAGCACAATTCCAGCACCAGGATATTTACCCCCCTGTTATCATTGTAGTTTATCAGGCGGAAAGAAAAAATAAGCAACTAATGACTGGAGTTTTGGGGAAGTAGCTGAAAGTTGCTATTTATCGGTGTAAGACAGAAAAAGAAAGAAAAATCTAAGAAAAATTATAATATTAAATCCAATCACTGTTTGATGCAGGAATTCTGTTGCTAAGTTAAATGGAATGTTTATGCAGAAATCACCATAGCAACCTTTGTTGTGGACTTGTGGTGTAGCTATTTGATGAATGTGACCAAATGTATTGTACTTGTCCATGCAGCGGGTGCCAGGAATGAAACATGATCGGATAGCCGTCAACTACAGTGCCTATTCAGTACATTCACACAATCAGTAATTCGTATAGGTACATTTAGTACTATAATTGTAGGCTATATTTAAATATCAGCACAAGCGGGGACTCCGGGGAGATAATATAGAAAGTTTGATGATGATGTTAAGAACTTTTATGATGATGTTATTAAGAAATGAATATGTGACATTTATGTGTAGATAGATAGATAGATAGATAGATAAACAGATAGATAGATAAACAGATAGATAGATAAACAGATAGATAGATAGATAGATAAACAGATAGGTCAATGCATTTGTATAAATAGTGTGTATTACAATTAGCACGGTATTAGTGTATCCTTGTTGTATAGTTGTTATGGTATGTGACTGTTTAAATGACATGTTCCCAGAATATATACAGGCTACTTGCCACCAATATAGTATGGCATAATATCATGATGCCTATAATCATGATAAAGTAATGGCATTAAATTAATATGCCGACATTTAATTGGAAAATGTCACTAGATGTCTTTTTCCGTTGATATATGGTTAGATTTGAACCACGTGAGCAATCAAATTTCGAGATAAAAAATGATAACATTAATAAGTTTTGTACCTGATATAATGCATTGCTGGAAAATACCCTGTTAAGGTCGCATTTTGTGCAGAATAAACCTTTTTTATGAGGTTAATTAATTGTATGTATGTGTAGTAAATTAAGTAAGTAAGTAAGTAAAACTTAATGTCGGGTGTTAAAACGATAAACATAAGCACCAGGGCTTTTGTCAGTCAAATAAAACAAAACGTGATAAAACATAAACAAACAGTAAAACATGAAAAATGTACGAACATATTAAAAACACTAAATGTTACATAAAATACAGCAACCACAACTGCACTTTGGCTCCCATGGTTTAACTTTTAACTTAAAATCTTCTACATTAGACAATCTGAAATTGTTTGGGATATTATTGTATAACATAGCACCTGAGTATCTTAATGACCTCAAACCATACTTGAGTGTTTTAAAACTCGGCTGTACAATGGTGGTGAGATCTTAATTAGTGTAGAGGTCTTAAGATAGAATTGAGATGAAATGTAATACAATTAAGGAATGGCTTGTGACGTCACAGTTATGACTTGAGTGATTGTGTCCGAAAATTGGCATAAGTGGCTTTTTGAAAATGCCTTATGGGCTGAAAAAACCTATGGTTTGGAATCAGTCCCTACATCTACATGTAGGGACTGATGGATCGGTCTATAATACAATGTGTAATAGCACAAAATGTGGATTGTTGTAGTGTAGGACATCATCGGATGTTCATCATCATAGTGAAATTCATTACACAAATGATGTTACATGTTTCAAATTCTTGAGGAATTGCTTTGGACCAAGATAATAAAATCCTTTACAGAAAAAATGTGTCTGAGGATTTGTAGTGGAAGTGCTTACTTTCATGTTATCAGTAAGCCCTACAGTTCTAACTTAAACTGTTTACTCAACAGAGGAAATGTTATCATTGAAAGCCAACAGGACAAAAATGTCATCAAGCTTTTTTTTTCGTTGTGCATTTACTTTACATTGTTCAGTCACATTCAAATATGTGAACTATGAAACAAAAAGTATTCTGATGGTATTGTTATGGTCGGAATTCCACAAATGTTTACTGAGCACATGATACATTTATTAAGATTTAGATTGTATGTTTTGTGCTAAGCTAATCGTGGAGTGGCTTGTGACTGCATGGTCTAATGTATAGAATGCCATGACATTGCCATAATTAGTCAATTAGAGTAATTTAATGAACTAAATTGGAATCTCTATTGACAACCGATGGAGGTCACCAGTGGCTAGGTCATAACTGCTATATTAATTAGTGGGTTAGCTTTATAAGTTAGTCTGAGATATACCAGGTCTATGGGGGCTAAATATTGTGATGTTGCCTGCAAATCATTGAATGCACCGAGAACACAAGTTAGATATTTTGGTATGTTGATTTAAGAAGCTGCTGGATTTGATGCAGTCGTCTCCAGCTTTACAATAATCTTTTGTGTGTGCATATTTTGCATGTTTAACATTGATTTTCATATCTTATTGCTTTTCTTGCAGACCTGGCTCACTCAGAGAATGTAGATGAATGCGACAGTGCTCTTACCCCGGAGACCAATAACAATTGCCAGAGCCAGGCTGATCAGAGTGAGGCGAGTACATTAGCCAAGCACAAGTCTAGTCAAGTCATCTCCCAAGCCCCTGCAACTGCATCTTCTGCTCCCGCTGCTGTTGCTGCTGCTGCTGCTGCTGCTGCTGCCAAAGAGCCTGCCCGAGTAAGTGGACCTTTTATTCTCTTGTGAATCTCACGTTATGTCTCTGGACAACTTTGATGGATGCTAGATCGTCAGATGTCTCAGACCTCGTCCCCAGGTTTGTCCTAGGTCAATGTGTGATGCCTGCAGAATGCTATCGCCTTATTCAAGTGGATTGCTGGGTCATTTGTCTGTGTTATAACTTATAAGGCTAGACCATTCTTTAATATTGGTTGTTTTGAATGACAGCAGAAAGTAGTTACAAAAGCTGTCAGTTGCAGAGTGGGAATTATCATTTGCAGGATTGTTATGATTAATGTTGGAGTGATTTCCTAGAAGTGATTGGCAACCTTAATTTGACCTTTCGGGAAGCCGACCTTGCTTCAGCATTAGTGGTTCTAGTTGTATTTGTTTATGGTAAATTGATAAATTATTATTGATTTCAATAGCGTGAAAATGCTAGTTTATTTTGTATATTTACACAATATGATAGAAAGGAGTGATTGACGAACCACATAAGATAAGAATAATTTTTTTTTTTTATTTACCCTCGGGGAAAAAATAACAATAAAACGTGTCACAAAGTGTGTGTTCACGACTTCTCGGGACAGATGTGTTAAATGGCTTGGAGGAAAACGAAAAAGTATTTATAAAAAGTGAGATGTTTGTAGCTTGTGCAGACGTCTGTGAATTTTAAAAAAATATATGAAAAAGGAAGATAGAAATAGAGTAAGATTCACTGTCTATTCAGATTTTACAATGTCTAGTGCGTTTCCCCTGCAGTGTGAAATGCATTTGAAAGTCAATGTACATAAGCACACTTAGCGCAGTAACAGGGAAGTGTGGACATGGAGACATTTTGTCGGTCACAGTCTTCATATCAACCAGACCAGAAATGAACAAAAACATAGCCAGAGCAAAGAGACTTTAATTTAATTTAGTATATTGCCCACCTTTTAGCTACAAATAGCAGGGCTCTAGACTGTGTGTTCACTGTTGTTGCTAACACTCTCAACTCCTATTAAGTTAAAATATATTGGAGGTAAATTAAGAGACTATTGCACAGCAGAAATGTGCTCTATGACTACAGTTGCCCAATGGTTTTCTTGTATGATAGCTTTGCTTTGAGGGTTTAACTTTTATTGAGGTAATAAAGTCACCTTTAAGTGTCATAGTGTGGTCCAGGTGTAAGTCAGACTTAATTGAAGTTTACCTGTGGTTATTTTGTCCCCCACGATACTAAAAGCAATAACATCTAGATAACTCTCTTTGTGGTTTATGGACTTGCTATGTACATTTGTTTGTTTTTCTGCATTGTTGGCAAATGAGTAATTGTGTAAATATCATAGAGTGCTTAAATTGATATTAAGCTTTAGATGAATAAAAGAGATGCAAAGTGTATATACAGCCACGTTTATGCACCCAAGAATACCTTGAACGTCTTACACAGCTTGGGATAGATAGATAGATAGGTAGATACATAGGTACTATAGATAGATAGATAGATAGATACATAGATACATAGAGAGATACTTAGATACATAGGTACTATAGATAGATAGTTAGATAGATACATAGATACACAGCTTGGGATAGATAGGTAGATACATAGATAGATAGCTAGATAGATAGGTAGATAGGTAGATAGATAAATGTCAGCCTTCTAAGGCAAGTTCTTGCCACTCACTTGCTGCCATGGGTGGGTTTCACTTGCCTCAGCACAGCAAGCCAACTCGACGAATGCTCACTCAGTCTCTCTTTGCTTCAGAACCTCGTTGTAAAATCCAAAACAATGGGATGACGATCAAAATGACGCCCCTAATTATCTATTTATATGACGTCATCAAACAATGGTTATTGCTTCAGAGTCATTGACCTCTGCTGGTGGTGATACAGTTCCCCATTGTTCCAGGCTAGAATAGTCTTTAATGGATAGTATTTGTTTAGGTTGAGAACTTAAGATGCACTAAGTAAAGGCCCTAATTTGTTATCTTACTTGAGATGTTGTTTAAATGAGGTGACCACCAACAATGGTTCTAACTAAGTGTGATTTTTTAAAACGACAGTGGAACCCCACAACTAGGAAAGTTCAAAATAAAGACCACTGTAGTGCCAAGACATAAAGAGCAATTCAATGATCTCCTAAGATAGTCTTAATTGTTTCACTGAATAACTATTGCATACAACTAGGATACACCATGCCTAAAGAGTGACTGCTAAGTAGTGTAGCTTAATGTGTAAACCTCAGCCTCCCACGCCTTTCTGTTGTTACATGTCCCAGATGCAGCATGATTGTGTTACAGGGTGTTTTAACTGCTACTCTAATGCAATGCAATTTCCTATAGCTTTTCTAATGCTAAATAAGGTGCAATGGAATTTGAACTGTGTTGTGGGTGCCCAACTACACATGTAATTTGCTTTTTTGGGATTGTGCATGACCTTTGTTTGTTGTGTGTGTCAATAATATGAGTGGGAAGCATATGTACAGTTTATGGCACATGGCACTGGATTGATAATACAATGATACAGTTTTCTTATAGCTTGCAGTATACAACGTAATCAGTGCACATGTATATTTACTTGCTCAGTTTACGTACCACTGTCACTCAGTACAGACATGTGGTAAAAGCACAGCGTATGCTTTACATTTATCTTCATACATGTTGTTGAGATATATACATGATGGTGGTACTGAAACAGGGAGGATTAGGACCTGTACCTGCGAACCATCTTTCATCAGTGTCTGATGATGAGAATGCTATTGCATCTGCTAAAGCTGCTGCTGCTGCTGCTGCTGCAGCTGCTACTTTTGTTAGAAGCAGGAGACGGTCTAGCAGAGCATGTATTATTGAAGAAACTATAGAAGAGGTAGGTTAATTGCTTAAATCAGGAATAATTGATATATCACTAATTGTATGTTGGCAGGAGGATAAGTCAGTAATTCTTTAGTCCACGTGCATAAGCGGATAAGATGATTTTTGACTCATATTCATATATTATATATTATCAGGTACCTGAGATTCAAGTTTCAAGATGATATTGCCTGTGCATCATATTATTATCGTTGTAATAATTATGCAGAATCACTCTTAAATATTCACTTGATACTGGGAGCATGATGTCAGTTTTCTCCTGTTTTGCATATATTTCAAACCTGTCAGACTTAATTGATACTTAATCAAAACAGTTTAGCAGTTTACAGTTTGTTTGATTAAATTACGTAAGTGCAAACAGATAACTTCAGGCTTTTGATGTGATGTCAAACCTTGTGCTGAGCATCACAGTAAATAGAATTGACCAATCAGTGGCTGTAAAACCCACATGATGTCACAGATGAAGTTTAAAAAGTTTAAAAGACTGTTCTACGTAATTATTACAACGATAATGATATATACTGAAAACTTGAGTTTGATACTTCTGTTGAGTATTGATAGCTTTTATTACATTATGTGATTTGTATCCCTTCGAAACGACAAATAGGTCAGAGTTGACCTCTCTCTGGCTAATATTCTATCTATCTATCTATACATTGTACATCTTGGGTTCTTGTTACTTAGATGTAAAATTGGGGACAACTAATTATTTAAGTTGAATTGAGTCGAGTTCATTTATTGGATTAATAATATACATCGTATTTTACAGTTCACATGATATTTAATATGATATTTGACCCATAACACATTTTTAAGCAGATTGAAAAATCTGCATGGAAATCTGTGTTCGGTAGTTTAGAACTGCAAAAGACAATGTAATGCATGCTATAGCTACAATCTGTGAGTCGTTATAGTAACAGTATACATCACCATGGATACACCAGCACTCCATGTTATAACATGACAGACAGCTAATGTAGCAGATCTTCTTTCATAATACCGAGTGAAATGTTCTGGCAGGTTTCATGTCCCAAATCCTTTAACAAGCCTTCACAAGGCTTCACATGTATTCAAAACGACTGGTAGCAGTAGGGTTAAATTCCTAGTAACAGGTTGTGAATGAAAAACACCTCGGATCAAAAGTGTGACCTCTGACCCGTCAGTGCTCCATCTTCTTTTGTGGGGAATTTTTGCGATAGAATAATGAATCTCTTGTATAAATTTCCAAGATTCAAAGGTTATGGCGCCCTGTAAAATTTCATTACAAAAAGCAATACATCTCGGTGGGCTCTTTTTTGGAATTTCGCATTATACAAAATGATAAGTTTCCGAACTTTCAGGTCACTAGCATTGCAAGTGTGAAACAATGAAACGAAATAAAAAAATACAATGCATTTTACATGTTGTCAAGCACTTTGTTTGTGACATGTTTGTGAAAGCAATACAAAAACATGACTGAGTAGTTATTAATTTGAAAGTCATTATGTCAATAATTATGAAACACTGATGTAGTTTTCTGTGTCATTGGAACGTTGTTATGTGGCAGCGATAAGGTTGTTGCATTCCTGTGAAATTCCTATCTCCTACTATGACAAAAGCAGGCTTATAAACCACAAGGATAGAGCGATTCCTGTTTAATTAGGGATTCCCCTATCCTGCTATCTGTTTATAACAGTAATGAAACAAAGAACAGAGCGGAATTTGTAATGACTGCATTAGTAGAGATTGTTTCAAGTAGAAAGGATTCTTATAAAGCAACCTCACAGTGAAGTTGGGCTACTATTTACCAATAGAGGGAGCTATCAGTAACTGCGCCCAAATCATTGTTTAATGACGTCATCTTAATATGACATCATTAATTGCACTCAATGACCCCATTGTTTGATTACGTCATTAACAATTGTTTGGGCACAGTTACTGAGAGCTCCCTCTATTGGTAAATAGTAGTCCAAAGGTAGCAGAAGTTCATTAAAATAATATATTTGCCATGACAAATGACCTTAAAGATAAACTGAATGACCTTCACATTACTATGTATCCTCAGTTTGATTGGAGTATTTCCATTCAGTCAACATATTAATTGTGGTCTTCTACCTATTTTATTTGTACGAGTATTGGTATGGTCTTTTCAGGGATGCCAATGGACTCCCACCATTATGCCACCATGTAGTAATTAACTCTGAAGCATCATTATTCTCCTGTAACAATGCTAATTTGTTAATGCTCACCTGGCTGCTAATACATCAAGACTGGGCTGGGAGGAGAAATATTGGCCATCAGGAGATTGGACTTCTCATTATGTGATCTTCCTCTGTTTGTCATTGGTCTGAAAATTATTTGGTGCCTCACTGAGACATCACAATGGCCCAATCAGCAGTGTGTTAAATGATTGCTGTCTGATCAAAGTGTTCGGATTTTGTTAAGAAGCACACACCGTGAATTCAACAATGTTCATTCACACAAACACTTTGTGCATGGGCTTAATTTCAAATGCCAATGAACTGATGAAGCAGTGCCTTTTAATTGTCTCATTGTGTCCTCATGTCATATTCCCCTGCTGGCGTTCAATTTTGTCTTGGTGTCATTTTAGGATTTCAATCACTAAAGGTTCATTTGTTATGAACCAGTAATCTTTAATTGAGAATTTGCGCAATGTGCACCAGTGTGCTCTGCCAAGCCTTTCCGGGTGTCAGTAACCTCTTTTTTTTTTGTATAAATAGAAAGAACTAACAAATAGAAAGGTCTTTCTAATCCTGGATCTGTTCAATTCTGTCGCGAGCAGTGAAGAGACCTGGTATCCATTAGGACCCAGGAAGTGGGCTGACAAGCATTCTGCGCTGCCTCCTCGTTGTCAAGGCTAGGATTGGCTAGGTCTTTGCGTTGCCTCCTTTGAATCCTTGCTGCACCTGCTCTGCTAGACTGCTACTGATTACTGTTATACCTATCTGTTTTCTAAGGATCGTGAATTTGCGTTAAATCAGGTAATCTCCTGTTATTCGTGTAGCATGCTTCGACTCTAACAACAGATACAGTTGGCTTTATGTGGGATAGAACATAAAACTTCCCAATGCATTTACACAAGCAATGCATGTTATGGCATGGAATATCGTTGTAAGGATAAACAATTATTGCCAATGAGATTCCTTACTGATGGTGTGCGTATATGATCTATATCTTACTGCTGATGTTAATTCTGGAGTGTAGTATTAGAACGGGTTTGTAAATCATTGACACAAGATGTGTTTCATTATTTGGATTATACTATATGTATTTCATTGAGTTAGCCATTTACAACTCCACCTTTCACGCATTGTTCCGAAAGGACCGCTGTATTGCACGAGATGGCTGTTAGCAAAGGGCTTTTCATATTGAGGTAAGATGTGCTTCGTTCTTTGGACCACCCTGTTACATTCATCACATGGAGTTAGCTGTTTTACAACTCCACCTTTCGCAAATCTTTGGTCTGTTCAATGCCTCCATCATTGTAGAATGTAGGCACAAGAGAGTGACATGTGGTGTCAGGCTGCTTTCTATTTCCTTCATATCAAACCAATTTCAGGTGTGTCACGTTTCTTATTTTCATCATTAAAACTTTTCCAAGTGTTTGGCAGGTTGTAACCTTCTAAAAGTAAGTGTCTGGGGCCTGTAGCCCTTGTGGAACACAGCTATGGTCCAATTAACTGCCTTGAACTCTTTCAGAATTTCAATGGGAGGAATATGGCAAAGAAAGGTAAGGATGTAGAGGCTGATATTCTCGCTGCTGGAAGGCACCAGCTAGCCTATGCCTCAAAGGGATGTAATTATGAAGGTGGATTCTGCCTGTTCCCAAGATCTTGTGACTTTGTGACTTTGTGACTCTCGTGTGGCCTTGCTGGGTCTGAGGGAATTGGCAATTGGTGGTGTGGAGTCTAGTCTTCTGACTTTAGAGCTCCATGGAATCAGAAGTCATTATTTCAATATAAAGGGGCGTTCACACTATCACTTAAGAGCTATGTATGACCACATATGAAACAATTTTTTCACTCTTGTTCATCCTTGGCCATACGTGATCCACTCGCTGAGCGTTTTAAGGATACTCGTGTTAATCCGTAGGACACACCTGGTCGAGCTTGACCATACGTGGAAGGGGGCAATAATTTTTAAACATGGTTAAAACTTTGGCGGACGTTCTAAGAGTAAATTGTTTTTTTATTAGTTACGTAACTTGCTCGAGGGTCTGTCGGCGAGCGTCCTACGTACGTTCTATATACATTCTACGTACAAACATGGCCATACGTAGCCATACGTAGCCACTGTCCATCTGTATATACTCGCCACTCGCGTCCACTCATAGAAAGCTCGTAAAACAATCGGCGGACGTCCATCGCCTGTCCGTCGTCTTCCTTGCGAGCTTTCTACGAGTGATCTACGAGTGCCTGACGGATGCCTGATGACCGACTTCTGGCGGGCATTTGACGGATGTTTGGCCAGCGTTTTACGGACGTCTGGCGAGCGTTAGATGGACGTCCGGCGAGCGATCTTCAATTGCCCCACTTACGCTCGTCGAAGTTATATGTGATTAACAGAGCCACGAGTGAGCAAGTATAGCCAATTTTTGACGTACGTGGTCATTCGTAGGTCTTATACGTGATAGTGTGAACGCCCCTTATGGCATTGAATTGTGGGACTTGTACTGCTGATGATTGAAGACCAGTGCTAAACTCAAACCTTAATTATTGCAAAACAGTATGGACCCCAAGCCTTATCTCATCATTATAGATGCTTTCTGTATACTATTCTGTTAGTTGACAAACAAAAAGTAGAAATGATTCCTACAAACATTTGATTGGGTATTTTTAGAGGTTAAGAATTGATAGTTGTTTCTAGAGGGTAGGTCTTGTAGTTTAAGGCTTGGCCCAATTTTCTGTTTTGGTAACCCATTGATTGTTATTTAAAAGTGTCTTAAGAAAAGTGTGAAGATGAAAGTTTTATCACACCCAGAGAAGCCAGGGTGCTGCTTGAAGGTCTTTCGAAGAGCGGCGGATATCCTTTGTAGTTGGGGAGGCAGTCTTAAGCATATCGACGGATGGGGAGGCAGTCGGCACATTTTCCCTCTGATGTAGACAGCGAAAGGGATGCTGGGATAATGGAAAATGTCTCCGAATTTCTCTGCTGCTATTTCTGTGGAGCACGCAGATGAAACACAGCTGGCGTCTTTTCAATCCATTCACATCCCCGTGCATTGTTGCGGAGGCAGCCAGTGATGATGCTCGCGGGGTATATGTAATACGTTGAACCTTTGCTTATTTTGCTGTCGCATGGACCAACTCAACAGTTTATCCCCGGTGGATTTATCTTATTTTACTTGTTGATTTCATTAATCTCATAAATTATGCCAGGTTCAATTAATTCGCACTGGAAGCAGCACTTGAATTCATGTCTTTAAGTGGATTTCGCAGCTATTCTGGGTCTGCAGGAACTAAATTACAAAGACAATATGATGCCTGCTTCGCATTATAATGGTAAATGTCTCTCATAAATTGCTGGAAATCTTGAAAGCTGGCTTTCAGGGATATGATTGAAAGATTTTACAGGGCCTTGTAGAAACAATAGGGTTGGCTTCAGGCATTTAAACTTCAGATAATACACTTTCATAACATTAGTAATTTTGACGACGTTTTTGATTGATTGTGATATCATTTGATGTTAATAAACCATACAGTTGCCATGACTACAGCCATGTTGCCATGAAAACAGCAGGATCTTTTGTAGTTCATTACAGCGTGCATCTGACAGCTATATTATTCTCTTTATTAGAATGCGTTAGTTAATTTGATTGTGGCTGGGTTTGTGGGTTAGGGCTAGCTTTGAAAGGTAGCTACAATGATACAGATACATGAATGGCGGTCTATACATATTACAAGAGAAGATTAAGCAGTATTTAATTGATATATACACATTCAAACATTGTCTATGATCACTGAAGTAAGTGTATTTTAATTTTGTTGCTTCAGGAAAATGGTGAACCCAAGGTGAACACAGAGATGCCTGCAAAGACGGACAGCAGCGTCAGGGATGCAGATTCTGAAGCCAAAGCATCTTCATCAGGATGCAGTGGATACAAAGCCATGCCTCAGGCCCATGTTGCTTTTCCTAGTCTTCCCAATGACACCTTGGAGGGCCTTGGTATACTGGTCAACAAAGGCGACAACCTTGAGTTGTAAGTTTGATTATTTTACATTCTCTTGTATGGTGTTAATTGTAGGATATTGAAGATATTATCTGGGCCTTGTATGGCGCATTATGCTTCATCGGTGGAATTACTGTTTCTTTGCAATATGAGTTACGTTATGGGTACAAGAAGTTGCAGAAGATGATAGGTGAAGATGCTGCATGCAAATGCTTCATGCAGAGTTTTAGGCTGGATGCCAGCCTTTGGGTGATAGATCAATAGCAAGGACAGATGTGCTCATGATCATACTGTCAATTTAATTATTCCGCCATGACATAGATGTGGAATAGTTAGGCAGTGGAAGAAACCTTCTTTAGTAGCCAGTTATCATATAACCAGCCTTTCCAGTCAAAATTCTGGAAATGGCTCTGGTGAATAAATATATTGAAGGATGCCTGTAAATTTAATAACTCAGACTCATCCTGAATTTCGAATCATAATAAAAGCAGTCTTATCCAAACCACCATTATATATCCCTTGATAAGGGTCACAGTGACCACCGAAGGTGAAAAGTTTGTTCACACAACCGCATTATGAAAGGAATCAAATGTAACCTTGGACCTCACGTTGAGAACACGTTCTGTTTAGTTGTTTCTTCTGAATATGGATAAGAGTCATATGGTGCTGACATGTCCGATTCAGATCATCCTTTGTGATTTTCTTCTATATATGAATTTTGACAGTTTTGTGTAAGGTGTTGCTGCCTCCATATGGCGCTTTTCAATTACATATGCACAAAGTCAGCAATGCCCGTTGGCTTGATGATGAGTTTGGTTGGAGGACGACATCGTGTGTCATTGCGGAATAACCCCATGTCACCTCAGACCTGTGATTGGCTGCCTTTTATCCAAGCAGTCCATTTCCATAACCAGCTACCTCCATCTCCCCGAGACCTGCTGACATTTCTTGCCTCGCTATTTTGGTCCCTGTTGATTGTATGAGAAGCCGACTACTCCCTTATTGCTTGCTTTTCATATATGTCGTCTTTCTGCAGGCACATGCCACATCATAATGGCTTATGCTTATTTCTACCACAACATATTGCACGAGAACTTCCCATTAAAGCCACCTCACTTATTAGTCGACAGCACAATTAAGGTGTATACTTTGGCCCGATCCAGATGTTTGACATCAGAAATTACCATTGGTAGGACAGTATGTTATGAAGACCACTTTGGTTAGGAATCTAGTGTGGCCTTAGTGGAGAAGTTCAAGGGTAGTATTAAAGATCTAGAAAGTCTTATTCATTGAGGGTGCCTATCTCCAAGGCAAAACTTCATGTCCTTCGTTCGGTAAATTGTTTGTAAATATTAAGTATGACCTTTCCTAATTGAGCTTTCTTCAATGAGAGTGCTTGTCTTCCTGGTAAAGGTATAACTGTACTGTGTTATTCCTTCAGTCTGTGTAGGAGTATACAGCTGTAGTACTTCACGACCTTTCCAATTGAGTCTTGTCACCAACAAAATGTAATTTTCTGTTGGTCTGACTCAGTTGTTAGAAGGTCGTTCTCGACATACCAATGATGCATACAAAGAAAATAACATTTCCCAAGGTCACACAGTTTGACTTTCAGGGGTCGGTCAAATTATTCAGTACGGTGCATTTGCAATTTGCTGACTAGGCAGATGTACAACTCGCAACAAAATGTGATACATTCCCTTTGTGGTGGGCTGAACTGTGTAACACTTATGTTTAACAGTATCCTTGCACCAGACCTTCACGAAACACGAACAGAAAAGAGTAGACTGATATGGGATAGCTGGAAACTGTGGTAGGTCTTATTAGGCCCTATTTTGTATGCTTCAAATTTGTTCATCCTTCATCTGCAATATTTTTCTCTTGAATAATTTTGGGAGCAGATACCGCAGTAAACTGCTGATGAAACCACTTGCAAACTAGAGACTAATTGCACAGACCTTGCATGAAGATTTTTATTGTAAATTTCTTATTTGGAGTTCCGCTCTCAATTATGAACTTCCAGCTTGTTCAACAAACCGGTTCTTTCTGAACAATGGGGAGCCGTCCACAAAGCCAGTTGACATGATCGTGTGAAATCCAAAGAGTTTAACATGAGCTGGGGAAATGTTTATTACTTTTTGTGGAAATTATGAAGTTAATTATTGTGGCATCACGTTGATGGAAATTCTGTGGAAGGAAGCTGGGATAAAATGTTGTTGAATAATTAATTAATTGGAGAGGGGTGTTTGAATGAGGATGCTGAATTTGGAGATGAATCCTTCCTGGATAAGCCTTACACTATGTCCTGCCAGTCACATGGACACACATCTGTTGGGGACACTTATCCACTGTCTTTATGGTGTTAAATTGTAATTAAGATGAAACGTTTATCAGACTTTTAGTCCCAATTGTACTAATGGGATTTTTCAGGAA
This sequence comes from Alitta virens, assembly GCA_932294295.1. NCBI lineage: Eukaryota > Metazoa > Annelida > Polychaeta > Phyllodocida > Nereididae > Alitta > Alitta virens. Next base: position 73,037,495 of record OW028573.1, on the reverse strand, counting down.
CTTAGGCCTCTAGAGATAAGATTCCTAGTTTACAATTTTGGCCATAGAGTATAGACAATACCTAGGTGAATCCGCCCAAGAAACAGAGTGATGGGCCATTGATTTTGTAGCCTTTGTAGTTTCTGAAAACTTAGAATGTATTCTTAGTGAAGATGAATAAAACGTTTATTCCTTGAAAGAGTTGATTGAAGGATTTTCAAAACAAATGTAGGGTAGGACAGATCAACACGTGTCTTATTAAGACCATTCCACCATTAGGACAATTTGGAACAAACTGTATTATTGCCATTGTGCTATACCTCACCAAATTGTATTAACTTTAAAAGCCATAGAATGTTTGCTCTCAATATTGCACTGTAGGTCTATCTACAGGCCTGTGTAAGCTGCTGCCAGAACATCGACCTGACAAGGCTAGGTGCTGAAGGCTCTCCAACTTGATTTATGACGTCATAAAGTAGTGACGTCACAGAAACCTTCTTAGCCCTTCCTTTCGTTTATCTCTTCACAATGGTAATGTGTGAATGTCCATCATGGCATAGCACAAAGTTAATAACCAAACAGCTTCCAAATGTCATGCTCCTTGAAAGCGTCATTGTCTGCGCAGAATCAGCAATGGACTGACTTCGGAAGAAATGTTTCTTCCAAGGACTAACCTTGTCCTGGAGTAGTTATGGCCAGTAAAGTTGCAGGAAGCTTTAGGTCAGATGGTTTTCTTGTATAATTTAACAGTTTAAGAAGCATTATATGTAGGTATCGGCTATGTTGCAGCTTTATGAGATTGCACTGAGGGTGGTTCCAGAACAAAATCATTCATATCCTTTGTTCTTGGGAGGACACACTTTTTGCTATGTGTCTTGAAAGGTTTTGAAAGCTACAAAGCCTTAATTAACATAGGCTATTTTAAATTTGCACTGAAACAAGTGACCTCGCATTCTGTTCCATGTATTGATTCGCGGAAGATTTTACAGGCAGCTTTAAATCCTGTTGCTGTAGACTAAAATTGCGAAATTATCTTAGTTTTATATTGTAAAGACTGTTGTGTCCACTTCGGGTCATTGCAGATTGGTAGCACTAACTGCAATGATTGTTTTCAACATGTGTGCTTAGTACAGTTTTTGCTGATTTAAACATTTACAGTTACTGAAAAGAAATACCATTTAATGATGGCTTCTGAATGAGTTGAAGTTATGATCAACAATTTAGTTGTTATGAAAGTGTGGATGATAACTAATAGTATCGAATATCATTGCATATCAATATTGCATTGTATCCTCTGTGCTGCATATCAAATTCTGACAACGTTCCTATGATTATGTATCAGAGGAAAATGGCAAAAATGTGCAACAACCTGATGGGATTTTGTATTGTATGTATTAGCCTTTGTTGTCACACTGGGCCTTCTTGTATCTGTTCTGGTGGTTTGCTATTCTTGTCTGCATCCCATAGAGATCCCTTTTTCTTTTTGTTGGGGATACAATATTCATGACGGTGGAGGTATACAGGCCATACGACTGCACTATCAATCTTTGGAGGATGTAATGTCATGAGGAGGCATCACTATACTGGATGGTGGTCATGGCCTGGACGTGACAGTAATTGAAAAACTATGGGCCTTACAACTATATTGAGTTTGGATGGCCTGCCAATGGCCGATCAGTGAGGTTTATGATAAATTGTCTCACCTTCTGAGCGATTCTTGGTGTCATCCTCAGAGAATTGTAAAAAGTGAGAAGCTATTTCTTTAAGTTTAACGACGTGTGCAGGCCATGCTGTCAGTGTCTTTGACTTGCTTTTGGCACAAAAAGAGAAATGGTATCATATAGCGTGACTTATAGTTATGTCAGCGACTCGCATGGCGGGTATTACCTTCTGCTAATGGAGGAGACTCCATAGGTCATTATACAGAACTGCACTTCCTTTAAGGAAGGTCTTGGAAATGGCAAGGCATATACAACAAGATATATTTAGCCATTTTCGTGGCTTATTTTCTGTATTTGCTTAAATGAGTGGTTCTGTTTGCACACAAGGTAGCCTGTTGTGTCCATACTATTCAATTAGGGCCATTAGCGGTGGCTGCGTGTGGCTGTACCCGGCTGTCCATCAAATCCTTCAGACCATGGAGCTAGTTGGAGTGGGAAGCTGGAAGAGTAATGTGTTGGCAGTGAGGCATCTCTTCAGCTGACTACCGGCCACTGCAGGCGTTGGTTCTGCAGAGCAATGCTCCATTGCTCGGCAGTAAGGCTCCATCCTGCAGGCTGAGAGGATGCTCGGAGAGGATGCTAGCAACTGCAGGACCTTCTAGCTGATGCAGTTGGGCTGCTGCTGATGCAGGACTTGTCACTAGGTCTAACATAATCTGATTCAGATACGGACCATTCTGACAACCTGACAGCATGGCAGCTGCTGCTATATTTTATCATGACACTGAGGACTGGGAACATTAAATCCATTTCACACATCCTGCATCTCTTCCTGGAATTACACTCTATTGACACTCGGTAGATTCATAGATTCAGCTCCCGGCATGTCTTTTTACAATGTGGTACGCCACGCCATGAGAGCGTCGAAAAGGTAATGATTTTTTTCTCTCTCTTTATAAAATTCTCCTTGATGTGTCTCTGATCTTATATGGCATCCCACCCTGTGATGAGCACATGTTCTACTTCTATGCTAGATTGTGGGGCCAAAATAGCATCGCTTTGATTTATATCTAGTGAGTCAAATTGACATTGTGTGACAGTGATATTAGTTCCTGCTGACATTAAATCATATGCAACAGTGCATGATTGAACTGCCTGGCTCTAAATGTGTGTTCTTTAAATGTCATAATGGATAACTTTGATATGTCAGAGGACAAAGAGAACTCACCCAGGTCCTGGGTCTATTACAGGGTTGTGTGTGGTATAAAGCTTGTGCGCTTTGAAGTGTTTCTATCATATATTCTAGCATGTGTACTTGCCAGTGAGCCTAGTTATTTGGCTGACGACTGCAAGTTGATTACACGCTGCGAGTTGATTATACGCTTGCTTGGCTGCTGGTTCAGTCGCGAATGCGATGAAACTGATGATACCAGGTCCATATTTGGTAATCAGGGACTGACGAAGCTGGGGAAACAAGATTTACCCATAGGGTGTGATTGGTGCACATCCTATTGTCATGGTCCGCTGTTTCCAATTAGTCGTGGGATTTGTTGCTTGTGATAGACAGCAGATAAAACCCTTCACAAATTCCTCTCATGGTGCAACTAGCTTTTTCAATTGACAAGATGGTTTTTTTTCCCCATCGATGTGAATTTGGTCCTTCTTGTTTCGTGTGTGGTTGGCCCCCGAGTCACATCGATTAAACCATTTTGCAATTGCCTGAAGAATTGTCAGAATTGCCATGGATTGTAGAAGGCTGTGGTAGATCCATAATAAAATTGTGACGTGCCTGTTAATACGCGGTTGGGATAAGTTCATCCTTCTATTGTTTATCTTTCCACGGTGCCTTAAAATCAACCCCAAACCTGTCCAAACATGACTGAACTTAACACCTCATCCCAAGACACTGAGCAAAGGGACTGAGATCAATTAAGTAGGCTGAGCTTCATCAATCCATCTTCATCAATCAAGTCTTGCAAGGACCAACGCTCTCGTGTTTCTCAATTAAAAGCAAGGTTTTCATGTGTGAAGCGTTGTGTGTACAACCTTAGACCAACCCCGTTGACGAGTGACAACACTAGCCTGCTTTGGAGAGTTTGCTCTTCACTCCATTAAAAGATCATCTGCAAGGTTGTGACTAGAATTGTAGTCTGGGAAAGTTGTAAGCTTGTTTCAAAGAAGTTAGGAGAGCCACTATTACAATATGCCCTTCTTATCCTTCTCATACTTCTCTTGAATATTTATTTCAAATATTCTCTGAGTTAGCAATGAGCTAAAGGTGGTCCTTAGTGAAGTCAAATTCATCGTCATCTTGCCGGAATTGCCTGGCTCAGCAGTAATGAATTTCAATCTACCATTGTGTAAGATGGCTTTTGTTATCGACACATAGTCCCTGTATTAGATACCTGTGATCCGAAGAACCCGTTTAATTGAAATCTTTAGAAGCTGTAAACTTATCTCACAAATCATTGAAAAGAAAGGCAGAGGAGTGTGACATCTGGACTCCATACATCTAAACTAGTGCCCTTATAATGTCAAGAGTATGCACAAGAGTAAACCTTGAAGTGAGATACTTAAAAGTTTGCTGTGCTGTTATATTGAAAGCTTTCGAGATTACAATACACTTGATTGCACCAAATTACTTCAAGCAATGAATGTAAATCGCTGTATCTCGGAAGGCAGCCTTTGGAATTTTCTTGAACTTGACAATTTAAAGGGATTACATCCTCTTCGTGAATGTGACCAGCTTAGTGCTTTGCTCTAATGATGGTAATTAATATCAAAATGGACGTCTAATTTGCTCATGGGATTGATTCTGATATTCCGAAGCGGCAGCAAAATGCTTTAATTTCATGGTAATCATTAAATCGTATGTGATTAGGACTCATTTGCCCTTCAATAGACTATTATGGTTAGAGGGATTACCGCTCACTGGTAACTGCCAATTGTGGCCTTGAACTTGATCGTTTTAGTTCTAATCCGTTTAGATGCATTTTGTAGCAATTGCACCAGTGCTGTAGCACTGCTTTAAAGGGCCAAACAGGCATTGAACTTGAAATTTGCATTGGATTGTAATCATTTCAAGAGAATGTTTCTATTTTTAGATCCCTGGGATTAGTTAATGCTGCCATTTTGTCGATGAATTAAGCGCTTGTCTGATTCTGGAGCAAGTGATATTTCATGAAATGATAAATTAGCTTTTGCCAATGATAACAATCTTCCAGGAGTCTCTACCATGCACTCTTTTAGCTAATGTCCCTTTTATCTCGTTCCATGGTTTAAATGTGATTAAATATTTATCAATGCAGCCAAGCAGAGATTATTCTGTTGCATGAAAAGAGATTTTTATATTGCTGAAAAAAGGAAAGAAAGAAATGCTGACAGGAAGAGACAAACAGTGACTGCTGTCCTTGTCATGCCATGATCCAGGACATAACAAGACAAACACCTTTGTGTGTGACTGTGTTTATGTGCCATAATGTGGTCTGACCACATGTGGTTCTAGATGTTCAAGATTAAAGCTTAGAATCTAATGGCATCGTGTATTGTATGCTTTTGCACGGTGTATTCAATTTTTTAGACTGATTACTGTTACAGTGATTAGACCTGCAACTTCGTGGTCTTTTTCTACTTCTTTTTTTTTACTTTTTTTTATTTTTTTAACTTCTCTGCTTATGTGAATGTCTATGAAATAAAGCGTCTTTAACAATGTGTGTATATGTACCAATCCTTTTTTGGTCAGAACACGAGAAGTTCTTATGATTTGATTACTAAATGGATATTAATAGATATTAATGGTAATAATCAATGTTATTGACCTTTTGGTTGCTCTTGTACGCCATTGGTGTAGGGAAAGAGGATTACTGAGGCATAACAATAAGCTGCTCTAATCTGTGCTCAGATAATAAGTATGTGATGGGTGTGGGCGGCTGCTGCAGATCTAGTGATGGCTGAGATGGATGATTATGTGTCTGTCATTCAGGATGACTATGTCCTCTGGGACCATTCTTTCCTCGCGAGGAAATAGTAAGACGTCCGCCCAAAGTTGTTCTGCTTCGTGTTTGCCTCCGTCCCGCTCTTCTCGGATGCACTGACATGTCCAAAGGATGTCATGTTTTTTCTTTCTTTCTGTTTCAGCGCTGAAAACCTGAGTGAATATGAACTTGAGGTAAGTCTCCAGTTTCCCTTGTTCTTCTGTAGTTTATTTCTTATTAGGCTTTTGCAGCATTTGCTGAGTAAAAGCACAGCTTTGATACTCTACTCTTAAATTGGCTGCCAAGCTAATACTGCATGAAAAAACAAAAGTTGATATCTGTTGATATCTGTAAGTTATATAAGAGGATAGATATTTCGTTGCTGAATGTTTTAATTTATCCTATAGGATAGGCAGAATACTTGGAAATGCATTCAGATAAAATTATGGCATAGCATTCCTTGCTAACGCTACATCCAGTTTCTTGTCCACAATTTTGGAGACTTATGGGCACATAAATCATGAATTATGATAGTAGGATTTGTCAGTACAATGTAGAATAATTGTGGGGTTGAGCGGGTCACTGTGGGTCACTCTATTCTTTATTTGAAGGGTAGCTGTATTGAACGTTTTGTATGGATGAATTAGTTTATATGCCATTTATTGTTACTTTTGTCTACTGATAATATCCATGCCTTGGAGCATGAAATATCTGTCATGTAGACATGTTTCAATGCAATAGCCGGTTCAGTGATGAAGGGCAGTATTCAGGTTTTCAATATAAAGGAAAGGAACTGGCTTATGTTAGTAATCCCATCATGGACCATGTCCCAATACAGAAGTCCCAAAAAAAGTAGCATTCATTATAGAGTTGTACATAAATGTAAGGATGTTTCATATTGCCTACATTGCTAAAATATGTATAATATATGGAACCAGGATGTTTTTCAAATCAGCTGAGTTAATCTATCAGTAGCACAATTCAGTTGTGACTTTGTTACAGTGTATTATGGGTTATCCAAGGTCTTCATGCATATAATTGATATGTCCCAGGTTTATTTAATGTAATTTATACACATTTAGTTGGTTGCGTTTTAAAGTAACCAGTGCTTGTTTTATTGAATAACCTACTTTACTTAGTAATTGATATGAGTTGTATAATCATAACATGCTGCATACTTGTGTGAATTATAAAATCGGTATAGAACATAGTCATGGGATGCTCTTATGCTCTTTACTTTCTAATTTTATGAAATGTCCTTGAAAATTGCCCTTGAGCAAGATCATCCATCATATGACGTGATTGCTTGTCATTGATTTCCATGTAAATCTCCCAAGTGCCTTTGACTTAGTGAAGGATGACCAATCTAGGAGGGGTTAAATATAGGACATAGCAGATGCAGTAGGTGCTCTGGTCAGTGATTGAGGTTAGCCTCTGGTCATTCCCGTGGTCCTCATGGGTAATAAAATGTCGTCCATTACAGTTCTTCAGCTTTCATTGCCTCTAATGCGGTTTACTGGCACTTCCATAGAAAACCTGGTCACGCAGTTTGATTGCATAGAAACCAATGGTCATTTGTCCCCTCAAAGTAGGTCAAGGGTAGTTTGTAGGTTCACACTTGTGTGTTTGGATCAACACCAACGAACTGCAGATTGTGATGAATGGAGTAAACTTGTTGAATGTTGGCAAGAGCTATGTCCTTGTGGCACAGGTGGACATGGAAGATTTAAAAAGCTGGTTGGCTAAATGGTTTAGAACATGGAGCATTGGTTCCATGCTTAAAACTCCAAGCTTAAAGCATGGCCCCAGGCTCCATTCTTACAGCCAATTCCATGTACTTGGAAACAATCTCACAGCTTGGAAGCTAAATTCCAGAGTATGCCATGTGAATCCAGGACTCTTATTGGTTGAAGGACTGCCTTTACCAATAAGAGTCCTGGATTCTGATGACGTCCTCTTGAGTTTAGCTTCCAAGCTCTTAGATTGCTTTCCAAGTCTATGAACTTGGCTGTAAAAATAAGAAACGTTTGCCAGTCAACCCAGCAACATGCTGACCCGACAACGGCTAAACTTATCGATTCCTCTGAGGTCCCAAATTTGATTTGTGGCCTGGCACATCTTATGTTATGAGCTTAATTTCAAGTAGATTATTCTTCTGAAGCATACATGTTGAGGCACGCAAATGGATTCCTGCCCTTGGAGAAGAAAATTTGGTTGTAACAGTTGATTATAAGTAGATTTAAAAGTCATGCTTGTGCCGCTGTGAGAATATAATACAGCAGTAGAAAGAGCTTGTAGAAAGACTCTCGTGCGAATCTTATCATTCCTTTGAAAAGAATGAAATTCTATTTATAGAACGCCAGTCTTTTGAAGCTAGAGAAATGACGTGCTGACCACAGTATTAAGTTGACCATAACCCGAGAAGATGGTTAATTGATGCTGGATGAGCCTAAGCTGTTAGACAGTGGCATTATTCCTTGGAGAAGAGTAAAGGTGAGATGGGAGAGAGAGACATGCAATTGCACGATCCATTGACAGCCTGACAGTCGTGTAAGGAGTTTTGTAAGGAGACTGAAGACTGGAACAGCTGTGCGAGACCTCAATTCAATACTAGGTCCTCAAGACAGGATAAGATGAAAGGATGAATTCAGAGAGAAAAATTGCATGGAAACTAGACTTCCATAAAACATGTGTCTTCTAATGGCTTCCTATTTCATCCTCCCACTGCCTGAGACCTTTCTCTGAGTAAAAATCATTCTTCCCACCGAAGATCCTGCAGTGGAGATCCTCTTTCAAAATCCATCTCTTCCCATTTTTCTCCCAATCCTGACAGATATTTGACACGACCAACAATTGCAAAGAGCATGAAGATAGCATTGCTGAGCCACTGTCAGTGTCACATATGTTTCTGGCCTGGTGCTATGCCTGGGCGTTGGTCACTAAGCTGGATTACTGAGGGATGTTATTAAATACACCAGGGCCAGTTGCTGAGGGGTTTAATGCTAAATATGCACTAGGCTGGCTGCTGGAAAAGGGTGATAAAGTAGTAGTGAGGAGTAAACGGCTCCCTGAAGAGATCCAACTTCGCAAACGAAGGAAGTTTGTAAGATATAACTTTCCAATTAGGACATATGACAAATTATCACATAAATTAAGAGTTTATGACAACCATTTCATCATTCTCCACATGTAGGCAGCAAAAGCTAAGACCTAAACCAATGAAGGCCACTGATAACAAGAACCTTTCCTACCAAATCAATTCTTGCAATCTCACTCTTTTCAGTTCATTGGTGGCACTTAGTACTCATGACCTTGAAAGTTCTCAATTAATAGACAGTCTTGTACTTTGAACCTACTGGCCAAAACGCCTTTTAATCACCAAACTTATTAAGAGTAATGGTCTGGTCCACGTTTATTGACCATTAGGGCGAGGTCACTTTGAGGTGGAGTCCTGTTTTATGTTATACAAAAAGGAAAAGAAAAGCAAGGAAAAGAGGCTAAGGCAGCATAGCATTTTAGCTCTATCGGAACAACCGCCTTGCTTTATAGTTAGGTGCTGAATATTTGAAGCGTAATAGAAGTGCAGTGCTACAGACTGAATCCAGTCGATGTTGACTTCAAAGGTCTGCAGGGAATCACGAACGAGCCCTTCGATGCCCGATAAAACAACCAGACTGACTCAGTTTGACACTTACTTCAGCCTTTGAATCCCAAGTGAATTCATGGTGCCCCGCAGTCAACATCTGTTTCTCTGAGAGACACTGTTGAAAGTCTGTTGCTGTGACTTGATACTATATTAGTCAGAATGTCAGTGGTTCATTGCTTTACAAAAAGTAGCTTGGTGCTGAGGCATAATTGTACAGTGGCACACTACCTTTTAGGAGTATTCGCTATCTAGATTACTAACAAGTGACACAGGACAACATTGGATACAATCTATTATTACCATTGTACACAGTATTTACCTTACAATTAAGACCATCTCACCATTAAGACTGGTATATATATTATATATGATATTGTACTAAAAGTGGTTAAAGGGCTCAAGTCACCCTGCAGTATTCTCTTAATGATTAAGTTGCACCTTAGTATCTTTTTTTCACCAAAATTTATCCATAGGACAATGTGGTGACCACACTACTTGTAATTTGATCTGAATTTGTTCAGTTCGGTCTTGTCAGTGATACAAACTAGCAGCAAAATACCAAAGTTTCCACATGATTAGATCGGTCTGACAACTGGAAAGCCAAGGTTAGATTCAAAACAGGAGTTGTCTGCTGTTCATTGCTTTGGAAAGCATTGATTAATGCTGGCATCGCCTGGCAAACTATCAGTTTGGAGGGTCTGATAGATTAGTTCACTGATTCAGGTGATATGGCTGATGTTTTATCGCTTGCTGATGTGGTAGACAAATAGAAAAGCTCTTCATGAGCCGTTGGGTTCTAGCTGCTTCCCATCCGTCGGATTTAGAAGTCGCGGGGACGTTTGCAAACCATATTGTGTAAATACAGCACGATTGAAGCTGGAGGCTTGTTCGACATCAGCCTTGCAATTCTGTGCATCCCTTTCTGATGTTTGATGTTCTTGGTTCTTTTGGTTCTTCTGGTTCTTTAGTGCTGGCGCTTTCGGTTAAATGAGCTTTGGTTTGATTTCGATGGTTATGCTGCTGCAGCGGAGGAAATTGCAGCGCAGGAAATTCATCGCTGTTTCTTTTGTGTCTCTTTTTGTGCAATATTTGCAGATGCATCTGATTGCATTACGCCTCATGTGGTAGAATTTAGCCTATTTGTAGGAGCACTTCCAGAAATAAGCCATTGATATGGCGTGAAGGGAATTTGGAGGTTATGACAACAGATGGGTGATTGGTAATTATGACGGCTGCGAATGGGCGTTAATGGCATCACATGCGTTTTTGCAAATACACGGTGTATTTCGCATGATTCTGTGGTCGGTGGTACTGCTCTCACGTTTGCAGCATATTTGCTCTGTATTGTGAATAGCAGAAACAATGTCACGACTGGTAATTTGTGACATAAACTTCCCCATGCAAAAATGCATGGGAAGTTCACATGTATGTTATAAAAATGGTAGGGAGAATGTCATAGCAATTTGTGTCTTAATCTTCCCCGTTTAACTAGACACTTTTTAAGGCATTTGTGCAGAATACTGGGCTTACCTACCCACATACTTACATTAAAATATGATACAGACTTGTCTAAGGGAATGTCCATTATACATGCAGTGGGTTAAATACAGCTGCTTAATATTCATATATCTATATTCAGATGCACTTAGCAGCTTATCATGCTTATGTTATCCTTGTCCACATACATTCAGTGAATGAACAATCTGAGATGCATCACGTCTGCAGGAAGTAGCTTGAGCTTAACGAGAGTCATTAGAGGCAGTCATTAATCATAGTGTGGTTGAGGTGCAGTATCACCTCATTAGGGCAATTCATCCTCATTATTCAACCAGAGTCAGTCTGATTATAAAAGCAGGTGAAGGGACTAGCTACAATTGCCTTGCCAACTGCCCAGTGACACAACCCTTGGGCTTTCAACCCACTGATTAGTCCTGTTGCCTGTGGTCAAGCCAGTTGACTGATGACCATGGTTTTGTACCACTGACACTATCTATCACAGCAATAGCCTCTGGTCTGGTGCAATAGTCTAGAATCTATCCATTACTACTAGTCTTTGGTTCCAGGTGCAACTGGTCTCAAAAGAAAATACAATTAAGAGATTCTGTGTTAAGGCACATTATTTTATCTATGGTCAAGGTAGACTTACCAGTAGTCTACCAGCAGGGTCCGTTATGATGGCAACGATGGACTCTTATTGCTAGTGAAATTGTGTGTGATATCGTGATATCGTAGAGTGTCTGTTATGTTAAATTGCCTGTGTTAACTAAATGGCTTTCGGGCAGAATTCAGGTGTTAATAGATTGTACTGAAATGTCTTAGTATCAATTTAAGGTGAGATGGCTGCAGGGCAAGATTCTGGTGTAGTTATAAAGGCTTCGGTAGAGCAGTAAACCAAAGAGTCATCTGTACTCCCCACCCTCCTGGACCAGGCTCACAGCAGCACTTCCCGCAGTCCCTTGAAGGCAGCCTAAATGGCAATTGGTGCTTCACACGAAGGGAGCATGGCTTCCACCCTCAGTCCCGGTAGACCTTTAGTCGGGTGCTATTCTTAGCAAGCGAATAATTGAATAGACCTCGCCTTTTAAATATTTCTGTTGGTCGTCAGTTGTCTGGATTGGCTCAATGGGATGACCAGCATTGGCTAACAGAAGCCTAACACAAATAGGAAATACATGTCAGAAAATTCATTTCATTCAGCAAATATTGCAAAGGATGACTGTTAGATTACTCAATTTTTCTTGGTTCAACAGGGTGAACTTTTCTGGCCTACTGTAAACATTTCATCTTGGCCACCTGAACCAGTTTGTACATATAGTGGACCTTGGTTGCTTTGTCATCACAACATAAAAGTATCATCTGTGAAGTACAGAATTGCTTGGAAATATTGGAAGTAGTGTAATTCTCATGCTGGTGAAGTGAAGTATGGGGTGTGCCTTTTGTTATCAGTATGATAAGCATCTGCATTGTGGTGATATCTTGAGGAACTGATTTATAATGAAAAATATGTCTTCATATTCTTACACAGATGTAGTGTAACTATTGAGCTAAATACCACATTTGGCACTCAGTCTTGTGTTGTTAATCTGCCTACACCTACAAGTAAGATGTTAACTCAGTCTTCAGCAGGTGTTCAAATGCAGCTGCCGAGCTTAAAGCTGTATTATTGTATGCATAGATATTTTTGGGGCTGTTATTTTCTGCTTCCTGCTAATATTCTCTCAAAGAAAATTTCTGCAGGTTTTCTGAAGAGGCATAGTAGTGGTTGCATATTGATTGATACAAGTCTCTGTTTGCATTTATTTGCATAAATCAAATGCAGAATTTGTCAGAGCAAGCTAATAATGTTTATGGAATATTACACTGAATAACCATCACACAAGGCTGCAAAATTTCAACCCTAGATAGATTAGATTAGAATAGATAGATAGATAGATAGATAGATAGATAACGTCCCATATTTTTGCACCAGATAGGGCTGATCAGGACAGGCAATGGGGCGGAGGATGAAGCCCAAGTTGGAAGGTTGCTTCATCCTCCGTCCCCATTGCCTGTCCCTATCAGCCCTTACTTAACCTTTTAAATGTTGACAAATTAGCATCAAAAACATTTAGATCTGGGAATATGTTGCTTTGGCCATAGGTTCTCCTTTTAAGTGACAGATGTGTTTACCACACGACTGTGGAATTACATTTGACGAATGACTGATGTTGCTGCTACAAATCCTTCTTCTACTTTTCAGGAAAAATTTGCCAGTTTGTCTCTGGCCTTTCGCACCGATAGACTCACATTGGATAAACGGATAGATCTACACGAAAGAGCTCGTGACAACGCTGAAAATAACATCAACAAAGAACTGTCAGGTTTGAAGGACGCCCTAAAGGTACGTTTAGCCGGAATATTGCAAATCAACTTCTTAAAAGGTTACCCATTCCTTTCAGTAAAAGTGGCCTCTTATTTATGTACCTTTGTTCTGAAGCAAGCAATCGTTCTAATATGCCTTTGCCCATTATCTTCACCTGAGCGTTAATGCATTTGCCTTAAAACTTTTTCTTTTAATGAATTTACTAAAAAAAAAGCAACATGACATTGTGATGATGCGTTTTTTTTTTTTTTATTAGGTTGGTTTTGATTACAATTGCTTCTGAAAAAAGTCATTAACTGCTTGATAATGCATTACTTGTTAATTTCTTTGATTGCTTTAAGATTTTAATTGGATTTCTACCATTGCTTTATTAACACATCAGTTCTGCTTGTTTCATTTTTATTCAGGATGATAAGGTGTTGTAGTATTGCAGTATGTTTAAAAAAAAAAGTGTGAGGATTGAGTGAGCGAGCAAAATTATATGTAGTTAGTTATTGCACTCATTGATTTATTTTATTTGTATGAGTTCACAATTTTGGTGCCAAAATGTGTAATAATATAAATATCACTTGATTAAGATAATAATTTACTGTGCTGTACACCATTCTGTTCTTGTTTCTAGCACTGTTCATATCCTTTTTGTGTGTCTTTTTTCTAGTTGAATGTAATTAGACTTTACAGACAACTTATCAGGAATTAGCAAATTGTGAATCGTCCTAAAACTTGTACAGACATTGAATCCAGTTGCTTGCTATTCCTACCACAGACTTTGTGACTGGCCAATTTCCTGACCTTTATTGAAATGTCTAGATGTAGGGGCTTTTTCCAACTTAGCTTGATGAAAAAGCTGTCCATTCCTTTTTTTCCAGACTTTTTGTAGCCTTTATTTCCATCCAACTTGAAGCACTGATAAGCTTTACATCACTCTGTTGGAATGCCTTCAAATTAAAGTTTCAGATTTATCGAAGTCTGCAGCTATTATATTTCTATATGGCACATCAGTTGCTTATTGAAGCAAGACTGCCTGGAGTCTAATTTCATTAAGGAGTAATGTATCATGTCTGGAAGGCTTAGAATATGGTGCGTCTGGCCCTGGAATGGAATGAAATAGAGAAAGAATAGGATTAAAATTTTATTAACATTGTCAATCCGACTGGCCATTTAAAAATTACCTTCAAACAGTAACTCATCATCATTCAAGACCTGCAAATGTTAGTTTAGATGGGAATGTTTTGTCCTTTAGAGGGTAGATTGGTAGTTTTCGATCTAAAGCACAAGACCTGGTGACTTGTTGAGCCTTTTCGTGTCACATTATCAGGCAAAACCCAGAGAGGAAATAACGTACATTGACGTTGGGGACCCTATGAATAATAATGTGATAGATCGACCAGCTCTGCAGCAGTAAATCATGTCAGATTTTCCTCGCTGCCATTTATCACTTCCAATCCCACCACTGACTGGGTCATATTTTCTTATTTCAGGCTTTGCGAACCTTCTGCTCTGATGCAGCCTCTAGAGATATATATTCAAAAATTGAGCAGCATGTCAACGTGTTGGAGCAGTGTTCATCTCGTGTTTCAAGCCGATCAGAATGTCATGGCGCTGTTCAGCAGGTAATTTGATTTTATTCAACTTCGAAATATATATTATGCAATTGCATACAATGATAAACAATCACAAATGGTGAACACACATAGTCATGGTGTGATAGTTATCATTTTGGTTTCATTATTTGCTCTTATTCTTGATAATAAATGGTGAAAATATACTTCTGGTATACTCTTGTGGTGTTATCGTGTTCAAACTGTACCAATTCAAGATAATACAGCAGATAATGAAAAAGACATATGTTATTTTAATTTATGGATATTATTAACATAGAAATTGCTTATTTGTCTATATTTTAACTATCAATATGTATACTTTTCCAATGAAAAATGTTATAACACATTGGGATTCATTGTGGCGATAGATAGATTTGTCAATGAATAGACTGAAAATCAACTTATTACAAATAGAATTCCCTTGACTGGTTTGCGAGCTGTTAATGTTGATTCTTGTTGCAGGAGCTTCGGCTCAGCAAAGCAGTGGAAGTTATGATGCAACATGTGGAGAACTTAAAGATGCTTTATGACAAGGAACACGCAGAACTGGAGGAGACAAAGTAAGTCTCTCGAATTGCGCGCGATTGTCACACCAGTATCGAGAATATCTAGTTGTCTAGAAAGTGTTGTTCATTGTTGTTAAACCAACAAAAATGCATCAAAGGCTGGATATAACAAGCCATCTGTGAAATAGTGCCTATTTTAAGCTTTGTTCTAACTTCTTAAATGCTCAATGGTAATGAGAACTATATAAAAACCTTGTAAAACACTCCCATACCCTTTACATAGATATATAATGGAACCAGAAACAGCTGTAGTTCATCAAGAGAGAATGCAAAATTATCATAAGATGTATGGTTACTTAATGAAGCCTCAATAAATGACTAAAGTGTGTTGTTGATTGAAAAATTTACTGTTTTAAGATGAAGTATTGCTGGCATGTTATTATGCCTTTATTAAATTCATGTTTTGTTTTTTTCTTGTCTTTTCTAGAAAACTCCTTCAAGAAAATAAGGCACAACAGGATGGAGGTGGGGTGACCTCGGGTCCAATTAATTGTTTAATTGAAGCTAATTAATTTTTCAGACTGCCATCTGTTGATTTATCTAATTCAATGTTTTCCTTGAAGCTGGTTTATATCGATTAATATTTATTCCTCGCAGAACCTACACCTGGGAAGAGATACTCAGTAGCAGGTCTTCAAGGAAAGGTAGGCACATTTTGATTGTTGTGTAATATTAACAAATTACACAAATTTATCCTGCTCAAGTAATTTATCCTATCTACCTGAATACCATCAAGCAATAAAAGCAAACATTTGCACATACTTATTTTCTGAACTTTTTTACAATTTCATTTTACTTCATTATACATTACTTTAGATATTTATATTGTGTTTTTAATTTTATATATTGTGTTTTTAATTATGTTGTAAATTTTTTTATACATTATTTATATTCGCTGTTAATATTTCTTTATTCACATCATTACTTAGACCATTCTGTTGTATTCCGAATACAGATGTACATGTTTATGTTCTTTATGTCATATTATGACAAAATGTTTCTGAGGTCGCCGTTTTAAACTTTTACTCGATGTTTGTATTTCTCAGAGATTGTCTTTATCAGTAGCTGGAACTTCCTTTGGCTCCTTCGTAAGTTTTGTCATAGAAGGTCGCTTGAATATCTAGTTATTAACTTGAAAAGGAAACATAAGAAGATTTAAGATTTCCTAACCTACTAACAGGATTAAAACAATCTGATTAATACAATTAAAATTCAATATTCAGGAGGACTATCAATCAGTTGCCTATATGTAAAGTAATTGTAGTTAGTACCACCTAACCCTGCTGTTTGGTCGTCAGTAGCCTGTTCCTCAAAGGCTAGGTCAACCTAACCCTAATTTCTCTTACAATAAGCAATATGAGCATTTTGTGTTAAAAGGAAGGTCATGAGGTTTCTGTTGCTAATTTCCTGGTTAGTCGTATGTTAGTCGTAATGTACTTTACTATTAGCTGATTAGCATCCTGGCTTTTCACAAAATTATAGCATCAGTGATTATGCCAGTTCTTTATGGAATAGTAATTATGACTGCCATATATTTATCACCATCCTTTTTTAGTGACTCGTTAGCCATCTAATGAAGTTCCACAGCTGTCAAGCCGGCACCCCATAGATACATTTACGATCATCCCAGAGTAAATACGATCCTCCGGAGTAAATAAACTGATCCTCCTGGAGCAATGGCAAAAAGTGAACAGATAAATGATGATTAATGGACTAAACAACAATTAATTGAGGTTTATATAGATTTAAGCTGTATTTATGTCACCATAACCTCCCCCATGTGGCTGTTTGGCATGCATTACCAAGTTTAACTGCTCCAATACGATCTGTTTTACAGTTATTTTTAAAATGTGAAGAATTAGTAATCACTTAACCAGCTTTGGGAGTGAATCCAATACATAAACATAACTAATTGTTATTCCTCCGATATGTGTCTATACTATGTTGATTCTAGCCACATATGTGTAAAATATGTATCTTTTTCCACCAACTCAGCATTCGTTTTTGCATGCTCACAAAAATGGTCAGTTTGGGGGCCTTTTCCTACTGAACTCCTCCATCCTGACCGGGGACATGATTGTATTAATACTTCAATGAAAATATTCTTGAACAGTCAACTTACTTTCTTTTGTCAGAAGTTGTATTCTAATCTTTGCAATTTTCGTCAGGAGCAATCTCCATGACCCTCAGGGAAGATCGTTTTTCCTCCTTGAGGATAGTTTTTCACTCCAAAAAGATCAAAATTACTCGGGGAGGATTGTAAACGTATCTAAGGGGTGAGCCGGAAGTTTTATTTTTTTTGTGTAATCAGTTCGAGCATCTGGTGCTGTCATAAAAATTGTGTCTCACGTCTCAAAATGTAGAATTAGGCAATCTACATTCGCGACCGACTCGTGGCAATGTATGCCAAATCCAGCAATCTTTCATTGGCTTTGTTTCGACTCTTTTGAGCAACGGCCCAGAAATATTGGCGTGACAGCCACGTCTATCTCAGTTTAATTGGTACGCCCCTTGAGAGGTTTAAACAGTCATTGCCTTTGGTTATTGATGTGGTTTCCTATGAAACGTGACATACGCTGTAAGATTGGCATCCAAAGGACATTTTCATGTGAATTCATATTTGGCGGATTTTGCTGCTGAAGAAATTGTGTAATTATTTAGAACATGTAGAAATGTTGGTGTTTATCATATTTTTAGTTTCTTTGTCAGGCAGGCCATGTTGTCTCAATAGACAGGTGTCTTTAGTTTGGTGATATGTATAAGTTTTACAAAAACATTCAATTTTTAGATTCCTCCAATAGTGTCTATACTATGTTGATTTTAGCCAAGTGTATAATAAGTAAATAAGTACAGCTTAAAACTTAATAAATACAGCTTTAAATCTAAGTTTTACATATACATTCAATTATGTAGATATTTATTTTGCAATGTTGAATGTCACACATCACTTTAATAAAAAAATATTTTGACTAGACTTGACTATAACAAAAAATGTATGGTTAAAAAGTAATTTGGTTGTCATAATTAAGAGATTACCATAGTAGTGAGATAGTTATGAAGGTTAGGTTCTAGCGTATGAGTAACTTTAGGTGATTTTCCTTGTGTCAGATGTTCTGGTCTTGTTCACTGATATTGCCTATTTTCTGCGTAAATTGTGATACTTTGTCATTTATTTCATGCCTTTTATTTTATCACCCCTGGAAGAACGGTCCTCTTCTTTTTGGCATTATTCGCATTATGTTGTCTCTGCGAAACGCCATTTACCGTTATCTTTAAAAAGGTTTTTGCTTCTCTAAAAGCATTCTGTCTCAATACAATGAAATAATTCAGCTGAAACTGGTCCTTCATATTCTTTCTTGTCATGTAGATATACATTGAAACCTCTCTACTTAAACCGCGATTGGTTCCCAGCCAATGTGTTCATGATAGTAAGTCAGCCATATTGAAAAGGTTGTGTGGCATGAAATTATATGGAATGGGCTGAAATGTAATGGCCTTTTTTGAGAAAATGTTAAAGTGAAGTTTTTGTCACTTAGGGTCTTTTTTTTGTAACAACATTGTAATAAACATTTCAATGCTTTAAAGCAAAGTGGTCCTAGGGAGATTCTAGTGTGCAATCTGCAAAAATGGCAAGCAATGGAAGGTGCCTGTCATGTTGTCAATGAGGTCCTTTTTTGTGTTTCACTTTTGAGGTTGGTGTTCCATTGGAATTTTAGCTTTGACTCACAATATTATGTGTCACAAGAAATTACTGTATCATTCATGTTTCAATATGTTTTTATCTGATGATTTTTGGTTTCATTTTCCACGGTTGTGTCCTATCTGGGACACACTAGAATTTGAGTTATTACAAGACTTGGACTGGGTTATCATTTGAATAAACTCTCTTCATGTTTTAGGTCAGAACATGCCGTTGTGAGGTTTATTCATTATCAGCAATTACTCGAAGCACCGCTCTTGTTTCTGTCACACATCATAATATTCTTTATTTTGTTCATATTATATCTTGAATTTAGTTCTTTATCAATTTTTTATCTGCACTTAGAGAATGAACAAGTTAAGTTTTAGGCAAATGCATTGAATATAAACACTGATGCTTTGTGACTGATAACCAATGAAATAATTATATGATCTGACCATCATTTTATGTTTCCACATGTTGACCCGGTTAGAAGTCATCTCTGAGACTATCTCTTGGAGTATCGCGCATTTCGATGTTTTTGTTGTTTAGGAGTCTTTTCCGCTTTGCGATATTAGCATAATAGCCATTTAGAGTGCATTTATGATATTAGCATCAGATTTTAAACACTGTGACACCCTGGTTTTTGTATTTCATTTCTTTGATAACTGGGCAAAAACAGCCAGTTGGTTTTATTTTACTTTTTCTAAGTTGTCATAAGAGGCAAAAACACCCTTATTTTTGGTTTTATTTTATTATCTTTCTGTAAATTTCTTTCAATATTTCTATCCTTTCCCTTTTTATTTCCCTTTTATTTCCCATTTGCTACCATGATGGTTTCTTATTTCTATCTTGCACATTCACCCACTGCAGCCAAGGAGCACCCTATCTCAGTGTAAGCACTCGTCACGGCTTCTAGTGCAGCCTTTTTTTTTCAATCCCTGCCTGTTCGCAAGATATCCACATTTCTTACGCTTCAGCCTTTTCTCTTTACTGATAAGATACTGTCCATCTGTGGTGTCATTCTGATTCTGATTATTATACGACTTAAATTGACTGATCATTTGCAAACATTGAATCATGGATAGAGATTAAAGTGTTAAATCCTGAAATGTCAATTGATTAACAGTAATAATAAAAAGATTTGAATGGTATATTAATTGGTGTAGATATGATAGAAATAATAACTGTAAGGTTCCCAGTATAATTAGTAGTGTGAATTGTCATCTAGGTACATGTATCTCAATCAATACTCACTTCAGAGCTATTATGTTATGCCAGGATTCTCATTTGTAATTACGCATAATGCATGATTTGCTGCATCATAATGTAGCTATTTATGCCTGGATTTCAAATGGTAAATCAAGCGACTAAGTATAAATACTTTGTGATGCAGTATATCTCTCAACATACCCTCAATGGTCAATTGATTTTGATCCATATTTTGTTATGGTACTGATGCAGTACAATGGTCAAGACTTTCATGGAAAAAAAAAAAAAGTAGAACTAATTCATTCCGGGTGCTATTTACCCTATCTCTGCAAAAAAAAGGAAGAAAGGATTTGCCTATTCCCTCAACCTTAAGCAACACCATATTGTCACTGAGTTCCACCAATTAACCATATTAAATACTGATACCCAGCTCCCTCATGTAATCGTGTAATCATAATTGACGTTTAATGTTTGTATTGTCTCACAATTCATGCCGTCTCAATATCTATCCATATTCCGTTTGATGCTCGACATTTCTACCTCTGATTCTTGTCCTGCGTTATGTCTGTCTTGCACGCCCCGTGGATGGATTTGTCTCACGGTTGTATCACGTATCTCATTCATGTCGAACTAAATTATGGTTTCATAAATTTAGGATGGACATTGTAGTAGGACCAAGCTACCTACTGTGGCTCGCAGCGTGATGCATGCTGGTACATTCCCGTTTTAAGAAAATCTCAATATTTGTAGAATGTCTTTTCTTGTGAATGTAAAACGTCTCGTGGTTTACTTCGTCTGTTAATATGCACTTCTAGTGAGAAAAATATCCTTGCTTCCATTGGTTAATTTCTTTAAATTGGTTTTGTTTACAATTTACATCACTGTATGTTTTCAAGTCTCTGATGGACTCAATATTGATTCTTTCTGAAGTTACGTTCAATGGGGTAATATATATAAGCAATAATGCTGAAATTCGGTAACAAATGGATCTTGAAGAGATATTTTCTTCAAGTTAATGGAAGCAATTGAGTATATTTTATCTTTAATTTTGCTTGTTGTACTTCTGTTGTCTTTTGTTTGTAATGTAAGTTTTGTGAATCATATTTTTGATATCACTTCTGTAGTAAGTTTTTGTATTTGAAGAATGATATTTCTTTATAAAACTTTAGCAGAGCACAACTTAAGTAATTTTGAGAAATGTTAACTTTGAACCGATGCATGGTCTGGACCTTAGCTGAGTGTCTTAACATAATGCATGTGATAATAATGATAGGATGTAGAATATAAACTAGCAAGATAAATTTTTTTTACAAATTTAAAGGCACATAGTACTTGTAATCTTTGTGATTAAGATTAAGATATCTATACTGTAGATTCTTTAGTGCTAAGTTTTTGAAATGAAAAACGTGGCATACTTGCCAACTTTGCGTAAAGTGTTTTAAGCTGATTTTCAGGTGGAATTTCCTGCATTTTGCATATTCTAACTCATCAATATTCATTATTTATACTATTATAATGTATATAAGGTCATAACAACATATTTAATACCTTTCCAGCAACAATCAGGAAAACGTCGGGCCAGCGTAGCAGCGTTTCCGAGAAGGCTGAGTATGCTGGGGGGAATCCCAAATAGCCCCAGACCGGAACCTGACCAACCCATGGTAAGATACACTTAGCTCACTTAATCAACTAAATAGCCCTCTGCACTGCTCTCGGTTGTATTTAGATGCTTTACATTAAAAAAGGGGGTGCTGTTCCAGCATGGCCATCTCTTTTGCATTATCGATGATCTTTTTTCATTCGAAAGAATGCTGCTGCTTTAATTTTCATGATGGAAATGAAAATATTTCTATCTGCTAATTGCAAGTAGAAATTTTAAAGTGCATTACTCGTTTCCCCCCTCCAATGTAAAAATTGATTTCCCATTCATTTGGATTTAGCACCTTGCCGTTCTAAAATTTATTTTGGAAACCTTATATTTGTTTTTGTGTAAGCCAGTTACTGACTTAACATACATTCTCCAAAGGGATATTAGAATCAGTTTTCAATTCTGGTCAGTTGGTGTAATTTTAAGAACAGCTGCATGGTTACTGCCAATTTCTGTGCAAATTCAAAGAGCACTTCATTTTAGTGTTTCTTATTTTCTGAGGTCTTTGAATATTCATGCTTTCTATTTAGCCTGCATTTTATTTATGTCTCATTTGAAAACTTTCTGTTCCATATTAGTAGCTGTAGCTTTCTATAGCCTTATTTATTCTTTAATCAGCTCAGCACAGAGCGAAAGCCTTCAACTACCGAGGATGAAGTAAGTAGCAAGGGTGTGACTTGCGCTTTTAATAAGCTTTACTAATTAGCAGTTGGTAGACTGCTTTTTGTGGAATACTAAAAATACCTAAAGTTGCATGGGAACTTAATGGTGTATAAGCTGCGTGTCTTCCTAATTTTAAATCTCTTCCCTTTCTTGTCTATTGCAATTTTCAGCATGAAATTTATAACATAAACTACTAACCAATAAACTTATCAATAAGTCAACTGAATATGATTATATAAATGTATTATTCGATAGATCTTTGATTTTTAATACCATGCAGAAATGAATGGTTCTTGTCATAAATAAAAATAATTGTGTATGAATGTATGGAATGTACAACACAATGTGAATGGTTTATTTGTTTTATTGTAGATGATAGTGTTTTTTGTTAATGTGTTTTAATAAATCACAAAAATCCCCAACAGTTCATGATTTCAGCTGATCACTCAACATGAAATCATTAAAACAATCTCATATATATAAATTTTGTCATTATACATTTACCATATGATTTGTATAGTTAGCTCATTTGTAAATTTTTCTGTTGTCTTTTTTGTTGTAATGTGAACAAAAAGGTTCTTGAATGAATTTAATAGGCCTAGAATCAACTTCTAAGGCCATTTTATTTTAAACTTCCAAGTCCACTGTCAATGTAAATATAATTCACTAAATATCCTTTTCATTTTTCTCTTCAGGATGCCAAAACAAGATTTAAAAGCCTAGTTGTAGATACCGCACTGAAAAGCACCGTGGCAGGCGCATTCCGCAGAGCATCTTTGGAACGACAACGGTCCAGAGAAAGTAGCACTAGTTCTGACGTCTTTCTTCCTGAAGCAAGGTCAGTCTCTTTGTGATAAAATTACGATGTGCTGGAACATCTTGATTTAGACCACTCTTTTTTTCCAGGCCAAATTTGCCCATTTTTCAGTCATATTTTTCCGTACATGTCATTGAGCCAGACAAAATGCAGAACTGAAATGTTAGCAATATGGCAATCTCCCAACTTTCCAAACTAATAAAAACGTCTCTCTGTACCAATTAACTTCCAAGTGTCCTATCTTTTAAATTATGACTTCAGGTCCTGTCATCATTATGGCCCTTTGTTATGGAAAAGTCCTTTGGAAAATATAGCAAACTTTACATTATTAATGTCAAAGAGAAGTGTTTTTATCAGCTGAAAAGTTGTGTCTTGTTGCTGACTTAATTCTGTCCATTTGGTGCTGTTTTATGCATGTATGTAGACATTCCTTTTAAATCCTACTACATATATATATATGTATTACGCATCTTCCTGAAGCAAGACGCCATCTCTGCGTAGCTACGCGTGCAGAGGAGTGTGGCTTGCTTCAGGAAGATGACTAATACAAGGTTATTTGTAACATCAAATACATTGAATGAACTGAGATTAGTCAGTGAGATGAATTAGAAATTATGAATATTAATTTGATTAATGATGATCTTATTTTCAGTGAACCAGTTAAAGAACATCTTGAAATTCCCAAAATAAACCAACCAAATGGCTCAGCAAATAACTCAAGCAATACAGATGAAGAACTGATCTTCCAAAAGGGGTTTGTATATAATTAGATATATTCTTTCTTGTATATAATTAGATATATCCTTTATACAGTGCTGTGTACTGTGTTGAATAGTACATATTGCTGTTGATTGTGTAAAATTTGTGAGGTGAATGCTGAAATTATCATTAATACTAAAACTACCATGAACAACTTTTTTAAATTGAGTTAAATAAGTTATTTATTTTATAAACTTAAAGCAAACCAGAAATTATGCAATTATGGATCTGTAAAGGGGGGCCCTCACAATAGCTTTGGTGATAGCCGACTTAGTGAGGGTCTCCCTAGCCACCAACATTCATAAATATTATATAGTTTTTTTAATGCAAATTTTAAATGGGATTTGGCTTAAATAAAAATTATTTGTATGTCTGTCTGTCTATGCAAATTTTTTTTTAAACTTAGTAAATAAAATTGAATATCTAAACTACTGCTTGCCAACAACGCAAGCTCAGGTGTTCTTACCATATTTCACATAAAAAAACATTTAATGTAAATAAAGTATATTGGAGCTGTTATTTACATACTTCACCAGATGCAGTGTTTATTTACCGCTTTCTTATTTGCAGCTTTGAGGAGGGTGTGAGAGCACAAGTAGCACAAGAGTTAGAAGCACTTCGAGAACAACAAGCAGATTTCTCAAACACTTTGGACGCTCTTATAGAAGAAAACGATGAACCAGAAGAGGAGTATATCGCCGCTTCTTTAAAGAAAACGTACAAGATATTTTGTATTTGCCTTTTAGTCATGTAAATGCATGAAACAAAGTTTGAATGTCATGAAAAATTCAGGATTTTGGTAAAATAATTGAAATTTTAGGCATACACTAATCCTTGTATCCCATGAACTATGTAATTTCCCTTCTTCAATGGACTTTCAAATGTCATTTTTTCTTATTAGAGAAAAGGAAAATGTTTTTAAAGCTTGAGTCTGACTCAACTTTGCATGATTTTGATACAGATTCTATGATTTAGACTGAAATTTAGGGAAAACCAGGCCTGCAGAAGGCAGGAGTGCAATATTCTTTTTATTGCAGTTTTAAAAAGCTTACTTTTCACGCAAGTCTTGACAGGTCTTAGATGATCCCTAAAGCTAAGTAGTGAGGATGGAGGGGGTATGCTTCGGGCAGAGAATGGTTATTTTTTAGTATGTAAGTTGTTGTGTCTACATAATGGAAAAGGTTTTTGATGGTACGGATATCCTTTATCTTCCAGGAAGCTTTTATCAGAAGACATGCGATTACGATTGAAAGAGATCTGGGACAAAATGGAGATAACTCAGCTTCATGTTCGTTACACAATGGCTGTCCTCGTCCTTGTGATCGGCCTGGCGAGCGTCATACTCAGCCTGGTGCCCTCCTCAGAAGCGCACAATCGACCAATGTTTGAGATCTACTGGAATGACATTGAAGCCCTAATTAGTTCATATATGGAAGTCTCCCGACATGGACCATCGACTTATTAAACCCCCAAGCCTTCCTTAAAATTGAAATGTGATCCTCACCGCTCAGAATCAAATATATATAAGCAATAGATGAAAGTACATTGCATTGAGATGAAACAAATAATCTGCACAAAAAAACCTTTATCAGAATTATTGCTGAGGGCCAGTGAGTTACGGCCATTAGTATGTCTTCTCTGACAGCAGATGTGATATTCTGTAGATAATGATACCACCTGCAGGACTTGAAGACAGTATTGAGTATATTATAAATGTGTAAGATAATTATAATATAAACGTGCTTATTGGGTTACCTATTGTGCTGGCCATGTTTTTATAAGTTGGTGCCATATCATAAAATGCAGTCCAATATGCATTCCCTGTTCTTTGCAAATCTACGAGCGTAGTATTCCCAAAGTAATTGAACAGAATTGAACAGAAACCTTTCATCTCTCAAATCTTTTCCACACTGCAATAGATCATCCTGATCTCAATGTTTTTGCTATACATACATTACAAGGAAGAATTTTATGATATGAACTGTTAATTGAACTGGTGCTATTTTCGCTGAACCAAGGACCAAGGATGCTACTGCCAGTTGCCTGTTGTGATATTTCATTTGCACTCTTTTAATAGATATTAGATAACTAGCTGAAGTATACATTTTGACTATTTCATTTTAAGTCCAATGCGTGTTATGCATTGACTAGCTAATTTATGTCAGTGTTTCTTTTCCCGGCATATCTGATACATCTGACACATGAAAAAAACTTGCTTATTAATTCAAGTGAATTTAATTATATAGCTGCTTATAAACAATGTTTTTGTAATAATTGTTACATGTCAATGAAATACAATAAAAGTGCAGGGCTTTTAAGTTATGCAGTTATGCAATATTATATTCTAATTGTCTTCAGATTGTATAAACGTAATTAAAAGTTGTACAGAATTATGCTCGTATTTATATACAGTATTTGTATATACACAGTAAAATAGTGTACATACTGTATTTATTGAAAATACTAATTATATATTGGTGAACGTAGCTAGGAGTGTATTTATTGGAATATGTTGTTAGATGAAAAGGCTGATTTAAATTCTCAAAGTGACATTTTCATAGATTATAAGGTATAATTTAATATAGCCATTAGGATTTAAGTGATAGTACTGATGGTTCCTTTATATAACTCTTTAAGGAGAAAATAGTCATCTTGTAATTGTTTACAGAGATTTGATTACAATCATACTAAATCTACGTTAAAAACTTGTCACCATTATTTATAATTCTCATAATAGTGATAACTTAGCAGTATTAGACTTGGGTATGTCAAGAGAGATTTTTCTTCATTTTTATTGTTTGAAGAAGTTATTTAAAGCACAAGTATTTTCCGAAAGTCTTGATATACTTTATATTTGCTATCAATACAAAATGCTACATTTCAGCCTGTTGTTATTTACCTATTTAGTATTAAAATGTTTCACAATTTATTGTAAAAATTATCTGCGTTTGTCGTTTTTAATTGGAAGTTTGCATCGCTGTCGGCTGTTGTGCCAACAAGATTCATTATTCTGAGCAGGCATCATTGAACTGATTCGTTGCTGGCAATAAGTACATGTGTGGATTTTGAAAGGTGGGAACTCAATGGCCTACCGAGTCATTAGCGCTCAATAATTGGACTCAGCAAGTGAGTAGCATTCAAAAGTTTATTGCGCTGCCTCATCAGAATTTTCTCATGTGTCATGCTACTGGTCTCAAGCGTAGCCTATATGACCAGCTTCTGAAGGCAGATGTAAAGATGGAGTGGCAAGGCCTCAATACATGCCACTCCTTCACCCCATCGTTGGGGCCTTTAATTTATCCACCATTGATACATGCAAAAAAAGTACCACCAATTAAAAGAGTATGTTCATAGCTGCTCATTATTTTCTGGACATACGTCCTCTACAATATACTTCGTTCTTTGGATTGAGGAGGCCAAAATTTCTGGGTCAATTGAGTATTTTACAAATTGTGCAGCATGTACGAACAATTTGCATTTGGGCAAATGTTGATTTGAAAAATTATATATATATATATGTAACTATTTAGATGTGCTAAAACAGAACTCTTAAATTATTTTAAAAGAAAAAAATATATTTCTACAAAATATTAAATCCATACATTCTGACACTCAAAAAACAATAACATTTTACAAAATAATGAGGAAATCCACCTAAAATTGCAAGGGTAAATGTGCACAGTACTTATGAATTTTATTACATGTACTAACATATAAAAGTTATTTTTAAAATTTTAAAAATATTTACAATACATGTTAAATGTGATTAGATATTAAACAACATATGTATTCATATATAGAAATGTAATGTATTAGAATTTATAAAACTTGTATTCACAAGCACAACCTTTGAATGAGATTCAACCACTTAGAAAATTCAACATAGATCTATACAAACTTAACTTCCATGCCGTCCAATATATATATACAATAAAATTATACACACAAAAAAATGACGAAACTATGTCTAACTGTTGCTATGTACATGACAATGGAATGTATCGGTATGTAGATTGTGTACAGCAGTGCCATCTAATCTCATTGTAGCAAAAATGTCACAAGATCCAAAGAGTTACAGTGCAGATTAATATTCTCAAATGAAAATTGCACTTTGTGTATAAGATATTAAATGCAGCATGTGTCATCTGCAGTTTGGCTTTCTTGAAAATTCAAGTTTCAAAACAGTGTTCTTTGACTTCCTTCTCCCATTTAAATAGAATTCATTTCCTTGAATACTTAAGTTCTTGATCTACACTCGATAGTTTTCATTTTCTACAAGGCAGTTCAGGATTTCGGAAGTTGTGACCCTCTGCACCATTATCGATTTCCTTGTTGACATCAAAGACGGACCAAATATTATTGGTTTATCAACAATATTTCGATGATGAATCAATTAAATTGTTGCAGTGATCCTCTTATAAAGTGTAAATAGACTACAGCGTTCGAGAGTTTTCAAACAGCAAGACCATATGAGATCGCAGTTATTCAAGGCTGCAGTATATTTTAAACCATGCAAAAACTAGTTCTATACACATCTTAGAAAAGTGCCACTGCTGCAGTGTCTCGCTAAAAAGGTGCAACTATTGGTCATCTAAATTATGCACAGTTTAATTAGGCAGTCTGAGGAAAAGCATAAGGCCTAAGGTGAAGTTTAAAAGCCTCCTGTTCATTTGCTGGCAGGACATTGTCACTAGTTGCATACCAAATAAAAATCGGTGGGTTAGTAATGTGTGGTACTGAGGATGGATTAGACGTCAGTTTCACTCAAAGATTGTTTGCTGCCATGGTGTTGCTCTGGTACAAAAGCGGCATTGTCTCTGGATGAGTTCAGCCTGTCTTGTGAAGGTATGCGCTGCGCCATAGGAGTGGCATCCAACCTTTCAAAAGACCCTGCCCTTCTGGCGTCCAGGCGATCCTGAGAGCCTGACCGTGGTGGTCCTCCCGGCAATGCAGCAGGTTGGTGTGCGTACGGTGACTGCTCTCCTGGTACATTGCTGTAATAATCAGCAGGGGGTTTCGGCTTGTTGGGTTTGGCATACATTGCATCTAGATCTTCCTTAGAGGGTGTGCGTGGGGGCAGGCCTGGTTTGTGCCTCTGGGGAGTGCCATTTGGTCCATACATTTGGTCAGGACCAATCAAATCAGCTGAGCTGTAAATGCCAGATTCGGTCGATCCACGTACATCAGCAGTGCCTATGATCGAGTCAAGACCTGTCGGGGTCTTATTTCCAGTTGGTAGCTGCAGACTCAGATTCAAGGCATCGTTCGAGTTGTAGCGGATGTAGCTGGTGTTGGTGTCATCCTTTTCTGGACTGAGCTTTGTCCTTGGCAATTTATCTGGTTTCGGAGGCTTACCTATTATACTCTTCTGGCTGCCAGCATATGCCTGGTTTTCTGACCCATCAATGTTGTTTTTCTCAGGGGTTGGTCCTCCTTCCACTGTTCCCTGCTTGGCTTTCCTGAAATATCACAATTTCCCCATTTAACATCCACTCATTTGTTCTATTAATTACTGTATAATTAGTACAAATCTCTCAGCATAATGGCTTTACCTTTTCTTTAAGATCATGTAGATGCAGAAAACAACTCCACACAAGACTAGGAAGAGCACACAGGCCACGATAGCTGCCACAAAACCTGCACGAAAGTAATGCACACAAGTTAATTTATATTTCAAATAAAGAAGAATATATATCATCAATTAGGAATATTGATAGCGGAATGGCTAACATATTAAAACATAATAGCAAAATCACTTACGATCAGCTAGTTTGGTATCACCAGTTTTTGGGCGTCCACCGTAGAAACTATTCGTACATGGGCAAGTAGACGATGGCTGACTTTGTTGACCACACATCACACTCACACCCCCATACAACACTGCAGATAAACAAATTTAACATTACTTCATCTGCAGGTGAAATCTACAAAAGCGCACAATATTTTTGTAATGACTTCACATGCTTTAGTCTGCATTACACAAAGCACCTGCACATCATGAGGGTATAGTTTTGAAAGCATTTAGAGGTCGTTTAAACCAGCAGTCAGTGTGCCCTCATGAGTTTAGTCTACAGAGTGCTCTAATAGTATTCAGAGCAGAATGTCAAACATTTTTTCTTAAGAATTATACCCCATAGGGTTAAGGTAACCACAACAGAAATATTTGTGTCTAAGTCTAGAATAAAGCATCTAAATAACTTTATATATTGCACATGCGCACCTACTCATTAACTCACTCTCCTATGCATACTTCTATCCCCTAAAGGTAATTAAATAACATTCGCTAATAAAGCAAAAATATATTAAAATAATTTAAGCCTGCACCTCTTACATACTTGATAATTTTTTTTAGGGTTATTTGTCACCAAAAATAGTGTACACCTGTAAAACCAGTCTAATTGACCCTAGAATGATACTCACATGTCAGAGTGAAGTTGCTGCGTACTTCATCTTTTACCTGATTGATAAGATGAAAACTGACACTTTCTCCAGCTCGAAGATGCAGCACATACGCCGCAGTGTCGTTTTGCATGGGTGGACGGGGACATTGATGTATAACATTCCTGGGATTAGAGATCGCCACATAAGGCCCACACGATTCGTCCTCATTCCTGTTGCCTTCCTCTTGTGGGACAGTCAGCCGAGATCTTATGTGCAGAGCAGCCGACATACTGTTGATGGCACTTATTAAACATCCACAGTCGCCATTGTCATTGGAGTAATCATTGATGTCAGATTGTGATTCTGATGTCAGAATTGTTATAGAGCTTTGTCTAGGTGTCATAGTTCCAATTTCACAAAACTGCACCTGCTGGCATTCTGAAACAAATAACATTCATCTCATTACCATTTGTAAAAAAATTCATTGTCATGAGAGAACAAACAGTACAATGAGTACATCATTTGACCTTCATTTGAAGGCATGCAATAAATGCAGTTAAATCACTGGGCATAGCTTTTGCCTCCTCTTGAGATAATTCAAACCTGGATCAAGGTACTGTGTCTTCAATGGCAAAATATTTGGTTGAATTTCAAACCAGAATGAAATTAGGTAACAGCGTCAATCACTTTATACAGACTAAAGGGCCACATTGAACATTACTATATATATATATATATATAATTTTTATTGACGGAAGATGTCAGAAAAGACATAAATGTCACAAGTAAAAAAGATAAAAAGAAATAAAAGCTGTACATGGCATTGGCTCCATTCAGCGGAAATTACTGTACATTGGCTCCATTCTCCTTTAACCAAGTTCATTATAACATTGAATTGAATTGAATTTTAGCTTTATACTGATTCAGTAACAATAATGAAGTAAAAAGCAACAAATCAAGGGAAGTATAAAACTTACAAAACACCATGGAATCACAAAAATTAAAGATAGTAGGTTACAAAATGTCTTTCCCTGTATTGATGATGAAAACTAACAAGGCCTCAAACTGATCTCCCTGGACATAAATACTATGCATGTCAGCATATACAGGTATTAATTGCATCATATAATATTCAACACTTTAATCAGGGAGTTTTCTGTCTAATGTTCAAGATGCACTTCAACTGGTCACATTGGTGACCCAGTAACTCAATATTTTGGTTTAAAAAGAGGACAAGTAAGTAAAACTTAATCATGGTAGGCCAACATGTGTAGCCTAATCATGAAATACATATACAGCTGTCTCTTCAGACAACACCCCAAATCTTGGCTAAATATCAAGACTATGATATTGATGACCTAAGCATGAATTTCAGCATTGGCCCATTTGCATGGTAACCATACATGCATAGTCATCCCTCAAATGCTAGTATTTGAAGTGTGAAACATCAGCAGAATTTTATGAGTAAGATTTAGGTGGTTTAAAGAGAATACACAGCAGTGTGGGGTATAAAGCATTACTGTCAGCTTAGGAATGCGACTTCCTGCAAAACAGACAGCTAGGGACCCTCCCACCAAACTGATAAAAAAAAGTCTCAGATTTGTAACAGTAAATTTAATTTAGCAATTTTCTATTGTTTTCCAAGGGAAAATCATGGAAATCTTCGTGTCATAAAATTCCAGGCCATTCCCACGCCTTCAGAGACCTTCTTTATTCATTGGATGACATTCTTGACATGCATGGCACGCAAATATTTGGTGACACAAAAGCTTTCAAGAGCTTTGAAATTCTTAGACACCATGAGAAACCACCTGCAATCATGTCCAGGCCATATTTAATGAGATTTGTGAAGGATTAAATTTGATCAAGGCCATGACGAGGACCTGTAGTAGTAACTCAGAGATTTGAACAAACGCAAAAGGCCCTAATTAAAGAAATCTGGGTTTGAGAGTAATTAACATCCTTCAAATCGCCAGGGGAATTTCTTGCATTAGGCCTGCACAGGACACTCCGTTACTAGGTCACAGACGCCAAGCAACTCACCTGAATTTTTGAAGAAGAAGACCAAAATAATGGTCAGCGAAATAAACTTGATATCCATGCTGTTTGATTGGAAGAACATTTAGACATGAAAAACCATCCTCAATCGACCATTTAATTGTACGTGTATCTTTTCACCTGCCCAGAATGATATAAATTTAAAGGAACACCTGGGCGCATGCGCACTGCTACGATCCTGAGCAAATTACAGGTAAAGTAGGTCACATGTCACACGTGCGTGATCAAGGGGAAAGCGCTCCTCGAGAGTCACTGAAGGATGTCGTGAGCCAATTCAAGGACTTCCTATTGGCCCTTGGCTAACTTATGCACCTGTGCTATCATCTTATCACTTTCAGTTATCTAATCTTATCTCTATCTTAGCTTATCTTATCAGCTAGACGGAGACCTCATATTACGTGTGTTTGTTGATAATGCGTACACTCGGCGACATTGAATAGCTGTCGGAGTGACAGACAGAGTACTGTCATATTTATTTATAAGTTTTAGGGGGGGGGGGGCAGTACGGTAGCCTTATATGGCCTATGAAATGTCTGAGAGGGACAACCTTCAGTCATAATTTGCCCCCCCCCCCCCCCCAGTCAGGGGTTAATCCTCAAGTGACCCAGTAAGGTGCAGGACCATATCTAGGGGTTTATGTAAAGTGGTTAGGCCTATAAACAGTTTTGGCCTGAGAGTGGCACTTACTGACGCTGTGGATGGTACAAGTTTAACAGTTGCGGACCAAGGGTCAGGGGTTTAAACCCCCCCCCCCCCTATTTTCTGTATCCGCCCAGGGCTGCTTTAGGTATCCTTTGAGGCTAGGCCATCATGCCCGTGAAGGGGTCATTTTTTATTCCATCATTTGGTCATTTTGGTGAAGAGATGAAGAGGGCAGTGGCATCTACACCCTGGCCACCTGCTTGTCATACAGCGTAGAGGCCACCCACCTTCAGACTGGGGCTATCTACCTGGCCTAAATTTCGGGTGACCTTCCCCAGGAGGCCAGCCTTCTGCAAAAGGCTTCATGTCTGGGGCGGCAAACTTTTTTTTGGTGATTAAGGGTTGTCCCCCTTCACCAGATAAATGATGGCCCTTCACCAAGATGATGTTTGCCCCCACCCCCCCCCCCCCCCTGCAGTTTAATCCCTCCAAAAGAATTAGTGTGAAGTCTGTTGGATATTGGATATTTGATATTCGTTTGATATTTGTGAGGTGAAGTTAGTTAGATATTGGATATTCATATAATATAAGCCAAAAAAATCATAACAGTGGAAAGAATGACTTGCAAAACACATATGAAGTAACATCTTCAGTATTTATTTACAACCAGTTTTTATAGTTTTTTCACTTGTTTTTGTACATTAATCAGCCGAATATCAAACGGTTGCTCTAATATCAAATGGCCAAGTATGAGGTTCAAATAGACTTGGAAATGACTGGAAACATTGTTTGTTAATTATGTTGTTTCCAACCACTTTCCGTGGTTTTTACATCCATTTAGGGCCTACATCATTTGGCCGAATATCAAACTACTGCTCGAATATATCAAACGAATATCAAACGGCCAAGTATGAGGTTCAAATAGACTTGGAACTGACTGGAAACATGTTTACAGCTGGATTGTCACAATATGACAGTGGCCAAAATCTATTGCATTCACTTCACCCAGAGCCTTGCTGGGTTCACTATCTCTCTCTATATAAAATAAACAAACTTCACCTAGTATTAAATTTTTCATGCCATCAAAAATCCAATATGTTAACAAGTGATGACGTCATAATACTCAATAATGGGTGATGATGCCATTTCCATTGTTTTTCCAATGTTTTGGTCTTAATTTCTTTCATTGTAGATCTATCATTTATTTATTGTAATTAATGCCTGATAGATTCATTAGCTAAAACATATTTAGTGTGCCTTGATAAAAAATAAAAAGATTTTCAGTTATTTGGTGAAGTTTTAGAAAATAGTAATTTTGACAGACTGGAGCTTTAATGGTCGTTTGCAACCACTTTACATGGTTTTTACATCACTTTACATCATTCGCCCGATATGAAACAGCTGCTCAAATATCAGGAATATATCAAAAGGAATATCAAACGGCCAAGTATGAGGTTCAAATAGATTTGGAACTGACTGGAAACATGTTTACAGCTGGATTGTCACAATATGACAGTGGCCAAAATCTATTGCATTCACTTCACCCAGAGCCTTGCTGGGTTCACTATCTCTCTCTATATAAAATAAACAAACTTCACCTAGTATTAAATTTTTCATGCCATCAAAAATCCAATATGTTAACAAGTGATGACGTCATAATACTCAATAATGGGTGATGATGCCATTTCCATTGTTTTTCCAATGTTTTGGTCTTAATTTCTTTCATTGTAGATCTATCATTTATTTATTGTAATTAATGCCTGATAGATTCATTAGCTAAAACATATTTAGTGTGCCTTGATAAAAAATAAAAAGATTTTCAGTTATTTGGTGAAGTTTTAGAAAATAGTAATTTTGACAGACTGGAGCTTTAATGGTCGTTTGCAACCACTTTACATGGTTTTTACATCACTTTACATCATTCGCCCGATATGAAACAGCTGCTCAAATATCAGGAATATATCAAAAGGAATATCAAATGGCCAAGTATGACATTCAAATAGACTTGGAAAGTGACTAGAAACATGTGTAATAGTCATGTGCAACCCTTTACATGATTTTACATCACTTTACATCATTCGGCCAAATATCAAACAGCTAATCGAAAAATCAAACAAATTCATATCAAATGGCCAAGTATTCATGAGGTTCATGAATAAAATGTTGCTATTTGGACAGGATTACAAAAAGTAAGGATAAGGTGTAATATAGGTCTAATGTGCTTAACTGAGAACTTAAAAATAATGATTACTGGTAAATTGGAAACTTAGAACACTAATTGCCCCAGGGCATTTTTTGATTATAAATTTTAAGTCAAAAAGTACAATGGGAATGAGTTATCTATAGGCTCAACTACCATAGGAACTGTGATGACCAAGTCCACTCCAAAGGGGCCCCAAACCCCTTCCCTAAAAGAGTCATCTCTAGAAAAGATGAGGGGGAAGGAAGCTAAAAACTTAGTGTGGTTCTATGATATCATAAACTCCATGAATGACCTCTGGACATTTTTGGAAGTTTAGCCCACCAGTTAAGGATCAATGTTTGGCTAAAAAACATGCCAAAATATTTATGGCAATTATTCACCAAGCCTACCTACGATAGATGACGTACATTGTTCTTGCTCTGAGATGTATAGAGAATTTCGCGGGAAATAATTGATACTTAAGACGTCTGCTACCGGAGGGCGCTTTACGCATTTTAGGGAGCTTACTCCACCTTGCGGTAAGGTAGTATCGCCCAACAATCACAGAATCAACGAAGTTGTGGAGTCGTGGCACTCTTTTATGAAATAGAACTATAGATAACAGTCATTCAGGTAGTATCGTATTGTGTGGTTCGGTATTGTATGAGTATTTTGTATATTGTTCTCTGCCTATTGGCGGATTCTGGATAAAAGAAGCCACACCCTCTGGCAACATGGAAAGCAACACCCCGGCTCATTCATTCCAGCTGTAAACAGCGATTGTTTACCACAGTACTGACGAATTTGCAGTATTATTTTAAATGAGATCCAGCAGCTCATGCAATCGAATCTTCTGCAGCTGATTAGCTATTTACAAATGCCTATGTACCAATATTTTAAAAATATAAGCAGCATTAATCAAATCAAGTTTATACTTAGAATTTTTATTTTAATCTTTATTTCTATTTTTAAGATTATATATATTTTTAAGTTTATCGATCAGCAATATAGTATTTGAGAGGGGAAAAAAAGAAAGACAATTAAATTCTTTCTGTTGACAGGTGTCATTCAATCATGGATATCAGTGAATTGGTTTGATCCCAGTGGATGGCTAATGGCAGACGTGGTTCTGAAGTACCTAACCATGGGATGCGTGTGTGCAAGGGAAACTGTCACTTTGAATGAACATAGATATTATGTCAAAAGCCGGCTTGGTGAAGGGTATGTATCCTATCATGCAGGTTAATTATAGTTCCTTCGTGAAATTATGTGACAAAATGTTAATGACGGGAACATCAGAAAATCTAGTAATTTAGAGAAATGAGAACAATTATTTGTACCTTCCAGGGGCTTCAGTTATGTTGATCTTGTGGAGGACGGCAGCGGGAAGCTGTATGCCTTGAAGAGAATAATGTGTCACTCCAAAGATGACCAAGAAACGGCTAAACTTGAAATCAAGTACATGCAGATGTTAAACCATCCAAATCTTGTACAGTTGGTGGACTCTGCCATTAGACCTGTTCATGACAGGACTAGAAGTATATTGAGTGAAGTTCTCATATGTATGCCTTACTATAAGGTAAACTGGCCTTCTCATTTTGAGGGCAACTTATTATCATTTTAGCTACAAAAGTAAGGCACTGAATCAGCGCTGATTAGATTTTGTGGCATGTTTCAGAGAGGAACTCTGCACAATGAATTGGAAACCTTAGCTGCTAACAATTCTTACATGACGGAAGGCAGAATGCTGAAATTATTCCAGTCCATTTGTCATGGTTTGAAAGCTCTCCATGATCATCAGCCTCAAACGCTGGCTCACAGGTCAGTGACATATGTTCACAATTGTTTATCACTTAAATAGGTTTATCAATTCTAATACATGCACTATAATTGAAATGCAATTTCTCATAGAGACATGAAGCCTCATAATGTGTTAATGGACTTTGATGACACGCCAGTTCTCATGGACTTCGGCTCAATGGGACCTGCTCGGGTTATGATCACGACATTATCAGAAGCAAGATCTCTTCAGGTGACTTGAATCTACATAATTTAATATTATTCAACATCTCAACTTGGTATCAACTTAGTTATTATGACCAGACATATGTTAAGTTAGTATATGCCTTTAATTTTAATTTTCAGGATTTAGCAGCAGAACGTTGTAGTATGCCATACAGGGCACCAGAACTCTTCAATGTGGAGTTAGACAGTACAATTGATGAACGAATAGACATATGGGTAATTATCTCTCCTGCATGTGTACTATATAAATAAATAACAAAACACTACCATATAAGTTTGTAAGCCATACATTTCAAAGAACTTTTGGTTCCTTCCAGTCATTAGGGTGCACCCTTTACGCCATGTGCTTTCACGAGTCCCCATTTGACCAAGCATACCAACGAGGAGACAGCATAGCATTAGCAGTTTTAGGAGCCATAAAAATTCCAGAAAATCATCCGTAAGTGTTCTAAAATTACTCACAAGCATATGATGTAAATGATGATGACAGATTTACTCGATAGGATATTGTTATTGCAATAATAGTGGTGGTCGTGTCAAACAGGAGTGCCACTGTTCGGTTTGAGGTTATTGATTTCAGCTAACAAACACAAACGGCAACAGCTGTAGCTCATGTTGTGATTTCCAGTTTTAGATGTTTAAATTTGCATCAGGCAATTGTAGAAAATTACAAGATAATAAATAATGGTGTCCCACAACCCCTTTTTTCAAGGTGGGCCACTAAATAAGTCATCAGTCTTATCACCGTCCTTAAAAATTTGAAATCCTGAAAATTGTATGCATTTCCCCACCTGAAAGTATTATGTCAGGAATAGAGAGAAATTCTCTAAGAATAATTACTTTACTTGCAGGTTCAGTTCAGGAGTTATCGACCTCATAAAAATAATGCTACAGATAGATCCTCAACAGCGACCATTTATAGATGATCTGATAACAAAAACAGAAAATTTAGTCTCCCACCATGAAATGGC
Organism: Alitta virens; assembly: GCA_932294295.1. Lineage (NCBI taxonomy): Eukaryota > Metazoa > Annelida > Polychaeta > Phyllodocida > Nereididae > Alitta > Alitta virens. The sequence continues at coordinate 72,999,166 of OW028573.1, read as the reverse complement.
AAACAGAATATAATTCATCATACATGCATGTATAAATTTTCAAAATATTTATTACTTGCATACAATCGTCTCATTTTTCCAATAACCAATAACAATATATTTCATTTGAAAAATTAAAATTTCTTTGACAACCTTAATTAAATTGTATCATAATGAACATTGAACATTTTGTCCATTCATCATTATCCAATCACATTCCATATGAATAGTGAAATTTTTCTCAATGGCAACTTATAATTGATACTGCATTAATTAAAAGTTATACTGTATATATTTATGTATTAAAGTTGGTGTTTGTTATTATTTTGCACAAGTAATCAGACCAACAGTAATACTGCAAAAGAGTCAGTACAATAAGGCATTGCAGAGGACCAGTAACATTAGCATGTTAGATGCCCAAAAACTGTGACATAATCTTAACCTAACTTCAAACAATAACAAGAATATAAGGAGACCAGCTCCCTTGTTAGCAAAATGTCATCATACTGGACAAGTTTTGTTGCATATTATGAACTCGGCACTTTCTGTTGCTGTTGCTTATCCCTCTTGACAGTTCTACAAACACTTGCAGAAATGATAAAGGTAGTCATACACTTTATGGATTCACACAGACACCTTGGCATACACTTTATGGATCCACACAGACGCCTTGGCAGAGTCCTGCTCCCCGCAAGTGTTCATTACTATATCATGTACTGTATGGTCATAGCTTGTCTTAATCCACTGCCTGACAACCACAATCGTCCGTACATAATTAATTAGCATCAGCGATCATCATTGCTCCATTGTCTCTTCATCAGTTTCCATCTCTGAATCTGCAGCATCTTCAACACCGTTCTGCTCATCTTCATCACTCTCTGCTCCTGCTGCAAAAGGGTTAAAACACAGCCTCTTTCATATAGATTTTATTGTTATTTATAATTTTATAATTAAAAAAAAACTTCACAATCTGTAAAGCGATTCAGAGCTGTATTTTATGTATGAACACTTTATAAAATAAATTATAATTATCATTATATCATATATCAAATGAACAATACCTAGGTTTGACTGATTTGTAAATTATATGACTCTTCACTTACCTGGTCCTAAAGATTCCAGTAGTTCTTTAGTGTGTTTCAATACCTCTGTGTCATCATATTTAGTTTTGGAAGCCACCTATTCAGACAAATTAGAAACGTTTTTAGATTTTTTCACTTAAAATAGCAATTAATCCATAACAATATTTAACAGTTCAACCACAAACTTAATAATATGTTATACCTCCAGGGCCTTTTTAAGGTAATATCTAGCATTGCCTTTGTACTCTTCCCCTCGGAGATGATTCAGCCATCCCAACATGTACCAGACCTAGAATCAGTTGCATAAAATAGTGATATCGAATGCAAATTGATGGAGAAATAAATGGTGCATAATGAACTACCAATCAATGTACGTGAAACTTGATATTGTATGAATCTTACCTCCGCAACTTCATCTGCTTCGTCCAACAATAATTCTAGGATATCTGAAGCCATCTTGAAAAGTGATATTTGCATGTTATTTTTTTTCGAGAGAAAATTGCACATCAAAAATTATTTCCCAGCTGGTTGCATGTTATTTCGAGACGAAATTGTAAGTCAAAAAATATTTCTGATGCTGGGATACTTACATCTAAACTTTCCACTTCTATCAATAACTTTGCGGCATTCATTCTTGCAGGATAACTCAAAGGGCAAAGCTGAAACAAAGTAAATTAGTTGTACAAAGTGCTACATCTGTCAATCTATCACAAATGAGATAATAAACAGAATAATAAACAGAAGGACAACCAGACAGTAGACACAATACCTCAACAAGATCTAGAGCAGCACCTTCTGGTTTCTCAGTTTCTTTCCACTGGGGTAACCACAACGAAACACCTTTCTCTAAGACCTCTTTAGCTTTCTGGAATTGAGACAATTTACAACAGATGAAAGGAATTTTTCCATGCAGATTACAGAACAAATTTCTGTGTTTCATAAGCTATGAGTTATAAAGTTGGGCTGCAATGTATATCTGGATATTCCTTTATTTTCTTGACAATGGGTTATGTCTGTGTTAAAGGCCAGTTTCAATAAGAGGCTGGGCTGCAGCCTGCAGATTCAGCTAGGGTACTCTTTGTATACCGCATGTATCAAATAACTAACTGGGTACAGTGGGTTTCTAAAAAATAACTAACTGGGTACAGAGGGTATCTAATAAATAACTAACTGGGTATCGACGGTAATTGACCTGATTGGCCGAAAATTCACTTCCGTCACCTGACATTAACTGCCAGTTTAAATAAATAAAATTAATTGATGGTCTTAAAGAAATGTCACTCTTGATTAAATGCAAAGCCAAAACTGCCTTTTGAAATATAAAGGTCCCAGATTCTAATCAAGAAAAGATATATGATAACAGGCAAAATGACAATTTTTAAAAGCAAAATGACCAGGAGAATTTTTCTTCTAACATTCAATCAGAATATAATAGGTACAAATCCATAAAACATAAAGATAATTTAAAGTACTGAATTTTATTATGCTTACCGCTTTGTCATCTTTTGATAACCAGAAACTGCCATAAAGTTGGTGGGCTTCTGGATTTTCATTGTCTGCCTTCAACGCTTCTTCTAAACAGGCTTGACACCTTGTCTCAGCATCTTCAGCCATACTGACATGGTGATAAAATTATGAATGTTAATTTGATTTGCGTTAAAATTATGTACACATGTTTTTCTGCTTTAATCTACATAAACAAAATATCAACTAATCAATTGTCATATTTACCATTGGTCAGTAAGATATATTTCAGCAATTGAACAATATGCATTAGAGACATCTTTTGTCTTTACTCCTGATTCATCATCTTCAGAAGTTTCCCCAACCTGGATTAAGGAAAGCCCATCATTGAAGTTAATACATACAATTTGGGACACTAACTAGAGTATTACATGAAAGGTGCAAAACCTGGCATCGTGCAAGTTATGCCCAACTTGATCACTACGCACCAGGAGCCGCCACTGGCAGATGTGTGTGTGTGTGTTATTGTTTAACGCCTCATCAGTACCTGAGTGGAATTTGTAGAGGCTCTCTAGGTTAAGATTGATTATCTATATTTGGTAGTAGAAGCCAGAAGCATGTAAAAAATCAATAATTGTCTGCATTGGATATCTTGTAAAGAGATGTTGTAAGGTAGTAGCTTGAAACAAAGGTCTAATGCGTTGTAAGTGGGCGCAATCTAATAAAATATGTTTGATTGTTAGGGGGCACCGACAACTCTGGCAAATGTGTAAGTCTTGAATGTCCTATGAGGCATCTGTGATATATTCCTTGATCTTTGCGAGTATTGAACCTACTAGGTATTTTATTTTGAATGCAAGGTAAGATTGAATGCAATTTGTTGTTATTACATTCATTCCATTGTCTTTGCCAGCAAGACATGATAAAAGATTTTATAGTCATTTTAAAATCAGTGTATGGGATAGTAAACGCCACTGGCAGATAACATCATTACATTATGAACATGCCAGATTAAAAACACTGATAACTGTTACAGTGTTCCAGCTAGGCATTTGAGCATGGTGCAGTGCCATGCCTGAGGCCCATTGCGCCATGCCCGTTTTCATCAGTGCCATGCCAATTAGGTGACAAGGTTTTTTTTTTTTTTTTTGCTATTAACTAGCTTGGTGCCCTAAGTTTGTCTGCTTAGGTGCCCTAATTTCCTTGTGTGCCATGCCCAATTCAAATCCTAGCTGGAACACTGTGTTATGCACATTTCTTGTTTGTTCATACCTTTAATTGTGCCTTCATCAGCTCTATGCCCTTCTCGAAATAAACAATGGCATCTGTGCCAGTCATAAGTTGGCCCATATACATGTACTTGCTGTGGTCCGTGTCAGGTGCTACCTCAATTGCCCGACCAAAGCACTGAAAAAATTAATCAATTAATTCAATTATCACTTTCCAAATTCATCATTTGGCATAAATCACTGTATCTGGAGCATGGTATGGTGAATACTTGACTAACCTGTTTTGCTTTTTCCATTTCCCCACTTTCCAAGAGAAGCTCGCCCGATGTGACTAGTGCTCGGTTGTTGTCTGGGTCCATTTCCAAGGCACGTTGACAGAACATTTGTGCCATTTTAATGTCAAAAGACTCCATGTAATCATCTACCTACAATATAGCAATCAAATTAAAATAATTTCAAAGGCAGTCTGCTTTTTCAAAATTGGTCATTCAACATTTCAACCATTATCAGTTTTAGGCTGTAGGGTGCAGGCCAGGGCCAAAGGCCTTTATCAGATATTGTGAAAATGACCGAAACAGTTTTTTTTTCTGTCAACGAGATGGTCGTCCGAGGAAATAATTTGTCAACGAGTTTGTCCACCTCCTGTCGACAGGTTGGTTGTCGACAATTTTGTGTGTCGACGATTTTGCGTGTCTACGAAGTGACTCGATACCGCTGGTTGCGCATGTCCCCTAATGCCTGATGAGGCGTTTTAGAACTTTATAGAGTAAATTACTCAATTAATATTGCAGCTACGGTGATGCAACTGGTATGAATAGATCTGTCTCAATGTCAGAACTTCTCTGTACTCTATATAATTCCAAAGATACATTGCTAAACATCTGCAGAGGGAGGCAGGATGCTTGTCGACAGGCATTGCCCAGTAAATCTGTGTCGCCGAGTTGGATATCTATACAGAATTTTGTGTCGAGTTACGTTAGATGTGACCATGCAGGTAGTTGTCGCCAGTTTAGCTCTCACCGGGTTGCAAAATTGGTTATTATATAAATGTTATTAATACTTGCAGAGCACATGCATGCATGGTTGTCGTATATATACCTTGTCCAGAATTTCATCTACGGAATATTTTGCCTTTGTTCCTGATGCCTGCTTGGCTCCTAAAAAAATAAGAACACGGTTTGAAAACCAAAAAATTAAACAATAATGCAACAACTACTGTCACTGACTAAATAGTAATTAGTAAATCGCCATACCAAGCTTGGACTAAATACATTATCGCTCACACAGCACGTTGTGATTACCTCCTTTGAGGCTTTGACAGTGACATTATTAATACTCTCATTGGTATGTAATTTGTAATTCATCCAAATGACGATTCCCACCTGTAACCTTTCTTCCCCTTTTGTTTTTTCGCCCCATTTTCACGAAAATTCTCGATTTTCACCTATCAGCTGTCACCGGTGAATCCACATGCGAGGGTCAGAATTTGGCTTGTGTCCCACATGTCAGCCCATAGAACAGCAGCGCCACAAGTAGCTACAGCTGGAACTACAATATTTCAGCTCCAGCCTACCGTGGCCCAGAAGTACAAAGTAGTTGTGAAGCTGCACGGTAGAAAATTAATGTTGTGCTGTAGAAAAACGTTGCTGCGCACGAAAAACGCGTTGTTGCACTGAAAATAATCGTTGTTGCACGGAAAAAAATCGTTGCGCGTAAAATCACTTCACTAATGTTTCAGTTTTTTAGGCCACATAGTGATTGATAGAACATTTGTAGTTGGTTAATTCCAATTTTACCCGATAAATACCAAAATGAGCTAAAATTAAATTGCTCTCCAGCACTTATAAATGTGAAAATGTTATTTGAGTCCATTTTTGCAACTATCCAGGGTAACATATTTTAGTCTGGGAAACCTGTTTGTAAACATGCTAGTAACTTTAAATGCCAGTATTTTGCAGAGAATGTACAGATCAAAAAAGTGTATAGGTAATTTAAACTATATATTATATTTCTTGGAATATCCAAAGAAAATTAGTATTTCAGCCTTCTGAAACTCTGTGCAGGTATATTTGGTCATGGCCAAAACGACCTTAAGGGTCCATATCAAATAATCTAGTCGTTATGCATTCTTACTGACTTTTAAAAGCTGGTATTGTGATAAACCAGCAACATTTGTAAATAGGTGTATATTATTGATAAACCTTGTAAACCCCCCAGCCCCCCCCCCCCCCCATGGCTACGCCACTGCTTGTAGCGTGCAACAACCGTTTTGTAGTGCGCAGCAACCGTTTTTTAGCGCGCAACAACAGTTTTGTAGTGAGCAGCAACCGTTTTTAAGCGCGCAACAACCGTTTTGTAGTGCGCAGCAACCGTTTTTAAGCGCGCAACAACCGTTTTGTAGTGCGCAGCAAACAGATTGTAATTGGCGTGCAATAACAATGAAATAGGGTGCATGAAGTAATTTCTGTTTTGGCCACTACTTTGTACTTCTGGGCCACGGTACCAGCCAGCAAAAAGGCCCTCGGGTGTTAAGTTCGCCTGAGGCTTATGAGGGCAACATGTCTCCACACAAGACTTAAATTAGTTTGTTACAACAAAATATTACCTTTTCCCAGCGTATTATAAATTATTGGAATGGGTAAGTGAATGAACTGTACTAAGCTTATAAATAATTCTTTCATTCTTTTGGTCAAATCTCAGGTAAAATCTGCTCTTAAGAAGGAATGGGCGAACCATCCGAAAAATATGGTATACCAATATGTTGTGAATTAAATGCTAATTTGGATCTAGCATGTGAATATCATCAAAATAATATGCCCATTAAAATGCTCCGTTGTATATATAGCATGTGAATGTCATCAAAATCAATAATATGGGCTCAGTGAACTCGACTGGCCCCCCTTCATTTTTATGTAATGTAAAAAAAAAAAAAAGTTTATCTACTATTAAATGCATTGAACCATTTCAATCTTTTTGCCTGATCTATCAAAACATACGTCTCGTCGTCTTGAGCAATTTATGCAATGAGTATAAGTATAAGTATAACATGTATAAGAATGTTTAGTATTTGTCTGATATTTATCTGATCTCTAGCACTAGTATACATACTCAAGTTTTAATCATTGGCCTTATAGGCCTAGCACTAGGTGTTGTTTCTTTTGAAGCACTATTTTCTCCTTCCTTGGGTTAGGTACCCAATGAAAGACGCAAGCGCAACCAACTTTGACAACAGCTGATATGTGGAGCATATGTGCCAATTTCTGGGATGCCAACAACTGTTAAGGTTTTAGGCCTAACTCCGCTACGAAGTTATTTTTCAAAACATGGCAACCTCGCCTCCCATGCAGACCCATTTCCCAGTCATCTCCCAAAACAGGGTAACCCCAGCTCCCAGTTTCATTTCAAAATGGTGAACTCAGCTCCTGGACCCATTTCCAAGTCATTTCCTAATTTCTTGTCATTTCCCAGAACAGGATAACCAGCTCCCAGTTCCATTTTAAAGTCATTTCCTAGTCATTTTCCAGAACATGTTGACCTCAACCCCCCAGACCCCATTGCTTAGTTACTAGGAAAGGGTAACCTTATTTTCCAGTTCCATTTCCTAGTCATTTCATAGAACATGGTGAACTCGGCTCCTAGTGCCATGTCCTTGGGATGCCAACTGTTAAGGTTTTAGGCCTAACTCCGCTACGAAGTTATTTTTCAAAACATGGCAACCTCGCCTCCCATGTAATGCAGACCCATTTCCCAGTCATCTCCCAAAACAGGGTAACCCCAGCTCCCAGTTTCATTTCAAAATGGTGAACTCCGCTCCTCATTTTCTAGACCAGGTTGACCTCACCCCCAGACCCATTTACAAGGTAACATCAGCTCCCAGTCATTTTCTAGTCATTTTCCTGAACATGGTGACCTCAGCTCCCGGACCCATTTCCCAGTAATTTTTCAGAATATGGCGATTGAGAAATGGGTCTGGAAGCCGAGGTTACCATATTCTGAGAAATGACTGGGAAATGAATAGGAAATTAAAATAGAAGCTGATGTTAATGTGTTCTATGAAATGACTGGGAAATGGGTCTTCCTGGTCAGGAGAAATGATGACTGGGAAATGGAACCGGGAGCTGAGATTACCTTGTTCTGGGAAATGACTGAGAAATGGGTCTGGGAGCGGAGTTCACCATGTTCTATGAAATGATGAGGAAATGGAACTGGGAGCTGAGGTTACCCTGTTCTGTGAAATGACTAGGAAATGGGTCTGGGAGCTGAGCTCACCATATTCTGGGAAATGATCTTAGAAATGGGAATGGGAGCTGAAAATGGGAAATTTTCATGATCCCTGGCGAAAGAAACGTGTTCCCTCAGGTATGTGTTCCCTTGCGCCAAAAAAAAAAAGTCCCTCATGATGATGGCTTGACCTTGCTAAGTTACACGTTCCCTCACGAAGCTTTGTGTTCCCTCGCAAAATATTTGCAAGGAATCGCGATCATATAGGGAGGAATGTGATAAGATCGTGAGGGATTACAAAAACATTGTGAGGGAATGTGAAAACATCACTAGGGAACGGGATGATCATTCACATCATTACAGTGAATGTGAAATAAATTAGTTTTACTTACATGTCCGCTTAAGGATTCCATAGAAAGTCAACTGTTCTGCACCAAGAAAACTTCACTTGAATTTGCTAATTAAGTGATGGGACCACTTCCACAGCCCTATGAAAGCAGTTTAACAACAGAAACAATAATTAATTTAAAAGTGTTGCTATGATTACGGGACATGACTTACAGCCAATGAACATGTATCGAATGCACTGGAATTGTAATAATCATAATAATAGGAACAATCTCATATGTCTATGGGCCAGAAAACAAAAAAAATCATCAGTCCAAAACAGTTGTCCAAGTGATGCGTCATGGGCGAAGAGATGTTGGGGGTTGCAACAAGGTGGACGTCGGCTGCCAGGTGGTGGGGGGGGGGGGGGGGGGGGGCTGGTAGCTGTTGTGGTTCGAAGCAGGATTGCTGAGCACTGGGTAGATGTCAAGTACAAGGGAAGCAGGTGAGGGTAGAGGCAAAGTAGGAGACCGGATGACTGGTTCATTGAGCTGTTGGGGATTGGGTTAGTCGTGTTCATCATCAGGGTTGTTTATGGGTGTGCGTAGGAAGGGCTGTAATTGAGCTCGTTTTACTCTGTATTAGAGGTGTTCCGGAGATGTGTGCCCATGAACTTGCGAATAGCACACTACTAATCATCAGGGGATGTCACAATGTACGTGTCACGAGGATGGGTTTTAGTTGACTCCTGATGAAGTTACATAATATCGCCAGGTTAATAATTTGATAAGTATTTGATTAGAGATCCGCTCGTGTTGGCTGGCTATGATGGCTTTATCCACAAGTGGAATCTGGCCATTTGTACACCGATCACGCTGAAGCCACAGCTCTCACGACGATAGGCCACTGCGCTATATGCTCGCATATATCTGTGCTATGGCTATTGCCAGGGAAGTTGGGCTTACTCTTTCTTGGTGGAGCACCACTTGACGTAGTTTGTCTTGTAGTTCTTGGATGGTTGTTTTTGAGGCGACCGTCTCAAGATATAGGTTGTGCAGGGCCAACTTCTTATTAATATCATCCACTAGGGACACCGGCCATCAAGTCGTATCAAGCTGGAATAGAGCATCTCAGATTGTGTCACATTTCTCATTGCAAATAAGTGACGACACAATTTAAGGTGAAAACTTCTCACACTAAAAGGATCAACTGTTTGTCCTGTATGAGAATGTTGGCTGTGTACAGTATTCCGATAGCGTCTGAGCAAGGCACACTGGTGGCTGTGGTAGGTCGAGAGGTAAGTGGCACAGCTTGAGGTAGAGAGATGTGAGGAGGCCTTGGAAGACTTGTCGAGGGACTATGATACATTGCCGTGGTACTTCAAGTTGATCTCGTTTCTTCACCAATAAGAGCTAATAAGCCAGCTTATGCAGCTGTAGCAACATGCTGAAACTGCTTAGCATCTGTGACATGAGTGGTGTTATGAAATGGTCTGGATCTGGAGGATGGGAGGGTCTGTGTGCCAGCCAAGACAGCAAGGGGGGGGGGGGGGGTATTCAGTAACCTCTGCACCGTCTGCAGTTGTCTGAATGAAAGTGTGTGCTTTGCACTGTGGGGCAGCATTGGGACTGGCACAGTCGGAGGGTATGCTGGTGGATCCTGCAAGATGTTCAACAGTAACGTGATAACAGGCCACTGTAGACAAGAATGCTGTAAGAGAATAGTGGATTTTCACAGAAGGTTCTCTGTGATTCCACCAGATGGCCAAAACAGAATACTGCAATTCTATTTGCTGAAAAAGTTCCTGCCCTTGACTGTGATTGGTCGAAGCAAAGTGCATCCAAGCAGCAGTATTTTTAGTGCATTTTAATGTATATTTGACACTTTATCATTAGTTGATTTTTTGTTATTTTTCTGAGAAAGTTATATTTATGGAATCAGTTATTACCTACTGTGTCTGAAAAGCAAAAAAAGTTTAGAAACACGTGGTAGAGTAAAGGACTGAAGGACTAGGAGACATTGCTGGGCATTTCTGGACATTCCATATCTGGTGAGAAGACTTTTAATGTATATTTGACACTTTATCATTAGTTGATTTTTTGTTATTTTTCTGAGAAAAATATATTTATGGAATCAGTTATTACCTACTGTGTCTGAAAAGCAAAAACAGTTTAGAAACACGTGGTAGAGTAAAGGACTGAAGGACTAGGAGACATTGCTGGGCATTTCTGGACATTCCATATCTGGTGAGAAGACTAGAATCCGGTGAGTAGGGACTCAAGGGGTGCCAGTACATTTGCACCTCCAGCGATGACCCTCAAGATAGCTGTCAAGAGGGTTCTGAAGACTCCAATGCAAGAGCGGAGGCCCTGGACAGTGTTAGGGTCATCACATGCGGAGAGAGTGACTACTCAGTGGGGCTGGCTGATTCAGCCAAGTATAGTGGTCGATTAGGGACATATGATAGTTTTGGTGGGGGAGAGCCTTAGACAAGCCTTTTGGATGCAAGCCAAAGCTTTTGCCCAGTTGTCAAGCAACTGTTCTGGGGGATCAGCTCCACAGTATAGGACACCTTCCTGTGAGAGGTCACGAAGTACCCTGCTCATTAGTTCTTCCAGGCATACCCATGGAACATCGAGTGTAGGTCCAAATGCCATGATATGGAGTCACAAAGCCACGGTACTTTATGGAAGCTTTGGCTTTAGGGGTATCTAGTAGAATGCACTTGTCAGGTCAGTGGCAATGATGTAGGTCCACTGAGATATCCTGCAGAGAGATCGACTTCCCTAAATGCGGTATCCGCCACTGGGTTTCTTGATGGAGAAGAAGGAATTCACATATTCCAGTGTCAGATCAACAGACTTGGGATTTACCAGTACACCTGGCTGTTGAAATTCATCAAATCGAAGTTCAAGTAACCTGTTTTGAATGTATTGGGGGAGCTTGCCTTTGCGTTAAGGGGTTGTCGTCTTGAGAGCTGTGACTTAGATCAGTGTACTCATGAGGGGCCTAGCTCAGAGGTAGCGCTCTGGGCTTCCAACCGTTGGGTCCCGGGTTCGACTACCGGTCAAGCCTAAGTTGGATGGCTGTTTCATCCTTCGTCTCATTGCCACGGTCTCTGCCTGTCCTAATTAGCCCAACTGGTGCAGAAATACAGGACATAAAGCCCTAATCACCCACCCCACCCACCCACCAGTGTACCCATGCTAATTGCAGTTAATATGGCCATAAGCTCCACTGTAACATCCAATGTTTGAATCAAAACCATCAGCATATTGTTCCAACAATGACTTAAAACTGGGCTTAATGCTCAGTTGTATGACAGGATCCAGAGACAACCTGGACTGTTTGTGTACTTGGTGAGAGACTGTACACAGGGCAAATCTGACTAAAGTGTTCATGGTGCGGTAGGACTCTGAGGTTCGAATCAGTGTTGGGGATGCGGATGGTCCTAACACACTTGATACAGTTGAGAGTGGAGGCCATGCCTGGGATGTAGGTGTATTTTGGGCACTGACGCAATCCAAACGGCTTAAGTGTGAAATATTCATCACTGTTGGAATATTCATGGGGCGTGGGAACCTCTATGTATCCACCTGGCCGCGCTGTAAGAGTAGTGGACACATACACGTCTTGTGACTTTTTCTAAATGCTTTTGTTGTTTAATAAATCAAATTGTTAACTTAATTTTCTTTTTTAGGCCCACCGGCAAAAAGTGGCATTGAGAGACATGCTCTCTTTTTTGTTATATTTTCTCTTTTTGTTATGGTCTTTGAATCAGAAATAACACTATATAGAAGTAACAAAATTCACTCCATCAGTGAGATATGAAATTGTTATGGCAAAGTGACACTCTTCTTTAGGCCAACTTCATTTGTTTCAAAACACTGGTTTTCTCAGCAAGTAGTATGTTGTAACCTATACGATGTGGTTGATGGTAATGGTAACGTGATGGTACCATTTAGGATATTGTTAATTGTGGTCACCTGATTGATAAAATGGTGAGTCTGTTGTGTCTGCCAGTCAAGGTATTTTCTCATGGCCACTACACTTTAATAAAGTAGCTGTTCCAATATTGCCAAATCTGGCGTTATTATGTATTGTTGCCGTTTTGGACATTGATGAGTTCGGATCGTCACTACCGACAGATGATGCACTTTCGCCAATATATATTAAAGATGCCGGTTATTTCTTCTTGATTCCATTAAAGTCAAGATTAAGACTTAAAAACTCCATGGATGAAACTCAATAGCAAAGAAAAGGCTGATTTTTTGCCTGATTTGAAGTATGTTCAAAACGAAAAGACTTGGTTTCAAAGAGATGGGAATGATGCATTATATTTTACCAAAGATTGAAAAGATTACGGTATGTATTATCGAAAAAAGTAAAATTTTGAACAATAGTGATGTTAATAACTTAATACTGAATGATTCATAGCTTTAAAGTCTTTTAAAGATATTTTAAATGCATTAATGTGTCAATTTCTAAATTGGCAGGTCCTCCCAGCAAGGAAAAGACATATTCTTGTAAGCATAATGATTGTGTGCTTTCTACTTTGCCTTTCGAAGCACTGGTTTACTAGGTTTTGTAACATGATAAAGAAATTTTTAAGGAAGTGTAACTCAGAAACTGATATTTTCAGTAAAAATATTTTATGAAGAATTATAAAAGAATACCGTGAACTTTATGGAGATACACAACTTGAATTCACTATATATATATTAGACACCCATAATGTCTTTGATTTGGTAAAATTATTGTATACGAGCGTGTTCAACTCCCTCTACATTGTATATGCTCTGCATCTTTATTACGTCATAGTGAACATATTGATTTACAAGAAATTTTAATAAATTGTATTTTAACACTCAAACTTTGTAATTTTATTTTAAGAAGACTTTAATGGTTAATGGAACGTACAGTACAGTTATCATCTTTGTGTGAAACTGAAATTACTTCTCTTACTAAAATCTGAAAAGCCTAGGCCTGAGCTTGCTGCTTACCAGTCCCTGGCATTGTCCCGGGACACTTTCAGCATGAACCAGGCTTAGGATAGCTCACTGAGGTCTGGCAGACTTCAGTCTGAGTCTGTAGTATCTACATGCAGTGGCAAAGAAAGGTCACCCAAATGATGACCTCTGAATCATATTCTGATTACTCAGACTGTATCTTGGATATGCCTATTTACGGCATTTTTACGTCTGTAAAAAGCAGTAAATTAAAGTTGTTTGGTTATATGGTCTGGGTGATAAGTTCGGAGCCATCCAAAATGGAAGCTGAATTTAATAGACCATAAATTCTTCACTTGTATAGCCGAAGAAGAAAGGTGTTCACCTGTGGAAATGTTGGGGAAGGCAAGGCTAACATTCCTCCCTTGATGCTTTCTTTTTTTTAGGGATGCTGGGTTTGCCAATTAACCGTTGTTTTCTTTTAGGCAGCGGGTTGTGTTGGCTTTTTAAAGCACTCTTTTATGGAAGTCCGGCGAGAGTCAAACATGGATTTCGATGGTCAAGGGCATCTCCTTTTGCCCAGCTGAAATATGGTTGAAGGTTTTACGTCCTGGTTACTCCACTAGCTACTGATGTTGCTAAAATTGTGGAATCCTTTCTGGAATAGCAGAAGGCTAAGCAACCTCACAGAATAGATATCAAGTGATCCCAGTGACTGCGGTCTGCGGGGATCTATCTGCCCATTAGGGCCTTGATCTGATTAAGAAGCTGAGGACAGAGTGAACTACATTTACTGATGAATAAATTGACTTTGGAATATTTGCTGCGAATGGTAAAGTGACAACGCCCTTTATTGGGTGGAATTTGTGATCAATGTGAATTTTGATTGCTGATTTGGTAAACCTTTGTGATTTCCTGTTGCCCTGCCAAAAGTTGTGGCATATAGGAGTGCTTAACTTAGATGTTGGTTTGTTGTCAGGAGCATATTACACAATTACACATATATTTTCTATACCAAGAGGAGTTGTGTGGACTGACTTACATCCACCATCCTCATTTGGGTCATAAACCCTGGCGAGGAGCTAGTGTTATCACAAGGATGAATCCCTGTTGATTTAGAGATGCATTAGCTTGTGTTGGACACCACTTAGGCTCGTAATATAAAGAGGGATAGGCAACTACAGCAGATGCAGAGGCAACTACAGCAGATGCAGAGGCAGGTGCATCGCAGTGCGAGTTGCTGACCGTATTGATGCAAGTATGTAAGGCGTGTGTAACACTCAAGGCCTTCGGCCATTGGAATTCCACTATGGAAGCTGGGCTTGGCTGAAAGGAGAGTGCTCCAAGTCAAGGATAAGATGCTCCTGGTCTATAGTAATTCTATCCCAGGACTCAGCTACCTGGCCTGCTACCAGTCCACATGGCCTTGTGAGTAGGGTAGGTGTTTCTACTCGAGGGATGGGGTTGTTGACTAGGCGTGGTCAAAATCTCAGGTGGTCATTAGAGATATAATAATGCGCTGCCATTGAATAACTACCTCAACTGCTAGCATACACCCTGGCTAGGGGAGAGCCACTTTAGCTTAACTTATAGAGGCATAGACTGGTCCGCTGCTTTGTACATAGACAGGAGTCTTGTTCTGATCTGAGCGACGTGATTGGTCAATGAGCATCATTAGATCCAGTCTAGAAGAGGCATTGACTTGTCTCTGCTGGTCTGCATGAAACCTTAATTCCCACAAGAAGACAGTTTTTACAACTCTGAGGTGGGTGAGGCATGAGTGGGGCATTGCCAACTGTAGTTGAGCCAACAGAGGAGCTCCATTCCGGTCCTTCAGACTAATTTTGCAACATTGCCAGATAGGCATGAAAGTAGGTCAATAACTGCGCCCATGGAATTCAACGTAGCGGCGAAAAAGTAGTTCTTCAAATATCGCCGAATCTGGCGTTATTATGGGTTGTTAAGCATGGATTGTAGTTTTGAACTTTGATGGTTGATAGAAACTGATATAAAATGTTAAATTATTACTTCCCCACCCGGATCGTTGCTCCATCCGAAATCTGGCAGCCCCTTAGGGCTATCGCCTTTTGCTAAGCGCCCTCTAGCACAAAACGTTGCAATGACATGAGAGGGTCTGCGTTGGGGACAGCCGGTCCTTACAACCTTTGTTTGATGACATAACCATACAATCAGGTCCTTGAGTGCATTGATGATGTCACAAATGTTATAAGGACCAGCACTCCGCTCCTTCTTTTGACTATAAAGTATCCCATTCACGGTAATGCCATTTAGTTTTAATGGCCACCATCGTCAGGCCATTGCTAGTTAGTACGCGGTTAGATTGCAGTACTCATTTATGCTATACGGATGACATTATTGTCGGAGGTGCCACTTTGGAGACCTTGTCAAACCTATTTGCAGGTTTCACTAAAACGAAATGTTAATTATTTTACAAGGAGCATTCTGTCTGGGTCTGTTGAGGTGAAGCCTGGCTGGGCCCTGCTAAGATAGGAGCAGTGTGATACTGGCTTGGTGCAAGAACAGCCCAAGATGTTCACTACTTCGTTGCCTTCCTATTACAGAAAACATATTCAAAAAGTTATGCTGAGCTTTACATAAGTTTACAAAAGTGCCTATCCAGAAGACTTTTAGTTTATCAGCAAGATTTGAAATTTTATTCTAGCTTCGATGTAACAATAATAATCAATGTCTGTTGTTCTACCATTATTTTCGACAAGGTATACGACAACCAAGTGTTTTGGCGTTTCCTGAGGTAGCTGAAACAGGCCTATCCTGGCATGAAAGTCTGTGACACATGTGGGCATTTCAGTTCAGAGGTGGGTACGGTACAGGGCAAGTATTAAAGGTAATACCTCTTTTCTTAAACATTTGCGTGTAGTCTACCAAAAGCGCTGCTGGCCTTTGAAGTTCAGCAGTTACTTCCTTGTTGATTTTAATGCTGCTGGAGGGTCCTCCCCAGATAGGTTAACTTTTCCACATCGTTAAATGTGGCATCATCAATAAAAATATGAGGCTGTTGGTATGGTGTGCTGGGAGCAGGTTTATGACGTTGGTTTTGTTTTTTGGTGCTGATTGTGAGCCTAATGTTGTCACTGGCTGAAGATAAATCGTCCATGCTGGCTTGTATACACTCATATATAACGGCGTTAAGCGCTTGGTCATCATCAGATGGATGCCATCCTCACCACCATAGTGGCCGTCTCCCATCAGTCGATGTTGATTGAACTGTTTCCCAATCCTCCCATATTTTAAAGGAACTCATCTGTGCTGTGATGAAAATCTTTATGCTGAACCAAGTTTGCGCAAGTACACCTTCGCATTACTCCATTTGTTATTGAGAAGGCTTTTGATGTTTCACTGTCAGCCTTTACTCTGTCCGTCACTCGTTCATGAAATTGTCAAACTATTGTGAAGAATGCCTATAGGGCAACCATATTTTCACAATTCTCCGTAGTACCTCTCTGCTGCTGACAGTGTCAAACACCTTGGTGAGATCTAGGTGATATATTTTTTTTGCTCATGACACTTCTCTGCAATTGACTGGCTGCAGTTTCCCATAACTGCTGGCTGCAAATATCATGAGCAGGATTCTGGCCAGTACATGTGTTGCATCTTGCAAAATATCAAACATATGAAGCATCAGTCACTGTGAAGCTGTTTATGCCTCTTATTTTAAGCAATCATACATTTTGCTGACTGTGCAAGTGTGTGATGTCGTCATCATCATTCTTTACTTCTGGGAAGAACACTGTTACCATTCTTGTGTGTGGCCGTTATGACTATTCCCCCTACCATGTACAGGGCCCCGTACTATGGCACATAAGACTCCGGGGATTCGGCCGCACCCTCACGGGCACCTGGGCCATTGGAAGTTCTGCTGATTGCCCTAGTCACGCAAGTCCCCTCAAGACGCACTTTCTAGGTTAATAAAGCTTCCACAGCGATATACTTGCTTCGAATAAATTTGTATGAATGAGATCTAAAAAAGGATGTCCGTAACATTTTTGTACTCATAGTATTGGCATAGTAGGGGAGACTGGGGACAGTTGTAACAAATTTTCTTTGCCATTGCCTGCAGTCGACCTGGTGAAGAATTATTGTGTGTTCAAGGGACAAGGAACTGAAGAATATTGTATTTAACCAATATGATTTACACAGATTGAATTTCCAATTAAATAGTTTCCGTTTTTAGGCCAAATGTGAAGCCATCATAGAGTTACAATTGACCCCAAGTGCGGGGTCATTTGTAACACAGATATGGGTCGATTGTAACATACAGTGTATACCAGTACACCCATTAAAACAGAACCCAAAGTTTGGAACAACCACTGAAAGCCACATTTCTTGAAATAGAAGTCCAATTTACTTGATTCTTAATGTCATTAATTTAACTTCTACAATGAATTACAGCTTATGTAAATTAAGATGTGAATTTCATTTAGGTGGCTACATTACAGCACTTTACCCTACAATAATAAAACAGTAAGAGGAACTACAAACAAAAGGTCACTGAATCTCTTAATAATGTCACTAAATATCAATATCTTGCAAGTTAAATATTACTAATCAACACATAAAGTCTTATTTAGTCCTCCTCATCAGAGTTGCAGTTCTGGCAGATGTACTGTGAATTTTCATCGGTACACAATGCATGAGCCCAGTTCTTACAAGATACACATTGCACCCAGCTTTCTCCAGGCCTGCTGTTGCGGTAGTCTTCACAACATACCAAACAAATTGTGAAGTCATCTTCATCTTCACTTTCATTGTATGTATTTCTTTCGTGCAGTGGATCTGTGCCTTTCTTTGACTTTGGCCCTCTTTTCACACTCTTTGCCTTTTTGGTGGTCTTTTTTTTCTCCAGCAATTTTCCTTTTAGCTTTTGTAGTTGAACCTTTGTTTTTCTTTGCAGCTTTTTCCTTCTCCAAATTTTCTTTCACTGGAGTATCAGTCAGAACCAGTGTCTTCCTTCTTGCACGTTTTGTTGCTTTTCTTGGTTCAGTTTGTGGGAATGGTCTAATCGTTTCTGGTGGCATAAGACGTGCTTGCCACTGGTTCATCATGGATGGATTCAGACACAATGGTTTGAGCCATTCTTGCCAATGGTTCATCATCCGAGGATTCATTGACGACAGTGTTAGATGAGCTTGCCAATGGTTCATCATCGGGGAATTCAATCATGCCAGTGTTAGATGAGCTTGCCACTGGCTCATCATTTGGGGATCCATTTGCAGCATTGGCAGGTGGGTCAGCAATGGTTGGGTTAGGACAGTTGGTCAGCTGAGAAGGTGCAAAATCAACATCACTGAATATGTCTCTGTTGAAGGGAAATATGCCAGAACATGTGAAGCTAGCTATGATATTCTTGGGAGTCACTGCCACAGCCCATGCAGTTGATACAACTCCTGGAATGTCGTATATGGTCATCGTTTTACCTGGGTGGTTCAACATCCAGGAATCACATGTTGTATTTATTGCCTTTTTCATAGGACCAAACACTCCTCGATCCAGTGGCTGTAATTTATGAGAAGTGTGTGGTGGGAAAGTAAGCAGTACCACTCCAAAGTCCTTACAAAGTTGGATGACTTCGATTGACAGATGTGATGAATGGTTGTCCAGCAGTAGGAGTACTTTCTTCTCAGCTGATGGCTTAGCATGTGGTATAAAATGCTTAATGAAAATGAGGAAGTCCTCCTCTTGCATCCACCCTGACCCATTGGCCGTGCCAATGCATCCAATAGGTCCATCACGGATGAAGTGGTCCTTATAGTTCTTTCGTGGAAATATAAACATGGGAGGCACAGAATTGCCGGTGGTGCTGACAGTAGCTGCACATGTAACTAAAGTGCCTCTCTCCTGTGAAGTAAGGGCGCCAACTTGCTTCTTACCATGAGCAGCAACAATGTGATCAGGAGTTTGCACAGTTGTAACACCTGTTTCATCAACGTTGTAGATGTTGTTGGCTGAAAATTTGAAGCGTTTTAGTACATCACTCAGGTTGTCGAAGAACTCATTCACTGTTGTCTTGTTGAATGCTGTTGCTCGTGCTAAACTTGTAGGCTGAGGCTTCCTGATTGATAATTCCTTATGTCTCTTCAAAAATTCCCCAACCAGTCTGCCCCAGCCATCTCAGTCTCAGACCATTTCTGTGGAACTTTCAGTTTCAGGTAAATGGCACACTGGTATGCCAGTTTTCTAACTTACCTTGGTGATAAACCGTGGTACAGATCTGCAGCCTCCAAGAGGTATATCACTAGTTTCTCCTCTTGTTTCTTCTGTAAAAACTTTGTTGTGGGAATGGTAGCCTGTAGTAGGTGGACATTCTATTAAACCCCTGTTAAAAGCATCCAGTTTCTTAGTGTACCTGTACAGACTGACATGACATATGCCGTAAGCTCTTGCCACCTCTCTTATCTTCCTTTTCTCATGAATGACAACCATAGCTGCTTCTTCCATCACTCTATTAAAGTCTTTTCCTCTTTCTGTTTTTCGTTTTCGTGAAATTAAAGAATATGGAACAATAATAACAAATACTTTCAAGACTTTTTTCATGAACCTCCACTGGGTCAGTTGTAACACCTTGTTACATCCGTACCCAACCAACTGGTATGGAATATACACCATGTGTGACCTAAATCCCTTCAGCAAAACTTGCACAACCCCTCTTGTTTTGAAGCCTTATATCACAACTTGTTGTATGCCTAGTTTAACAATGTTATCATTAATTTGATCTGCTACAGAAGAAAAACAGAAGAACTTGATGTCTTGTAACTCAGAAATGAAGCACATCTCAAGAACCTCACGCTCCCAAAAGTGCAGGATAATCCAAAAGAAGTAGTTTGGCACACTTATGACGTCATTATCTTACATAGTATGCTATTTATAGCTACTGTTACAACCGACCCTTGTTACAACTGTCCCCAGTCTCCCCTACAGTTGCATGTGTTAACAAGTTAGCAGAACCAACTCCTCGACATGTCAGTATAGCCACAGTTTTCTGTCAACGAGATGGTCGGGCCGAGGGCGATGATTGTCAACGAGTTGGTTGTCGACTAAGTGGTTGTCAACACAGTGGCTGTCGACGATTTTGCGTGTCAAATTGACTCGATACCGATATTACACCACTAGGGCTGAAACGGTTACTCGGGTAACCGGTCACGGTTAGGTTAATGTCATTATTCGGTTAGAAATTCTGTAACCGATTACTCGAAAAAAAATTTGTTTTCATTCCCTATTTTGCAATGTCAACCACATGGCCACATCAACACTCGGCAATTATTTGCAGTGCACTGTTAAAGACATAACATGAACACAAAAATGTGAGAAAACCCTAAACAGTAGCTAACAGTCTGGCAAATGCAAGTGACCCTTTTCCTATTTATCTTTTAGCCTTCTTTAATATAACAGCCTTTTAAATTCTGACTTTCTCTTACATGTAGGGCATTGTAGGCCATCATATAACCTGTCTTATTGCCATTGATATTTTTTTATAGACTTTCATATTAGTGATGTTTAGACTATTTAAAATGTTTTAATTATTTTTCCTTACAAACCATTGTAAAATGACTAAAATCCTAGAGTAAGTTTAGATAATATAAACTTGAAACACGGAGTGTTATCGGTTGTCACTCTTGTGACATGTGTCAACAATTTATAATCCCAGTGTTGACACTTGGGGCCAGTTTGGGGGGTTAGTCTGGCTGCTGCAGTTGCTGCAACCTCTCTTAGATGCAGACCTTCGGGTAACCGGTTACGGGTCGGTTAATGGGTGTCGGGTATTCGGTTAGAAAAAAATTGTAACCATTTCAGCCCTATACACCACGCAAAAGGTGTACAGTTTCAAATCTGAATCATCGCTGATATAAGCACAAAGGCCCTGCGTTGGCATTGTAGGCAAAAAATTAAATACAGGTTTTTTTTTCAGGAAAAAATGTTTCACCAAATAGTGAATGACTGAAAGGCCTGAATATGACGTCACCATGTGATGTCATTATTGTGACCTCATTAGAGCCAATGGTGATGTCATCACAGGCCAATTGTGATGTCATCAACCCAGATCTATCCTCCTGGTCTGTTGTGATCATTTTAATAATGGGTTGATTATATATTATATAGGTTATTCTTATATGTATATATGTCACTTTTAAAACAGACGAATAAACTGTATTGAGTCTTGAATGCCTTGCACAATAAAATAAAAATGGTGGCATCAAGAAGAGAGTTTTCTGCCCCCAGAAACTGGTAAACTATATGTACAATTAACTTCATTATAACTCCACTTTCATGTCACTCTAGAGAATATAAATAATTAGAAATTGAGGTTCCACATTATCTGCTCGTCTCTCAGCTTTAGCACTCTCAGCTTTAGCACTTAATCAATTTCAATGACCTGGCCCCCTAGTGGAAATTGTACGGCCCTCTTGCGGACAGCACGCGAACAAATAAAAACCATCCCATAATATTGCTTACTTCCGTCGCGTTTTGGCGCACAGTAAACAAGAGCACGCGAGTTGGAAATATTGTTGCTAATTACAGCGAATTTAAGGCTAAAACATGTCGGATCAGGTAAAATCACTTTAGAATTAGGAAAGAATTGTTACAAGACTTTAATAATGACAAATTACGACGCAACACCTCAATTTTCATTTCAGGAGAGTGGCGATGAAAGCCGACGAGATGTGAAGGATGGCGTCTCTGTTGAAGGGGCTGGTGATGATAAAGATGGCAAAAAGAAAGAATATATTCAAGTGAAAGTCGTGGGACAGGTACATGACCCAGTCATTTCTTCATGTTCATGTTTTCGAAGGATAGTCAGGGTGGGCGATAATACCTTTCTAGGCGGTTCATGTATTAGGCCAATTTTTTTATACCAGGAAGATTGAAATGAAAGTGTATCAAACTGGCAAAGAAATTTATATATCAGTTAAGATGTTGGAAAGCTGTTGAAACTTGAAAGTAAGGGAACTGTTGCCTGTAGGGTGCAAAAAGGGAAGCTTTGTCAATGTAAATATTTCCATCAGTCATAATCCAATTCCTGTACCAATCTGAAACTACTGCTGTTACCTGCTGAAGTGATACCACTGAGTATATTAGCATTGCTGACCATAATGTTCAAAACTAGGAGGGACCAATTCAATGGAATACAGGGATCGAAATCAGTCTAGAATGATCGTGAAGGTTACCATAACTTTTTTCACGCGAGCGTACCGCCGTTCGCCACTAATTATTTGGTCACAACAGTTGCGTTTAGGGGCAGTTACCACATCAATATTTACGGTAACCGGAAAACGGGTTACCATTGATGAACCTTATTATGTTATTTTTTTTCATGTCTCAACAGTTTTTGGGCTTCTGGAAAATTTTTGTGTTAGATGGGAATGGCTTGCTCATATTTTTTTGGTTTCGGTACTCTTTAATCTGGGGCCTTAATTCAACTTGAATGTTTCGCCAGTGATGCACCATACACCTCCCTACATTTCACTTTCATAACCCCATGAAAATTTCTAACATCACATTCTACTTTTTCATTGATGGCGGTGACATTCAAGGGACCAAATTAGTTTTCAATTCTGTAATTACAGGTGTGCATACTGCAGACATTCCAAAAATTTGATTTTTTTTTTTCATGAAAGCATTGAAAATAGGCAAGAGTCAAAATAGGACAATGAAAGTATTGATTGCGAGTTACCATTGAAATGATGACCTATATCTAGGTAACCATAAGTCGCCGTCATATATTCATAATTTCTTGTTAATTTTCAGGACCGATCAGAAGTGCATTTTAAAGTGAAAATGAACACACACTTATCGAAAGTGAAAAAGCATTATGCTGAACGACAGGTGAGATAAACACTGCATTGAATTAGTATTGCTTTTAGGTTTCTTTGCTTGAATGAGATACTGACAAGCTGTATATGTTTTCAGGGTGTGCCACTAGAGTCTCTGAGGTTCATGTTCGAAGGAAACAGAATTGCAGATGATGAAACTCCTAAAAAGGTACAGAGTTAGGGACATACTTGTGTGCAAATAGGGGGTGTAAGTTGATTTTGCCCTGGTGTGTGTTTAAGAGCACGGGAACCACGTCCAGAACTACATCATGAAAAATTGCATGGAGAGGGTTGAATAAGGGAGGATAACTCAAAAAACTGACTTGACAACTCGTTATTTTGGTTGCTTAAGAAAAAGCTAGTTTTAAAGCAAGACCTATGCCGAAAATAAGAGCTTTTAGGCTGCTTGGAAATTGAGCAATGGACCCATGAAGTGTCAGGCGAGTACTCACCTGCTAATAATCTTGTTTATTTACGTGCAATTTTGACAAGCATTGACCTGTGGGTAATAGATATGTTCTGAAAATGCTATTCCTGACTCTTCATATGTGTTATTCCATTAAAAAATATCCGATTGTTCATATTTCGTCTCATCCAATCACTATTGGTAAGTGTTTGAATATCTGACGCTAGTAGCCAAAAAGGAACATTTTACACCAGCTCGTCCCATGGATGATCACTAATTGAGCTATTGTTGTTATCAACGACATTATATTGATTAATTTTCGGAGAAAGTGCAGTATAGCCGACCCAGATTTATGACCATATTTAGCGCCTCATTGACAAGCATATATATATATATGCTTGAACTTAATGCCGTCACAAACTTATGACGGCGGTTGTCTTGTTCACCCATAATTTGGGTCTGCTATACTACACTAAACCCTAGTTTTTTTAGTTTTTTTTACAATACAAATGATAAGTTTTGCTTTGGTACTTAAGAAATTTGAAAATTGTTGAATCAAGTTCAAAGCCTCAATTATTTCCCTGGAAGATGAATTGTGTTTAATTGCAATTTACCCTTGGCATTTGGTGTCATGCTCTCAAGGCTAAGGCAATTCACACCTCTTACTTAGACAGTACCATAAAATTTTCAGCCGGTATTAATAGACTAATTAGTAGTCAGCCAAGGGATCCTCCAAATAGAAGGTCAATGCTGAGGAAGTATCAGTGATTTACCGAAGTATTTGTTGATTTCAGTTGGAAATGCAAAATGGCGATATCATTGAAGTATATCAAGAACAGACAGGAGGATCCAGACACCGAACATCTATGCCCTGATGTCCACCAAATAATTTTTCATTATCAAAACAGACTCTTAATTATTTTATGAGCTCATTTTGTTCATTGCACACATTTTTATAACATAAGAAAATTAACAATTCTTGTGTTATCTGTGTGCTTAAAGTAGTCCATGATTGTTTTCAGAAATTCACGAGGTGCTCTGTTGTATAACTTTGAGCCCCTCGAAGAATTTTTATGAGCCCTCATAGAATTTTGAAATAAAAAAAGAGAGTTCAACATCTTGCAATGTCATGAGATCATCAAAGTATATTTTGTACGCATGCCGACCGACATTCGAAATGCATTTTTTGTAAATAGCACGTTCACTTGGGTAGCAAAATTGTGGCCATTACTGTATTGGTTTAAATGTGTACAGATGGATTACAGTGTTGTATTTTATCAAAATATATCGGTGGTGTTTCTCCACAGCCATAACAAATATTTGGAGGCACTCCGCTGTGTTTCATCAGATTCCCTGTGAAAATGTAACATGTCTTCTGTTTGGGTGTTTAAAGAAAATTATGATGTACTGTCAGGTCATCCTTATTGTTGGATATTTTATTAAGTGTACAATGGCTCAATTTCTCTCACTGTGCTCGAATTAATGCAACTAAGTTTAAAAGGTTTGAGAAATCACGTAATGACTGATTTTAAAAATGCTTTTGACTAATTATCAATAGTTTATGATGTGAAAGATTAACTATAACATTGCTTTTGTACAAATTAAGTTTTTTTTTTTAAATTTTATTGGCTAATTGCACTAAATTCAAATAATCGTGGCTGTTCTTCATTGTTTGATGTATATTTAATTTAATACCAATCGTAAAATGTTGTGACTTTAAATTTTGTGTCAAATTTTTGAGTATGCTTTATGCGGCATCAAGAGTTTCCAATTATATATTCGTGTGTTGTCTTTGATTGGTACAGTTTTTCTGAAATGGAAAGTGTTTCAATTGTTCTTCAGGGATGATTTGTATCTGTCAGTAATGTTAGAGAAATACATTGAAAATTCAAATAAGGTCCATGTCTCCTGTTATTTTGTCACAAGGGAAAGTGATCAGTTTTGCTTTAAATTTAATATGTCTGCTATTTTTAGAGTTCAACATCTTGTAATTTCATGAGATCATCCAAGTATATTTCTCTGTCATGATGCTAAGATTATGCCATTTGCCATGATTTGGTGCGAAGACAAATTTATTTGTCTTCAGGTGAAGACCTTTGAGGTCACTGTCGTCTGGCAAATTTACGTGGGAATTAGAAATATTTACAAAAGTATTGTATTAGTAATATTGAGTACCAATCCTTGAGTCTTAGGGCAAGGCCCAAGGCAAAGACCCTATAGTGGACTATCCACTATAGGGTCTTTGCCCAAGGGCATGCAAGGGCCTCTGGTTCCCGTCTCTGCCGCTAGGTCTACATCAGGCAAAAGCTCCATCTGCTGGTGAGCTGCTCATCAGGGTCACGTGATTTGAAAGTGTCAACAAAAAGATGGATAGGCTTCCGACTGTCCAACGCAGTTGGCGGGCGTGCGGTTGTATTGCGTAAACTTCGAGAGCTTCATTTCAAGCTATCGTTGTCATTTCGGATAGGACATAAGCCTATATGTAGCTCTAAGATGGCTTCCTATTGCCTGCTACGATGTTGATGCGGATAATCAGGAAGGACAATGTACAAGTGAATCTGTGAGCGAATCTGCAGGCGTCGCCTGATCAGTCGAGGTGAGCATGTTCAGACTTGCCCTGTCGACTCAAGTCTGAGAACAATCAATAAGTCGTGAAGGCTGCCTTAAGCTGATAAGCCCTAATCTTCTGCGATCACACAATATGCAATGATGTAACTACAGACTGACACACCTAACCGATTGAAATGGTAATGATTATATGTATATATATTATATATATTATATATCTATGCCACTGAATCAGTGTCACTGTCAGTGAATGCAGTGAAGTGTAAAACAGATAAAGTGAATTCAGCCCAGTGCTGACTTCATCTGGGGTTGCACAATACTGTAACTTAATATACAATTGTAGGATGACTAGACCCTGGAATCAACATTTGATTTTTTTAATTCAACTGACTGAATCGACTAGTTGAAAAAGTTGATATTCCTGATATTGTGCAAATTGTACTAAAAAAATTTATCGATCTAAAAAAGAAAAAATCTACAGAAGGAACAACTACAAGAAGCAATATAATTAACTTGTTAGGACAGTGAAACTGATTATACACTGGAGTAGAATAGCAATTAGACTGCTACTCAACATTTCTGGCCTGTCCATGGTCCAATAGCAATTAGACTACTGTATTGTGCTGTTTAGCAATCCAGGCTTGTTGAATGATTCAACTTTCTCAGAAACAATGGCGACATTCAACGCCAATTCAATGTGACGACGATTTAAACTGTAACAATGTCACTCACCACGACGCCGAACAACGACGATTCCGGGGTCGAAGGATGTCCCTTGATTATGTTAATTGTGCAGCTTCAGCTCTGGCTTAGACACTCCATGCATCGAGGCTTAGCCTATGACACAGATGAAAATACTCGAGTATTGATCAATTGGGAGGCCTCGAGTAGCGATTTTACACATAACTCTCGATAAACAGCCCTATTAGCAAAAAGCCGTGATGCGCAAATTTACTGCAAGAGGGCCACGACAAAAATAACAATGGCATAACTGTGACATGTAGCAAGGCCGCCTGGAGCCAAGCGCAGGAGTAGGCCATTGCTTTAGGAAGATGGCTATATATTTGATCATGCAACCTCGAAGGATTATCATATTTATGCCTTAGGAAAAGACCATTAATGAGTATGACAGTTGGTGAACTTGACCTATTTTTGATAGTCAAAATTTGTCCAAACTGTAGAAAAAAATTACAGCATTAGTTGTGTTGATGCAAGGATCATGCACCCAAGAGGGAATATGCCTTAACGGAACATGAATTCGAATGTGGGTGACCTTGACCTCTGACCTAGTTTTAAGGTCACAGTGGTTAAATTCATCCCAAACAACTTCGTGTCGGACTACGGCATTTTTCTTTGTTTAACCTTTGATTTAATTTTGTTTCAGTGAAAATGCCGCGTCGACGTAAAAGTAGAATACGGACTAGCACTGAAAGTTCAGTGGAAATACAGGTATAGAGTTTGGTCTATAGATAATGAATTGTGTGAGCGAATGTACAGTATTATAATACAATATATAATTATAAGTGTGGTAATTGAAACTGGTAATATGATTTTGCAGGTTACTGAGGAGCAGCGTATTGTGACAACAACCACTTGCTCTGCTAGTTTTTCACCAAGCGGCAGCTCACCTTTTTCTACAATACAGGACTCCCTTGTAAGTGACCAATGTTTCTGAGATAAAGTAGACTGTAAAACCTCAGTAATGTATTATTTTACTGTAGCATTCACAAATACTATAATTTGTGCCTGGTTGATGAATGTTTCAGGTGGTACCTAAGTCTGGTTTTCTTGAACTATTAAGGACTGTAGGGGCGCAAGGCGAAACAACTCAAGATGGCGAGGTGTTCGAATTACGAAATGTAAGTTCTTGAAAAAGCCTTAAATTAAATTAAAGAGGCGCTTAATGGGAGACTTATTGCCAACAGAGGGAGCCACCAGCAAGAGGGTCCAAACCATTGTTCAATGACGTAATCAGTAATCACACATTCAGGTCATGGAGTGCTGTTGATGATGTCGCCTTTGGATCACAGGGATCTTTGTGCCATGTCATCTGGGTCTTATATATAATATAATGTATAAGTCCCCCATAGACTTCAGTACAAAAATCCCTGTGCTTTGGATGAGGTCATTAAACAATGGTTGGACTGCCTCCATGCGTCAGGAGATTTTCATTGAGTGTAAGGTTATGCATTTTAGTTACATGGAGCTGGGATGTCACTGTTAGAGTGTTTGTATATTCTGTTCTACATAAAAATCTGCATATGATTCCCAGTCTAGATTAAGTTGGGTGGCTGTTTCATCCTTCATCTCATAGCCATGGTCCCTGCCTGTCCTAATTAACCCATCAGGTGCAGAAATACATGACGTAAAGCCATAAAAATCCAGTAAATCCACCCACCTGTTCTACTTAAAAAATGAGAAACACAAAATTATGTTATTTGATTTTTTTACCTATTTGACAGCTTAGCAATTATCTCAAGGAATATGTGAAGCTACGGCAATTGTGGGATGTCAATGACCAAATGACCATTAGCTGCAAGGATGATCCTCTCAGCAAGGTGTTTGGAGTGTCGCAGTTCTCACTGAAGGATGTCAGGTATGTTAACGACTTTGTTCATCAATAAATTTGATATTATAGTTCTCTGATTTGAACTGCCATGGGCTCCACCTAAAGTTTGTCCTAAACTGAAAGCGTTCACATGGATTGCTTTATTTTTTTACATGGATGATTTTTTTTGCACTTCAGAGAACTCTTGCTTAAAAGTTCACTGCCTTTCCACAACGTATCTGCCATTGGGGACAAGAATAATTCAATGACTGTGAGGGAAGGAAATTCACAGGTGGGTTAATGCTATGATATGCATTGATATCTCGTTGCGTCTAAATTTAATTGGCCTTGTTTGTTGAGAAGACAATCCTCAATTTCCCCCCCCCCCCCCCCTGCAATAAGGCCCATGCAATTAAAACATGCTTGCCTTGCAGGTCCATGCAATATAATGTATTCTAACAGGAATGAACTGCTGCTTTAGGCCAATTGAGTGTCAGATGTTTCGTGTTTACTCTCTAAAGTACTAATGAGCAGTTTGCCATACTTTTGCAGTGGAATTTGAGGATGGGTAATGACGGGATACCTAAAGAACCGAGCTTGTCAGGTGGCCCCACCAACAAAAGAAAACGGAGGAAAAAAAGAAAAAGTAAGCCTCATACTGTTTGAAAAAGCTTGTTGTGTATGGTATTAGTTAAGATATTATACATTTGTAATAGTTTGTAAAAAGTGGCTTAAATTTAGGCTTTTTCCCCACTTTGTTTTAGTGGTGGAAAATGTGTTAAAATATTTGGATATAGGAAGTAAGGTGGATTGAAAAAACAGTTTCCTGATTTTTTTTTGTTGGAAAAAGTGGGGGTGGTAGGTCAGTGAGCCTTTTTTAAAACTCAGATTCAAGGTTCAAAAGCAAAAAAAAAAACCGAAAAAGGAGTGTGAAATGTTAATTTTTTGTCATATATGCTTGAAAAAAAATATTTGGGTTGGGGCTTGTAAAGTTGGTCCTTCAGAAATCGGAAATAAAACCCTTTTGTCAGTCAGCCTAAAGTATTCCACATGTATTTATGAATGTTTTTAAATTTCAGACACATCCAGCAGTGGATCAAGTGAGTCAAAAAGAGGAAGGAGGTCTTCCATTAGTATTTTGTACAGTGATGCTGAGGGATCGTCTACATCTTATTATCCCTATTTGGTGCAATTTCATGTTGAAGAAAGTGACTCAGATGATGTCCTTAGTATTCAGGTAAATGTTAGGGATTAGGGAAATAGATTTTGGCTTTTTCATAAAAATAGTATGCAGTCTTGCATGAATCTTGATAGTATGTTCAAGTCCTGTTCTCAAATTTGCAATGAAAAAATCAAAAAATCCAGATAGGTGGATTTAATTAACTGACGTATTTTAGAGATGTCCAGCTGTCTAATGCCTCTTTTTAAAAAATTATGAATTCTTACCTGGAAATTGGACCGCAATTAATGAGGCTGACAAAACTAAAACTATATGAAATGAAATGCCATTTGTGAGACACTACATTTACATGAGCCCTGCAAAACAGTTTAAATTGTCTTTTTCATTTTTCAGAGTAAAACTACGGCAGTTGTGTCCGACTCAAGTGATGATTTCTGGTTCTTGGAAGAGGATGTCACCGTGGAAGTGGTTGAGTTAAAGTCAGAAAATGAAGACCCTCCATTTGACGAAGAGTACGAGGTGGACTCAGAAACAAGTATTGTTGCAGAAGAAAATGACTTGTCAAATGAATCTACAGATGAGGTGATTCTTTTAACTTTGATTGAATCTAAACTTATGGCCGATCATATTCTAATAGTCATCCTGTTGCTCATCTTCAAGACGTCAAGGTGTCACTTATTGACCTGTGAAGAAGACTTTTCTGAAGATTGCAACTTCTGCCATCTATAATATGAGCTGGCAATATAATAGGTATTGCTGGGCCAATGGAAGGCCTTGCAGGTGCTGCCCTCTGGTGAAAAAGGAAAATTATGGGCCAATCAGACAGCGGCTTACACCAACCATGATGGTATGATACCTAAGTTGGTCCCCTCCTCTGCACGAGTGCAAAGGAGTCGGTCTTGGCTGCCATTATCATGTGACTTTGTGTCAGGATCCTGACATTAAGCTGATTGGCTGATTCTTTTCTGGTGTTTGATTGGCTAATTGTTTGAGGGCGTGTCCAAACCAACCTACCAGAGAGCAAGACGCAATGACCAATCATAGCATGGCTTAGACTCAGCCATTCATAACCCATATAAGAATTGCTAGCGACCAGTCTCACTGCATTGTATGGGATGCTGTTCCAGTGCTAGTATGATATCATATTCCAGATATGGAACTGATTTAGAAGGCATTGTCTGAATTTGCAAAAAGTTTCTGTTGCATCCAAACAGAATGGACAGGAGAAACCACACAAAATTGTCCCATCCAGGGCATAGGTCGCTGTGCCAACTCCATGCATGGTGATCTTTGCTGGCGGGAAAATGCCTGTTGTTTTGATATTTAGTGTGATTTCAGATGAAAATCTGCTTATAATCTAGTCTCCTTGATGGACAAATATTTTGTATCATAACTTGACTCACTCTAGATTGTCTGTAATTTTTTTTGCAGGAGAGTGAAGCACCAACACAGCCTGATGTGGACATGGAGTTCTGGGCAGATTCAGAATCTAGTGACTCCGAGACTGATGGCACTGATGTTGAACTCAGTGACTTGGTATGTGTGCACTGTTAAGGCCTTATACTATTTTTTCAGTAACTTTTACATAGCCTTAGGTTTTAAATTAATTCAGTTTCTGGAGAAGTCAGTGTCTTAGTTGATGGAAATTCACTATCTTTTTTTTTTTCAGACCTGTTTCAAGAATGTCATGATTATAGCCCTTATACTTAAAATGCTTTGGTGCATATGAATAACATTATGATCTTAATTTAATGCCCTTTATTGCAGGATAAATGGTTTTGCAAAAACTGCAACTGGAGAAATCTTCCGATACACAGGAACTGTAACCGATGCTGGGATGTGCGCGACGGCTGGCTCCCAGAAGGCAAAGACAAGACACCTGAGGTCACAGCTGAAGAAATTGGTGGGCTTTATGCAAAGAATACTAAAGCTAATGAGGACAGATTTTATTCTTCAAGTGACAATGAAGCTGCAAAATACTACTATCAGTCTGAAAGAAAAGATAATCACATTTCAAATTCTGCTGACTCTCCGCATACTTCGGTCACAATGCTGCCAAATGTTGCCATTAAACCCTCTTTAAATCCTGCAAACCATCTAAATCTGCATTCTGTGAAGACTGCACCCAATGAGATTTCCCACTGTGATAAACCTGAAACTTCAACACTTTCGTCACTGGACAAAAAGGCGTACCCTTTGGCTGGTACCTCTGCTGTGTGTCACACATGGACTCATGCTACTGACAAACCGATAATGACAGTATCTTTGCAAGAAAATGACTCTGAGATTGGTGCATCACAAATAACAAGCAGCCAAGACAGTGGTTTACATGATTGTTCTCCTCAAGAATCTTTTGAAGATTCTTTCGACACCTTAGATCATGTTGAAAGTTCTCAATCTCACACATCTTCTCTATCTCAAGTTCATGAAAAGACAGAAGTCTTTAATAACTTCAGTTACATAAACAAGGATGGTTATGTACGGTTATCACCACGTTCTCAACTGCTGAAAAGAAAAGACTCTGGTATAGGTTCGTTCTCGTCTGCAGGTACACCTGCTACTGAGGAAGAGAAAGAAAGGTCAATTGAAGGTCACGAAGATGAAGAATGTACAACGACCCAGTTGACACAAGTTGAAAAACTTAAACGTAAAATATCACATACTTTTTATAGCAAACCAGGAACTTCTGAAAGTTCAGATACCACAGGGTTGTGTTCAATTTGCCTAAACGGCCCCAAAGAGGCAAGTTTAATCCATGGTCGGACAGGACACCAAGTTTGTTGTTACCATTGTGCCAAGAGATTGTATAAAAGAGGACAGCCCTGTCCTGTCTGCAGAAGGAGGATTCAAAAAGTAATTAGAAACTATTACGTTTAGTCTTGCTAAATTTTCAGCTGTTTGAACTTGTTTCAACTTACGGATTTTGTCAGTATGTCCATTTGTAAAATTTGATTTTGACTAACAGTAAAATATGGCAGCAATGGATATTGCGTACATTTTGAGCTCTTGTATTTGTACCTGAAAGGTGTATATTGCAGATTTTGGTGCGAACTTCTTTCAGATGTACGTATTCATGCTTCATTAATATCTGGTAAAAGGGGAACAAAGTATTTGAAATGTTGTATTTTCTTAGCGGCAGCTTTTGGCCCATGTCTAATGGAGACCATGCAGCGCTTATTAATTTAAACTGGTGACGAGTGTCAGGCATTTATTTACATCTCTGAATCCGCTTTTATTAAATTAAAAACTGGCTTGTAATTAAGAAAATGTTAAAATATATTATTAATCAGAGTAAGATGTAACTGTTATGCAAGATGTAACTGTTTTGCTCGATTATGTATATGAAATTGCTAGTTGTAGACATAGTTTCTTGGTTGCTGAGATGGTTCAAGCCAACCAGTAAATTACCGTTTTTTAGTAAACAGCTATATGTTGGGGTAGTCTGGTGCTGGATTTAAACATACCCTTCCATTAAAATTTCACTGCTAATTGTATTATGTGCTCCAGACAAGATCTCAATTTACTCGTGAAATAAGAACTGCTGTTGGAAGTAGAATATACCACGATGAAAGTCTGTACAATTTGTCGGTGCAATTCTGCTCAAAATTTACAAGAATTGTTGAAGATTTGTTTATTGCGTTCATTTAAAAGTTGTGTTCTTGTTACAATTGTTATCACTTTCATGTTAAAGTATTCTTGGTTACATAATTCAAGCTTGTTACAAATCATGGTATGTAAATAAATTCTCATGGATGATAATCTATGAAATGTCATTGTGTCAGTTTAATGACTTGAGGAATTAAGTTCCTTTGTTTATGCATCATAGAAGTGTAATGGTTACACCTTTATGCCTGCATGAACTATCATGGTCCACAAAGTATTTTTTGAAGAAAAGTTTCCAACTTTAGCAATATATTTTCCGACTGAATTCCAGGGATGTAAATTCTGAATGGGGAGAAAAAGAATTGATTTAATAGCTATGTAGGGAAGACTGACTTATGCCTATAAAATTCATTCATTCAAACTGCAAGGATTTGTGGGCTTGGTCCCAAAATTAGTCATTTAGTCTTCTGATGAAGCACAACAGGATGACATCCATACACTAAATAGATGACTCGAGTGGGTTTGCGAATTTGTGATTTTTTTTTCCTCCGGTTCCTCAGAAGTTTTGTGTAGGCTAGGCCAGGGGTGGCAAGTTCATTACATACAAGTTCACACCTCACAGTTAAGCTGCTTCTCTTGCACTATCCCTCAACCTTGATCTTGCCTCCAGCTGACTGTACAGGCCTCTTCCGAGGTCGGCATTATTCTGCTCACTAGACTGGCAGTACAACAGCATCAGACTTGAAACTTCATAGGCCAGTTTTCACAAGTACTCACAACATCAAGAACATGATAAAATGGCATTGAAATGTAATCTCCATGAAGTTAAAAAAAACATCCTAACAAAGTCATCACAAAACATATATGTATTTGTTGACGTTTTATTGTACACATACAATGCAGCAAATTTAGTAAATTCTCTGAGCAGGTCCCATAGAGCTCTTGATGTAGAGGGCACGGATGTTCTGCCAATTCTTCTTCAGGAGTGACACCAAGAAGTTGATTGAGAGTGTAATGTTGCTGTAGAGTTCATCATGTTCCATGTTGACATGTCCTACGGCCACAGCCAAGCACAATACCTGCAATAATCATTGCAGCTCATTAGCTAAGTGAATTTAATTTGATCATAACATCAATTCCATCACTGTTGGTTCCCAGGGCAATTCTAGAGCATTGACGGGGATTACCATCACTGTTAGCTTTACAAAGGCATTATTAAAACTGCACACAGTAAAGGCCATTAGGTATAAAAATCTAAGTAGAAAATTATGGCCTTGTTCTCAATTAGCCACAATGCGAAATTTCATGCGATTAAATTTCAAAAATTGAAACCAATTTCTGACAGACAAACATACGGAATGAAACACAAAACCACACATTTATCCAGCACTGGCAAATATTGTTGCTCATACCTTCTTCATCTGGAATTTGATGGTAGCCTTGACTTCATCAACCTTGGACAACATGGAGTCACTGTGTGTCAACAGGGTGGGGAACTTGCCAGCCTTGTTAAGACCTGGACCCAAAATCCTAGGGATCTGCTTGATGAGGGAGTCAGAGGCCAAGAAAGCATCATAGGATTTGCCTGTAAAAAATTGTTCAATAAACAGTTTAGTCAGACTTCTAAGATTACATTTATACTGGCCAATATAGCTATCTTACAACCCAAAAGTAGCCATAGGCACACTACACCTATCTCTATAGAGTACAGAGCACCAACCCACTAAGGTTTTGGCAATTGCAGAATTCCCATACCACTACAATTGCGTCGTCACACTGTCATGAATTTCAAGCCTCAAATCAATGCACCTTAACTTGTATGTATTCTGTGAGACTGATAGGCACATTATGATAATGAAACTAACCAAGTTTCTTGACAAGCTTCTTGTTCTTGTTCAGTTTTTTCAAAGCTTCCACATCCATGCAGGAGACGTTGTTGGCTTTGGCTTCATCACAATGCTGCTGATCACCAAGAACGCACACGGCCATCTTGGGCCTTGGGATGTGCCTCAATCTGAAGGGAAAAGCATCAGCAATAAGACCAAGCCACAAAGTAAGGCAGAATGAAAAAACCTTTGCTTCGGATCTCATAGCCCTCAAAAAGTAGGGTCAGTAGGTTGGCCAAATAGTCTTATTTTTTTAAAAATAAAATGTAGGTAATGTATTTTTAAACCGTTTAAAAAAGATTGGCAAGTCCATAAAAAGTTTAGGGTAAGGGGGTTATAAATAGGGTTTGTAGGAAATCGGAACCAATTTTATTCATTCGGCCGAAGTATCTACCATAATTTCAAATGCATCTTTACCAGGTTTGGTTAGTTCCTGTCATCAGTTCAAGTTTTACCTGCGGGTCACCTCTTCCACTCCAATATTTTACCACCAATTAAGGTTAACGATGCAAAGCATCTCCCCAATATTTTAAGACCCTGGGTGAAGGTCCGCTGGGAAAGCCACCCAGCTCCCT
Organism: Alitta virens; assembly: GCA_932294295.1. NCBI lineage: Eukaryota > Metazoa > Annelida > Polychaeta > Phyllodocida > Nereididae > Alitta > Alitta virens. The sequence continues at coordinate 72,963,301 of OW028573.1, read as the reverse complement.
GTCCATGACCATCACTCCCAATTTCAAGGCTGATAATTGATCTAATATATCAGTTTTCAAAGAATTTTGCAGCCTTGAAATCAAGATGATCGAGTGCCACGACAGGTAAGATGATCATACTTGACGGTGCCGGAGAAACGCTTGTCCTTTTGGGGATCGTAATTCTTGAGGACAATCTGGAGTTCCACAGATTCCAAGAACTTCCTCTTCTTGTCCTGGCTATGCTTCAGCATATTGCCGATGGACTCGTTCAGCAGTTCTCTTGACAGCTTACTGCAATGAGGAAAGTATGTATATTTCAGAATAATTTTAACATGAGAATATTTCTTAGCAAGTTAATGAGACAATATTTTAACTTAAGCCTAGCACTGGTAATCTCGTACCGCAGTCTCCTACACGAGCTCGCGGAGGACACCCCAACAACTTCAGCAAACCAAACAAGCAGAACACTTACCCATGTGTCTGTCATTTGTGAAGATGGCATTGAAAATCTTTGAACATGACAATTCTTTGGTTAATTCTACATGTATTGCCGTCATTAGCAACCATAAATACAAATCCCACAGCACTTGCCTGCAGGTATGGAGACACTCAGAATGAATGAATGACAGCTGTCAAATTACTTCTAGTTCAACGTTGTTCAAGCTTCATGCAACTCACATAATGAGAACCAAGCTAACAGAAACGTAATTCTCGGGCTTACCATAACACTTTTTACCAAAACATTCCAGATATGAAGTACTTGGAAGTTCAATACACAACAAACTTGGAAGTTCAATACACAAGAAGAAATGGCAATGTCGACATGATGGTGACATGATATGTCCAAGTTTTTTGTTGACCAATTTTCGCATAAAAACTACATAAATCACAACAATAGTGCCCACAATAACTTAAAAGATTATTTAGTTCACAAAAATCATTCATTTAAAGACTGAAAACGCCCTTCACAGGGCCGATGAAGCCAGATTTATCAGCAACCGGCCGACGTACCTCATCTTGGCAGCGTGGTATAGATGGAAAAGACAGATCTCGGCTGGGTTCTCGCGGACCGTGAATCAGCGAGAAGTAGCGCCATCTTCACTGAAGTTGTGAAACTCATTGGTTGAAGTTGGTATTTTTGTTCGTCATTCTATGGCTTCAGTTGGATAGGAGAGACATTGTCTCTTTCTTAAGGGAAACTACAAAAATGGTTCCAGGAGAAACTACATCTTTAGTCCCGTCTCAGGTCAGAATAAAATAAATTCCCCACTTTGAAAAACCAAAACATTGCGTTGCGCAGGTTCTTTAGTGAGCGATAATATACTGCTGTAGAGCTTCTTAGCTGTCATTTTCTCCAAAATAGGAAGATGTGCACATTTTTGAGCGCTCTTATGTTACACACGATCAAAGTGCTCAGTTGACACCTTTGCATCGCTTTATCCACAACTGTGCAGGCTGTATTCTATCGATATACATGTACTGCTGTACTGAGCTGAGTTGCCAAATTGTCATTCTTGCACTGACAGTTGACAGATCTGTCAAAACTTCAGAACTGGGTAAATTGAGAAGCTCACGATATAGTTCTCTGCAGTTTGATGTTAAATTTTCAGACAGACCTTGTGTCATTTATTAGTGATGTCTCATATTACACTCCAAAAATTGGATCTGAAGTACAATCCGTCCAGTGGACCATGCGGACACAATACCAGTGTTCCCCAATTAATCACTGCACGTAAGGCATTCATTATTCCTTAGTGAAGTTACAATCAAACACAATTATCTGTGACGCAATTCTGATTGCTTTTAATGTTGTGTCATGAAGCAAATCTCTGTCAATGTTAATCCTATGGGGCTTTTGTGAACAGAAGTAAAGAATGCACTAACATTAGTAACAACAACATTATAGGATAAATCGTTCTGATTTGAGGTAAGGAGCAAATTAAGCCGTCATTTGTCTCTCTAGGCTTTATAGTTGCTGAGTTATCAAAGCAAACAACTGTCCGCATGTGAGACATGACGAAGTGTAAGGTATTGAGACTTAGAAATCACTAACAAGCAATGTATGTTTTTGTCTGTAATGCTCTGTCAGCACAATTTATGGTTACCAAATCATACTTAGTAGTTGACAATATAGCCTACATGCCAGTCTCTGTAGGCACTGGGGAATGGTTCCTATGGCTGGATATCGTATGCTGCTTTATGTGACGATTTTATCAACGATACTGTCATATGATACTTGATATTATGTACAATAATATAAATACAATGAATGTGAGGAATTATAAGAAGACCCAATGGATATGTGATATATTGCCTTTTACTTGCCAACAAAAATTAAATTAAAAACATTCTGCAGATCATTGAATGCTATCAGCTTGGTAGAATATCTGTATAGCTTCTTTGAATTTAGACCAATTTAGAAAATTTATAAATTATGTCAGTCTAGTTAAATATCTGTGATTTATTGACAATTTGTTGTTTTTCAATATAATTTCTAATGTTAGATTATTGTTGCAATATATGTGTAATGATCATGTTGCCTACATAATGATAAAACCTAGGGCTGTGATTACCGGTATTGTGTTTCCTTTTATCATTGTTTGTACAACTTTTGTTATTAAAGAAAACAATAGGCCTAACTGATATTGATATTATAAATTGCAATTGAGATTGGTCTAGGTGACACTTTTTGATTATGATCATTGAAATCAATCAGAACCCTCTTATGCACTTTCAATTGCAAATACAGAATCTAAAGTGTAATTGACATGCTCCCTATTGTAACCCTTGCAATTTATTGCATGAAGATAATGGAAAGGGAAGCACTCCACTACCATTGCGCACTTGTTGTGGTGGCAACGCTACATATCAGAAATTTGTATATTGAAATATTGTATTTATATCGTATACCAAATATCATATAATAACGGTATACCGATCCAGCCCTAATGGTTCCCTTGCGGTAGTGATATCCTGAAAAGAAGGCATGGACTGTAAGATGTTCAGTAAACCAGTACCTACCCTGCAGGAGTTCATATAGTGTAATCACTTTCCTCAGTAGTTATGATCCCATTGCTTTACCTGTTTGATATTCACTGCCTAGAAATGACGAGTGTAATCTCTTCGAAATTCCTGAATCATTTTGGATGCTTCATAAACCTTAGTAAATCATCTTTCTGAAATTTTTACCATTTATTCCTACATATCTCAACATAATCTGACAAAATTTCAACTTGGTGCTCTCCTTGCTTTTGGAGTTATGATTTTTTCCCCAAGACGCTTAATTAAATTACAAAGGGCTGTATTTCAAAAACAGTTGCAGATATGGACCTAAAATTTGAGATTTGCCCATTAGTCTAGTAGATGTCCACCTCTGAATTTTTTTAGACAATTCTGAGAGGGTGACATGGGAGCCTCTGGTTGATTTCATATGGAATGACCCTAATATTTTTCACAAATAACTTTGAAGTCTCAATAAAAAACGTTTTCTTGATGGAGCAGGTAGGCGTATCAGCTGCCGAGGAGCCGAGAGTGGTGTGCATCATTCGGGACATGACAAATGCTGAAACCAAGGGTGCAATAACTTTGACTCTACCAGCATCCACAAAGGCCAAGGCCTTGATAGATGAAGTGGCAAATCAACTTGGCTATGTTTCAGATACATTCAATCTCAATTATGAGATGTCTGCAGGAGAAGAGCTCAATGAGGTAAGTGATTTTTTAATTGTTTACTCGAAAGTTTGTCCCTCATCTTCTTGAATTTGTTTGTAGCATTTTCCAGACACAAAACCAAATCTTTTATGTTGTATAAAAACTAATCACTGATAAACAATCAATGGAATTAAAATTGAAATTTGGTTTTGTCCCACAGAAGCCTCTCTCACAGTGCCAAGAATCTGCTCTTGGAGAGATTTGTGGAAATACTAGAAGGAACAAATTTGTTGTGATGGACAAAGATGGTGTGCAGCCAGTGAAAGCTGAGGTATGTTTGACTAATTTCATCTTTCATCATTTGCTAAAACTTCAGATGAAATCATTGCCTTCTTCTCTCCACCTTTGGCAGCTTGTGTTACATAGAAGCAAATCAACTTTCATATTAATATCAAGACAAAATATGTGATATGATTGTATCTGAATAATATTTGTGAGTTTACTTGCTATATAGGTCAAAGAGAGTAAGGATGATAGCTACATGTTGCTGAGTAGTCTATCATTAGGGTCTTCGTCTTGTCCTGTGCAAGAATCGGCTGGCACCAGTTTGCCAACCTCAGGGAATTCTTCATACTCCAACACCGATCATGGATACAGCCTTGCGTCCTCTCTTATCAAGTCTGAAACTGGTCAGTATCTGTAGTAGAACTTATCCGCAGGTGTGGCTTTAATACCTCAATCTTGTATTATCGCATGTATACTTCCAACATATTCCGTAGTTAACTGTTGGCCTGAATGTTCAAGAAACTTCTTCAAATTCTTCATACCCTCAGTGAAATCTCTTCAACAAAATTCAGAAATTATTTTTTAGATGTATCGTATTTAAGCTTGAATTATTAGTAGGTGAATTTGAAGTGTTTAAGTGGCTTTAATTATTCTTCTCTTTTTTAAGGTTTTGTTGGGCTCGTCAACCAAGCCATGACTTGTTACCTCAACAGTCTCCTTCAGACATTGTACATGACACCAGAATTCAGAAATGCAATATACAGGTAGAAGAGAAAACATCCCAGACATGCTATTAATCACTATATTAGAGAAACACTGTTTTACTTGATGTGGTGAAATTCTCAAGGCCTTGTTATTTTAGATGGGAGTATGATGGCAGTGAAGATGAATTGGTACGAAGTATACCTTACCAACTTCAGCGACTTTTTCTGCAGTTACAGGTATGGCATAATTAGAATAATTTATATTTCTTCAATGTTCTTTGTGTGTGAATAACAATTATGAAACTGTCATGTTGCTCTTTATTGCAGACTAGCAAAAGGAGGGCTATTGAAACTACTGATATCACCAAAAGTTTTGGTTGGGATAGCAGTGAATGTAAGCATATATATCAGTAGGGTCTTTTCACTGAGCAGCTCTAAATTCAGCTGGACATAAGTCTTTATTTTCATCTTATTACTCATTTTGCTTTTTTTAGAAATAGAAGATACCTAACTTATCCATTAAATGTAATTTTCTCTGGGAAATAACTAAAATGAATTGAATAATAAGATGTCAAATATACATTAAAATGCACTAAAAATACTGCTGCTAAAATGCACTTTGCTGCAGCCAATCACAGCTGAGATAGGCAACTTTTTTCTGCCTAATAGAGCGTATTCGATTAAGTTACACGGGTGACTTGAGTGACTCGGGTCATGAGAGTTTTAATTCGAACACCGGCTCAAGTTGGCCGGAACAAGAAGTCACGTGGGACAATTTACTCGACCCCCGTACTCTTGACTTTTGCCGGAGTAAATGGAAACAGAACATAGCACAACCAGTCGTAAACATTCAATAGCTCCCCTGCCTCCCCAGGCCCCCTGGTGTTTATTTAACTAACACTCGCACCAGTCACTCGACCTGTTCTTCTAGAACAAGGAAGCTACAAGAGCATCCTGCCTTGGCACGCACATGCCAAATTACACTAGAGTCGTGAGAGTTTCAATATCGAATTCGTTCATATAGTATTCTGTTGTAGCCACCTGGTGGAAATATCAAGAAGCTCCCATGAAAATCCACTATTGCATTGATGTATATAGATATAATCACTTGCATAGAATGTTTTTAATGCACAATACAATGATGTTATTCGCTTGTTTTAGCTTGGCAACAGCACGATGTCCAGGAGCTGTGTCGAGTCATGTTTGATGCCTTAGAGAAAAAATGGCAGAACACGGATCAACGGGATCTCATTAACCAGCTTTATCAGGGAAAAATGAAGGACTATGTAAAATGTCTAGAGGTAATTATGATGTTTGCGTAGTCTGATGGTGTAAATTACAGTGATAAATTTTATTCATGCAATTGAAATTGATTTGGGAAATCACATACGATAATTTATTTGCAGTGTGCTTATGAAAGTGCCAGGTCAGACAGTTTTTTGGATATTCCTTTAACAGTGCGACCGTTTGGCTCACAAAAAGCCTATGAAAGTGTGGTAAGTATTACAAGTTAACATTACTGTACCCACATTATGTCCTAAATTGCATACCTAATTATTCATTATTATATTTTTGGATTCATAGTATTTACTAAAGTTTGCCATGTGCATTACTCTTTTCCTTTGAACAGGAGGAAGCCCTTCATGCATTTGTTTCACCAGAAATTCTGGATGGTAACAATCAGTATTTTTGTGAAAGGTGCAACAAGAAATGCAATGCTCACAAGGTATGTTTATGATGAGTTGTAATAATCATATGAATGATGGTATAACTTGACAATTTATCCAATGCATTATAATTTATTTTGATATTTATTTCATTTCAGGGCTTGAAATTTCTCACATTTCCTTACCTTCTTACCATGCAAATGAAGAGATTTGATTTTGATTACAATACTATGCATCGAATCAAACTTAATGACAGGTAAGATATTAGAACTGGACTGATGTGATACTTGTTTTAATATCGTTCTTACTCAAAGAGATAATGACTGTAACTGGCTTGTTTCTTGCAGAATGACATTTCCGGAAATCTTGAACTTGAATGAATTAGTTGATAGGTGTGAAGAGTCGAAAGACAAGTCACATAGCTTGCCATCTGTTCATGAAGAGAACCACGTAGATGTAGACAAAGGTAATTTGATTCAACAGGGATCAATTGATTCATATTATGTTGTGTCATCTCTGAAATTCTGTGTTATAGCGGTTAAATGTAATTTCACTGATAATGCCACCTCATTATCATTGCGCATTGGTTGGAATTTTTTGTGGCCGTGGTGGAATAGTTTTAATGTACACAAACAAGGGGTGATATTTATCATGTTTATTTATTTTAGCTCTCATTATAATATTACAAAAATAAATTGTGGTGGAAAAGTTAATAACGTCAATTAGGACGTTGTCTATGGTGATTCTGAAGTACATGTGACTAATGTCTTTTATGTATCTAAATTCTTTGTGTGTGGACCAGGGAATTTATATAAATGATTTATTCGGATACAGCTAATATGATACACGATACAATGAATTTTACAGCACTAATATTTGTTTGGAACGATATTAACTAAGACCTAGCAGTCATTGTGATCCTAAAGACACCCATTAAGCCAGAGTGAATCTAGCGCTACTATGTTTTATTATTGTAATTGTTTAAAATTGAATAAATTTAATTGAAAATGAATGTATTATTTATTTTCTGCCAGAATCTGGTGAAGAGAATGATGAAGGAATAGATCCTGGCTACAGCACATCAGGAACATCAGTGAACAGCGACAGCCTCTCACCAAGTGATGCGGAAGCTGCCACCAACAACAGAAATGCTCAGGACTCTCAGAACACAGTATGCAGTGTTGAAATAATAATTTTACAGACAAATCAGTTTTGTTTAAACTTTCAAAGGAATAGCGCAAAAGGCATTAAAAAGATGCACGGCACTAATCAGAGAAGTTGTGGCTGTCACTGACCAACAGCGAAGTTTCGGGTGACAGACAGTTATGTCCAGGAAGAGATTTAAAACATTCTGAATGAAACTGTTATCTCACTGTAAGAATGTTTTGATTCCATTCCTTTGATGTCGTTATTGTCATCTGCAACTTCACTGACAGCAGCACTTTTGCTTCAGGCCCTGTAATAGTAATTAATAGTAATTGACTTATGTGGTCGAGGTTTTCATCTGACAATGAAAAATGTATAAAAGCTGCTCTATGTGCAAAGAATTTAAAAAAATTGTTTTATTTTCACATATATTGGCTTTGAAACGTACATACATATGAACATAAAATGTTTCCGGATTTAATGTTAATGTTCCTGATTACAGTGGTCATTATTGGTCAGTCTGAATTATTGATTCAAGGAAAAATATTCCAGAAAGTTTGTCATTTGCATTTTCAGGGACCATTTGTGTATGAGCTTTTCTCCATAATGATTCACTCTGGAAGTGCTGCAGGCGGGCACTACTATGCATATATCAAGTAAGAAATGAGATTTCTTTTCGTTCAATTTAGTGTTTAGAATAAAATATAAACTTAACAGAAAACGATGTGGTCAGTCTTATGTTTCTATTACAATTCTTTTCTAATGTGTTCTACAAATGTTCTTCTTCTTTTTATTTAGATCTTTCAAAGACGGTCTTTGGTACAGCTTTAATGATCAGCATGTCACACCAGTATGTATTTTCTTCATGTGTTTGTAATTGGTACATTTTAAATGTCTAGTATTTCCACTAATGTATATTTATTTTTTCAGATAACTTATGATGACATCCAAAAAACTTACGGAGGATCTCCCACCAATCGTGGATATTATTCATCGGCCTTTTCAAGGTATTCAGCTGTTGCATATGCGAAAGTACAGTTATCAACAATACATAACGATAATTGTGTTATTCATAATGTTGTCGTATTATATTTTCCAGTTCAACCAATGCTTACATGTTGATGTACCGGCAAATAGACAAAGAAAGAAATAGAGGTAGGGATGAATTCTATGGTCTTTCCAAGTATATTTTAGTTTAGAATATTTATATTTAGATATTTGCATTGGAAAAAATTCTGATTGATATTTCTTAAATGTTTTTATCTTTTTAGATTTCCTAATTGTAGAGGATTTCCCTGAACATCTCAAAAAAGCCCTCCAGCAAATCAAAGATCGTGACGAGAGAGAAAAAAGACAAAGGGAATTGGACAGGTGCACATGCAAGGTGAGACTTGGATCTTGAATGTGTCACAAATCATCTGTCATATCATCATTTTAAAATTGGACAAATAAGCGGTCGACCGAGCATTTCTCATGATAGGCTTCAAAATTGCATAGCACACCTTTGCAATACATGTTTCTTTCGAATTGAGCACAGTAGAATTGCTGAATATAACTGAACTAAAATAAAGAGTTTTTCTCCTCGATTAGAATGACCATAATTTAAATGAGATACATGCATAGTAAATCTCTTTGAAATCCCAACACATAACTATGCAACTAGAAATAGAATTGGCCTTTAAGCACCTCAATATACCTCACCAATATACAGTAAAAGTTTTCTGGCAAGATCACCACATTTATGGTTACACTTGCCCATCAATATTAAAGTAAGAACAATATTAAATCATTTACTAAATGTTTTGTCAAGTACAAATGTAATTAATTGAAGTTGTAATTAAATTGTAATTTTCCCAATAAGTTGAAATATTGTATTATTTTGAAATGACACATACTCGTGTTGTTCTGTTTTTTTTTATTTTTTTTTATTATTATTTTTTTTTTTTCTCTCTATTTTTGTTACTTTATTCATAATAAATTCTAAATGTTAAATATAATAGGGGATACATCCACCCTTGGGTAATGGTATTTTGTAAATACTCTGATGTATCCCCTTCCAACACATTATATGTTATTTTTATACATGCTTTTGTCACATGTACTTGTAAATTAATGTACTTGTTTCACCAGAAATTCTGTTGGTGAATAATAAAATGTCTAAAAATGTCTGAATGGTTTTGCATAATACAGTGATATGGGCTTCACCTTTTTCTGGTGAATTACACAAGTTAACTTGATCAAAGATAGTCTTAGTGGTGACTTCTGCGGGCAGGTACTCTGAAAAGTTGCTTAAATGCTGCATTGGAAATGTTAGCTGACAAACTTAGTGTGATAAGAGACTGTAGTTGATTAAAGAAATCCTACCCAACTATTAGAGGATCATCGCATCATTTTAGTCATTGCACAGACTTATAAAAATCATGTCCTACTAGAAGTCAAATAATATTTGCTGATGTTGTCTACTTTTCTGTTGCAGATTAAGCTGTTCTGTTTCCATCCAGTACACCAAAAACTCTGTGAAACTCGGCTTGAAATTCACAAGGACAAGACCTTAAAGGAAGCCACAGAAGTCGCCTGGAAGGTGCTTATGTCTTAATCATACTTTTGCTGGATTGTCTTGAATACTAAATATGTCAAATATAATAACACCTGCCTAATACAAGCCTGTTCCTCTATTTAAATTGTTTATGATGCTATCTCATTAAAACAATGGGCTACTCTTTTCCAGCAAGAGGGAGCCATCAGTATTGCCCAACCATTGTTTAATGATGACATCACATTTAGATGATGGTTAATCCATCACAATGATTGAGTGCAATTACTGACAGCTCCGTGTGTTGGTGCAATTGTTCCTGATTATGACTACATTGTGTAGTCCACTCATGCTGGTCGAGAGTTGTTAATTAATTTTGTCACAGTTGATATGAAAATGAGGGTGTATTGAAAACAGCTAGAGTGTCTGCAAGGTGCCATCCCCTCGTCGTCATGGCAATCACTAGGTCCTGGTCAAAATGTTGTCTTGCAGTGAACAATTTGTGGTTTCAGTTGTTTGAGCTTGAGGAATTAGTGCCTTTGGACTGTACAAGAATAGTTCGTTACGATGAAGCGTACGATTGGATTGAGCGTTCATTTGGTGAGGAGGATGACACGACGATGTCTGTATTACTAGGAAGTGTCAAGTCCATCTATACTTTTGATCTTCTGCTTGAAGTGAAGAACCCGGATCAGAAGTTTGTGGAATACAAACCTGGAGGTAAGTCCTTTCGTTAATATTTACACTACCATTTCTTGATTCCGCTCTAGGTCTTTGATACAGACTGAATTCAACTGGATGCTGAGACATCGTTGACCTTGAAAGATCTTTAATTTACACACTTTTTGATTCTGTGTAAAGCGTAGGGTTTTAATTAAGAAAATTTGGTTCATTGTGTGTTTGGTTAAGAAGTGTCATCAAGTGACAAAGTGAATACTTTGGTCATGTTACTGTTCCACACTTTGCTTAGGTTACATTTCTTGTACATAACAAAGTAGATCTATCACAAACATCAGTCTTTTGAGGATGCAGCAACGACTGCTATTAATAGTAGAAGACTGGAGTTGAAAAAAATATCAAGAAAATTTGGTACAATTTTCAAAAATTTCATGTACAAGTGCCATTTACAGAATGAAAACTTTGTTCGTGTTACTGTTTTCCTGTTTTGCTAAGATTTATGTTGCAAGAACATTGGACGGGAAACAGATAGTCCATTAATATGCATTATTTCATACCCTCTGGTGTCCGTTCTTCATTTCCATTCCACCTACTCATTAGACTTTAGAGACATCCATGAGTTAAGCATTATACCTGATTTAGTAATCTTGTTTAGCTAAATAATTAAATTTCGCAACAATTGTGACTTCGTCTTCCGGGTTTGCATGTTCAGGATATCATCAAATACAGTACCTCCTTTTAAAAAATAAGGCCAAGCATTCGTTGTCATATATACTAATGCTTTTATTGTATGTTGTTTAATTATTACTATCTAGACATGTCCAAGTTAAGATTACTACAATATAGTGTGGTTAATATAACAATTCCACAAACAGGAATCAATATGATACTCTAACAGACTAAAATACACATGTAGTTACACAAATTTCTTCACAGATCTTTGACTAGATGTGCAACACATCTTTGGTTTAACATCGATGTTGTATATACATTAAATTCATCATTAGAAATGGAGGTCCAAATAGTCATCGTCATTGCACAAGTTATGGTTTAGCTTTGTGCTGTTAGTGGCTTCATACCTCTGTTGGAGATCACGATATTGTCCTCTGTGATCTTGAGCTTCAGATGCTTCAGATTTCATGTTTTTGATGTGAAATATTTGTCGGTTGGGCGAGTGGTCAACTGCTCGGCTGCATATTGAGGAACTCGTTGTTTGTTGGGTTCTGTTTAATACACTCTTAAAACAGCAAGGACAGCAAGTGATGCAAAAAGGCAGTGCGGCCACAAGTTGAATCCTAAATCTGGAGTTGAACAACAGGTAGATGTAAAAGTTGAATGTTGAATTGAAAACCAACAGCATTTCCTTAAAGCAGCCAAATATTGCAAAAGCTTCAGTGTTCGAAATGTAGTCAAATGTTCCTAGAATGCCTGCTAGAAAGTCTGGCGTTTCACATATGAGGAATTTAGTGATGACAATAATTACATTGAGGATGACAATAATGTTGGATTTGCTCGTTGCTGCTGATTTTGTGGCGGTAGCCATGGTAACTCGTCTTTGTCTTGCATCACTAAGTGCTCGTATGAGGCATACATTGAAGACGAATAGAGAGGTTAAGGGAATAACAAACAAGAATAGGAGGGTTAGTGCAATGTGGTAAAGATAGTGGTATAGGTCAGAGTCCCATCCTGGTAAGTCTGTCTTGATGTGGCCAATAAATGTTGAGTTGCTGTCAGAATGGGCAGCAACGAGAAAGTAATGAGGGAATCGGACTGCGTTGAAGAGAACTGCCATAACGGTGGTGACAATAATTGCTCGGCGTGTGTTCCCAACACTACACCACACCATTGCTTTAAAGGGCCGAGATATTGCAATATAGCGATCGAGGGCCAACAGCATTGTTATCCATATTGTTCCAGTCTGTGCTATCCAACCAAATGGCAAGTCGAATGCAACAATGTAGTCGTTTGCCGCATAATACCATCCCATGAGACCTGTGGTTGGGTAAACTGTCCTCAGCACAGTGTACAGCATGGTATGAATCAAGAAGAGGATGTCGTAAACTGCCAATGCTTGTAATAACAACACGTGAGAGTTTCTAGTCTTGTCTTTACAAGTGACAACCAACACTAGAGTGTTGCCAATGTATCCCAGGATACAGAATATGCCGTCAATGTAGACATTAACGATAAGTTGTATTAATGTCAATAGATCCTTGTCATTTGGCATCATGTCTGTAAAGGAGTTTGGCTCAAGGTCATCCATGAAGCAGTTATGTGATCCTTTAAAGTCACAGATAGGCATTATCCTCTTAATTTATGAATTAATAAAAGAATTAATTGTAATGTTAAGTTCACTGAATGTTCCCTGTAGTGTGGTGCACTGTTGCCTGATGTATGGTCAAAATGGGTTTGCGGGATCAAATGAAAATCTTTCTCAGATTGTCTGAAAATTATAATCCCTTGACCTTCTTCCAGTAACTAGAACACAGCGAAAGCTAGGATTGGTTAAGTAGTTAAGATGCCGTCCTCTCGCCTGTTGTAATTCCGTAAATTTTTTTGATCTAAAAATGTTGCCGTTGACAATGCTTCATTAAATCAGTTGAAGCAAACAAAGAAAAAGTGATGTGCTGTCGTGGGTCAAGGGACACCATCTCAAAGTCAGGTTACTTTGCTCTTTGTGAAAGTGACAGTGCTGATAACGGATCTGCATTACCTTCAGGAAATTACGACTTAGGTGCTCCTTTGTGGCTCCAATTTCTCAATTGACTCCTCACCCGATGGCAGTTTTATTGCACTCTGGTTAATTTGTCTTCTTCAAACACTTACTTTTGCTTGTTGTAGTTCTGCTGAAGTTCCCACACAAGAGCAAACGTTCAAATAGAAAGTGTCGAGTTGTTGTCGACTGGATTGTTTAACTTTCCTCTTTAGGTCTTCAAGCTTTCTGTACCATACATGTTTTGTCATACTTGTCACTGAATTGTGTCACCGCATGTTTATAAGGTTGTGTTCTTTTAACTATTAACTGGAGATGTTGATATGAAACAACTTTCGAAGTCGACTTGTAAAGGCTTATGTAGTGCTTGTCATGGGTAAATATTTTGTGAAATACTCCAAATATATACTTTGTAACAGCTGTAAGGTGTACTTTTTGCCTTAAGTTAAGTGGTTATGCCAGATTTTGGATCATACATTATTTGCCCAATCTGTTTTGCTATGAATTTGAAGTCATATTGTGGGTGTATTCTTACGACAGTGTTGACAGACACTTGTGATCTGGTGTCCACTAAATGATTCAATATCTAGAGTGATATAATGCTATTACTTTCATAAGTTTTGTCCAGATTGTAGATATGAAATTTGACTTCCTCATAAGTCCCACTTGCATCCTAGTGAAGTACCATAATCTGATTTACTCATAGTCCTGCAGATGATTTAATGAGTTATACAATTTCATATCTGTCTAATCCACTAGATATCCATGTTATTCATGCTCCCATATTGCAGCACCATACTTTATGTCCCTGCCAATGCTGTGTTTGCTGAAGTCTGAGGAGCTACAAGTCCATGTTGTCGATCGTGTCGGCCAGCGTTTGGCGCACTCGTTCAGGGATGTGGGCTTTTGAGAGCAACGACTTGTATTATCAATGATTTAGTTGAATTATACACAAGAAACTTAACAAAAAACCTTGGATAAATGTTAATTGCCATTGACTTATGTGAATTATTTAGCTTTAAAGTCTGAGACTGTGAAAAATGGGAGTTGGAAGCTTGCAGGTGAAATCTGAAATGTAGTTCTCACAATCGTTCTTCATGGGATTCTTTATCACAATGGGATTGACTTACTATGCTTTGGATTGCTAAGTTTGGTTTTGGCTAATTCAGGGAAGCTTCATATGTATGGCATTCACAACAGATATTAATTTTATTGTTAAGTAAATCACTGCCATTTCTGTTTATCAATTGCAGCCATGATCCACTAAACTGTTAAAGTTACTTTGTCATCTAACAACTGTCCATGCACTAAGGCATTTATTATATCAATTGGTTAATGCATACCTTTTTTAGCATAGCTTGTACATTTTGTGACTTATGAATAATATGTTTTCTCTGCAAATGCAGTTTATGTCAAGCCCAAGTCGTCTGTTGACTGAACTCTCCAACGCGACTCTCATGAACTCTTCACCATAATGATGGCATACTGGGAATCAGCAGTCATGGTCCCACACAGCTTGCCAGATGATGTATGTGGTGCAGTTAATATTGTGGTACCTTATTATATCCTTGTAAATGGTGTCTTTCTAAATGATACTGGCGTTTTCGGAGCTTTCGGACTAAGAATGTATGTCTCAGTGTCACACCCCCTAACGCATGTGTGTTAGCTAGGTCCTTCTTTTTGTTTAATTGGATCAACCTGTTTATTGTTTTAAAAAGAATACCTTTTGAAAATTAAATGCATATAATTACAATAGCAGACTATAGGTATCTATTTTTTCCATTTATCCATATTATAGACTAAAAAATTCTGCAGCGGATGTTGTTAATTTTCATTTTTGAAGTACCTTTATTTGCTGTTGCAGTTCCATTTTAAGATGTAATAATGCCACTGCTTATTATTGACATTATACATAAATGTAAAGACATGAACAGATAGATATGCTCAGGTCTTTGACTGTTTAACCTGTATGGTCCTCTTTGTTTCCATAGCCTTCAATATGTATCCAAGTGTTTGCCAATTGTCCAGTTGTCACTGAATTTGTCTGTGATCAATAGTAGGACATTGCCAGTAGAGTTACTGACGTCCAGCATTGCATATTGTATACATAGTAGCATACAATCAGTCTCTTATGCTGACCCTTTGCTGTTAGGGGGCGCTTAGCGAAGGGCGATAGCCCTGAGGGTCTGCCAGATTTTGAATGGAGCAACAATCCTGGTGGGGGAGTAAGGAATTTAACAGTGTGTATCAGTTTCTATCAACCATTAGTCCAAAATGGCGACATACCATTCTTAACAGTCCTAAATAACGCCAGATTTGGCGATTTTTAAAGGACTATTTTGTTCGCCGATACATTGAATTCGACAGGTGCAGTAATTGACCTACTTTCGTCGCCTATAGAGCAAAGTTGCTAAAGGCCCCTTCACACTTAGCCGGATTAGACACCGGAGCGTCCCGGAGGACAACTCCGGCATACTCCGGGGAATGCCGTGTAGACCTCGTGTTCATGTCCGGCATTGTCCGGGGCTATCCGGGAACACCGTGGAACATCCGGTTCACTCCGCCCTCGTCCGGCACAGTCGTGTTATCTCCGGCAACAACCGTGGCTCGTTCCTTGGTTCACCGTGCACCACCGTGTTTCAGCCGTACATATCCGTGTATTGACCGTACACATCCGTGTCATGGCCGTGTTGCTCCGTGTTGCCACCGTCTTGCCTTCGTGTCCACCGCCAAATATTTCGTTTGTTGACATTTCTAACTTTTTCGCCTGGACTGCCCTGGATTAAACGAAATTTCATTAAGGGACACTCCGGCCTCTGATCCGGCTAAGTGTGAAGGGGCCTTTAAGACGGCTTACAATGGTGAACATTTTCTGAGGGTCAATGGTAATTTCTGCTAAAGTCTCATGATTTGCAAATATGTTCTGTGTAGTTTGGTAATAAATGCTATGTCGTGTATATCAAAGAAAACATTCACTGCAAATTTTGCAGCCAATTACTGCATTTGTATTCAATAAGGAAATGTCAAGATTTTAAGCTTTGTTGTGATAAACATGATAAACAATCTATTAGAAAAACTTGGAAGTCATCAGCCTAGTTTTGATGTGACAATGTGATGTAAAACTCTAGTATCCAAAACCATTGTGTCCCTGGTGTGCCAAGTAAGACTCATGGATAAGTGTAATGTGTAACATGGGTTTGATTCCCAGCCTTATCTTCTCATCATTATGTCTGCCTCTGGAAGCTGGTCACATAAGCTGACAAAGCTTCAAACATTATATCTGAGTGACCTTTCAAGTATAGCCTCTAACACTGCTAAATTGGATAGTTGGGGGTCTAGCTCAGTTCACTGGGCTTCCAACCACTGGGTCCCGGGTTCAATTCCCGGTTAGGCCTATGTTGGATGGCTGTTTCGTCCTTCATCTCCTTGCCATGGTCCCTGCTTGGCCGAATTAGCCCATCAGGTGCACAAATTTAGGACGTAAAGACCTAATCCACCTACCCACCACCCTTAGGGAGTTTGCATGGTAGAAAGACCTGAGATGAACTTTATGATTCTCCTTGTCCTATTTTTAAGATCGTGTGTAGGCCCATTATAAATCGAGATTTTCATGCAGAGGGATTTGAATGAAATTAGAAAGTCCAAGTATCATGAAAGTCCTACCTAGTCACGATCAGGTTCCTGGGACTAAGCATTTCATGGGACGTGCCACAATTCTGAATGAACTTTAATAAATTTGATAACTCAATCAAATGATGTACAATGATGCCTTATCTAGGAATAGCACATGCTCATTGGCCATTGTCAGGTAATGGCTTCAGCTGAGAATCAGCTCCTGATGGTCTCCTCAGCTCCTGATGGTCTCCTCAGCTCCTGATAGTCTCCTCAGCTCCTGATAGTCTCCTCAGCTCCTGATGGTCTCCTCAGCTCCTGATGGTCTCCTCAGCTCCTGATGGTCTCCTCAGCTCCTGATGGTATCCTCAGCTCCTGATGGTATCCTCAGCTGACCAGGTTTTCGGCCGAACCACAATCCTCGTGAAAATAACCCACAATCATAGTACAGTACTTGTGTAACAGTAGTCAACATTTGCTTAGGATCAAATGTTGACTGCTCTACTATGACCATTTGCTATGACTGTAATTCAATGTTTCGAAAACCCACACGTTTTGCAGTTTGGTTCTGTATTAAACCTCAAGGAATGCCTTCACTACATGGTATGCATCCAATCAAAGGGATTAGCATCTCATGTATGGAAAACAGTTTAACTTGTCAAAGGAATGTGAAGTACTTGAGAGTAATAATCTTTTGTTATAGAAACATGGGGGATTACTTAGGCCTAGATATTTTGAAAGATGTGGACACTCACTGACACTGGGACTTGGTAAACCAACCTTCCATGTAAATTGTTGATCCCTGGCAAACTTATGACCGAGGTCCCCAACCAATGAATCCTGCTATTCAGCTGTTGCTGCTGCTGCTGGCTGTCTGATGCTGTTAAGGAATGAATATGTGGTATAAAGAAAAGAGTAATTTCGCAACAGGCCGTTAATATATGGTGTATTTTATTCTGGCATGAAGTACTATAGACCTAAGAACACTGTGGCACTGGGCTGATCTGGCAGATGCAGCACATTGATGTAGCTCGGTGATGGAAGTGGGAAATGTTGGTAGGGGGACTCTTAACCCAGCGGCCCAGCCACACAGGATTGGCTGTATACACTGTATTACAATATACCTGGTAATCGTATTTCAAAATGATGTGTAAGTTCAATTACATATTCAATAACATTAATATTATATATATTTGTCATTTATTTTTTTATTGTATATACGTGTATATGATGAACTTTCCTATTGACTAAAGGGTATTTGATAAACGTACCCATAAGTAGTGGGTTTAAAACCCCAAAATATAAATGTGTGTGGCAAAGTCATTGGTTGTATTGCAGAGTAGACCGATCTATCAGTCCCTACATGTTATTGCAGAGCTCCCCCTGTTTTTCATTCAGGGCACAGGCGCCGTCCAGCTAGCATCAGTGCGTTGTAAAGATTTCTATATGTCTGGACACACCAGCCTCTGCTGGAGGGCGCCTGTGTTCAGGGGGACTTAGTTCCCCCACTTTCATCACTGATGTAGCTGTAGTGCACGGTGTTTCCACTAGATGTCTGAGAGGCTTCTTGCATAGTAGCTCCACCTGGATTAAGCTGGTAGTCTTCACATTTCCTAAAGCTGATATTATTGAGGATATAATGCATTTGAGAAATTGCAAGCTCACGAAAAGAGCTCAGTGACAGTAAGTTTCCTATTACATGACATTGTATAACTTATCGTGGCAACCTTGAAGGTTGTTTGATCATAATACTCCCTGGTTTGATCAATTATTGATCAATTCATCAATTTGCAGCCCTCTAAGATAAGTTCCTTGATGCTAAGCTGAATGGGTTGTTCACAAGATTGAATAAAACCACAGAAAAGTCTTATCTCTTAGTATGTATAGTACTAAGTATTTATATGGTAAAATTACACGCCTTTTTGAAAAGGTACAATGGAAATAAAGCATAAGAAACTGCATGTATTTATATACTAATTTAGCACAATATACAATATGAGACCAAATTAGTCGTTGTGTAATAAATTATTGTGTGTATATACTGGAAGAGTCGTCCATTGGTAAAAATAACGAGGCTGTGCAATATTTAAAAATGGTAGCTCCGATTAAGGCGTCTCAATATGAGGAAAGGGAAATTATGAAGCCTCTGATGCTAATGATAATGCGTTTGGTGTAGTGCAGAAAATTTCTCTTGGCAAAGACAAGCCTCTGGTCGGTTAGCATGCTTTTGTATTTCCTTAATAATCATTAGTGGCCATCACCATGAAAACAGAAACATGGAAATGCCATAGACTGAATTCGTAAACGTCATCACAACTTAAAGAAAACGGATTAACTTGAAGTCAAAATATGGGGTGCATGCAGCAGTCTTTCCCAGATAGCATTCCAATCTATCCGATGTCGGCGATGTCAAAATGATGTGTTGTACCGATGGCGGCCAATAAGGAAACGACGCTGGCCCGATTTGGAATGCTATCTGGGGCGCCACCTTACGGTATTTTCATTATTATTACTAAACCTGTGACAGCTGCATGAAGCAAGGGCCTTGTAGACATGGCAACGGTGTATGATGGATGATGGATGAGCGAGATGGTTGTGGCGGTTTGATGTTTTCGTCTAAAGGCAATGCAGATCTTAGGAAGGCCAGACGCTGGCAGGTGTTTTTCCTGCATTTATTGCTGAAGAAAAAGTTGTTGACTAGATATGTTGCTGGGTGTCAAGTTGCCTGGTTGGAGGTTAAAAGAGCTTTTTTTAGAGCAGATGCAAATCGAAAATGCGATTCATTTAATTGAGGTGACAGGCAAAAGCAACCTTATATTAAATTGTTACTTACATGCCACATTTTGTGGATTTTGAGCTATTCTGTAAATCAGGAAAATCCCAGTAAAATGAGTGTCAATTTTTCCCTCCAGGAAAATCTCAAGAGAATTTCAGAAGAAGAAAAAAACGCCACTAAAATCAGTGAAAACTAATGCAATATATTTCAAAAAGAAAGAAAAGTACCAAGGTATTTGTATAGTTTAGCAAACAAGCTTCTTACGATTTACTGTGTGTTTAAAGTTTATATTTCTGATTTCATAAGATGTAACAGAGTGATAAGTTTTTGACAGTAAATTCAGGAATTTTCGATTTTCATGATGGTTATCCTATTTGTGGCATGATCTTATTGGTAAATGAGCTGCTTTGGAATGAAGGCTTAATAAGTAAGTCAAAGCCAGTTAAATGAATACATCCTATCAGACTATTTATCAGTTATGTCAGTATAAATAGGTCCGGGTGGACTTTGACTGGAATTTAGAGATTAAGATTTAGTCTAAACCCTGAGAACTACCTCATTAAAGATTTTATCTCCTGATTCATTCTTATTTGCAATGTTAATTCATGAGTATTTGCAATGTTAATAAGAAAGTTAGATCTTTATTTTTCCATTAATGGATGGATGGATCTTTATTTAGCAAAAGTATGCAAGGCTACCAGGGAAGCCAAGGCTTATATAACTGGCGCCACATGTAAATATGTTGAATATTGCGTCGAATGGCATAATGTAGATTTCAGTGTGACACATTGAAATGGAATTGAATTTCTGTTTATTGAAATCTGTTTCCTCAATGCTATTCATACGACACACTCCTTGATGCGCTTAAATTAAAAATTTCATTAAGTTTGCTAACTATTGCTAAGTTTTGTGGGACATTCCAAGTCGTTCGTTGCCATCGTTCAAATTATTGGCTCATCTAGCTTGTATGAATAATTTTGAAAAGAATTATTTTTAAATGCTACTACTCTGTTAGCACTAATGAAATAATAATTCCTTAATGGAGAATAAAAACCGCTTGTCTGGCCCCTGGGAGCTGCAAATTAATGTGAAATTGCTGTGAAACAAAGAGTATTGAGGTTGTTGCTGTGTAGTTTGATGATTTGTGTGCAATGATAGAAACAAATGACATTCGCTGAAGCTACATATTTGTATAATGTAACCAGGGAAATGTTTTCCAATGTCAGACAGTGTTGATCATTAAATTGCTGGTTTCACTGAACCTGCTTGTCATACACATTCAGCATCATTTAGTATATAGTGTCTGGTATATAGTGTTGAAAAGGATTTGGAGTTGACCTGTATAAATCTGTAAAATCTGTGATAGATAAACTTGGGTAAGAAGTTTTTATTGGAAATTTAAAGGTTGGACCGCGTACTAATTAATGGTTATAACTACATCTGCCAGATGTAGAGAGAAACTGCATTATGCTTGTTTAAGACATTATTACTACTAAGACCTCATTACCAAGAAATCTCATCGACAGTCCATGACGGGCCTTTCGTCGATTAAGTCCATTTAATTCAAACCAATCTCCCAGATAACTTGCCAGATCAGGTTGATGGCCGACCAACGTCTGGGGTCAGCTGTCGTCGTCCATGCCAGGCCCGTTTGGGTTATTCTGGGCCATTGCGACCATCTTGCTGAATTTGGATGTTCTAACCTATTAAAAATTGTAGGTGTTAGTAATATCAAAGGTTTCATAACTAATGTTCATGGATACTCTCGGAGGTGTGTTTTTTTTTGTTTTTTTACTGCTATGGTTAGAGTTTGTCCCCTCCTGATTTGGTCTTATGTCTTTGCGAAAGTAGGTTTCTTTTGTATGTAAGGTTGTTTCTAAAACTTTCTGCGCAGCACTTGCAGATTTATTTCCTGGTAAGCGCCGCATCGACTGCGGGGAATTGAATCTGGTCTTGGTAATGATTCTGTTGTGAGCAGTGACTTTCAGGTAGGGCCTCGTAGGCGGAGCTAGTATGAATCAAGACTCCCCAGAGAGCTCTCTGGCCTTGATCTTGGCATCATTCTAACCTCAATTTTTGGTGTATGCGAAAGTAGATCTTTATTATTAAAAAACCCATCAGAAAAATATATCTGCCATCCTTGAAGTTGTTTCTTGTTTCCTTGTCATACGACACACTCCTTGATGCACTTACTTAAGAGCAGAATTACTAATTTTTCCCGCTACTGTACAGACCTGTCTGTTGGACACTAAATGATTTTAACTTTTATGAGTGGTATCATTCTCTGCTGAAACCTTGGTTACAATTCTGCTTTTGTTTGCAGTAAATGTACTATATTAATAAAATTGTACTGAATATTATAAAGTTTTATTATTATTATTATTATTTTTTTTTAAATACATTGTCTGCAGTGAGATGAAAGAGAAAATAATAAACCACATTGCTTAAAGCAGCATATAGCAGCGATGTTGATAAAAGTCCAAGAGCGATAAGGCAATCTCTGGATGGTGAGAATGAACACCTTATCAATTAGAGGACACCCACCTGAGGCCGGTAATATTGTTATGATTGACAGCTGCGAGCTTGAAATGGAATGATTGTGGAAATGCTACAATATGGAAGAGACGTTATGAGGCTGAGAGGTGTTATAACGCTTTGCTCTTAATGGGTTTGATAAGATTAGAGACAAACCTTCTCTGCCGATCCGTTGATGAATGGTAGCTGATTTGTTAGTAGCTTTTTACTCAGCAGGGTAAACTGATTGTACTTATATTGCATCATGCCTTAGGTAGTTTTTTTTACAATTAAATAGTTGGTGGCTGCTTGGCAAGTGGAACTTTAAGGAGCTGTTAATGCTCTGTACATCCAAAAAAGAAAAGAAAGATAATGGGTCACTGAAGGATGCTGTTACTCTAATGCATCTTTTCATGATTTCAGTCATAGCCTAATGCAATGGGCTATTGTTATCTATTGTAGGAATAGGGATGTGTCTCACATTATATGTAAGTGTACAGATACTGTCATGGTTCCCGTTTTAGGGGGGGACAGGGGGACAAGTTCCCCCCACTTTTTTTGTACCAACATAACGATTTGACTGTTGGTGTCCAGAATAAAGGTCAATATGTCCCCCCCACATTTTGAAATGAAACGGGGCCCTTGGATACTGTGGCTGGTATTGTTGAAGTCGGAAAGGTCTGAGACATCTGGAACCTCTATTAGCTTATATGCATTGGGTATGCACATGTCAGTCATCTGTACAATGAGTCCTTGCCTGTAGTAGTGCAGTACATGTAATGCAATAAAGAGTCAGTCCTATTTGCTATTGTGCCTACTTATATGGGCTTGTAGAAAGAATATGTGGCAGTTTGTATTCAAAGCCAGGTTGATATCTGGTTATATGTAGTTTCATAATGTAGCTTGATATGACAGACTGGGATGTTACGACTTCAGCTGTCACTATTTCCCATTTCCTGCCAATCTTCATGATTAGGTATTGTGTAATTCATTATGTGTATCCTAACGCACCGCAAGACTTAGCATATTGAGGAAATGCAGTCGGGGGTGTATACCGGGTAGGGGATTTGGACCCCACGGGGTCAAAATGTTATTTTAAAGGTCATTTTAAAAATTCTTCACTAAGAGCTAACATGTAAAACCACAGTAGCTCTGAATTCTTTATGTGAAGTCCACTAAAAGCAATGCATATGTTGGTATGTGTAACAATAATAATTTGCTATGAAATTAAAATGTGTACAAGAGTTAAAATGGTTAAGTAAATGATGGTCCAAAATTAAATGGCAGACTCCAATATATATCTGCTGGAATAAAAATTAACCTAAGTTAGGCCAAATTAATCTTCCTCTTCACCGTTTCTGGCGACAAACCTGAAATAAACAGATTCACAGAATGCTGCAAAAAGAATGTAAATTTTCCACCCAAGTAAAGTTTTGTAGCAATTCACAGTTACAAAAGACTGTTAAAAAGCAGACAAGTGCAAGGATTTTGTATAGAGTTCTGTGATGTCAATTTACATAAGTTGGCCTGCACTTGAATTTATATTTTTTAATTGAGGATCCTTTCTTTTTGAACTACCGAAATAAAAGACCAATCTCCTTACAGTTATAAGTGCCAGGAGAAATGTCCATTTTCCATTACATTTATTTCTGATTATTATGGTATGAAAAATAGTTCTTTACAATGTAAGGCAGTGTTTTTGCTATTTCGGTGGAAATCAGCGACATTGGCCGGTGTTCACCACCAAGTAATTTGCAATGACAGAGTGTGCTTATTTCTGTCTGGTAATGAGAACACAGTGATTTCTATTTAGAGGATTTGCTGTGCAATAATTACACCAGCTATTCATCAGTTGTAACATAATCTCAGAAGCATGCACTCGCCTACTACAACAGGCATTTGTCTGCATACCTGCCTCAAAATGACACTCTGTTTGTTTATGGTCTTGCTTTTTGTTGTCTTGTGAAGTGAAGTTCAGAAAAGCAAACTTTTTTTACCTTGTAGGTGTGACACAGCACATATCTAGACTAGAAGTAATGGAAGGTCTCCTATTCAGATTTCATTTTCTTATGAATATTTTAAAATATCTGAAGTTTACAATATGGTGATTACCAGATGTTCCTAAACCATCTTCTGCGTTCAATAAATAAATCTGAAACTGAAATAATGTAACAGACAGGACAGGAATGCCATATCTGTGAAATAATGATTATCCTTACTGTACATGTATTTTGAAAACAATAATGGATTTTTCATAAAGCTACTTGTTATTTCCGCTTGGTGGCTACTGGCAGAATGCTTCAATCCTATTTCATTTGATGAAGCCAGGGGACCCCAAGCAGCCACATTTCTAGTGCATTTTTATGTAAATTTGATACCTTATGTTTTAACGAATTTAGCTTGTCTTAATAATTAAGTTGAGTTTATTGAATCAAATAGCAACACTAATGTTGCACTGAAAAGCAAATAGACAGAAAAAGGCAGACTTAGATAGTGTCCCAGTTTGAGGTGTTCAGTAGAATAACCTTGTTGAGAATGGTGTTCTTTTAATGCTATGGTTACTATGGCAACATGTAATAAGTAGAATTCCCGGGCTGAATTCAAGCCAATTTCAAAGTAATCAGGATTCTTATTCCTCTGGTTATTTCTGTTAAGAACTTGATGAAGTTTTGATTGGTGTTTTTTGGGTTGTGATGCTTGATTTTCTTGTGTTCATCCCTTGATAAATCAAATTAAATTTGATTAAAACCTGATTTATTCATCTACATTATGATTGCCATGTAAAAGTTATGCAAAACATATCAGATGACTTGTTTGCCATGTTGAATAAGAGATTTTATTTAAAGAAGTTCAGGAAAAAAAATATTATCCAGATTGATGTTAATTTTTTATGAGTAAAGGGAAAGTTGGGAACAACTTTTACGTTTTCTATTATGACAAAAATTCCAACGTCAGGACATACCTGGCTTCCTACCTCAGATGTAGGTTATATAGTTGTGCATACTTTCCAGAAATTTCAGGTTCCTACCTTATGTAAAATTAGAGTTATTTAACACAACTCAACTCGACAATTTTATTTTATTTTAGTGACATGCAAAGATGTACATTGCCTGTACAGTGCAAGTCATTTGTCTCATTGATCCCCACTGGTGGGGTACTGTGAGACAAGCTAAGGGGTAGAGTGAGACATGGCTTGATAGCGCAACAGCAATGCCATATGTCTCCGAATACTCTTACTTTAGGTAGCAAGTTCGTTTTATTGTCCATTGCTACTTGTCTGAAGCTTAGAAGGTTATTTTACCAAGATGAAATGATGAGATGGTAAGCTAAGTCCACATGATGTTACACATATATCCCATAGCTGGGGTCATTTGCTTGGCCTGGCATTGACACTGGGTACAAGGTACCACCAATTCAACATGTCATGCAACCGACATCCAGCTGTCATTTTCCTTATGAAGAGTTACGATTCATTGACTGTCTCACCCTGCCTCACTCACACTTTTTCTCAATCTTTTATTTTATAAATAAACTGTACGGAGATGACAAAGTAATTTTATGTCAAAAAATCAAACAAAAGAAATAATTTTCACAATGATGTCCACGGGATGCTGGATGACATCTTAAGGACAGTACAAAAAGCATCACCGCAGGCAGGATACAATTTCTGATAAATAATAATACAAGACTTCAGTGGTTCCTCCTCAGGCTTCTGTGTGCCTCGTTGCCTCCCTGGATGGTCTTGTTCCACAGGTTAGTCAATATTCGAGCTTGGAAAATCTTATCACCTTTGCTTCTCTCTAAAAAAAAAAGATTGTTGCATATTCCCTTGGGATAGATTCCTCTGGGCAGACCATAGTGGGCTGCCTCAATATCTTTTAATAATAATATTTCCTGGATTGCATTAGCATTAGTCTTTGATTATATCAGCTAATATCAGTGACTCAGGGTAAAAAGTAGCTGATCTCGTTCCAAATGACACAGAATTTTTTGTCATTCTGGTTTATCCTATCCATACGTTTTACCTTTCAGTGTCTCAATGAAAATGATGATGTTAAGCATTAAATGAGAGGGAGCAATTTCTCTGAATGCTTCAGCCTACTTCCTTAATAGACTTTATATTAAACATTCATGTGCCCTTGAAAGACTTCCATGGCATTTGCAAATAGATGAATTGGTAAGCTTTTGAGAAGTCAAGGGGAAACAGCTGAAAGCTCAAGGTGAGCAAAATTCTTATGTCTGCGCAAAGTTAGAAATTCTAAATTGGATTTAATCAAACAGACATAAAGGAATCTGCACAGTGATATTTTTCGATGTTATTAAAACAGATGGGGTGGTTTTGATTGATGACTTTAGTTCTGGTAATTCAACAGCAATGCGCAAATCGCTGCCAACTCCTGACAAGAAATAGAAATGATTTAATTCAATAAGAACCACTTTGAGGTATTGGATGCTGTTGATTCAAGCATTTGAAAGGGGAACTCCTTGACATGGATTAATGGAGATCAGGAAGTAAACAAAGCTTAAGCATCTAACACCCTTGCTGCATCTTGAAAACTGATTACGGTTTTGCTGATTGAAAACTTGAATCTTTTGCAAAGTGGTGTGTCTTTTAGCACTGGCTATCCGTAGATAAACCCGAAGAGACGAACACCGCTTCATTCTAACCATGTTTCATGCTGTGTGTCCATGAAGATGTCAATTTTGTAAAATTGGTGGTATTTGACAATAGTGTCCATCTACATCACATAATATGATTGTAGTATTATCCAGAATAAGTATCCACTTGTCTTATTGTTACATTGCATGTCATGGAGAAGCACAAAATAGATATGTGTTTCCAAAAAGTCAAACCCCAACCTGCTAACCCATTAAAACCCCTCTGTACAAATCAATATAAAGTTTCCTGTCTTTGCAATGTTAACTTTTTTGCCCCTCATTACAGCCATTTATTATGGTCACAAAGAAGCAGTATAAATAACAATGGTGAATATAGTAAACTTCCAGCTATATATTTCCCAGAAGTGTTTTTGTCTGCTAGAAAGTTGAGATTTGAAATGTGGCGTATATTTCTGTCCATTTTGTGCGACCCCATGCCATGTTAGCAAAATCTGTCCGAAAAACAGGTGGAAATTTATTTTGAATCGTACCAACGATAATGTAACACGGGACGACCTCAAAATTTTGCTTACATTTTTGCAAGGACAGCTCAGTGCAAGTTCAATTTAATCTGCCATCGACCTTGCTCAGTTATTAGTTCTCCAAAGTTAACAGTTCTACAAAGCTGGGATAAAGAGTGGGAGTGATAGTTTTTTCGATAATCTTTGCAGTAATGGAAGCT
The DNA here is from genome assembly GCA_932294295.1 of Alitta virens. Taxonomy (NCBI): domain Eukaryota; kingdom Metazoa; phylum Annelida; class Polychaeta; order Phyllodocida; family Nereididae; genus Alitta; species Alitta virens. The sequence continues at coordinate 72,935,699 of OW028573.1, read as the reverse complement.
ACGGTTACGGATCTTGTAATATTCAAGAATTAAAAACAGAAATGAAAAGAACGTTGTTTAAATTAGATCATGGGAAATTAGCAGTATGGCTGTAATTAGGATTCTGTGACTCGGGGTAAGCACTACCTCTGTGTTTGTATTGTAGTAGGGCATTATAAAAATCAGGCTCTTGCTATATCTTTAATTATTGAAATATTTATCTGACTAATAAATGTGTTCATATCTTATACATTGTCTATGTATTACACCTTAGGTATTGGTAATAGTGGATTTTCACGGAAGGTTATCTGTATTTCCCCCAGGTGGCTAAAACAGAATACTGCAATTCTATTGGCTGAAAAAGTTCCCGCCCATGGCTGCGATTGGCTGAAGCAAAGTGCATCCTAGCAGCAGTATTTTTAGTGCATTTTTAATGTATGTTTGACACTTCATCATTTGGTTGATTTTTGTTATTTTTCTGAGAAAGTTATATTTATGGAATCAGTTAGTTATTACCTACTCTGTCTGAAAAGCAAAATGAGTAATAAGAGGAGAGGAAAGACTTATGTCCTGCTGAATTCAGGGCTGTTCAGTGAAAAGACTCTGTTTGAGATGGCACGCTTTGATTTTGCACTGTGTAATCGTATTATGATGATCATTGTAAAATTTCAGCCATAAGTTGCATGTATAAGCTTTGTTTTGGCATTACGAATATCACCTGTTGTGAATGTTGCTTGTAGGTAGAAGAAAGTTTGTAGTGTCCTCTTAATTAATGTCCGTGTACTCTGTACTCATCAGTTATTAGGTTTGAGGAGAGACCACTTAGGGGATATAATGTTACTGAAGCTTTTAATTAATTAACCCAATTCTCCTGGCGACTTATACAACGGAGCACACGTTGACATAATTGCCAGAACACGTGTTCTTGTCTTATGTATTATGTGAAGTGTGAATGAATGGTCAATCTCATTACAGTCAAATAAATATGGGTGTTTTTAATGGAAAAGTGTAGTATGGTGATTCATAATAAATGTTTGGTTAATTGGTGTGACAGTTCCTAGAATTATACATAATGTGCTCCTGTTGTTACAGCTGATTTCTATTGAGGACAAGTGGTAGGACTAACCTAGGTACCCATTAATGCAATCATATGCATGCATCTGAATTGTAGTAATAATCAAATATAATTTTGTGGCATACATCTCCAATTGCTCACTTTTTAAAAGATGGAAGGGTATCACGCAGGCTTGGTGATACTATCATGCAAACCAGTGGCTCTTTCTGAGATGAAGAAAAAATTACAGGGAAATGTATTAATGCTATTGCTCTTGTAAGCACTGTGTGTTGGACTAAAATTGATCTTGGTGTGATGTGTAGGTTTTACTGCCAGTGATTTGATAAGGGCAGGAAAGAATTTGTTCAAATATAAAACAAGTTCTTGCACTTAGTTGCTCGGATAGGAGGTAACACTAATCATAAATAAACCTCATTTAAATTCTTGGCCATGGCACCCTAAAAAAAAGAAGACTTGTTTGTGGTATTTTGGAGCTGTAAATTTGTTTCAAATGTCTATGGATTCATTGTTTGTGGACCTTGCCTGAACAGCTCTAGATAGTTATTGCTTTCCTTTTAGAATTAGAAGCATAAAACATGCGACTGTGAGACCATTTCAAAGATAAGCTTGAATCTACCTGATAGTCTTTTGAGTTGTGCATGCTTCTGGCTGTTGGGAAAACCCTCGTCTTTCTAACTCTTTGGAGATCATTTTGATAAAATGTGAAGTTGTTTATGTCTCTTTACTGCTGTTTTAAAACCTGCATCTTTCAGCAGTTTTATGGAGTTTTTATTGAAAGTGTGTGAAACACCCTTAAGATCATGTTGATAAGGCAAGATACTGTGTGTGTCTTTAGAAGATACAGGTGCTTTGGCAGTAACACCACACCTTGTTTACTTCTACCTGGCATTTGAAACAAGAGGACCTGCTAGAAAAGCTTTGTTCCGAGTGATTTACAATGGTGTAAGAAACTAGATTCTCCTGTCCCAAAAAAAAAACCAGCTCTGGCTCTGTGTCATACAAAACTGTCTCATCATTATTTATGATATTCTTAATGGTGTTTTACTGAAGTATCCATTCACATATATGAGGTTGACAGGTCAATTTACCAGATTTGCTTGCTGTCTGCAGTGGAAATGACTTATGAATGGAGTAATTTACTAAGGATTCCATTATTATGTCTCTGTCTCGGACAATGCTCATGAATTTGACAAAGAATCATTAAAGCAATTTAGCATCATCAGAAAACATGATTTCATCATCCTTGAGACCTTTTTAAACTTCCCTCAACTGTCTATCATTAAATTTTGCATTAGCTGCTGTTTCAAGTTAAATGCTCTCTAGACCATCTGTATACTTGATTAATTTAAACTGCATTGTCTCAATTTCTTATCATTTGCCTACGTTGAAAGAACAAGATCAATCAGATGTTTCATGCCATTTGTAAATGATTAGATAAAAGGAAAATATTTATTTATCCATATTGACTGAAAGCAATCGTATTGTCTGGATTCTGGTTAGAATGGATTAATGTTCTTTTTGTCAATACTAATTACATTAGCCGAATGTTATATATGTCATGTGGAAGTAATGTGACAGTTGTTTGATATGGGCTTCTTTCTATGCAAATTGTAAATGAACTAAATCCATGAAGGTTATCTTGTCCCTGGAGATCCATAGTAGTAAGAATTCTTTTCGCATGAAACTTACAATTGCTTTAGGAAACTTTCGACCATAGGAGGCTTCCTAAAGCAATTGTAAGTTCCTGCCATAATTCTTACTACTATGGAAATGAACGGTGTCAGGTTATGTTAGTCTGTGTCGCAGCGCGTATGAAGTATAAATTTTACATTATAACCTGAACTCATCTTAAAAACGTCTATTCGGAACTTCATATGAACAATAGGCTTCTTTAATCTAAGCGCCGGTGAGAAGAAATCATTTCTGAAACAGGCACTATACGCTTTTATTTATTCATTAGAATATATTATTATAACTATGAAACCAAGATTATTTATTGTAAGGGGTTTCATATAAATTTGCCTGTTAAAGGGGCTTGCAGTGTATGCGAAAGTGTCCCATTGCAGGGTACCTTAAACCAATGCTGTATTCAAACCACATGTGGCCCTGCTTTATTGTACTTCCTCCTTGATTATTTGCATTTCGCCCTTCCATTTCATTGCACAGAACATGCCCAAGAGGAAGTTGCTCAAGGTTCTTACAGTTTTTTTCCTTACATGATGTGTCTGCACCTGGTTTTTTTTTTTTTTTAAATCTGCATTGCTGCAGCCTCCAAATTCGAGTTATGACCCCATAACTTGCTCATCACTTTTTCTATGCTGTGAACATGTGGGTGATATGTGAAGGTCGGAATGGCCATTGTGACACAGCAATTGCCATAAGCGTGTTTGTCCTCAATTATTCAGCACAGCTACATTAGTCACATGCATGTTTCATATTTGGTATTAATTATTCCATGGTTCTTATATAATAGACTGACCCATTTATTCTAAGTTGGGAGGTAGGATGTTTTGATGCATCTATGACAGGTGTATGCAAGCCGCTATTTCAGCCTGTTTTTGGTGGCACTTCGCTCTACTCCTGCTAGCCGTGTGGAAGACAAGGCAAAATGTAGAATTTGTAGAAAAAATGGAGTGCAAGTGATTTGGGGGGAAAAAAAGGCTGAGGCAAAAATGCCATAAAGTATCTAAGTGGTGGCGCTGAAGCCCTTTTTGGCAAAGATTATATCGAAATCATTACAGCATCATAAAAAGAATAATGGTTCATACTGACAGTTTCTCTGTGTTTTTATCCAGAAGGTTTCCAGAAACCTGCACGGTATTGGGATGAGTACAAAGGGGGGGGGGGGGATGAGTCTGGAAAATTTACAAACAAATAACCTCAGTGGAGATCGAGCTGAGCAGTGTCACATAGGGCTCAGTATACTTTAAATTGTATCGCGCAACATCCTTCGGCTCGTTTTTTAAGGATATGAGTAGTGTGCTAATAAATGCATAAAATGAGTGTGTACGGGGCCCAGAGCGTTCATCATTTCTCCAAGGTTGCTGGCTCGTCAGCCTAGGTTTGTTTACATTTTGCCGACAACTTCAGGTTGACTTTTGAGCCATGCTTTGAATTTTTCAAGGCTTTTTCGTGCCAGAAAGTGATTCTGATGTCACGTCAGTGTGTTATTGACTTATTCCAACTTAGTTTTCTCTGTTAGAAGCCGTTTTTGAGCTGTAGTAGATTGTATTTGTGCTGACCACCATTCTGACAGTGTGAAGATACCTACTGGGCACCCCAAGCGCCCACTGGGTTGACTCGCGGCCAGGGGAGCAGTCATTGTTTTTACCCGGTGCAGGGAACAATTAGTTTTCAAAAGCTTATCTGGGATAACTATGTGTCAATCCAAAATACAAGTGTTGATTCAGATTAATTTATTAGCCAATATTATTCTTACAATTCACAAATATATATAGACCAAAAAAATTGCCTTTATCAATACAATGTAATATATTCCTGAACAAAAAAATAGTCATGAAAAGAAATAATTTATATTAAGATTAGAACGAGGTCAAATCAATTTTAAGGAAAACAAAGAAAATTAAAAAAAAAGAAAGAAGAAATAAGGATAGAAAAATGAACAATACAAATTACAAAGCAAAAGAAATCAAACAAGACATATGATTGCAAATTGATTGACACTTGGGTATCCCAGGTTACACTTAATGAAATTCAATGAAGTCTCTTGATAATTGGGCACTCCAATTACTATTATCATGTTAAATGTTTTTCTTTTTATTCTTCTCAACAAAAACAACCAGTTCCTTTTCTTCCTCTCTCATTGGAACACACAGTATCCAGAGTGTGCATGAACTCAGACTGTAGTTCTCATTCACAGTGATAAATATCGTGTATCGTTTGAAATTTATCGCGATAATATCGAATCGTTAAGGATCAAACGATGCCCTAACCTGTCAAAGAGGGACCTGTCAAATGCAGATGCCTTTCACATTATGTGTGTACATATGTACTAGTCTTCTATGGGCCATCGACTCATCCTGACATGCATGAGCAAATTCACCTTATATACTAATATGAAATACAATAAAATATATAATTTATTAGGTAAAACCTTTTCAATTCTTGCCTTTACTGAGTTATTTCATATTTAGCCATTTGCAATTAAAGGGAGGGTCCCAGTGGGTACTATCAGTAATTAATACTACAGTAAAACCCCTTTCTGGATTCAGCGCCGATAGGCTCTATTTAATATTTGTTTGGAGTAGGTTTAAAGTTATTCAGAATCAGCCATGAGAAATTAAGACTACAGAATGTAAATTAAAAAGAGATGCTTGGCTGATATCAATATCACTTCAGTGCGAATTCCTATATGTGCTTTGATAGTTTGATTGAATGTTTTATCTCCAGCTAGGCAGAGCAACATCATTGAATATTATGTGATGGCGCTAACATTGGAGAATATTGACAACTTGAAAGTTATTTCAGTGGATAGGAAAGCCTTTAAAGAGATACTTGATGATACATCAGACTGAACAAAAGGATTAATACTATTGTAGTATAGTTGTAGTTAATATAATGATGAAACAACACAAGGTGTAGCTTTGCAGAGAGAGGGTGGCTTTTAATCCAATCGTATGTAATTCATAAGAACAAGTGTATAGTTCAGCTACAGCTGATAAACTGAATTCCAAGACAAGTACAATGATATTTCTGCTATCCTATTTGCCAGGGGTCTTTTCCTTATTGGCTATTCCCCTTCAGTGACCACAAATGGCATCATTCTATTGACCTGTGCTGTAGGCTGTACAAAGGTGACAACCCATTACTTTAAACTTAAGTCATCTTTAATTCCTTCTTAAGTTATCTTATACAATTCTTTGGCATGAACCTTTGTTTAAGGCCATGGTATTCTTGTAGCTAGGTCATAGCCATGACTTAATCTTACTTTATATAATATTGTGTTATGATATATTATAAATACATGACACTATATCTAGACGTTCCTTGAAGGGCGTTTCACTACTGAATGTGATTAAAATGTTTGATAACAAAATATCCCTTTTCTGAGAGCCACAGAAATGGTGTTGATAAAAGCGCCAAAATGATAAGGAAAGCCCTGGGTTTTATTCCTGGTGAGAAAGAACACCTTATCAATTAGAGGACACCCACCTGAGGCCGGTAATATTGTTATGATTGACAGCTGCGAGCTTGAAGTGGAATGAATTGTGGAAATGCTACAATATGGAAGAGACGTTATGAGGCTGAGAGGTGTTATAACGCTTGGCTCTTAATGGGTTTGATAAGATTAGAGACAAACCTTCTCTGCCGATCCGTTGATTAATGGTAGCTGATTTGTTAGTAGCTTTTTACCCAGCAGGTAAACTGATTGCGTTTTATTGCATCACACTTACAATTACATCTTTTCAATAAGATTGCTGATACTTCCAAAGCAATAAGCATGAGACTCCAGGGGAAAAAAATCCTGTTTACCAACACTGAAAAATAGAGTCCTCTCATGGAAGATGATTTTTCTGTTATAATACCTGTCTTAGCGGATTATGATCACTATAAAATACCACACCTTTTGTATATGATTACATATATGTTTTTAATTTAAATCTTTTTGGTAGCTGTGGGCAATTTGTATGATGACCATGACTAATATATCTGCCATATGGACTAAAATGTGCCAGGGTTTATTTGCAAGTCATCTCTGCCTTGGTTTTGCAATGCAACTATGCAATGGTCTGTAAATCCTATGGGCTTGTCTCAACTTTTATGAAGTATATCTCAGTGTGTATTATAAAAGACCAGGTGCTGACCTTCTGAATAACAATATTTTTAATCTGACCACTAGTGTTGAGATTTGTTGATACACGAGGCAGTGTTTTTAATGTAAATATTGTTTTTGATAGTTTAGATAGTTAATTTTTTTAGCATCATAAATACAGTTATGAAAAAAAAGCATACTTCACATACAAAAACATACATACATATATATATATATATATATATATATATATATATATATATATATACATATAACTCACATGGTACATTAAGGTAGGACAGATGCTTAGGTCAGGCATCAGAGCTCTAGTTAGCTCTTGTGATTGTCACACATAAAACCCAGGAAATTAAGTTTACTGTGACTCCGTACACAGGATGCTGGGTGACATCTTAAGGGCAGTGATGCAAAGTGTGACTGCAGGCGAGGTACAATTTCTCATAAAATAATAAGACAAGACATCAGTGGTTCTCCTCAGGGAATTGTTTGCCTCATATCCTTCCTTGATGGTTTTGTTACGCAGGTTAGCCGTCGTAATTTTTTCCGTTTTCTTTGTGTGCTTCCAGAAAATTTTGTTGTATATTCCTGCAGGTCAGTCTTCTTCAAGAGGAAGATAGTGGGGTGTTGTACTTGTTGCTGTAATTTTTGTCTGGATTGGCCATCAGTATCATTTAAATATATTCATAACTGGCACAAGCCTTTGTTTGCAACCTGACAGTTAGATTATATAGTTATTATTATATTTTTAAGAGCTGCTATGCCCATTGGGTGGCATGCAGCAGCCCCCCCCCCCCCTTGCCAGCAACTCAGCTCCCTTGGGAATATACAACTGCTCACACACATTGATAGTTGATAGTGCCATGGCTCTGAACTTCTATCTTGGAGCTTTCTTGTATCTGTGGAGCCAGGTACCCACATTCTGTTAAGTGGACAGTAGCAAGGAGGACTAAGTGGCTTGCTGAATGCCACAAACAGAAAGTGCAGTGCATGAGGTTCGAACCTGTCCCATTGGAATTGGAGTCGAGTACTCTCTCACTACACTGACTGCTCCTCTTAGTATCTCAAAGGATAAAAATGTTGTTGCTTTCCAGCTTACCTGTTCGTTGCAAAGGAAACTTCTCTTCTAAAGACCATATTTGTTCCCTTCAAGGTCTTACTTTGACCTCCGCAAATATATGATCTACTGTCTGCCTTTGCTGTGTTTTCACACTTATTTGCCATACATATTAGACCTGTGTGTATCTTTCTTGTTATGATAATGTCATTCAACCTTGAATATTACCACCAAATGTCCAACCGAAGGTTGAGTAAATTCATATATATTATAACCATAGAAGTTTATTGATACAAGTTTGCAAGGTAATACAGGATGCATTAGCAGTGTCAGCCTTTTGCTTTGGAAGTTTTTCGATATCATCTGTCTGACAAATGTAGTTTGAGACATTCATACAACTTTATTTCATGCTAAGCCACCAGGAATGCAGGATTAATATTGAGTTGGCTGTACTGTAACTTAGCTTGATACGGTTTGATTCCCTAACCAAAAACAATGTATAATGTGAAGTAGAAAATTGTGAAAACTGAAAATTAGTGGTCTAGATATCTGAGGCATTGAAAGTTAGTGGTCTAGATATCTGAGGCATTGAAGGCTGAGCATGCAATATATAAAGTTTGTGAAGTATGCGAGGCCAATTTATGTTTATAGTACACATTTGTGAAAGGTAGTGATGTAGATATCAGATCCATTGAAGTTTAAGAGGGAAGTAAAACAATGTGATCTGACTGAAACATTTTTAACTTACTTGGTACCTATTGTTTTTGTCATGTTTTTTCTTTGTAGATGTTTTTCAATCAATTTTGTATGATTCGCATGTTTATTGGACCAAGGTGCCTTTTCAATGCATAAATCACAGCTTACTTCTCTTCAGAGAAATGGAAATAATTTAATAATAGCCACTTTAACTTTGAGGTATTACCTGTTGTGAATCATGCTGTGTTGATGGAAGTTTTCACATAATTGGTTTGTGTGATGGTCATTTGCTGTTATAATACTAAATTATCTTGATTAATTAACCGGATTGTTGTGGAGACTTATACAACAAAGAGAATGCATTTTATTTGCCATAATGCATGTTTTTAGCCAAAGTAGTGTTATATGTAGTTGAACAGCGTCAAATAATAACATTTTAAAATGTGGATAGAGAGATATCTTTTTCTCCGAATGCTGAATTTGATTCAGTCTAAATAGGGAGCTGTCTAACCTCCACCAGGATCTGAACCTAGGACCTTCGTATATGGCACCTAATGGCCAGCGCCACAGGCATACATGCTACCAACTGAGCTAACTTGGTGATTCGAATTTGATCTCTGCAGGGGTGTCATGACTGCTGTCATTTTAAATAGAACCAGCATATAACAGCCAAATTCTTAGACTTTGAAACTATAATCCAGAGGACGTCATGTGAATCCAGGATTCCCGTTGGCAGAGAGACCGTCTTGGCCTATGAGAGTCCAGGCTGTAACTGACCAATGGTTATCCAGGCATAGCTGGAGCAGTAGGAGTAAAGATGGGCGCTGCATTCAACATAAAATTGAAAAGCACCAGCTGAGAAGCTATCAGATGCTTTAATGTTCCAATTATTTGTTTGATTCAGTTTAATGTTTGTTTGTGCATTGAAAGTGTCTATTTTTTGTAATGCCGGGATTATGATATTTCATGATGTTTTTTGAGACATAAAAATGAAGGGAGGATGAATCTGGTTCTGGCATTGTTAATGTTCTTGATTATTTTGAGGAAGACATGTAATGTGCTGATGTTGGTATTGCAGACAATGCCTTCTCTCATGTATGGCCATGCTTTATTCTGTTGAGGACAATTGTTGCATATTTGTGTGATTTCGGTGTTTCTGATGTAATTAATTAACTCTTGTTGGTGCTACATGTAGCAATATATCCCCTGTAACTGTAAAGTGGGTTGATGTTGGAGGGGATAGTACTGATCAGTTACATAAATTGGTGCAAAAAGAAGTTTGTGGTCTCATAGCCAATTTTTGTTGTCTCAATGCTTGTATGGGCTGAGAGATCGGTCACATTTGTCAAACCTTTGTATTAGGCTTAATTGAATGATTCATTCCTTAGGACTGCAAATATGATATCTTTAAATCTATAACAACTAACCACCTTTTTTTACCTCATAATTTTATTTTGTAAATCATTTATATTACAATGAACATAACAGAAAGCATTGCATTGGTACAGCACAAACCATAAAACTACTGGTTACTTTTTACTCTTTATGCAGACTACAAACTTCAGTTAAGTGCATCTGTGGGATAAGTAAAAAAGTCGGCTATGATTAGTTGTCTTTAAGATTATATGGTAACAATCTATTGCTTCAAGTGAAGGTGATTGTGATCAGCGGCAAGACACCCGATAACATACTTTGTTGGGTGAAGTAACTGTGTTAAAAAAGGTGGTGTGAGTCAGTGGCAGAAAATATACCACCCAAGAAAGAGGTCAAGAAGATGGACACTCCATGAAGGACCAGATGAGAGTGACCCTTTGCATTCTGGCTAAATCCCAACCGATGGTCGTGCACCAGAATGTAATGCATACATCCGTTAAATCATGGCACGGTAGTTCTTGCCATTAGCATGATTGTCCCGGATACTGGTCCGAGCGAGTGATTGTCTAAGGACACTCACTTGTTGGGTGTGACCAACTCGTGGCTTCTGGCTTACAATTTGAGCTTAAGGGAGAGACTACCGAGTCCATTTGGTTATGAGTGTGTCCACCAAGCAGTTTATGTCTTCCCATTTATGATAGAAGTAAGCATCCATGAAGATATGATGGATAAGCAGGTGCCTCCTTGTGGCACTCCCTTGAGAACTAACTCGATACACAAGATCTGATGTAATAACATTCTTACCGGGATGCTGCTCTCAGGTGTAATTGCATTAAACTAGCTAGGACTAACCTAGGTGCCCATTAATGGAATATGGAAACTTGTTTTTACAAATGTGGGAAACTTGCCAGAATTTTGTCTTTATTAAAGATATATCATTATTACTCTAATTAGTTATTTCTTATTCAGTTTTTGTCTTATTTTTTGGCTTTTCTTTGAAATTCAGAGTATTTTTGCAAAACCTTGTTTCCTGGTCATTGTGTACGGCAATTGAAATTACTCATTATATGTAAATTGATTTGCAACTGTGGATGATAATAGTAGACATTGTATTAGATTTTAGTGTCAAGCATTTGAGGTCGTTCTTTTTAAGCAAGGAGATCATGCAATATGAGACGATAAAGAGCCAAAAAAAAAACATTCAAGAATAATAAAGATTGTCTACAGCTTAATGTGGCAAGTTAATGAAACTAAAAATTATCGACAGCAAAAAGACAATATATAGAGAGAAGTGTTTTTTTTTCTCATTTCGTGCACGTGTTGTTCATTTTCTTTGTCACACATTTGCCCTCTCTGTGCCTGCATTAACGTTATATTGGAGAAGTGGTCCATGGACTTTATGTATAATCATGAATATGAATATTAATGTAATATGCTGTATCGGTCTTTGTGCCATGATTGCTACAATAAACATGTAGATGAGTTACGTTTGGATATTTTTGGAGCTGTGTCCCACAATTTTTTAAGTATAGGGACCATGCATGAAATATTCATGCATTCCCTCGATAATCGAATATTGTGAGTGTCATAAAATATGACTTCAAAGACGCGCCTTTCTGGGCCTTGAGACTGGTATGCTTATGTCTATGGGAAAGCCAATCTCGTCTGTTTCACCTCATTGAACCATTTGATTTAGTTGTGGAAGCCATTCTTTTCCGCTCTGTAGTTTTGTGTGCACATGCATTATATATCATTTTTTCCCCTCGATCTGAAGTAGTACGTTTCTCCGCGTTAGGTGAATGCTGAACTCCATTGAGGTTCCACTGATTAAATTATGTGTTGTCTGTATGTCTTTAGAATGCTCTTTCATAACACCACACCTTGTTTACTGGAAGTACACATATAAAAAGAAATAGTACTAAAAAATCATACTTGGATATCCGGTACTTAATGTAATTTCAGTGTGATTCAGCTCATATTCATGGTGGTCATGAAAGTTGCTTGTAATATTAATTGATATGTGAGTTATATGTTCTCCATCTTCTGACACTGTACAGTATACATACATAGATGTTACTATAAACATTATTTAAAAAAAATTAAGTCTGGGGACTGGAACCGCGTTTCTAGTATAACATATGCTTATCTAGTTTACAAATTTTATTTGAACATTTCTGTATTTTCTGTATTCCTGTATTTTCTGTTCTTTATTTTATTTATGACATATATATCATGGATGATATTTTACTGTCAATAAAAACTATACATATATAATATAACCTTAGCTCTTGAATTTTCTAGAAGTAGCTGGCTGCATAGAACATTTGGATTCGATTTCTTTGTCTGAAATTACAGTTTCTTATGTTTATTTGAGAAAAATACCCCGTCAACAATTAATGGCAATTTCAGAAATTTCTCATCTGTATATATATATATATATATATATATATAATGTAGTTCATTAAATAGTATTTCTCGTACTGCATAATAACTAGGCCAGTGTATAATGCACAAGACCCTTGGAACTAACTGCCAATTATGTGAGTAATGCTATGTATTGAGAAGGTATCAATCGTGAGACTGCGTTTACCCCTTTCAAAGGCCTTTGATTAAATGTGGCATCAGCTGCTTTTGTTTCTAGTTAAATACCCCGAAGGACATCCTGGTACTTCACCGACAAAATTTCCATCATCACCAAATCTTATCATTAGCCTCCTTTAAAGCTCTTGCCTTGAAGTGATTGCCTTGAAGTGATAGGATGGAGCAGCTTTTTCATTTTTAATCAAACATAGCCTGGATGAGATGAAAGTAGAACTTTTTCCATTATATTGAATCAGATTATACAGTAAAAATGAAGCGAATTGTCTATATTCCTTGTGAGAGTTAATTCACATTCTAAAAAAAAAGAAAACTCATCAAATTCTAATTACATACATTAAATTAACAGTGTTACCTGGTAGGTATCATGTGTCACATGTATGTAATACAAAAGTAAGAGCCTTTTCTTTGAAAGTTGTTGATTTTAAGGTTTATTATTATTAATACAGGAGAGGAGTTGTAAGTTGTCTGTTAAAGGTGTATGCAATATGTGCAGTAAAGTGCTCCCATTGCATAATATAAGCGCCTCAAGGTGTTAAAACCACATGTGGCCCTGCTTTCTTGTACGTTCTCCTTGATTATTTGCATTTCGCCCTTCCATTTCACTGCACAGAACATGCCCAAGAGTGAGTTACTCAAGGTCCCCTGCTCTGTCCCATTGTTATGATGTACTTGACTGCTTCACGTCGAATTGCTATGCTCTGCAATTGATGATATGACCTCATAACTTCTGCCACAAACAACATTAACAGGATGTGCACAAATTGCTTTGGCCATTGTGATGAATAATTGTCATACTACATGGCCAAATGTGCCAGGTGTGTTTTCCATGAGAAGGATAAACGCATGGTTTTTAGCTAATTATAATGAGGCAAAAACCATGCTTTTTCCGTGTGGGTATCCAAACGCATGAAAAACGCACCTGGCACATTTGGCCATGTAGAAGAAGAAGAAGAAAAAGAAGAAATTTTAAAGTGACTTGTGACGTTCAACATTACAAAATAAATATATACATAACTGAATGTCACCCAGCCCAGCTTGGGCTTACAGGTCACTATTTATGATTAAAAACAAAATACACAGTGGCAACAAACACTGCATCATGGTTAGTTACACTAGTTGTACAAGTTATACTTCCTTTTATTGTACATATTATATATAAAATTGGCTGTATCTTTCACAAAATGTTCATTCATAAGTAATCTACACTTTTTTCCAAATCGGCATCTATTGAAAAAAGAATATTTGACGTAAACTTGAAACATGAAATTGTTTTCGTATATCATCATGAATATTACAGTGAAATGAAAAATGTCCCTCATCATCTACACTATTATTTGAACACATTAAGCATAAGCTATATTCTGGGTGGATGTTAGTGTTTCTACCTGTCTCTGTTTTAAGTGGTAATGTACCACACTATGTCCGTGGTTGTCGTCAATAATTAATCATTTCCTGTTGTTCACTGACTGTTGTTTTCCGTTTGCCATTGATTAATCCATGATTGCTTGTATTGATGATTGATAATTGTTTCTTTTCTCGTTGCAGGTAAGTGAGCCAGTTTTCCTGAGTTCCCCTGAGGTAGGCCAGATTTATATATGCATGACCACAAATTGGAGATAATGTGTTATTGCTGGTTTGAAAATATTTCATTATCTATAGACACTAAACTTATGTGATGGCTTATGCAGCAGTCTTGGTGATTGATGTCATCATTTTTGCTGTGAAGTTGTGGAAAATTCAAAGCCCTGGGATTTTTACATTTTCTCATCAATAACCAATTAGATATCTGTGACTATTTGCTCTCTGTTGGGAATGAGAATTATTGCCTTATTAATTTAAAGTGGCTTTGAATGTAAGATGAATAAATTCTGTACTTTGAATGGTTTAGTGGTAAAGGAAAAATTGTGGTTGGTAACTTTGAAGGAAGAGTAAACCTCAGGAAATATTTTCAGGCCTTAAAAAGGTCACAAAAGTGAAGTCCTTTATCTGATGCAGACTTGCAGAGAGTTCGCTATTCCTGGCAAAGATTATATCTGGGCTACAATAGCATCTCAAAGGAGAAAGGGTAGTGTTGAGACTTCTTAGAATTTTATGTAAAACCATTGCCTGCATGTACTATATCTCCATTAGGATATAATAGTATTGCTACTATGCTGTACCCATGGTGATGTTAGTTCATCTACAGGCATTTAATTGTATAGTTATGGTGAATAAGCCATGAGAAAGTGAACCACTTAAAGGTTTTGGAATGGAAATTAAAAACATGCTTGGCTGATATCAGTATTACTTCAGCAGGAATTCCTATTTGTGACAAATGCTGCAGTCATAGTCCAACAATTGAAGCTATCCAGTCTAGTGTGATTGGAAGTGTTATCTCCAGCTAGGCAGAGCAACATTATTGAATATTATGGGATTGGAATGTAATAGAATAGAGGAATGGGGAATGTTGGAATGCTGTGATGGAGCAATGGAAAGTATTGATAAGTTGGCAGTTTTATGAGAAATAACAGAATGCTTTTAGAGATACTTGCTGTTGTTATAATGGACTAAACAAAGGATGAAAGATATGTTTGTCTTGCATGACAGGTTTATGAGGAGGGAGGTTATTGTTGTATTCTCATAATTCCGTTGAAAGTCACTGATGGGAAAGTTATGACTTGATCTTGTCTTGCATAATGGGCTCCTAGAATGTAGAAACTAATATGGCTTTGTTTGGAAAAAGCCTGATTTAAAGATATTCATGTGGTAAGTACTAATTACCAAGATTAATAAGCCCGGAAATTCCTTTAATTAACAAAAAGGTATTGGCTTCAACTGGCAAGTTGGTTATAGATATTCAGAAGTTTCACCTCTTTTATATAATTTTTCTACTGAGGATGGCATTGCAGTTCATCAAATCGTGTCTAAATCAGCTAGCCCCTTTGCTTGTACCAAATGGTAAATATCTGGATTGACTGGATTCTCCACCATATGAGGTGCCTTAGGAGTGAGGAATGATGTGCCGGGCGGAAGTGTATGGATATTATGCCAGGGAGGGTAGTGCTTGTATGAAAACAGTGCCTGATTAATGGCCAATAAAGATGAACGTAAACTGGCCTGTCTTTATATAATTGACAATTAGTCTTTTATGACTGTGGGGGTCTGCTCTATATCTTACATGCCTTGGCCCGCATGCCAATGGGGGTGAACCGGGGTGAGCCTGTCTGACCATTTGTATGCCTCAGGTGCCTGATATGTCAATCCTTATTTGCATAGTAAATTGAATATTTCAGAAGTATTGCAGCAACTAAAAGCACCACTAAATGTACCCTACTGTAACATAATATTTATACTGAGCAACAATCCAAGATACTGAAGATTCTTCATTGTAGCAGTTGTGTCATGATATATGTGTGTGGGCATATTTGCTGTAGCTGAAAATAACAATGGTACGACAGTAGAATACATTGTACACGAGATGTCATCTGATGCATTCTAGGACTTCCCAAAAAAATCCGTCTGTCTGATGACATAAGTTTCGTCAAACAACCAAATGCGGAGTGCAAATATTCCATGAATCACAATGATTGATGGCTGTCTCGGCTGTTCGCACGAAACAATGACTTCAGATTTATCACTGTCTGCTCACGTAGATGTTAAACCTGCTTTGTGAGCAAGGACGCAGGAAGGTGACCTCCAATCTTTGGGAAGTCCTTGTCTTGATGTGGCAGTAATCGAAGCTCGGCTGAACAGGACCATTGTGAGATGCTTGCCGGAGGAGATTGCTACTCATCTAGAATCATCCCAAAGTATGGTCCCAAGTTGCCTAAAAGATGCAGAGGACTCTTCCCTAATTGTTGCCATCATCTTGGTGTTGCCCATTGATTTGGTTATATGTTTGTATGGATTATTTTGCAGCTGGAGAAAAATATATATGAGACAAAACATACAGAAGGTAGAATGTTATTATGATGGTTTTACTTTCTGTACTGTTATATGGAAGATTGCCATTGTTGGGATGAGGGATTTGTTGTACTTCCTTGAAGACAAGGTCTCGCATCATTTAGCAGCTTTTTGGAATCAAATGTACTTGAATAAGCCTTAAATTGTGTGGACGATGATTGTGTTGTTTAAGCAATGTTATTTGTGTTTATTATTTGTAGATTTTATTTCTCCTTCTTTCCATTTTTTTTTTTGGGTTATGCGAAATATTTTAGCCATGTAGAGTTGAACTTTGGTATACCAGTGAAATATGATCACTTCCAATACATTTCTTTCTATCCTTCGTCTCATTGCCATGGTCTCTGCCTGTCCTAATTAGCCCAACTGGTGCAGAAATACAGGACGTAAAGCCCTAATCACCCACCCATCCAATACATTTCTTCTTACCAAGTCCCACTAAGACTGGAGAGGCTTGTGATCACTGAACAGCGAACAATCAGCCATTCAACCAATACGTTCTCGTTATTTGATAACGCTTTACCTCATTGATTTGAGAGGGGCGATGGTTTCTTTATGAGATGCAGCCAATCCTTGCTGTCTTCAAGGCTATCCTTGAATGAAATTTATTGCGATTGCTTGATTAATGGCAAAATTAGACTGTCTCTGCTCAATTAAGATGGATTGATTCTTATTTGATTCTTATTGCATTCTTAGTAAGCAATTAATTATGGTGATAAAGACAGGACTGCCTTCGTGAATCATCTGCTCAAGTACAAGTAGTTTGTTCGCAATCGTGTCACAAGAGCTCATGCACCGGTGAAATTGATAAGTTCATATCCATGGATTGCGTGATTAGCTGTAGCGCATCCGACAAGAGCAAATTTTTAAAATCCTCGGCCTTAGAACCTTGCCTTGTGACCAATTCATTATCGAAGTCCACCTCACAGTTTCTTTCATTGAATTTTCGGACCAATCGTTTCTATTTTCTGGGTGGCCTAATGGTTTAGCCGGCTCTGCTGAAGGTCCCGGGACCCGGGTTCGATTCCAGGCCCGGGCACTCTTCACGAGCTGGATGTCGATCGCATGAGACGTTTAATTGGAGGTGCCTTGTACTCGTTGTCTATGCTGAGGCAAGTAAAAGATCCAACCTATGGGGTAAATGTGTAACATGGTGTGGACTCCTAGCCTTATCATCTCATCATATAAGCTGACTAATTCAGACCCAGTAGCATTGAGACATTAGACATTCTTTACCATAGCGTTTACAACTGCACATTACGACTGCGTGTTACAACTGACTTCTTGATTCCTCCAACAGCTTATCAATCATTGATGCACCACATTGCGCTTAAAAGAAAAGCTGAGGATATCCTGCTTTAAAATAGCTCTATTCAAATGATGAACTTGGCACCTCATTTCGTTCTTAAGGATACTGATTGATGCACAGTTGGCTTAAGGGATTGTGGATTTTTTTAAACTAAAATTGTGAAAGTAGATGCTATTAAATGTGCTCTCACTTATCTCAGATTATACTGGCCTGATTTAGGAACTGCTTGGGCCATTGTTGTAACAATTAAGAACAGTTTGAGAGATTTTTAAATCTGGTGTGGAAAATTAATCACGCCTGAGACTCTCCAGTGTGTCCAATCCTTAAGCTAGTTGATTGTTCCCTTCCAACGTTACCTTAATTGTGTTACTTGCAATTTTAAATAGATTAGTGGAAATACTTTGGCTGCTATGTTATTGTGAGACATGTGATATGCAGTGTTCCTGATAATGTCTTGGGTATCCATTGTCATTGTTGTTTTTACAATACCACCTGCATGATATCGTGCAAAGTAAGTAATCTGATGTGCAGTGTCGTGTTTAATGTCTCATATATTGCTCTCTGGATCATTTAAAATGGAATGAAATAGTATATGTGTGACCATAAATGTCAGACTCCAGCACAAAACATATTCAGTTTTCCATAGAAAGTAAATCCTGAAATTCTTTAGAACAGTAAGAATTACATGTATGCTTGTCCTGAATTGTGAATAAGACCTTGAAACAGAGGTATTGCATATTGTATTGCACTATCTCATTTTGTGGGTCTATCTTTTTACCCACCTTGTTGCGTAAGAGTTTTTAGCTAAGTGTCAGGTTTGAATACCCATAGAGTCACTTTATTTTGGAAATTGTGCTATTGTAATTTTGTGATAAAATTTTTGTTTTTGTTAGCCCTATTTTCTAAGATGCAACCTGACACGTAGAAACGTATAGCGCATTATGTCAGATTATGTAAGTTCTTTTTATGTAAATTGCGTACATATTAGGAAATGAATGACAAACTTTAGAAAACTGTATGTCAATGTAGTTTTGTTATTAGTTCATAATTAGCCTAAGTAATATATGGACTAAGTACGTTGTACCAGATAATTGGGTGGCTAAAAGAATGTCAATGACTCCTATCGTAAGCTATTTAATAACTCCATGGGGAATATTGTCTTGTCTCATTTCAGGATGTAATTTTTGGCAATTAATGCCATCAGCATAGCTGGTTATATTGCTAGCTGCAGCCCAGTAGCCATAGCCTGTAACTGTCTGCCTCATTAGATCTGTGCAGAAGAGGTGTGTTGCATGGAGCTGAGTGGAAAGGCTCTGAAAAAGGGGTTCTCTAAAAAGGGGTTCTGAAATACTTTTTGGGTGTTAATGAAGACATTGATGCTGAAAACGTTTCCTGTGCATTAGGCTGAGAGACCCATGCCTTTTCGCACTGAAGGGATGCAATTATAATGAAAAGAGAAT
The DNA here is from genome assembly GCA_932294295.1 of Alitta virens. Classification (NCBI taxonomy): domain Eukaryota; kingdom Metazoa; phylum Annelida; class Polychaeta; order Phyllodocida; family Nereididae; genus Alitta; species Alitta virens. The sequence continues at coordinate 72,916,421 of OW028573.1, read as the reverse complement.
AAAAAAGGATCTGTGCAGCCAGGATATTAAAGAGATGCTAGCAATTCAACCAGCAAGGAATTTGTATTGTTGCCATATGCTGCTCTTCTGAATCTTAGTCAGCTTAAATGTCCAGCTGTCAGAAGCAAACGTAATGATGGGATGATTAATGTTGAGAGTCCATGCTATAAATTTATCACATGGGTGGTGTCTTTTACTTGACCATCATAGACACCGAAATACAAGGCACCAACAATTTAACGTCTCATGCAACTGACATCCAGCTAAGATGGCACTCAAGAAGAAAGCGTGGACCGGGTGTCGAATTCGGAGACCTTCAGAGGTCATAGCCAGTGTACACTGTACTGAGAGACCGTTGCTTCAACTGCCAATCCACTCGGTCGTAGCAATCGTCAGGTCAACCTTTTTAACTTTTCACCATTCTCCTGTTTGTCAGGGGTGGTGGCCTAGCTCAGTGGTAGTGCACTGGGCTTCCAACACTGCGTCCCGGGTTCAATTCTGGTCGAGCTTAAATTGGATGGCTGTTTCATCTTCATCTCATTGTCATGATCTCTGCCTGTCCAAATTAACACATTAAATGTAGAAATACACGACCTGTAGCCCTAATCCACCCACCCACCACTTTTCCTGGTTGTGAACTTACGGACCTAGCCATTTTCTTTATTAAGAGATATGAAAAAGCTAATTGAAACTTATGGGTGTCTTTCAAGTGTCAGACTGATGAAGTCGGTAACAACCCCCAGGGTAAGACACTGGCAACCATGACGTTATCACAAGACAATGTGAAATTATAAAGTTGAGTCATTGGTAGTAGAAATATTGCAATCGCAGTCAGAAGAATCGGAAAGATCAGTAAGTTTCTGAACGTAGAAGTTAGGTCAGAATATAGTTAAAAATCACCCTGTCGCAAGGAAAGCGACTTCAATATACCCTGTTCTGACCTGAATATACCATGTTCTGACATCAATATACCATGTTCTGACTCTTCAGACCTATATATCTGTCCAAACATAAGCAGCACAAAGGCATACCTTGCAGAAAAATACGTGCATTGACACTCCCATTCAAACTCTGGTGCTGGACCCTCTGATTATGATACAGTTTGTATTTGCATTGTGAATTTGTATGCGAGGATTGGGAGGTGCACGTATTTATTACTAAATGAGCTTCTAATTTACTAGCCAGAAATCCTGAAGGTGGGTTTATAACTGCCTTGCAATGTGAATGAGAGATAATTCGTTGCTTTTATTGGTCATTGTTGCATTGACCTAATCACCAGACTGCTTTATATTCTATTGTTATGGCCGAGTGGGCGACAGGAAGCTGGGGTAGCTACATTTGGAGGCCACAAAAATGGAGAAGCAAGCTTACTGCCTGTTTGGGGATTCCTGCCCCCCCCCCCCCCCCCCACTCTACTTCCTCTCCTTGTAGGTCATTTTGGTCATTCTCGATTAACCCAGATATCCCTCCACAGCTAAAAAAAATAATACTCTTCATTCAATTTCGTAATGCGGGTCAATGTAATAAAGGCATGTTTTCCACACAAAAAAACAACACCTGATTTATATGTAATTCGATTTATGTGTTGAGCCTGACAGGTTTCACTTAGTGACTTAAAATGTCGGACTAACTTCCGCGCCACTTTACAAAGCAAATGTGGTCAAACTTCGCAACAATACATGGACTTTTACCTCCGCATGGCCCACAATCTACTGCGCAGGCAAATTACCCACATAAGATCCACCGACAACCGTGTTTGCTAATAGATACGTAATTGTATTTCTTAAATCACTGCAGTGATTGATTGATTTAAAGTATTTTTCAATCTAAAATGTCAAGTAAATGACATTTTTAAGCTTACGCTTCTGTACGACTACAGTTACAGTAACACACTTTGAGGACCTTGAACATATTCATATGTCATCACCAATATGACCCTTTAGGTTGTTACATAGTTGTGTATTCAGGAGAAATATAGCTTGAGGTCTTATAAATCCATTACAGGTGTTCGTGGAATTGGGATTGTAACAATCTTGCAGACACTCAAAAAAGTGTGAATTAGCAATATCCCAGTCATTGGCTGACATATTAAACACATGAGGAGGTGGGGTGAGTGGTCATACTATACACAATGTCTCAGTTATGACATTTTTTGGCTTGAGAATTGATATGGGATTTGATATATGAAATAACCGTCTCTACAGACAGGATGTGTTATTGTGATAGAGCAAGCGGGTCAGGATTTGGTATGTGGGAAGCTTCGATACCATATTTATTATATACCACACTTTTATTAAGGTCATAATCTGGTAATATCCATACCTAAGAGAAAATTACTCTTCATTATGATTTAGATGTATTAAGGCTGATAGAAAGTAATATTCTGCAAACAAGCTTATTTCGAGCAGATGTACAGTTAGTTTCATAAAATATGGTAGACTGTAGTGACCTGTACCTGGATGTGGTCTAAACATGCTAAAGCTAGCTGCTTCTGTCCACTTCTATAGTTAATAAGCGGCTTACATCGATCACCAGATAAATATAAACCTTGGTAAATGTAAGAAATTAATCTAATATATTATTTGTACTTTTAGATCCGGTTTTGAGTAGACAGCTTTGTGTTGTTTCAATGTGACGGGCCGTTTTTAATGAAACTAAGCGTAGATATTATACGTTATTTAATCTTTGACTTCTTTGGCGTGATGGGCAATCTGGGTGTGCATTTTATGGTGTCCCTGAAGCGGCATTTTCGTCATAAAACTCAATAGTTATGTTAAACTTGTGTGACAACATTTTGCACCCGCAAGGATGAATGACGGATTGACCATATTACTTGTTCAAGTGGACCCAGTGGGCAGTGATGGTCAGTGAGAGAGATGTCCAAATGGTCAGTGTGTCCCCTGGTCATCTGGACAAGTACTCTTGAGTGACCATAAGCCTGGACACTCCCTCAGCCTCTCCCCATCCTTACTTGTTTATGGCCTATACTGCTTAGCACTTCTGCCTGAGGGCACATAGACTCTATCTAGGATTTATTGTGGGCTCCCTGTATACCTAGAAGATTTCTTATACCTTCCAAGAAAATTACCACAGAAGCCATTTAGATTATATAACCCATATGAATATCACAGAAGCCATTTAGATTTCATTACCCTGAGGAATAGAAGTCTTCGTATTACAATAAGAGTTTGTAACTTGAAATACAACTTCGATTTTATTGGGAAGTCTTGGGTCTATATGATTGGAGATGTTTATGGTGTAACACCGATTGCGCATTCATCAAGATGATAGAAATGTATATCAAATTTCTTAGCCTTGCCTTCGTGAAGAAAGAAGTCTTAGTTACGATGGGACAACTAGGAGACCCCTCTCATGGAAGAACTGTGAAACAAGGTGTGGACTCAAAGCCCTAACTCAGCATTAAGACTTATCTTGCAGCTGATTATATCCATGATCCTATAAGCTGTATAAGCTAACACAAAGACCAACAGAGTTAAGAGCAAAAAAGGGGAGAGGAGGGTTGTACAATACGGTTTTGAATGTTTCCATGTTGCAGACGTATGTTGTAGATGCATCAGTCTCTACATCAGAGATGTGAGCATCCCTTAATCCAAAATGCTTTTACACCTGTCATAGGATAACTTTCACCTTACGTACATAATATTAGTATGCATGCATCACTGGAACCACAACACAGGTATAGCTTCTTTAATCTTTTATTAATGACATCATTTTTTTGTAAACAATAGAACAGGTATACATCCAATCACACCGAGATGAACAATGAGTTAACATTCACAATGGAACAATATTTACTTTAATAACATAATAACGGGATAAGAAATAGCATAACATTTTGTCATATCAATTATATATCATTACATCCTGCAGTAATACTTCTTTAGATGTTACATTTTACCAAAGTCTGTACTGACAACTTTTACCTGTAGCTTGAACTTGTGGTATAAGATATAAACCATTTATATACATATTTACATGAACATGTAATACACAGGTACAAACAACATGGTCTGGCAACAGCTTTATATGTTCTTTAGACGTAGAAAGAAAGTTTTTTTTTGTGTGAACACTTCACTGGTGGCTACAAAAATGTCAACGGACACAGTCACAATTTCAAGTAATTTCACGTCTGTAGCTAGCAAAATATGACAGTTGTTATTAAATTCAAAAAGAGTTTTATATAACATGTTTTCTTCTCAGAAGCACTGCATGATCACATGAAAATATTGGGTTTGATCTTCAAAATTACTGCGAATGTTTTCTTGAAATCATATTTGCCGAATTTGATAATGAAAGTTTGGTGAGAAATGTAAGATATTGAAACTGCAGGATATTTTCAAGATATTATTATCATGATAGTTTACATTTTGGCATGACTTAGTTTTAGTGGACGGCAGATTGACAGATGTTTGTTATTTATTCAGTAATTGTAATTATATACAAATATTCCAGCTTTATGTGCTACTAGTCAAGTACAACAAAAGTACATTAACAATTCAGTGATATATACAACATTCGAGAATACATAGAATACATAGTTTATGTTAATTTAATCAAATCCATATACACATGCATCGAAGGTGACTCTACTCTCAAGATTTTCGAACTCCTTAGCTTTTCACCTTCTTGATTTCATTGAGGCCTAAGCGTCAAACATCTGCAAGACATGAAAATACCTCATCAACTATATCACATTTCAAGTGAAGTGTGGTCTGTTTTCGCGAAGCCATTATGGCTAATGGTTCTACAGCTGTATGAAGTTTGTAGCGCCATTTTTATGTCCCAACAAGGAGCAAGTACTTTGGTCATGCTTGCAACTAAAAACTCTAATATCAAGACCACAGCTGAAAAAAAGGCATGCAGATTGCAAGGAAAATGGAAAGTAAAAAACTGAGTGGTGGTCTCACTATCGACTAGAATATTGGCTTCATGTTACTATGGTGACTTTTGGTTGCTGGGGCACGTGCTTATGATGTGTCTATGTGTCGTGATTTTGTGATGGATGATAGGTCAGTCTATGTTAGGACCTCTTCATATTTTCTACTCAACCTTTTTATAGTTTTTTGCTTGGCCCACATCACCGTGGTCTTCACCTATGTGTTGCCAATGGCACAGATGCCCCATGGCTAGCTTTTAAGCTGCTCTGGTTCAGATATTTGATGTGATAAATACTGGATCTCTGACAGGGACTGCTGGGAGGGCAGGGACAGGCTAGCTATGATGGTGACCTTTTTTTTGTGGCGTCTATTGTGGTATGATCTATCTGCCCTGAGCCTCTTGCCTGACCATCAAAAGTGCATTCTGTGAGCATGACGACTGAGCATTAGGCCTCACGCGACTACTCGTGAGCTTCTGCCGGACTCTCACAATTGTGCGCGTTAAATCACATTAACGAGAGACTTGTGACAGGCCTTATTATTGGTCGCGCCAAAGCTGGCACTTTTGAATGGGACTGATCGAGCACATGCTGCATAAAACAGCAATATTGAAGCAGTTGAGTGAGCTGTGGCTTCTGGACCTGCCAAGGTGTGGGTCAATGGACTTGGCTCAATGGGCTTGGCTCAATGGCTTTCCTTCTATCTCCTTACTTTGCAGGAAATAGGAGAGCATTGAAGCCTCATTTAAGCCCCCTGGCCACTGCCTTTGTGTCCTGCCTTACAGGAAGAGCTTTGCGATGATGCTTGTTACGCTGAACTTTCTTATCTATCGCAAAAGATGGTTTGTGGCACGTAAAGAACTTGGTTCTGGGTGCTCCAGCAGACAGATGAAAGGTTGGCCTCATCTGTCATCTCTAAGTATGAAAGCTATTTGTCTCATTCCAACGGAAAAATCACTCACCACTAACAGGAAGAAGATAAAGTGTTAAGAACTTCAAGTATTTGTAGCTTTTTTGTGCCATTTTTATGCCATGATACAAAAGAGAATGAATCGTACAACACTGGAAGTTGTGAAAGATGTGCTACTAGCCATAAGCCTGATTCCAACTTTTTAAGGTGGAGAATCAGGCTGCGTTCGCATGATGCCTCGTGCAGCCAAGTAGTCACACATATGGCCGAAAGCTTTTCGAAGGAAAAGGACACTGGTCAGCTAATATTTGTGCTGTGTTAGCCCTCTATCTTCCCCGTTGCATTTACTAAAGCTACTTGGACAAAAAGGCTACCTAATCCCATTACCAATGCGAACTCTCATACCACCATATGGGGATAATATCATGCTCAAGATACATGGATGGCTACAATTAAACTTATAATGGACTATACTGCTGAACTAAGCAGATTATTTTGTTATGCCTTGGACAGCTCCAAGCCAAGAAGGTTCTTTATCTAATTCAGGTGGTGACAGCTTTAACACGAAGATTTTTACCTGGTGTTTAGCCAGTCAATAACAGATAACTTGATATGAACAAACACAAGATAACACTGAAGTTTTGAAAGAAAAAGAAACGGCCTGCAGTTGTGATATTTGCCAAGCTTTTAGTGAGTCTGTAATAATGAACGTGATTAGAAAATTTGGTGGAGTTTAGTTGAAAAACAGATGTCAACGGACATGAACTCCTGACTCGTTCCCTTATTTGGGCCTGACTCTACTAGATTAAAGCCAATGTGGAAATGGCACTAAAGGTCTTTGTATTCTTTGAACATATTTTAGCAAAATGAATGGCATGGTTCGTCGTATAAAAGATCACAGCTGACATTGGCAGATTCCCTGTAACTTAAAAGGTTCCCTAGCTTTTCTTCTATGCAGCATGTGCTCTTATGCTTAGAGCTGTATGCATCCTGCTACACTATGGGAATGTAAAGAAGGAGAAATTTCTGTAACAAGATTGATGAATCACAATTTTCCCTCATATTCCTGGCCACAGGAGCAACAAGTCAAGCAGCAATTGAACCTTGAATTGATAAAACAGCACGGGACAGCAACGCGTTGTTCACATGGGAATGTCTCATTCTCATTGGCTGTCTTATATAACCCGCCTGGCTTTGAAGCATGTACTGGAACACCATATTGTCAAAGTACCTTCCCCCTCTGCCTAGAGCATTTATACACCACTGTCATATGCTTTTGACGTCAAGCGTGTGGTTTACTCCAGCAAGATCACCATGCGAAGGCCCATTGCCGGTTAATGTGAACTTAAAACCAACAGGTCCTTTGAAACGCTCTCCGTCATGAGCCCATTAAAGCCATTTGCCGCCAGAATGGCTGTCATCCTTTCATGCAGTACAAAATTTATGGGACTGATCACAGGTACTTCTCAGAACTCGATGCAGCAAATTGGTAGGCGAATACTGTTGACATTCTCCTGCCTTTGTCTCATCATTTGCATATTTTATGAGAGCCTTAAACACAAACTGACACACTGTCTACACCAAAAAAATTAAAACTTTCCCCAGTACGATGCATGGCTTTCACAAATTTGTCATTCAATGTCTGGCACAGATTGTCTTAAGTTTGAAAATTAAGCTTCTACACTAATGGATTTCTTTAAGCCGCCCTAAATGATTTAAACCTGTCAAAGTGACAGAAAACTGGAGAATGAACAGCGACCAAGTATCAGAGAAAAGTTCTGTGTCGTGGCCAATGCTTTTTGTGTGGGACTTCAAGGGGTCTCACTAGGAATCAGATCTGAAGATGCCGTGCACTGATTAATGCATTGGAAACACACTCTGTGCAGTGAGATTTCGCGTTTTTATTCTGCATTTGTATTTGCTGTTTTAATGGAAAGTGTGGAATTACACAGAAAGCTCCAAAACTGGTTCTACCTGTTGTGGAATGGCTTGAAATGCTACTTCGCTACAGAAAAGAGCCACAGAAATTGCAGTTGTGGCTGGCAAATATTGGTTGAGCACAGCTGCTGGTCACTGCTGGAGATCATAGGGTAAGTGTAGTAGGTGCCTGTATTGGCTGAAATATTGGCTGCTTGCTATCACCAGTGCACAAACACACACATCAGTCTGGAAATGTTGCTGGACACTTGACCACTGGACAGACTGGACAGCAGTGCTCTGAGCAAGTCATATCTGACATGGGAGTGGTGCTTTACCTGACATCATCTGCAGCCTCTGCAGCTTCTGAATCCTCCATCAAAAGCAATTAGGACATCAATGAGAGGCTGAAAGGAACCCTTCTGTCTCCACCATTCATAGAGATTGACGCATCTTAATAGACCAGACATCACTATGACAGTGCCTCAAAAAGGCTCCGGTTTTTGCTGTTGCAGCACAACCAACGAATAACTTTCAAGCCTATTATTCACAACTAAAGTCTGGCCATGCATATCCTTTTTTACTATTTATTGAATTTAACACTTTGGAAACATGACTTTTTTGCTGAAGTAATTTGGCAGAACAAAATATATTTTATGCTTTCTGATGTTATTATTTTTACACTAATTGCCAATCCTGTATGGTGTACCTCCGGTTCATGCCACAGCAAACAAACCCTTGTGTGATGGCCCTTGTGGCAATTATGCACTGTGATGTGCGATCCCTTGTATAATCTATAGGTAATATGATCATGTCAATTGCAATTGTTTTAAGCAGTTAACACAACCGGAAACCGGTCTCTCCCTTCCTGCGGTTATTTTTGCTGCTCGTGGAGGAATACAATTTCCTGTGGGGCTCTGTCGTTATTATACAGGCGGCCAGAGTCGCTGACCACTAGTCATTCGTCTTGTATTGACCATCACCAAAGCCCTTTCTTATGGAAACGAAGCTGGCTATTGTGCAATTTGCACTAGGTTTAAGGACAATATACATCATCACTGACTTGTACTGGTGCTCAGTCATTCATTCTGCAAAGCATATTGGCTGAAGCATTATTGCCTTCAGTCAAATTAATATCATGTGTCCTTTGCCCTCTCGGGGAAACCTTTTGAAACTGGTCACAAGAATAAAAGTGACTGTGTTCCCTTTGCACACCAGCCATTATTGTGCTCAGGTAAGAGACAAAAACTCTGCAAGTTCTCGATTTCTCTTTTGCGGATGTCGTGTCACATTTGAAGCAGCCAAGTTTTTAAATTTTTCGTCAATGCCGCTAATTTTATATTTCAAATTGGAACAGCGAGAGGAATGTGAAAGCCATTTACCGTGACAATTGCCTGACAAAAGCCTCATTCAGCAATTCGAGTCGGTCAGACCTTGAAGCTGTTGCAGCATGCCAACCACTGCAGACCCAGGAATCTGGATGAAGTGCTCGACTTCAAAGAATCCAAATGAAAGGCCCTCTCACTCATCGAGTCATTGTGTGTTTCTCAAGCTACAATGGCTACTGATTAAATGAGATGATAACGTTGAATGCTTATTTCATTAGCTATCACCAATTCAATTCTACACAAAGACCTGCCTTTGTAAGCACAGCTTTTAACTGTAAAGGATCTGTATCAAACAATATTGAAAAAGGTTCAAGTAAAAAGAGATAGCCTTCTCTTGAAGACAACACTAAAACATGACTACTTTATCATGCGTTTCATGCCAAGTTCTGTTTCAAGTCTGTGTAGGTAACTGCAGTGTCAGATGACATACAATACTCAGGCTGTGCTACCATATATTCATTGACAGTACATGAATTGCAGTGAACAGAAAAACAATGTCTTACAACTTATTGTAAAGGAAATCATACAGATACATTCATAAGCAGACATCACCGTCTTTGGCTTTATGGGTTAGCGTACCGTTCTTAGAGGCTGGGACGTTGGTCACTCTTGTGGTCAAAGGCTCTGATTCAGAAGCTTCTGCCAGGCTGGTCTTTCGAGCTCCCAGGCACATAGTCTCGAGGATGTTGCGAAACTTCTGACCAATCAGGCAGTAGATCAAGAAGTTAATTGATGAATTGACGGTCAGCAACATGTTTGTGATGGCATTGATGTAGCGCAGTGCCCAGATATTCATGGTCAGTGATGGGAAGAACTCGCTCAGTGTGAACATGATTCTGAGCACCAAATCTGGGATCTCACATATGATGAACACAGACACTACTACCACCAACACCAAAGTGATGTTCTCTCGATGTTTGTTACTTTTCGTCAAGTCTCGGTGTTTCCGGCGGACCTCCTCCAGCGCTCTGATAAGGCGAATGTTCAAAACGAGCAATGTCAGCAATGGTCCCACAGCCCTGAATATAAAGTACATTACTGTCTTGTACACTAGAAAATACAGGTTGCTTTTTCTAAATTCTGTTTTTGCAGTCTTCACAACCGTTACATTAAGGCAGGGATCGTATTTGTAAACTATTTTACGCTCCAAGAATCTGGGAATATTGTAAATAATGGCAAGAATGATCGTCACAGTGACTGCCAACTTGGCTCGCTGGATATCTCGCAGTTGTGTTTTCAGAGGTTTGCAAATGGCAATATATCGATCAATTGTGACAAGCATGACAAGCCACACTGTAATTGTCTGTGTGATGGAGGCGAAGGCCCACACGTAGGGCTCCATAAATGGCAAGGCCTGATCCAGGCTGGGTATCCAGTCTGTAAATTCTTTTATGCCTTTCACTGTCTGTATGAAAACACATGCAAGAAGATATAATGTGTCTGCAAAAGCCAATGTCTGCAGCAACCAGTTAGTTGTGTTTTTCTTGTCTCGGTCCCTCCGCAACACCATGATGGTCAGAGAGTTACCAATAAATCCCACAAGGCAGAGAAATCCGACAATGAAGACATCGACAGTAACTCGAAAGACGCGATATGTCTGCGACAACGTGTCATTTTGGTCGCAGCTGATGTTAACTAAACTTTGATTTAATGCTGACATGTTTGCAATGTTACCTGCTTATGATGGACCATAAACCATTAAGAAGTGGAAGTGTTTCGGCAACCAGGAGTCTCTGTCATTTATGGCTGTAATGAGAGGATCCTGTCATTCGTGGCTCTCATATAAATGGAATTGTAAAGCTCGCTTTAAGGAGTATCCAATGGCATCAGGGCACTAGAGTGATGCAAGAACCTTGTAGTCCATATGGTGCATGTAATCTCCTGTACTCCTATGCTTTGCATCAAATGTTTATCCTATCAGTCCTTGGTGGCCATGTCAGCAGTGTAATTGATGCAGGGATGCAGTGCCAGGCTCCTTGGTTGGTGGACTGGATGATGTGAAAGCCATTGTGTGACCCCGTGTCACTTAACTGCGCAAGAGATGTGCACCCAGGCTGAAGAAGGTTTGAGCTGGGCGCTCATTGTCACCACATTTATGCTGGGGCAATATTATTGTGAGAGCATATGCATGTTCCACAGCAGACTGTAAATCCTGCTTGGTGGCTTTCTACTTGATCTTTATGTATTTGTGTTATCTTGATATAGATTATCTCAAGGCGTCTGGTATCTTTAGCTGGTCACCCAAGAACGTCGGCCAATGGCTGTTTGCATTGATTGCTATCGGATGTCATTGGCCTTCTAGGTCGGTTTGCGGAGAGTGTTGGAGAAGCAGTCTAGCAATTGTCCCCTAGGAAAGCTCTTCAGCTCCTCTTTAATATTTGGGCAACCAGCTGCTCTACGGATTTAGATGTACACCATACAAAAGTAGTTTGTCTCTTATTCCTTGACTGTTAATAAGGGAGAGGATATACTGTGTCCTGCCAATGATTTGGACCCAGAAGACTGGATCGTGTGTGTGTTATCTTGATACAGCCTGCCAATTGTTTTGCCCAAAGTGCATCCAGGTCCAGGTCTCTTTTTAAGTCCTTCGGTTTTAGTTTTGTGAAACCTTCAGGTGCCACGAAAAGCGAGCCAGATCAATGGCTTGAGGCGCTGTCCTACTTCTCCAAGGGGAATCCGGTTTGTCTGAAACAAAAAGAGAAATTTCCTGTTCATTTAGTTGTAAAACATCGAGTTTCACTTTTCCTAAGATGAGTGACATTTTAATGTGGTTTGACAATGATACATGATTATTAGCAGACATTTCCCTGATTGTTTAATGATCGATGTCTATACCATTATCACAGTTTCTGTTGAGTAATCAGGACCCAAGAATCTATCGCCTTACTGCTACCCCAATATAAGTCAGTGATGATACATAGATTATGTACTTCATTAAGATGTCATTTACCCCATGTGGAGTCATTTCATCAAATTTCCTCGGCACTTATTTATGTTTGGGTGACTTCCCTGAGTGAACATCTGTTTACCAGAGCGAAGGAGATTGCCTCATATCTTCTTTTAGGTAGGGCTGCATTAGTCACCCAGCTCAATCCAAGCAGAAAAGGCATTGTCATTAATTACTGCCACAAATCCTATTCCGTATGGACTATATGGTCCAAGTAGTTAAGAAATATCTCAGTCAGTGCAGGCTCCTAATAAACATACATTATTCATTACAAACACATTCATCTTCCTCTGCAGCTTAAAGTCAGATTGGCCATCCTTATCCCATGAGCTGCTTTATAGCAGTTTCTCTCAGGAAGCCAGAGCTGATGTGTGCACTTGAGGCAAGACAGCTGTCTGGGCTCCTTGATGCTATTAGAGTAAAGACTGAAGCTAAAAGTAAGCCCATGCGTTAGTGTTTCTTCAAATAATCTGCAAAGTAATTAATAAATCATGATCAAGTGTCACTACTAGTCTGATTAGTCTATTTGATGTTATTGAGATTTACGTAATGTTGTCTTGCTTTATAAGCTGTGTGCTCTGAGAGAGGCTGGAATATAATGTGATTCTTGTATCAGTGTAGTGACATTAAGGCAACTGTATCTGAATTAGGAGGTAATATTGATGGCCTGGTAATCTGAGACAGTAGGTTACACCATTTAAATAAGAAAGGAGAATGATGGCAGACAGATATCACATGTCTGTACGGTGGTGACTCGTTTTGCATACAGCGAATTTGAGACCGGAATGATACATTTGTTGCTGTTGATTTGTCATGCAGCATTATGTACCTGACAAGTAGTGCTGTCAAATGTATATTTGTAGAGTCTCTGTCACAGACATGAGATTGTGGTTGTCATGCAATACAAATGAACTGACTCGGTCATGTGTCCTTTGTAGGTGTGATTTGAAAGAGAATCTGGGACTTTTGAAGTGAGTCTGTTGGCAGAGGCAAAGTGCCAGCTTGGCTTGTATGTATGTCTGTGGTAGATGAAAGACTTTTTATAGACTTTTCGAAGTGTCAATGAATCTTTTTGGAGGTGTCAGTGACTGCATGTGGTCTCTTATGATGTCTAACAGTCTTATTTCAAGTCATTTGCCATATGAATGACATTTGATCCTTTGTGGATGGTGCAAATGAGATGATGGTGGAATGAAATGACACCAGGTGCTGTGTGTCTTACAACTGGCCACATGCCATCAGCTGTAGCAGCAGCATCAGCAGCTTTCAGGGATGCTGGATTGATGCATAGCTGCTGGTTCTGGTCCAGTACCCACTTGATCCTTGTTAACAGGTGTAAATGATGAAGTCCTGATCAATGACTGGGGTACAGCTGTTGTGTGAATTGCACGAGTAAGCAGTGTGTCCTGTTGGCCTCCCTCATGAACCATACTGACTAGTAATAAGCAATCCCCACAGCCGCAACTGGCCCATTTGTCATGCTGGGCATTTAAAGTGCTGTGCTTAGAACTGGACCATGACCAGACCAACTGAACTGCATTTGTGGACCACATTATTTGGCCACATTACTGGGGCAACAGTATTTGACTTCCTGGTAAACCACAGATATTTCAATATGAATATGGAGATTATTTCTGCTGGATGAAAAAAAATCAGAAGAAGTTTTTTATACAGTATAGTATATGAAATTTGGCACTAGAAGAAGACCATTTCTGCCATCCAGACTGTTAATACTAGGTATTATTGTGTGGTGGTATGATTTCTATGTTTGTAGTTTATTTGCAGGATCAATGAGACACTTTGCAGGTCAATGAGACACTTGTACTTGTAAAGGACAGTGATGCCATAGTCATGTTTGTCAATCCCCAAGACACACCTAGTCATTTTCATAAAAGAAGGCCCCCAAATTGAAACTAGACAAAGCTATCAAAGATTAATTTCTTACATTTACCTAGGTTTTTTTGTTGTCTGGTGATAGATGTAAGACGTTTATTAGCTATAGAAATGGACTGAAGCAGCTGGCTTTAGCATGTTTAGACCACAGCCAGGTGCAGGTCACTACAGAAGCGAGAGTCGACCGTATTTTATTAAAGTAACTGTATTAGATATAGTTGTACTTCAAAGCCTCGGCATAAGGGCAATGGTAACGCGTTAAAGTTTGATGGATTTGCCGAATGTGTTTGGACGACCTTTAGATCCAATGACTCGGCAGAAATCCGGACAACCCACTTTGGGCTTTGCTCTCTTTAAGGCCTCAGGTCAAAAGAGTTTAAAGAGTGCCATTCTCTGCCAGAAAAAGGCGAGAGTGGAGTTAAGCCCTCCGTTCACACCACACGACCTCCTATTGATCTAGCTGTGTTGACACTGGGCAAAGATTACACTGACTTGGCCTTTTTGAGCGATCAAGTGGAAAACGCAACCAAAGAGTATCTTTCCACTGATGTGTTTTCGGCTAACTGAGAAAGAAGGTATTTCGTGTTAGCAATCCCAGGTTTTATGTGAAGGTTTTGTGGAGCAAAATAACAAGCGTGATGTGCCTTTTGATCGATGTGTAGTACCATCTGGTAGCACAAGCTCGGATATATGTACATTATTAATGCGATATCAAAAAATCTTGTTGTTGCAATAATTGATTTTCTCAAGTCATGAGACTAACCGAATGCTGCGAATCGGCATTTTAGTCTGGATACTTGATATTTATTTTAATTATTTTAAGCCGTTTCAGTCTCTCTCAGGATATGGCTATCAAGTTACGTTTGCTTTCGGTTGGTTTTTAAAATCCTAATTTTCTAATGGCTTCTAACTGAATTGACTGTTATTGTTGAACTAAAAGGAGTAATTAACTGCTAATGCTCTGCTGCTGACAACAGTAGCTCAGGTGAAGCACATCGTATATTTTCACCTGGTGTGCCTGTCTCAATTGAAATGCACGATTCGTAAGCAAATACCATTACTGGCATTAGCGAGGTGTATTCGACAGTAGGATAGGAGGCTTTGTTCAATGAATATCTGACTTGCAAATGTACTTGGTCTTGTATGTTGTTTGACACCATTGTAAGCACCTTCAAAGGTGTAATGATTATTACCTACCTAATGTTTATTCTCACCTTTTGTTGTGAACCTAATGAGATCCATGGCAGATCCATGGCAAATCCAAGGTCATTCTGATGTCCCACATATCCTTTAAGCTTTTTTAACACATGCACTGAATGCATAAAAGTTATATTTGCAAGATATAGCATAGCATCACACAGACCATTTCCTATTGATGTGAAGTTTTTGCCCAGATCCATATTCCTCTTTCTTTAATATCCACAAACAGAATATGGAGAATTTGTTATCTTGCATAGAGATAGTAATGATTGGTGTGGGATGTTTCTATGCTTATGGTATGCAGGTGAATTTATTTACGTCTGAGGGATTATGGCTTGTTTGGCTACATCTTAGAGTAGGTTTATGCTTTGTTGGTTTGAGGAAGTTTCTTATTGCGATATATTGAGTGCTTTCAAACAAGGAAATTAATGAGATGATTTATCAATTGTCATTTATCTTGTTACCCAGTTAACTTCGTGTAATTTGTCAAGTTCATATGAATGGGAAATATTTTTAGGAAATTGGTTAGAAGGATTCACGTACTACAGTTTATAACTTAACAATAAAAAATTTAAAAAGCAGAAGACCACCCATTGTTAGGACCTCCTCAGTGATGAAACAACTCATTAGAGTACCAGAGTCATTACCAAATAATACAGACTTATATACTCAGAATTTAAAAGAGTATTAACAATGCCACTTGGGTTTTTTTCTTGGGTGGTCTTTATTGCAGGCTTATGCAATATCTCTCTCTGAGGTCTCTTTGTAACAAAACAACAAGTGGTTGGATCACTTGGATGTGTCTTGGTCAGATAACATCAGACCCTTTCAAAGTGTGCAGTCTCATAGGCAAGAGTTAATAGAGTTGTTTCAGTGAAGAGGATCAAGTGAAGATCCACTGAAGATCAAGTGAAGATCAAGTGAGGAGTGGCACTTTGCTCTTTATTTCTCATCAACAAGTCATCCTGTCTCTCTAGCTCACCCTAAAGCAGATCTATGCAGTGATTGGAGTAATTCAATTAATTCAGCCTAATAAGAGATGCCAGGTGGCTGATTTGGATGTGATTGCAGCAGAATGATGCTTCTAATAGATCAAGGATTTTATAGCTTCCTCGGGGTGGTCACTGCAGCTGAAACCTGCACAAGAGATGCTGCAGGCAAGTGGGTCTGATGAGCTGACATAAACTGGCAGAAAAATGTAGCAGCAGGCTCTTGCATGAATCTTGATGGCTCACCCAGATCAAGTGCTCTGTCTCAGATTTGTGCAGACTGTTTTCTGTCATTCAATCATATCAGCAACCAGCCAGTCTGAAAGTGGTTTCCTGCACTGTGTGTGGTATGTTATTGAATAGTACATAGATTAATTACTGTCTGATGAGGGAACATATTGCATCAGTTAAACTTAAAAATTGACAGGACAGGATAGATGCAATCTGTTTATCATTCTAAAATAACATAAAATAACGGCATACACTATCTTTATCAATTACCAGTCATTGAAAGTTGAAATTCTGCTATTTCCACCACCATTAGAGAAAGAAATTAATATGGACCCAATAATTCTTCAAATAAAAGAAGCCGAATGAGATGATACGGATGCATCTTGAAAGGTGTGAGGTCCCAACAGGCAACAAAGTAGGAAAACCAAGAACACGATGAAAAGAGGGAACCAATAAGATAGAACTGAAATGTAGCACAATCTAGAACAATGGAGAATTGTTGTTGAAAGTCTCTCTCAACATACGAACAACATAGTATGAACAACATAGTATGAACAACATAGTACGAACAACATAGTACGAACAACATAGTACGAACAACATAGTCTACCAAACGAAAGGATGATGATGAGGATTCAACTTGCAACGAGAAACACCGACGAGAAGGTCAACTTTCGTGTTTTCCAAGTAGCGAGTTCCCGTTGATCAGAAAGGGAATTAGGAGTTAGAGCCCAACATGGTCTGGGGACTTGTCTAAGTGAAGGATCGGGCCACTGACATCGAAGAGCAAATTTAAAGTTGTGAGCTGGCCTAGTCCATTTACACCACCTTTTTTTTGTCGTATTTTTACTGGTTTTCTAAGGCTCATTGATCGCAGAATTGCTAATTCTGTTTCTTCTGTCTCTTGCTGAGGCTTTTATATTACTTCTAGCAAGGTTTATTGGTTCTCATCTTGTGTTTCCAGGTCCACTTGACATGAAGTGAATTAATTTCCCAGGCTGAACACCTTTGAGATTAGCAAACACTCTATGAAGTCTGGTGGAGAATCAAGCTTTATAATCATAAGGCTCAGATCAAAGTTGTAGGAGTGCAAATGTTGAAGTACACAGAATTGCATTCAGTGTTTGCTGATAGTGCGCTGTAGATGCAGGGGCAGATTGGATGTCATTGTCGTCCGGAAAATGGGTGATGACTACATGACGCGTTATAATGCGTCTGCTGTGCTTGCAGCTCTTGAGTTAATACACCAGAGATGTTGTCTGCATTTTTGTTTAGCTGTTGACAGTTTTGCAATTTGGAGTTAGGAGGCACCTGGATGGTCTGCAACCCGGTGATGTCTGACTAATTGAGGTTGAGGCACCCGGTGACTCGTTGTCATGGTAGATGATGCAAGATGGCCACTGACTCCGTTTTCTGGTTCTTGTTGGGAAAGATCATTGTCAATAGACAGTTTATTATGTATACGAATTGGCAGGTTAGTAACCAGGAACCAGATATATCCAGGCACTGCTTTTTAATGCAACATCTGAAGGAAAACATGATCTGCTGAGAAGCCACAAACAACTTAGGGTAATTGCATATGGTCCGGTGTGAATGACCTGTGCTATGGCTTCAATTAGTATATTAAACAGACTTAACTTGTAAACAGCAGCTTGCAGTGACTCTTTGGTACTCAGTTAGTCTCTAGGGTTTAGGAATAACAAGATTAAAGAGATTGATTCCTGGTATTGTGAAGACCTGGTATTATTAATGAAGCATGGTGCTTATCTGAAATCTAATATCCCTTGAAACTGAGATGTTATGTCACTAATGTTTCCTTTCAGTGAAGTATACTTTTCGCCTAATGGCACGAAAAATGTGCAAACCGAGGTATCACAGAATTCCTATTTAAAACCTCATTACAACTTTCAGCAGCTTTAGGGAGTTAGAGAAGTTTAGGCAAGTCTCTCCAGCTCCGGTGAAGGATGGTTTTGCTGATAGAAGCAAGTGTCTTGATCCGCTACTCTTCGGCTTGTCATGGCTCTTCGTGTTGACATGCAAAGCTTGATGAGCGACAGACTAATTACTGGGGTCTGCTCAAGGTACATCCCTAGATGCTGTTCCTAGGGCTTAGGGAAGCACTCTTGATATGTCTGGAAATATTTCTTCTATTTCTTGGAATGTTTCTTTGTATAATCTTTGTAAAATCTCAAATCACGGGCAAAAAAAACTGAAAGATTTCTTTCTTCCACCTTTCAGTGCTGTCAAATTTTATGTAATTCTATCTCAAGTGAATTTCTGTCTTTTGTTGTTCTTGATATAAAGGTAGTCCAAATACAAGCTTGGGCTTTTCCCGGTCGTACTGTCTAATATGTGATATTGCAATTTCTATGGTATGCCATAGTAAGGCAGGTATTGTGCCCCAATTGGCTCTGTTGGTACAGGGCCTATATTGTTTGTCCATTATAACAGGTAGAACTTCTCTGGCAAATAATGGGTAATAGAAGATAATGGGAAAAAATTACCATCATAGTGACAGTAATAAAAACAATCTCAATGGCTGTGATTCTCCATTAATTAGCTTACCATACATTCTGTTGTGGATTGGCCTAATTGGCTTTTGGTCCCTTATGGGATTGCACTGAATGCGTCGGCATAAAATCCTGATATTGGTAGGTATGTTATTGTTTTCTATTCTTCCTTAATGTCATAATGTACATAGGCACTAACAACGTGCAGTAAATTTGATGACCATGCTCTTGAGAGAATGTTTAGAGGCGAACAAAGCTTGTGGGTCACCTGTATATATGCAACAGGCCATGGCAGCTTTTGCTTATATGGATAGGACAACAAGAGCTCGGATGTTGCATGAATGCATATGCAGATAAGCTGTAGCCCCGCAAACACAATTAAATGTAGCAGGCAGCCTGGAACAACTGAAGGAATATGCCTGACTTTTTTGTTGAATTTAGTGATAAAAATATTATATGAATTGTGGAATTCAGTGATTTGAGCAGCAAAAAATGTCTGGGAATATCTGCTTATCAAAGACAATATGATATTATCTGATATATGATACTTGATCTTCAGCTGACAATGCTATTTTATTCAACTGATCAGGCAAGTTTTTATCAAGGGTTAAAAAATTAATCATTTAAGCACTGCAGAAAATAGTGCTACAGACATCTAAACAATTTGCTGGCAAACAGTGTATGTCTGCTTTGTATACACATGTATAATTTGATCATACAAGGAAATATGAACTGAAGAAACAGATATTAAAAGACGGAAATAAATTCAATAAAGGATAATGTTTTAACCAAGGTATGAATAGATGAAATAAAATGTGATGAAATATGAGGGATATCAAATGAGGCTGGTATTTAATGACATCAAAATGGATGAAAAAAGATTCATTTGTAAAAAATATGCCTTCTTGAATTTTGGAAAACTCAAAATGATTTATTAAATTTAGATATTCTCTCTATTCATTATTTCTGTTATGTTCAGATGTGGGATATTGATCAGTTCATTACGTTAGTTTCATTATATGTCAAGCTCTGTGCACCTCCACTTTCATTTTGCTATTTTTGGTCTTCCAAGTCTAGTTCAAGTGAAAAAAATAAACAAAATAAAACGCACAAAACAAAACAGAAACAATGCATCATCTTTGGGTCATGCCCAATTTTTCAGTGATTTGAAAAGGAAGTCATTTTGGAAAATGGATGGCTTTGGAAAAATGATTTATTGAAGCTTAATGGGAGATAGCCTGTCAGCATCGCCGCTATTTTTCGTGGTATTTTGCAACTGGTTGAATAAATATTGAGTCCGCAGTGGGAGAGAAGTTTAATTCCTTGCATTTTTTTGAACATCAGGCATTTTGCAATATGGAGGATGTAGATATTAAGCCAAGTTACAATTCATTGGCTGTTCATAACTTTTCGTAAAACAAATTCACTTCCCTAGGATACCCAATACAAAATCCAGTGATGAATGGTGCTATTGCGCATTTAATGGAAATTGTCATTTATTAAAGATGGCAGAAGGTTGGCTTATTGAAATTACTGAATGCCTGCCCTTGTGGATTGTCCTACTGGGGTCTTTTATGTGTGTCACCTTTATTTGAAATTCTAAGTACTAGTTTCTTCCCATGAGATTGGGTGAATTATATGGCCGATTGTAGGTCTTCCAGATCAATGTCTTTAACTTAATGGATGTAACTATATTGATATCTTTAAATTCATGAGGGTGCTATTTGTAAGTGTTAAATCATGGTGTTGTCCTGCTAGTTAGATGGACTCCATTGTATTTTCTAGGAAGTTAATTAGAAACTAGTTTTATTTTCTAGTTAGTTTATTAAAAACCCATTGTATTTTTTAGTTAATAAATTAAAAACCGTTGTATTTTCTTGTTAGTTAAATTATAACATTGTTTTTTCTTGTTAGTTAAATTAGAAACCGTTGTATTTTCTTGTTTTTTCTTGGATAGGTGAAGGGAAATCCAGGATGTGTTTTGTTAGTTGATTTGGAAACCATTGTATTTTCACGTTAGTTGATGAGTACTGGTATTTACCTGTTGTGGTAAGCAGCAGCTGCAGCGTATCAATATTTCGCTAATGCAACCGGGTTACCAGTCGTTTCAGCGGTTACCAGTAGATTGTGATTGACATGAAGTGGTTGAGAAACTTTACAAGGAGCTGGTTGTCACCCTCTAGCAGACAGAGGGATATATTTTACACCAAGTTGTCACTTCAAAGAGTTCTAGAGGGCCAGGTTGCTGTCACCTGTCGCCATTGCACAACACTGCAGCTCCTGGGCTACTGACACATTACTCCCAGGCTAATGATCTCACTGATAAAACCTTATTAGCTTGAGACTACTGAAAAGGTCAGATGCCTTCGTCCATGGTCTGTTAATACACTCTTTTAATAAAGTCTTAGATCTAAGGCATCTTTGAAAAGAAGCTACAAAAATTCAGGTGTGTGAGGTGAATGCCCTCTTATACTAACTAAGTGCGTTATTCAATTCCTGGTAATCCAGTTGTTGCACAGAGATTACATTACTCGCGCATTATATTTAGACGATAATTAACAGTGTACTCATTCATATTCCTGTAAAGGTAAAATTTTAGGTGTGCCTTTCGACAGGTCAATACGGTGTAAATTAATCGGCTTCTCAGCATATAGTATGTTTCCTATATTTATTATAAATGAGGACAACAGGATGTGATATAGAATTAACATTACGCAGTACCACTTTACCTAAGCTTTTATATTATGATGCCCATCATTTCAGATGCTCTAGCCTAATGGTATAATACAAGGAGTGTCACTGGGCCCAGAATTAGAATAACAGTGTAATAAGCAGCCTAATGGGGTAACATTTCAAACTGGAACATCAACATTTGGGTAATTTGCTTAATGCTTATAATGATGCCCTATTTTGTGCCTATACTTCAACACAAATACATGCTATATATTTGTTCTATAGCATTCTTTTGGGCACTGTTGGTGATACTGCCTGGGTAATTTTCTCGGAATATTGAAATATGTCTGTCATCGCAGTGCCTGGCGTGTCAACTCTGAGCCATAATAAAAGGCAAATAGCCATACCCTTGTTACAGGCCTGGTCTGACGCCATGTCACCGGTCTAATTTGAGTGTAATTGATGCGTGACAAAGGTTCTTTGTTGTCTGTAATTGCTGTAATTAGCCCCTAAATTCCCCCCAGTGGCAGATAGAATGCATTGTTTGAGGAAATCCATTGCCACGTTTAGGCGTTTTATCCAGACTGTGCTGACTTCTCACGCCATTCTATATCTACTAGGACCTGCAATACATTATTTGTATAGATTTGCCTGCCATTCGTTTTCTTATAAAGTAGACCAAATATGTTATACCTTGGTGAAATTAGTTCTTATTTCACTAAGGTAATATCATTAGTGATATTGTGGAGGACATGTTGATATGATGAACATGTATTATCGAAGTCCTGTTCATTGGCATTCGGTCTACAGTATCAAACCTTTCATACTTGATTGTGATTGTTTATTGTCGTGAACTGGCAACCATAGATTGAAGACAAAATACGATACAATAAAATCTAACGTAAACCAGGTATAAAAAACAAATACCAGAACAGAATCATAAAATCACTGACATTTGCAATAGCATTTATGAGTTAGGTTTCAACTGGAAGTTGTTTTATGGACCAATAGAAAAAATAGACTAATGCAGTTCATCTACCTCTGACCTGAGTTCTTTCGCAAATCCAATACAACCTGCTTTATAATACGGCAATGTGTTGGATTGGATTTGGTGCTGATGCCAGGAGTAATGCAAAGCTGAAATGCTCTGCCATGTCTTGTGGATAATCCAGTAAGGATGGAAAGAGCATTTTGTCCTATTTATGGTGGTTAGAAGAGAATTGGATGGCCTGGGTAATCTTCTAGGAGATATAACCCAGGAGGTTGCGTAAAGGGAAGCTGTAGAAGTTCTAGGGCATGTCAAGAACCTTCCTTTGCTGACACCTCAAGCTTAATAAGGAGGACGCCTCTTCAGCTAGCAGCTTGCAGCTTCAGCTTGCATCTTCAGCTTGCCTCTTCAGCTTGCCTCTTCATCTTGCCTTTTCAGTTTGCCTCTTCAGTTTGCATCGTCAGCTTGCATCTTCAGCTTGCGTGTGTCACGCTTGTAGGATCACACCAGCAGGTGTGTGCAAAACACTTGAGGTAACTGCACGAACTGTTGCGATACAACAGATATTGGATGAGATGATTTGGCTGCCAGTGTTTGCGTGATATTTTGTATGTGACAATGGGGATCTGTATGGTAATTAACGATGTGCAAAAAGATTTGCACCAAGACTGAATACAAAAATAACACAAAAACTGAAACAAAAAACACCGTAAACTTTGCCGATAGCCCAACATAGAAACTTTTTTTTCTTTTACTAAGACTGTACACAGAAATGATAGCAACAAGAGATAGGCAAAAATGGCAGAGACCAACTTTAGGAAAATAAGTTAGGTCTAAAAAAGGAATAACCCGAAGACCATACATACAAAAGTTGGCATAAGACAAAATAGAAGACTGGCTCATTTGTTACAAAACTCAAAGACTGACTGTGACCATAATTATAGGTGTGTTTTTTCCTTTTACTTCCATAAAAAAATCATCTCTAAGAGGTACTTTGACCTGGCAAGCGGGAGTCAACTTGATAGATGTGTGTAGTGGCAGACCAGAAGCGCTCGAAATCAAACCAATTAGTCTGAAAAGCAACCAACGGTTATTGATGGTCACAGGGAAGAAATGCTTAAGGGAAAATGCTTGTCTAGAGAAACTGAAAAGGCGGAACCATAATGAGGTTGCCTTGGAAGCTTTTTATGACAAAGTTTGCAACTTTGGAGACTGGAATAAAAAATAAATACAAAAAGTGTGTGATGTTGAGTAAATGCTGCAGCACATAAAGGAAAAAAAAAAGCGAAGAACTGACAATTGTTTTATCAAGTAAATGATAAATTGGGGATTGCTCATCATGAAAAACCTTTTTAATTATTTCTTTTACTTGTGTATAAAAAACTAACAACTTCCTTTACTTCCAGTGACAAATTTTTATCATTTATAAGTAAAGAAAGTTTGTCATGCTTTATTTTGTTACTTTAAGGAATTTTTATTTTGTGTGGTTGTTAAGACTGTTGTTCCTTAATTGGCTTTGCATCGAATTGCTGAAGCAAGTCTGTCAAATGGAGTTTCGTGTCTTCTCAATGCAGAAACCTACCAGATTCTGAATGGTGAGCATCATCACTCCTGTAGGCTGGCAGTTTGTCAAATAAGGTTAAGTTTTCTGCCAGTGTTTAAATTAAAAAAATCACTTCTTTGTATGGCTTGAATTTAATTTCTGCCTGAGTTACAAGTTTGTGGATTCGGACCAATTGTTGTGTCGGTCTATTTTATTTTCCAACAATGACCAAACTTGGCTGTGTTTGCCAAGCTCGCGCAGTTGCTTCCAGACATGGAAAGGAGAACTACATCATTTTGCTTGCAGATGTTGGCATCTCTTTCCCAGCAAATCGAGTTATCGATTGTGTCTGTTTTGTGTTCTGTGCACATCAAATCAGCTCAGGTGATTCTCTATACTTTGGCAACATGCTGTAATTTTGCAGCCTCCATTTGATTTGCAGAACAGTGGAATATGAGTCTATTGTCGAGATAATGTAGAATCACCAAACGGTGTGGATTTAGGTTGGTTGTTGCCGAACGAGGAAACAATCTTGAAGCCAAGCCGATTCGTGTGAAAATGCTCGGGTTCATTGGTACGTTGCCAAAACGTTCAAATTGCTTGAAGAAAACTGCTGAGGTTTGTAATTAAAATTAAGGTGGAGCAAAATCAATGTTACTGGGGTGAAAAAATAAAGTAAAACAACTTTTCAATACCACTTGGGAAACCAACAAGTTGTTGATAACTTTAGCTGTTATATTATGTCCATCCAAAGTGAAGGTTGAATTCATTAACACTATGAGTGAGTTGTCGCACCAAAAAAAAAAAAAAATATATATATATATATATG
The DNA here is from genome assembly GCA_932294295.1 of Alitta virens. Taxonomy (NCBI): domain Eukaryota; kingdom Metazoa; phylum Annelida; class Polychaeta; order Phyllodocida; family Nereididae; genus Alitta; species Alitta virens. The sequence goes on along the minus strand of OW028573.1, from coordinate 72,891,506 downwards.
AAATAAAGGAAAAAGAAAACTTTTCTCCATCGTGAAAAAACCCTTGATTACATCTGAAACTGACTTACCATTCAGGAGTGAGCAGAGCAGAGCAGGATGGTAGTTTCCCAAAGTTGTGCCAACTCACAATTGAGTGTAAAATGCTCCTTGTCCCGAGGAGTGTGACTCTCTTGTCAGCAGCCAACTCAACAAGTGAGGTTGCTTGCTTGTAGCTGGTGAATTGATCGCCGTGACCAGCTGCATGGGAGATGTAGGAGCGCTGTGAAACTGGCTGCTGAAGCAGGCCAGGGATGCTGGATGATGCGGCCCTCCATCCCCCCTCCCTCCTCCCCACTTCACTTACTGCAGAAGCAGGAGCTGCTAAGTCCATGAGAGATGGTATCACCCCACCAGTGGCCCATGTATCAAACACACATTTAGTGCTGTGCAGTGATTTAGAGAATGGTCAAATTAGATTGAAACTGCTTAGTTTTTCCCCCTAACAATGCTTTTTAGTGTCCTAAAGTTGAGAACTCTGCCTTATTCTTCCCCTTTAAATTGCGATTAATGTCACACATTGACTGATTGTGCTCTTAGCACTTAAAGCAGCACCCAGGTGTGCATAGGATTCAGTTCACCTCGCAGCGTGACATTGAACATTTGCCACTTTAAACTTTGGAATGATATATTAGTCTACAGTTTCAATGTAAATGTACATTAGCCGCGTTTCCTTGAGGTTTTGTCGTTTCGGCTGGGAGCGAGAAAAATCTGGATCGATAATACCTCAAACGTGTTTCCCGTTCGAAACTTTTTAAATAAGAAAACAAGCCCTTCAGGAAACCCTGATTAAAACTGCATGCTTTTAACAATTACCCTTTTTCTGTGAATGAACTGAGCTCCATTTCTGTGTTTAATACAACACCACGTTTTCGTCCACTTCTGTCCATTCTTTTATCAACCTCAATCAGGTTTCCCAGCTACTGTGAAAATCAGGGAAAGTCAGATTCAGGTATTCCATTCAGGAAAAATTCAGGGATTTAGAGAGAGGACCAGTAGGGAATACATTTAATGTTGGGTGCACAAGCTTGATATGGAATGATATGCTATGTACTGGCTGACCAGCTTTTGACATTGAACTCAACCATAACTATTTCGATCTATTTCTAGAAAGTAATTTTTCCCAGATAAGAGATGTCTGGCCTTTTTCCCCCTTTATCGTTATCTCCTTTTAAGGGAAATGAAGCTTTCTCTGAAGCCGTCCATCTCGGACTTCCCTTTTGAAATGAATAGTTGTCGGTGCAACCCAACTAGTGAAGTGAGAAGTGTAGGAGGAAAAGGTTGTGTAAATGGAAATGCAGTTCACCCCAGCTGGACAACCCCCTTGCTGAGTGGTATATCAAACACTGTCAGGAAGGTGGGAAGGGATGACAATGGTAAAGCCAGTAAGGCACTATATTGTACATGTAGGTAGTTCATATGCTGACAGCTGTTTCATATGCTGACAGCAGTTTCATATGCTGACAGCAGTTTATGCATCCAACCCTTATAGGCTATAATTTATACGTCGACAGCAACTGCATATTTCTGGTTCACCATTAACAAGAACTCTCCTCTTAACCCCTGACATATGGCCAACTATGCCAATTCCATTTCCTCGCCACTAATGCGCAATGCTTGTTAGAAGACTGAATCAATTCTATCTAATTGTTTGCTCCGAGTCCACCATACTATCAGTTGCTAGTCGCAGCTCACTGGGAGAAACAGTTTATTGCTGCAGACACACTAGAATACATTGTAAGCAAAGGCTGAATCTGTTTTCTCATTGTTTCTTAGAAGCGTTTTCCGAAGGCAATCTTTAGTCGTCTCTGGGAATTTCTTTGTTTAATTTAGCTTTACCATTAGGCCGTTGTTCACTGAATATTCAGGTATTTAGCAATGTGTGTATTTTGGTATGACAATTCTTGTGAATCAGCAGATTGAATCAGCAGATTGTCGGCGACGAGTTTACTGCCCCACTTCATTCGATTTCCTGCATGGTATCGTCTCAATGCTGATGGCCTGAAGCTTAGTCAGCTCATATGACCAGCTGTCCGAATGGGCACCGAGCGCAAGGCCTACATTGTTAGTCAACATTTAGATATCACATACCACATGACTTTTACATATAAACTTTTTGTATCCATGTTGATCAATTTTTGCCATTTTTAATCTGTCTTTTTAATTATTTAACCACATGTTTACCTGTGTCCCTTGTTGCATTGCCCACTTCAATATGTCTTTTTTTCATTAGGCCTATGTCACTCACCACTGCTCACAGAATATAATTCTGCAAGTTGTCTTTCGATGGGCTAGTAGTAGATTAAACAATTATTTCGGTCCTTAGGTGTGAATGCTCATGGAATAAAAGCCCCATCTTGTGCCATTCTAGCAGATATATCCCATTCAATTTAATCAGTTTCACATATTACTGCTAGTATTAGGTGTCCGCTTCATTTGTCACACCTAAATTTGATTTTCCTGACATTAAATGTCTGGATACCATGAAATTTTATTCCTACATACAACCGCAATTTAAATAAATTCTAAAATAGAAAAGAAATATTTTATTTTCCTAGATTCCACAGGCCTACATAAAAAGAAAATTCATTGAAACTATATAACTGTGAAACCACCAAAATGTGATGCGGTTAATCCAAGGAGCAGACGAGTATGTCAAATTCAGTAAACTGAGCTGTCGGTGGTACACTAGAAAAATACAAAATAACACCAGATATTGGATGGAAAATGTCAAGGCTGGAGACACACTTCGAGGTGGAATTTAATGTAGTTTATAAAAAGATCCATCATAGTTTATTGCTAAGGGCTGCTCCATTAAAAACAAAAGAAAGGGTGGGGGTGGACCAGAATATTTTTGAAAAAGCAGGGGAGGGGGTTTTCAAAATGGGAGGACATCAATCATTTCTACATTTTGAAATTAATATCAAATCCGACTGATAAACAATCCACATCTAAGGTGGCTTGCAGACATAGCACAAGAACTTTTCAGTTTATGAAATTTAGAATGTCTTATAATTCTTTGTTTGGCGAATTTTTCCCTCTTGGGTTATTTGTGATTCATGGAATGATAATCTCCAGAACTTGTTGCTTGTTGAAAAATTATGAATGTCAGTAATTCTTTTAGATGGTTTACCAAAGTTGTGTCCCTTTATTCAGAATAACTTTCTTTTGCTTCAACCAAATTATTTGTTTTGTTAATAACTATATATAATTTTTATTGACATGATATTATCATAATTGATACATGGGTCAAACATACAAATAACATACAATAATAACATACAATAATACAGTACTTTTACAGTAATAAGAAAATAATACTAAAAGTGTTAAGCTAATAGTCTATATTAAATGTTGTAACTATGTATTTTACAGCAAGTTGGTCCCGGTTGTGACTAGTAAAAATACTAATAATACAACAACAACAAAAAAAACTGACAAATATATAACAATAATTCTACTCCAGTAGTCTACTGTACAGCCACCCAAGGTAAATTCCTTCTCAGACTTTCTGGATGCCCAAATAAGGAGTTTCCTCATACTGTTAAATAACCTTTGCCCGTCTGCAGAACTAGAATGTGACTCAGAGTTTATTTGGAATATTATTTGGTATAATATCGACAAAATTATATTTGTTTACATCGAATGTGAGTATAAGAGTATCTTCGCTGGACGTTGCATTCCTAGATGTTGTCACTAGGAGGTGTTTCTAGGAGGTGTCTCTAGGTTGCTACACCTTAATCTGCTAATGGTGGGGGCCCGTTAATTACTTGCGGTCCACTCACTGACCACTCACTGACCAGTGTCCACCCATGGTCCACCCAAATAGCCCCACTGCATGTGATGGCTCGTCTCAGCTTCAACAAAGAAGGACACACATGTCAGTGAATGCATATGTAAGCATGTGTTCATGTTGCCATGGAAATAGGCAACTTCTACTAAACTTGAATCCTACGTGGTCCCATCCTGTCATCCGTGGAGTCGGTTGTCACCTCCTATCCATTGGTGAATGAGGCCTCTGACCTAAAGCTTTTTAACTGAGGGAAACCTGTCATAATCGTGTCATAAGGTGATTACCCACTAGGAATATTACAGTTTAAAAACTGGTCCACACTATATTGGTCTCTTATGATGATAATGTAATTTTTAGTAGGGGCGAGGGCGGGGGCCTAGCTCAGAGGTAGCGCTCTGGGCTTCCAACCGCTAGGTCCCAGGTTCGATTCCCGGTCGAGCCTAAGTTGGATGGCTGTTTCATCCTTCGTCTCATTGCCATGGTCTCTGCCTGTCCTAATTAGCCCAACTGGTGCAGAAATACAGGAGGTAAAGCCCTAATCACATACACACCCACCCACACCCACCCACACACACACACACACACACACACACACACAGTTCTTAAGCAATAAGGTATGTTAGGTGACACTGTCAAAAAGTTTGGTCTGATAATTCGACTCTGGTTTATGGATAAGACGTCTGTCCATAAGGCCCTGCTCAATGCTTTGTGTGACAAAATATGCATCTATGCATTCTTCTATGGTGTCAGGTATAGCTACAGTATCAGAACCAGTCCATGTAGTGAGTTTGCCAAGCTAAAGGGGCGTCCACACTGTCACGTATAAGACCTACTTATGACCACGTACGTGAAAAATTGGCTTAACGTGTTCACTAGTGGCTTTGTTAACCACGTATACATTTTTTCCACAAACATACGTGGGGCAGTCGTAGTTTGCTCGTCGGATGTTCGTCAAACGCTCACCTAACGTCTGTCAAACGTTCGCTGAACGTCTGTCGCCAAGCATCCGTCAGATGCTCGAAGATTGCCCGTGCGAGTGGTTCAAGGATGGGCAAGGATGGGCATGGAAGACGACGGGTGGGCGACGGACATTTTAAGAGCGTTCTACGAGCGTTCTACGAGTGGACGGCGAGTATATACGGATGGACAGTGGCTACGTATGGCTATTTATGGACGTACAGGCTCTGTATGGCTGTATGGCTATGTATGGCTACGTACGTAGAACACTCGCCGAGTGAATCGCGAGCGAGTTACGTAACTAATGTAAACAATTTACTCGTAGACAACATGTTTAAAATTGTTTGCCCTCCTCAGTGTTCAAGAGCGACCAGGAGTGTTCTACGAAATATCGCGAATATACGTAAAACGCCCGGCGAGTGAATGACGTATGGACAAGGATGCGCACGAGTAAAAAAAAAATGATAACCCGTTGTCATACGTTGGTCTTATTTGTGACCGTGTGAACGCCCCTTAAGATACAAATATGCATTTCAAAGTACTAATACTCAGGTGTAGGACTGACGGGAGTGGGTTTTGGGGGTCAATTGGTTTTGGAGATTCTATTAGTTTAAGTGCACTTGGGCTTCTTTAAAGTCTGGCCATGGCTTACCTCTTGTCTGTTTTAGTAGGCTTGCATAGGAGGCTTGCACAGGAGGCTTGCATAGGAGGATTGCTCAACTTTGTAGGATTGCTCAACTTTGTAGGATTTAGCTGATGTCTCCAAATGGGGCTATGCAGATGCTCTTACAGCAAAACCAACACAAACTGGTGTACACTTGCTGGAACACTGTAACAGAAAACTCGATCTAGGGCAGACATGCCTTATAAGTGTCAAATATAATTTATACAGCCATGTAATGGGACATTGCACTTAAAGCAGCTTATTGTGACACGGGTTTGGCATGATTTTATCACTGCCATTTTAAAAAGGCGTGTACTCTTGTATCTGGCACTATTTTAATTAGTGGATTTTCTAACAACCTAAATCCTTATTGGAATTATCTAGCTGTTTCTATTTTTCAGTCAAAGTTAGTGTGGTTGGGTATAATCCGATTATGAGTATCTTCAGAGTATCAAGCGCACACAGACTTGCAGTACCTGTTTTGAAATTAGATTTAGTATCTGTTCTGAGCTATTGCTATGGTATCTGTTCTAATTTTCGTGCGACAAGCGGCAAGGTGTGGCGCTTTCCGATATCCTTATTGGCGACAGCCACTGTGACGCGCGATAACCACAGGGGACTTAATTTCATGACGTATTGATCTTATTGACTTTTCAATTGAAGTAGTTGTGGGGAAGTCTGAATGCCCTCCCTTTGACACCTTCATGGCTATTAAGTCCTTATAAATTCCCTCTTCTTATTAGACAGCAAATAAGTACATTAAACTACTGGGCAAGGATAGCAAAATTGCCAGATTATGACATTCTAAATAAATGCCTAAAGATACAAGAAATATTACACACACATGGCCAAGATAATTATTATAGCAAAGTAAAACACATAATTGACTACTCTGAAATCACAGACTGGTCAACAAAAGATCCAGAAAAATTGGTAAATGAGATGAGGTTAAAATTGTACAAAAAAGAGCAAAACAGAATCATAAATGCTTTACATGACTCCGAAATAAACCCCAAACTAAGGACTTATAAGATCTTTAAAACCAACTATAGTTTTGAAACCTACTTAAACCTCAACCTCCCAAAAAAGACTTATAGTAACATAGCTAGGTTTAGAATTACTTCGCATAACCTCAAGATAGAAAAAGGTAGACATGAAACCCCTAAGTTACGACTCGAAGAAAGAATCTGTGAGAATTGTAATAACAACGATGTAGAAGATGAATTTCACTGCCTCTTAATATGTATTGCCAATAATTTGCCAAGAATAGAGCTAAATAAAGAACTGAGTAAATATATTTCTGACTTCAATAATCTAACCCCAACTGAACAGTTTCAAGCAATAATGTCCAGCAAAGAAGCAGGTGTAATTAATGCTCTTGGCATATTTCTAAACCATGTCCTATAAATTTATTTATTTATTTTATTTTATTTTTATTTTATTTTTCTTCCCCTGGGCTCCGCCTACTATTATTTATACTATTATTTATGAACCATACATGGATAGCCAGATTGGTTAAACCACTGGGACAAGCAGAATATATTTGTCTGTTTTTTTATTTTTTATTTGTATTAGTATTTTTACTAGTCACAACCGGGACCAACTTGCTGTAAAATACATAGTTACAACATTTAATATAGACTGTTAGCTTAACACTTTTAGTATTATTTTCTTATTACTGTAAAAGTACTGTATTATTGTATGTTATTAATGTATGTTATTTGTATGTTTGACCCATGTATCAATTATGAAAATATCATGTCAATAAAATTTTATATATATATATATATATATATATATATATATATATATATATATATATATATATATATATATATATAAAGAAAATGCTAATCTCCAAAATGTTCTTGTTTTCTTCTTAGTATGTGTCCTTTAATAAGGGCAATTGAATCGGCTTTGTGTCTGTTGTTAGAGCAACAAAGAATCCTTAAAAGGTTGTTCATCTGATTCGTCTAAGTTCAAAGCCTTCCCCTCTTCCTGTTATTAGTTAAATGGATATGTTTCTGTATGTAAGTTATGGCTTCGCGTCTGCAAGAATTTGACAAGCTGTCAGAAAATTTTCCTCACAGTGAACATCTTTATTCGGTAACTTGAGATTATTGCCATCAATTACCTTTAACTATTGGGTTGACAATCTGTTTGACCATATCAGAAGAAATACAACAATGTGGTTACATAGTGTAGGAATGTAAAAAAAACTCGAACAGCCAAAAGGTCAATGTAATTAACGGTGTATTCTGTTATGTCAGTGTAATTAATGCCATTGTGGCTCCTCAAGGCCAAGCCTTGGCAGCTTAAGTTGAATGCATACTTAACCTACCTTAGCAAATGTTATAATAACAGCATAATGCTTATTTTGTGGCCGATATATGCTCAAGGACTAAAGGCAGGACTAAGGACAGCCCTGAGGACAGAACTGAGGATAGATGTCTCATTTGCCATACTGAGCACCAGGTCCGAGTGTATGGAGAGGTGATTTAGCTGTGCTTAGGGCATGATACTGTGGCCTTGTCAGTGTCTCAGCTCCCTTCATTTAAAGCAATAAATGGCACAGGAATTAACTCTGCCCATGAACTGTCTTGAGTACTGAGATGTTTGTGAAAGGGTGGTTTGACTGTGCTTGGGGCATTTTGTCATATGGGGACAAAAAAGCAGATGCATAGTACAGCGACATGTATCTATGCACTTTTAATATATTTAAAAAGACTTTATTTTTACGCTTGACACCAGAAAACACTAGATAATGGCTGTATATTATGTCTGGTTGTGTGCCATTCGATGTGTGTTGTTCGATGTGTGTTGTTCGAAATGCATTGTAGCTGTTCCCTGGGTATATGCGATGGTGTTTTTGGTGTCTGCCGAAGCGTCATGTTTCAAAAGCTGGCTTTATGGACAAGGTAGGATTTCAAAGGAACCATATAGCTCAAATGTAAAAGCTGGGACAAAATATTGCAACACTTTTGTATCAAATTCCAGAAAATGTCTGTTTCAATTGCAAGGAGTTTGGTGTAAGTTGTACAGTGGCATTGTAGTTTGTTGGCAATGCATCTACAGTTGTGAGTGTATGATTTAAAAATTCAGTTTCATCCAGTCTTTTAATTCCAATTTATTGCTGATATTCATAGCTGTGATGTTTATTTCTGTACTGAAGTTGTAGACCGAAACATTACTGTCATTTGCAAGCACGCCGATAGACTCTCGTCATAAGGCAGTTTGTCGGACTACTGAAGTTGCATTGTTTCCTCCACAGTGCCGAGTCATGTTGCCCAACCTCATGTTCTGTCGGACCCTAGGAAAATTAAGGATAACCAATATCAATTACAGGTGCTTGCTGGATATGAGATGATTCCTGACTTGGTAATCCACAAAAAGGCACCTACGATTTCCTCCCTTTTCGGATATAATTGGTATTCATTTTTCAGGCGCTTGTTATGAATAGGCTATATATGAACCAACCAATTATTCAGAAAGCGGCGATATAATTGGACTCCGTATTTTTGGATCCTACCTCTCTACAACTGGGGATGAACTAGTTTCGGTATTCAGAGAGACCATTATATGTGCCCCCACCATTTATGAATCAGAAAAAGAAGTCATTCAATGGAGAAGACATATATAGTACATTGCATCGATGTCGGAGGATGGAGGGCCACCCTGTGGAGACTGGAGCACCCAAACATATGATGTCTTACCCGACCATGTCACCTACATCTTTTCAGTACAGATAGATAGATATTTTATTTTCTTAATATGTAAGTCAGTGTTGTTTAAGAACTTGTGGCAAAGTTTGACCTTAAACTGTATCTGGCAGGCTTCTGGATGATTCACATTGAACAAAAATGACATGTATATTGTCATTTGCGAAATACATTACATAAAGGTAATGCGAATAATATCTTCTGTGGACTCAAATTAACTTTTTTTTTTAAGTTGTTTAGTAATTCCAACACAGAGTACCATACAATTCACATTCTTTTTGCGAGCACAGAAATGTTCAAGTTCTAAGGACTAGAGGACTCGAACAAAAAGATGGTGTTCCTGTCACTCTGTCGCTGTTCATTTTTCTAACCACAGAAGAAAAAAATTCCAAGGTGGTGTCAATCTCTTCATGTCTACCATTTGAGAAAGTATCACCGGTGATGTAGCAGGAACACTTGTACATTGAAGGTGTGAGAGAACCTTTTAGATGGCGCGTGTATGTTGGACCTCCCACCGCTGGCTTGGTCAGTGGACATGCCATACTTTCCCAAGAGACATAGAGTGTCCCTGACATACACTCCGTGGTATAGTGATACATGGCAAGGAAGCTGTGTATACACGACTGCAGAGATGGTTGAGGCATGAGGTGCAGACTCTTACTGTGATAGTAGGATGCTTAGAGGATACTAATGTACGAGGCCAAATGGGTAGCATGTCCGGCTTTCGTAGCGGCGACTCATGGTTCATGGGTTTGGTCACCTTTTAGTCCCTACCAGATAACATGGAAAGGAAAAGATGGCGCCATGTACCTCGTGGCTTTACTTGGGGGTCATCTGTTCAGTCAACCTCATACAAATACTGGTTTCGTTTCAAAAGGGTGAATGTGCTACGACCGTACTCTACTCAAAGAGAAAGCTTAACAATGAGGATGCTGAGACTGGTACTGGGGGAAAGTGATAGTGATGCAGGTGAGCAGGAGGTGGGATGAGGGTCTTGTCTACCACAAGATGATGGCCATGAAGCGACATCCTGCAGATGCAGATGCAGGAAAGACCGGTCTCGCCCCTCTCACCCTCCGTATTTGCCCTCTCGTTCAGCTGCCCTGTCATTCTTTTCATTAGCAGCCCGGATGAATATGCAAGCGTGGAGCAGCAAACAAACCAGCCTAAATGGCAGACTGACACAGCCAATGGGTTGCATGAGCTATGGTCCGCTCGCTTTTCCTGTTTAATCAAATCGGTCCATCATGGTCTCCTCGGTCGTGTTCCCGGAATAACTCCGATCACTCACTGAGTCAGCGGAAATGCCACTCGAGCAAAGAAGTTGTCCTCAGAGCGCTCCGGTGCAATCCTCACGCAACCTTTTCGACCTACTGAGGTGCTAATTCTGGTTTTTCTAACAGATCAGCTTCTCTGTCGTTGCCGTACACAAACATCTCACCAACAAACAGAGATATACCATGGTGTGACCCAGAAACCATATAAGCAATAGCTCAGTGGAACACGGAGCTAATACACAATTGACATGGTTGAGTGTCACTGATGGGATGGTAGGCAGAATTGCATCAATCATTGGCAAGGCAGTCCTGATGAATATGTCTGGGGCCAATCTTACTTGTAGCCCTGCAGTAATCTGGACATGGTCTGCATGGCAAGGCAAGTCCTGCTTGACCCGCTTAATGAACATGTCCCTTGGTCAGCCTTCCTCATTTATAGCTCTCTGCCCCACAGCTGAGAAATATCTGACCACGTGTGTGGTCACTCAATGGTCAGCAAGCTGGTCTGCCCAGAACTTTTATGCATCTCGATTTACTGCGCTTTGTGGGTGAATGGCTTTTTCTTTTCTTTTTTCTATTCATTAGCTTGAGGAACGTCAGATTAGTTTTTTGTTTTTCCCCCGGTTTTCATCCAAGTAAAGGAAGCTTCCATGCAGTCGTATGAGAAAGCAAAATATGCCCCCCTGATACTAAAACTTTAGATGATTCACCATAATATACCAACTGATTAAAAAGTCTGCCTATAATTTTAAGTCCTACCTGCAGCTGCAATATAAGGTGACTGCAGTCGCATTAGATATCTGCGTCAGGGAATGGAAGTTAGTCTAATGACTGTATCGCTTACTCTTTACATATGGACAATCACGAAGTGCATTTGAAAGGTATTTTGCTGGGGAACAAATATAGTAATGCATTTGCTTTGCAGACTAAATGGATCTTGGGAATATAGGGATCTGATTTAGTGAGAAATTCCAGTATGACCAAACGCGGGTACACATAGGCTGCTGAAAGTGTAGGATAGTGCGCCATTTGCAGCGAGTAATGGCCATAGGCAAACAGCTTTTTCCTGTAGGTTTATGCTGATGGCAAAGTTAAGGTCTGCCTAATAAGAGGATTCCTATTATTACTGCCTGCAAAGCATACGCCTATCTTCTTTATTACTATGCAGACTTTGCAGAGAAAAAAAAAAAACAATGGTCAACTCGGAATGGGCTTGGCTGCATCTTCTTGATCAGCTTACAGATAGTGTATAGCTGCATAGTATGTATTTTACAATGACTTAACATACACTTAGCCTCATATTGTGGTAACTAGGTCGAAGTGGCTTTTGAAGTTGCCTTGGTAGCGATATAAAACATCTAAGACTATGTTGGATGAAAGTAAATGAGAAACTGAAAACTGAGTAGCCGAATCTTTTAGTAAATGTCTAGTATTGTCTACACTTCAATGATTCAGATGTGACATGTTAAGTTAAATAAACTGCTATAGGCCAGACCTACAATTTATTCTTCTGATATTCCCTCTCTATCATAATCAAGCTGCATGGCAGATGCAAGACAGTTGAGATGAGAGCTGATCCATCTTTCTATATCCATGGCTTATAGGTAAAGGGACACCCTGCTGCCAAATGAAGTGAAAGTCAATGGATATTTATGGGACGAAGGGCAGATCCTTGGGGTACTCCTTTGCAAACAGCAGTAATCCTATGAGGGACACTTCATTCCTTCTTGTTATTTATGCAAGTGACGAATACTCCTGAGGATTTTTATGTGACACTTGTCTTCTTTTGGAAGTCGGAAATTAGCGGGAATTAGCAGAGTCAGTGGGAATTAGCTTTTTATTTATTTACAACTAGACTTACCTAATCAGCAGCAAATCTTGTGGGTAAATGTGTTCACTGCTCAGGTTGCTGGTTGGTTTGCCGGAAAGATGCTGAGTCTTGCTTTTGGTCTGTTTTTTAATTTTTGCATTTCCCTTGTAATGGTATTAGCCATTTTCAACAATTCACTAAAAGGGAACAGTGATTGATACCTTTCGTACTATAGACCAAGCAATTTGAATCCAAAATGTATATACAAATATTACGAATATTGCGTGATTAGGCATGAAAACCATCATAATTTTACTTTGCCCAACATTTAAAAAAGGTCTATTCATGTTTGCCTGCTACACTTATACTCTCTATATAGTTTGACATATTTTTATCTTTTCCAAATTCTCTGTTTTAGAATTGATTCTAGGCTTATTAGACTTGAATATTTATATTAGAACAGATGTCACTGACGCTTGAGTGTCTAAAAAAATACTGCTATAATTATAGGGTTTATGCAATTTTGATTGGATTTAACTCCCAGGTAATACATCAATTTTCATTTCTAGATTTTGTTAGATTATTGAGCTTTCCTTGGATAATTTCATCAACGTGTTTCGTGAGAGAATCATGAAGGAATGATTATACACTTAATTATCGCAAATTAAATAAAATGAACATCAAAAGAACTGATTAGGTTGCAAAATCACCAAAATTTTTAATTAAGATGCTTTGAATCCTTCGCAGAACAATACAAGGCTGTAATTGACGAAAGAATTATGTGTGCTAAGATTTTATGTGTGCAAGAAACTCAAGCTTTGTCCTAATAGAGACATCTATCTATTCCTCAAATAAAAATTAATGGTCACTTCGCCTTTTCCCAACATCGTGTGCATGCAGCACATCATTGCTGTCTTTGATAGTAACACCGTAACCCAGCTAAAATGAAACTAATTAGCTGTCGGCCTCTGGTCATAGAAATAGTAATGTTTTTGGTGCAAATAGGCAAGTAAACTGAAGATGGTTATGCATGGTACAAGTAAGTCTGTTCGAAGAAAGTGGGCAGTCACACGGTAGTTAAATATTTATGAAGAAGGCGAAATGCATCGCGCGTTACGTCTGTGTCAGACAATCGGGTTTTGTGGTATGCGCCTTGATTTAGGTTGTATTCCTTGAATTAATTTTGAAGTGCAGCCTTCAAGGGCATACATCTTCTCAAAGGGTTTACCTATGACATTCAGCAGAAGTACAAATCAAACCGGTGACAAAATACCACACGTACTATCTATGAGACCTTTGAAAGCTTAATTCATATTTGATTACAGTCTTTTTAGGGACGTGTGACTTTGCAAGCACAGTAAAACATGTCATGCAAATTTCATCCACTTCTGGTGCTCATATTGCTTAAGAAGAGGCTGACGATCAATAGGTCACCTAACTTTCTGATCATGTATGTTTGTCTGCACTGCCCAGCTTTTGGGACACAGCTTAGAAAAGATTCATGATGTAACAAACATCTTTATATTGACCTTCTGGGGTTTGTTTGACCAGAAAGGGTTTCTTTCTGTGAGGACAAATGCACTGTTGACATGTGGACTGGCCTTCCCATTATCTGTGCATAGGGCAGCCCATATAGAAGCATTAGCTACCTTGCTGGTTACTTGGATGCCCTGGGGTTTGTCAAAAGGTTTTGTATAGGAGAGGAAGCGGCTTATGTTTTGGGAGTTTATTAGGTTAATGATAAAGCATGGCTATTAGGGTACACCTCAGGTAGCTCTCCTTATGACTCTGCATAGTGTTGTTACAGATAAGGTGTGGAGAAAGTATCCGCTGTAGCCTTATTATTAATGTAATTTAGATTGTGCTATTTGCTCTGGCAATACATATGCCTTTCCATTTGTCATTGGTATTATACGTCTGTCTCTGTGGACACCTTCTGTATACATCTTATACATTATTTGTCATGCACATTGCTTGATGCATCAGACGAGTCCCTGGCTCTGAAGCATCACAGCATTTTATCAGCCCTGGGGCCATCCAGAGGCATGAATTAGTGACAGGGAGATAAGTAAGTGAGGGGAAATAAAAGACTGTTTGTTATCAGCCTCAACAAACATGGCTGAGCTAGGGACACTCATGTTTATTGCATGTGCATATCTGTCCCCGCACATGCCTCAAGATGGATGATTAGATCACGAGCAGTCAAGGTTAAAACGTCATTGGTTATTAGGTCAAAGGTCAAAGAATTGTATAATTCATAAATGCCTATACCCCTCTCCTCAACTCAAAACTTAACTTTACTTAACTTTGCTGTCTTTCTTCTGCCGTTTCTATTTATTATTTCTCTTAACTACTCCAAATGCTTTGATATTTAAAAGCAAAATGTTGTCGCTCATTTTCCTCAAAATTAGAAGTGTTTTCATGTTGTCATTTCCGAGTAATTTAGAAGTTTGTTAATGCTTAGTCGGTAAGCTTTTAGACCTGTCAATCACAAAGTAATTATTTGCCATGCTTTCTAATGTAATTTTGTTATATTAATATGTTTTATTTTGAAATTGTGAGTGTTCATAATATAATTATTGTATTTTTGTTCTTTTTCAGGTAAGTCGAGTCTATTTGATAAATATAGAAGATCCCCTGGGAGTGAGTAAGGTTTTTTTCTTCTTCTTGGTTCTCTGAATATGGCGTTTCTAATGTGGTGTTATGAATTAACTGTATGATAATAGAGAAATACGAAACTTTTACTGTGAAAGGATTCCTCGAAATGAGTGGGAATTTAGTTCATCTTTTACAATAAGCGCAAATTGTTCAAGCAATTATTACTTCCCAACTTTTAATGGCTGCAACTTTCGGATGTCGTGCGTCCCTAAGGTAGGTGCAGTGCTGTGAGGCTTAAGACACATGATTTATACCATATAAGAGAAAACTTAAATATCTAATTGCTGAAGCTAGTATTACAAGTTACAATGCCAGGATGTAAAAGTAATGTACATCTGGGTTTACAGTCTGTTATCACTCAACAGAGTCTCAACCGACTTGACAATTACATCCTTGGTAGGCCAATCTAGAGTCTTTCTTAATCTAGAGTCTTTCTTAATTCTCTTGAGGGAGTTAGCTCATCACTGTAGGTGCCTATTGCCAAGTACCATTGCACCTGGGTTGGGTGAGTCAATGGTTGAAGAAGATCTGCCCAACTCCTCAATGTCATGGTGGGGGTTCGAAACTGCTAGATCGTGATTAGAAAGCTTTCACCTACTGCAACTTCTAAGTATTAGCCGCCTGGCAGTTAACCATGCAACTACATTACTTTGACCATAATAGTATGAAGTTCACGCCGTAAAACAGCAAACACTCTCTAGTAGTGCACTGACCGATATGATTTATGTGACAACCTAGTACATAAAACCATACTGCAGATACTTCTGATCAGCAGTTCTGTTTTATTTTTAAAAATTTTAATTGATTTTTTATGTTAGAGTGACTGATGTGTCCCAGTGCTGTGATTTGTTTGTTCGTACAATACTTTTCACTTGTTTTTTTGTTGAAAATATGCCAAGTGAAGTCTGATTTATAGATTTCATGTCTGTTGTTGATTTTTTTTATGAGTGATTTGCCCTAATTGGTAACATTAATCAAAGTTTCACAGTTGTTTAATCTAGATTCGTCTGGACAAAAATCAATTTCGTTTATGATAATGCTTTCCATCCTCTGGGGAGTAGTTACTTCATTGATTAGCCGAATAAATCTTTAGGAAGAGCAAGACAATAGAATTAACAGAGGAACTACATTGGAGACATTACTATCCCTTGGCGAACACCTTGTTTTGTCACCTCTGCCCTCCAGTTGCCACCCAGTTGCCCCAGGTGTTGTGTGAACTGATCACCCAATTATCTTGATCTCTTCCAGGATATTGGTTTGCTTTATTGCTTGGTTTAATGGTTGGTTTGGTGCCTTTTTGGTGTCCCAATGGTGTGCAAGTGGTGCTCCAAATGGTGGGTCATTGCTCATTGACAATGTCCCCAGGGTCCTTGTAGATTCTCTCAGTGCGTGACTTGAGCATTGTGTGCTGAGCAACCCAATGACTCTGATGAGAGGGAATAAAAATTAATGGTAGCCATGAAGCAGGCAGTCTCCAGGCATCCAAGGCCTTTTTGCAATTGAGTCCGGCCATAGAACCTTGCTGTTGGGTCACATGATTGAGGCCATTAAGGTGCTAGGCTGATTGATAAGACAATAAGGTGGTTCCGCTTGGAAAGCTGTCTTTTTGGCAGAAAAACTGAAACTTAATCTGCAGTGTTTTGCATTACAATTAAAGGTATATGATGGTACTCCCCATCGAACCAATACATACACTTTGGTGTCCAAATTGTGTCCAATGCCACAATGTATAAGCCTTGTTCCAACATTAAACGATTCTTCAATGCTCTAGTGTTGAGTACCCAAGCCTGGTATATTTGGAATGCGCTTGGGTAGAATGAACTCTTACTTTAGCTAACTTTGGGGTTGTCTGTGAACTTGGGGGTCCACTACTGCTGGATTTTTGAAGTCTTTGCTTTTTGCCTCGTTCAACACCTGAGCTTGTTAGTGAGCGCAATTAGGGGATGCCTCGACAAGGAGAGAAGAATGCCTTGTAGGGAGAAATACGGGAACAGACAAACAGGTCTCAGGACCCCTAATGGTGCCTGTCTCCTTTATTGTGATGGATGCATGGTCTTTTTGCGACTGGGGCCTTTTGGTAATTTGGTAAAGAGTGAGCAAGCTGGAGGTCACCCATTGTCCACCCAAGGCAGGCTTTATTGGTCTTTTATTGTTGGACAAAAGAATGGCACAAGCAATGCTCTGGAATACTGACCATGGTGTTTAGGCTCACATTTTTGTGGAGCTTTTGCAATGCCTATTGGCAGGCTGTCCTCAGGAGCCCCTAGTGTAACCCTCACCATTTGTATTCAGGGTGCACAGGGTCCCATGGTCCCCACCCACCCAGAAAAGATCTTGCTGTGAGGCTGTGATTGACCAGGCGGTGGTGGGTCCATGTCCAGTCTGTGTCTGTCTAAACTTTTTTTGTGTGTTGTTTTTGGTTACCTGCTTATCCCTATGGCTTTCCTGTTAGTTTTTCCTCTTTTTTTTTCTTTTTTTTTTGTTGCTTTGTACTTCCCCTATGCCCAGTAACAGGTTCTGTGCTTCCGAGAAATCTCTCTAGCACCAGTCACCCCTAATACATTTTACACCACCGCCGCTGACCAGTAGCCGTGGTGGTCAGTCCACTTGTTAACACAGTCAATAGTCTTAAAGGCTGGACTGACTTAATACTTTCTTGCTTCATTGACTTGTGTTTAGACCTACCAGGCCATTTGGAGCTTCGTAAATAGTTTAAACAAGCAACCATCTCTGTACAGTTTATCTGCCTTTGGCAGTAGCAGCCTGCAGTGATTACCTACTGCAAAAACGTATTCACAGAAATGTCATTATGTGCATGGCATTTGTTATTGGTTTTGGACTTCAAAAGGATTGATTAGGCTCAAATGACACAATTTTAAAGAACCCACCAGCTCCCAATTGACTTGAAAGGGCAGCTAGTTACTTGAATAGGTCAAAGATGTCACATGGAGTTTCAAGTGTTACAAAATGAAGCCAGGAGTATTGACTGAATTTGGGAATGTTAATTGAATGAGTTGTAGGGGGCGGTATGTCTGGCTTAGAATAAGTCAAGTTGGTTCTGGGCTAATTGGATACCTTAAAATTTCCCGGGTCATTTACATTTATATAAGCAGAAAGAAAATTAAATATTTTGGTACTAAAATTGATGAATCGGTAGGTTATGAAAGTTGTTTGTGTTAGGCATGAGAACTCATTTATTATTTCCCATTAACTGGTGTGAACAACCAGGTGCGGTGCTTCACAACACTTGAGTTCTGTTTATAGTAATAATATCAGGTGCAACTGGCACTCCTTGTGTGATGCCCTGCAACTAGTTTAGTTGTTACTTGATTAATACGTTTACCTCTCAGAGGCATATTATTGTTAACGTCAGACAAACATAATATCGGGATGCCAAAGATGCATTGAAAAGAAAGAACAACATTACATTGATGTCTCCAATACAAGCCTCAATGGCTTACATTTGACCTATACCCTGTCGCTAGAAATGGGCAACTCCAATAACTACTTCCCAAACAGACATATGACTTGTTGGTAGATTTTTCGCATATTTTCTCTTCTCACGTTACCCAGTACATCTACCAATCAATTATGTTTCTGTTGTTTCGTAATTTTCTTTCTTCTCTTTAATGTGACAAGTCTTGGCGTCATCTTGCCATGATGTCTTCCAGTGCAGTCTTCATAAGAGACCATATGATTAATATTATTATAATGTAATTTACTTATTCATAAGAGACCATATGATTAATATTATTATAATGTCATTTACTTAGGAATTATCCTACTTTGGCGGTGATATTATTCGAAGTATGTGCATTTTAATTCTTTGCTTTTTGCTTTGCCAAGAGTACTACTCTTCATGGCTCCCTTGCAATATAGGTGTTATTGAGGAAGTTTGTTAGTAATGGTTCAAACTAATGTGCCTGACAAAGTTTCTATCATTGGATGCATAATACCCAACCTCATGTGATCAAATATGATATTGCAACTAGATATATTACATAACGTGAACCCGTTAAGGTCTTTAGCTGACCATCTTGCAATAGCTTCGAGTTAAGCACTGACATTAACATGTAGGACATGCTAATTATGAGGTGGGTAATATGCAGGCATTTGCAAGAGTTCTGTGACCCCCCTCGGTGGGTTTCATATTTATAGAACGAGTAATGTCCATAATCTCTCTGGTACTTGACCTGGCTTCAGTGACGCAAATGGTCTCCTGGGCTGGCCAGATGACCACACTGGCTTCAGGTCAAAGCCTATGCCAGGCTATATTTATATCAGAACTTTACCTGCTGCGTGCATGGCATTCCTGGAAACCTGTGACGTCATATTAATGGCTGTGACGTCATCACTTACACAACGTCATACTCGATTGTGTTAAGAAAGGGTTAATTTATCAATTGGTCAGTTGGGTTCTTGGGATTGCACATTTGGGTGTTCACTAATTACGGTAACTTGCCTTATAACTGACGTCACTGACATTGTTTCTGGTCAGATCCTCTGTGGCCAATTCTCAGCCTGTGCACTTCGTGAGCTAAAATTTATCTTAGTTGGAAATGATAAAAGGTTGCCAACATTGTATTGTGTACATTTGAAACAACTTGTCGAAAAACCCCATCAATAGGGCAAATGTGGGGACGCCAAACCTTACCATCTCGTCATTACGTCTGCGTCTTGCAGCCGGTTATTTCAGGTGACTACGTTCAGACACGCAGTGCCTAAAACATTCGGATGGAATATACCAGACCACGGTGCGTGTTAGGCGGTTTCTCCTCTCAGCTCACAATATTTTTTGTGCTTTGGATGCAACACATCTTAATAGTAAACGCTTTTCAACTAGTGCTTCCCTAGCAATATAATAGTTTGCTCTTAAGACATCTGTGGCAATTTCCGTTCCATTTGAGTACGAAAAGGCACACTAATAAGGCTTGATTTGTGAATTCTTGGAAGTTCCTCTCTAAGCAGGGGTGCTGCGCTCTCCATTTCCTTGACCTCTTAGTTTCCCCTTCGTTTCCTTTCATGAACTATTCATAGACACTGATCATTTGTACCCTGTAAATCTCTCATAAACCTGTGTTTACAGCTCTGCCTTTTGATCTAACATAACAATAAACTTGATGAATGGCTTTTTGTTCTTCCTGGGGGTAGGGGTAACATTGTAATTTGCTTTTGTTGTGTTCTCAATAATTGCTTTGGACATACGTGGAGTGTAGACATGCAAACTAAAAGTTCGGCTCAAGGGCATCTCATTCGTTAGGTCACCTCTTAATTAAGGTCATCTGTCATCAGTAGACCTAATTTTATTGTCTGAATGAGGTGATCTTAATAGCAATATTAATGCAATAGTCAGAAAACTATTAATACACTTAACAGTTGGGTGAACTAAGGGTTACGGCATCCGCAAATTCCATATTATATTGGCCAGCTCTGCTGAAGGTCCTGGGTTCAATCCCTGGCTCCGGCACCCTTTATGAGCTACATTCCAGCTGGTTGTCAAATTTGAGGTGCCTTGTACTCAGTGTCTATGCTGAGGCAATACAAGTAAAATCCCCCGACCATGGGGTAAATGTGTAACATGGTGTGGACTCCAAGCCTTATCTCATCATTACATCTGCCTCTGGCAGCTGGTCATATGAGCTGACTAAGCTTCAGACCCAGTAACATTGAGACATTGAAACATAGACACTGAAGCATTGAAACACTTCGGGCCAAAATTTTTGTTAAGGATGAGTAGTCCCACCAAAAAGGCACACTCCAAGTGTACAATGATTTGGAAACGGCAACGTTTTAACATCTGCATAAACTATTTTGTAAACTTGATGAATTGAATGCCATTCCATCAATAAAATGTCGGGGACAAAAGTCAGATGTGTAAGGCGATATCTCGAAAAAGTCTACTTTCCACAACTTTTATGAAATTAGAAATAGCCATGGTTTCTGTCACACAGTATATCATATACCGGTAAGTAATATGTAGATGTATCTTATTATATATCTTATTTTCGAATATCTTATTCTGCTTAGTAAGCTTTAGTGGAAACTTGATACACCAGAATTAATCGGAGCTTAAATTTTGGTACAACCAAGTTGGTTTCTTTTGCCTGATAAATTTTCATAGTTTCTTGTTCATATGTTCTATCTGTTTTGTTGCAATGCTAGTAGTCTGAGCTCAGTCAGCTTATATAACCAACTTCCAGAGGCAGACATAATGATGAGATGATGATGCTTGTAGTACACACCTCGTTACATATTTAAACCATGAGTTGGGTCTTTTACTTGCCCAGTATAAACACAGAATACAAGGCACCACCAATTTAACGTCTTATGATACTGACATCCGACTGAGATGTAGCTCATGAGGAGTGTCCGGGCTGCAAATCGAACTTGAACCCGGGGCCTTCCGAAGAGTTCACCAATGCCTGAACCATCAAGCCACTCAACTGTGTAGGCTTGGATATACAAATGCGATTGTTTTATCAAAACACTACATGCTAAGATTGTCTGGATTGTCATGTTAAGACAGCAATGACACTGGCCACTGGGGTTTCTTTGGCCATCCTTGGATATACGTCTTGGCAAATCCAGTAGTTGTGGTTTCATCAAAGACAACACAAGGCATGCGATTGGGGCTGGTGGCATGTAAACAGCAACTGTGGACAAAGGAATGCACGAATTGGTCCAGAGCCTGAGGGTCTCTCATCCCCATCCATGTGATGTGGCTACACCTGTCCCGTGTCCAAGGGTACATTGCTACTGCTCCAATCAATGGTGTCCTCCAATGTCCTGTATACATTGTGCTAGTTTGGTGAGGCAAATATGTTTGTAGTATTACATCAGATATTGTAAACTTAAGCAAAGTGTATTGAAGAATTGTGATAGGTTTCAAAGTATTAGTTATATTCCGAATAGGAGGGAGTTAACTAACATTTTTTGTTGGTTATATACGGCGTCGGGATATAAGCAACAAAAATGTTAGTTAACTGACTATGAGGGATATAACTAACTTATACTCCATTAGGCATATTTACTAATTTGTTTGATTTTCTGTTTTGTTTTAATGCCTTTATTACGCATAACAGTTCAGTTTGCACTCAGGAGGGAGTTGGTTATATCTTGGATCTCTAGTTCATCCAAGGTTATATCCCGCAAAAGAACAATATAAAGGTCACGTGGTGGAGTATAGCTGATGATAGAGCCCTGAGTTGTGGCTTGGAGGCAACTTCGCTGATCAAACAAGGGTAACAAGTCAATTTATTTTCTGACCAAAGTGACATTGGCTGTCAGGAACTTACATACATGACCAAATGTGCCACGTGCGTTTTCCTTGTGAAGGATAAACGCATGGTTTTTAGCTTATTATAATGAGACAAAAACCATGCGTTTTCCATGCGTTTATCCAAACACATGGAAAATGCGCGTGGCACATTTGGCCATGTATGTAAAGCAGTTATGCAGAGTCATATTAATTACATGTAATACATGTATAAGTTTTCGTTAAGTTGATTTCTGTTGATGATGGTCCATGTCTATGGCACATTGTCCAATAATGTTGGTCTTATTTTGGACATTAGCATACATTCATGGTTGTTATCAAATTCAGCAATGGATAAGTATCACTGCATGATTGGTTGTGGTGAGGATGTGCACATGAATTCTGGTTAGGGATAAGAATTGCAAAGCTTATGTGCAAGGCTTATGCATAGGGATGCCATTTTGTCTTGATTTCTCTTTGAAGGAAACAGAAACCTGTCTTCAGCAAGTCTATTTACGGTGGTTGAGGTCTTGTAGCATCTTTGTTTACCATCTCAGAATAGTCAGTGATGGGATTATCTGTTTTGTTTCGGACATAAACAAATTAAGGTGAATGTTTAGTGGATATCACAGTTGTCCTGACTGCATCTGAGCATGCCTCTTGTCACATCCGAGTTGTTCTCTGGGCTGGGTTAATGAGATTAGAGCAAGTCTGCAGCTGGCCATAACTTGTGTTTCTGTTGATCAAACTGTTATGAGGCTGTAGCAAAATGCACCACACATCCTCCCATATAGCTTCCTGTTTGATGGCCTTTTTGTCCTTCTATTGCCATGGAAACATGATTTATACTCCACTGACAGCCTCCTTCTAACATCCACAAACACCTACTGAGATTTTTTTCCACAAAGTCTTTTCTAAATGCCACAAAAGCGAGGAAACAGGAAGGATACATAACACAGATAAATGTGGCAGACTTTCTTGTGTAACTTTTTCACTTTCTTTAGATGCTCCAAGTCATGATTGTTTCCTTGCATGCCGTGCTGAAATTACTGATGCCTCCCAGGATATATTTATGACACTCTGATTAACTTTGATGCACTGTCATGAGGAACTATGTAATTATTCCCCATAAAATCCACATAAAGAACATAAAACTGCTTAATCTTTAGCGAAGTTAAAAGAAACGGTCCATCTTATCAATTTATGAGACGGTCTCTTTAACGTTGAATGAACACGTGGTGGGAACGAGTGAACGCGTGATGACGTACTGAATATTCATGAGGTGTAATGAGGTATCATGAAATTTGGTGCATGTATGAATGCAGTCACTGGATACAGTGAATATTGAATGCAGTTATTGCATCACTGCTGAAAGGTCAATGTATGAATACGAAACCAGAACATAGTCCGTTTAGTAGTCACAGACTTCCTTTATGTATGCAACACGGAGCTTTCGTGTCCCCAGGTGTATTTTCTGAGTCTACCTGCCCATAGATGTAATGATTCTTGTACTGATGATCCTACTAGTATGTGGTCCTCTCTTTCGTATGTTTTTACTATGAAGCAAACACTGAAACCTGTGTGTGCCTCAGAGAAGTCTGAGCGGATCATAAGCACAATTTGCTGCAAGGAGTCAGTCCCCTTTAGTCTGGTCTCTTATTTTTTGGCTGGTCCACTGATCTGGCTTTAAATAGACAGAAACGAACCTGGAAAATTATCACTAGCAGATGATCTCTTTGAACTGTGTGGTACACACAGCAGCTGCTGAACCATGATGTAGAGGGAAATTAGTTCTGAGATTGTATGAAATGTGATTGTATGAAATGTGCAATAGACATTTGATATACTTTTACTACCAAAGCTTTATTGCTGTGGATGGTATTTAAATGACAGTTTTAATGGATAGTTATGTAGAGAACTTATTAGTGTGCACATGTCCTGTCAATGTTCCTGCTTCATACAGAAATGGTGTACAGGTGTGCTGTGTGCATTAATTATAAAAGGACACGAAGGCCACTCTATGCATGCATCCAGGCATCCTGAAAAATGAAAACAACTAATTATCTCAGAATTTTGAGTGCTAATCTGATCCATTAATGGTCCAGGGTTTGATTCTACAACAACCTGATACTCTTATCACCTGTCTGAACTTGTAGTCCTTTGCACTCGGGGTCTATGCTGGGACAAGTAAAGAGTCCCACTCGTAGGGGTAATGTGTAACATTGATGTCAAACCAGACTGCCTCTAATTTAGCCTGGGAATGCATCACATTTTACTTCAGTGTGTAACAATATTGCCTTTTTTCATCATTCACTGTTGTTATGACAGCCTCAAGCATCGAGTCATATTAGCTGACTTTAGCCTCAGACCAATAGCACAAATATAATCCTGTTGATACAACATGCTGATTAGTGTATGCCAGTGGCTGCAGCATGTGTGCATTGTATACATACAATATAATACGTGCTTGTTTGTTCCTTTGTTTAGAATGTAAGTCGATGACAATTGATGCTGTTGCAAGGCGTAAAGCTGTCTTTGCCATGCCTGACAACAGTGTTTGCTCGAGATGTAATGTTGGCGGTTTTGTCTTTCTTCGTGTTCTGGCAAGACTTCTAGTTGGTCATGACCAATTTTGGCCAATTCTTGCTGTAATAGTATTATTACAATGCACTGTCACGTTTGTGTTAGAAGCATTGTCGTCAATAATGTCACATTGCCAGTGACCTTATTTTAGCAACGACCTTGACCTTGATGTCAAATTAGGTGTTTTTGACTTGATTGCTGGTGTGAATAGAACGGTTGCAGTGGTTTATGTTTATGGAAGTTTTGACAACTAATGAGGTTTTTTTATATAATGGCTTATGGGATTCTTTTTGTGTTTTTCATGGCTATTCTTGGATTTTACGTATTTATTTTGTCTATTTTATGCCAGAAATAAGCCAGTATTTAAGGAATGGAAATTTAGTTCTTTAATGAAGAGTGGCAAATATAGTAAATTAGCATCTCTTGTTATTTCAGAAATATGCCCATAATGAAATATTTGTCAGTGTAGAACGAAATTGGATCTAAAAGAGTAATAATGACAAGATTAATAAACTTCATACTGTAGTTCTCGATATGACAGGACCTCGCCATTATGACCGCACTTAGTATAAAAAAATCAAATGAATAAATAATGAATGGTTTTGAATTGAACTGAAAATAGAAGAATTTATACATGTATTGGAATTTCATATGATGTTGTTACATGAACTATAACTGAACTGTCTACATGACAGGATGGTAAATGATATCATAGAATGCATAATTTGTGTCAATGTTATGTACATTGTACATGATATTATGTTATTTGCAATGAACTCTATCTATATATCTATTTATCTATCTATATATCTATTTATCTATCTATCTATACATCTATCCATCATTCTATCTATCTATCTAAAGTTGCTAAGTGCATTGGTTTTAATTTGAATGGTCTTAATAGTGAGTACACTTGGCATGTATGTCTGTTTTGACCTCTACTTGTAGATAAAATTCAATGATTTATTCATACACTTTTGGGAAGAGAGTAATACAAGTTTTTGTTACGGAGTCTGGGACATCATGCGAGCTTGTAGCAAGGCTGTGTGGCGTTCATGCTGCAGTGAAATATGAGGCTGGCATTGCAGAATGTTTGCCTTATCCCTGAATGGTCCATGCATCCACGAGAAGATGGGCACACCAAAAAGTGATGAAAAAGCAGACACAAAAGAGACATCAAAGATGCTGAGTGAGGAAGGCATGGCATTAGGTCATAAATCTGAAGAATTTGCATCAATGAGGTTGCTGGTACTCATCTCTCTCCATGCTTTTTCCCAATGGATCTTTTTGGGGAAATTTTTGAAAAGTGAAGGATGGCTTTCAGACATATTATGGTACAAGCAACAAATGTATTTGATAGCTATATTTTTGCAAATGCATTGTAACTATGGCAACAATGTTTGGTCCAACAATGTGTTCTGTGAAGACTTAGTATATAAAGTCCAGTTAGGTGGCTAAGTGGCTAATCCATCGGTCATTTAACAAACTTGGCAGCTCTGTTAAAGGTCCTTCAGATGGTTAAAAGTCTTCATGGGCTATATCTCAGCTGGATGTAAGTTGCATGAGATTTTAGGTTGTTGGTGCCTTGTACCATGTGTCCATGCTGAGACAAGTAAAGACCCCACCCATGGAATATATGTTCATCATGGTGTGCTGTCACACTGTAGATGCATCTCATCATTGTATCTGCCACTGGCATCTGATCATATAAGCCAACTAAGCGCAGACCAGTTACATTAATACAATTCAAGAATTGATTTAGTGGCTCGGTTGTGTCCCCAGCCAGATTTCCTTATTGAAGATAGCTACAGGTAGTTCTAGCTCTAGATAGTAAAATGTTCTTCATGGTCAGTACTGTATAATATATTTATAGTGAATAGATATTCAGTGTCTTGTATTGTAAATGCAAGGAATACAATGAACAGATCACAGATGTGACAAGTCCCAGTAGTTCTTTCATTCAAGTGTACTTAGTGTGTTGTTAGTCCATCCTTATTGCTTGTTGCATGGTATTTGTAAGACAAAAAGGCTTTGATGTGCCTCTGATTAGATCCTTCGCTAACTATACAGCCTGTAGAAGAAAGAGAAGAAAGCATCATATGATGTCAGATAGCAGCAAAAATACAAAGTTGTATAATCATTGCAGAACATTTGGATTTAATATTGGATAAGGCTGATGAAATCTGTAGTTAATTAAGGTGGAGATATTTAGGAAATTACGGCTAGCTAATGTATCTGTACTTTTCGCTGGATGATTGAGTAATCGCTAACCATGCACAGCATGCCTCTCACAGAACAGGAATATGAAGCAAAATGATGGATACCCTCAGGCCCCTAGTGGTGGTTCCCCTGTGCCTTGGTCATCTAATTGGCTGGTGTCTACATATGGGGCCCCAAAAAAGGGAATGGGGGTAATTTAGTCGTGTAGTCATCAGAGGCACTCCATAACTCATTTTCCCACTCCTTCTATTACAAAGTTGGCCTGACAAGACAAAGTAGGAAGGACTTCTTCTTCTTACAGCGAGGCACACACAGGACATCACTATGGCCCTCACGTTATCAAGGGCGTATGGCCGTATTGGAGTACCTCAGGGGGCTGTCCTAAGACCTATTACCCTGCCTGTTGAATTCCTATGCAAGCTAATTGGATAGGTTGGACCCCACACATCTTTCTTGCCCCTTCTGTGCTTTTGATGTACGAGATAATCCCACTTCGCTAAAACGCTCAACCTCTACGTACATTCGTTTCATCATTAAGGTCACCTCCAATAGATAGACAGATAGACAGACAGACAGACAGACAGATAGATAGATAGATAGATGGCATCCCTCTTAGGCAAGTTCTTGAAATGTAAGTTCATATTTGTAATGGATGTAAATTTTTGTCATCATTATTCATTCAAATGTTGTTCCTTGCATCACATACTGTAGCAAACTAGAAAACCAAATCACTTCTCAACTTCTATTCATCCAAGCAACAGCTGAAAATGCAAAATCTCAAGATTTAATGACTCTTAACCCGATTCCACATAGTTTTCAATTTAGCATCTCTGTTATATTCCACGTTGTTTGTGTGACGATGAATAAAGCTCTGGTCTGCATGATCATGTCTTTCAATGCTTCTGAGAAATGCCTGCTTGCATGGACAGACATCTTTCTTCATTAGTGACCCGAATCGTTGTCCAACAAACTCTGATTAATATTGATCCAACATGCGACAAATTTAATGTAATTAAAGATCCAAACTGGCAAAAAAACAATGCGCGTCATCAAGGCTGATTCATATTGTGAGGAATGTTGGTTTGATTGTGGCTGTTACAAACAATGTTTTCATTAAAACAAAACAAAAAATAACACACCTTTTGTCTGAAACTCAACCACAACCAACTGAAGTTCTACTGTCGAGGCAGACGTAGTGATGGGATGTCAAGACTTGGAGTTTATACTGTGCGGTCTTTAGCTCAATATTTTTGATTTCTAATCAATTTAAGTTTATAACTACTTCATGTCTCTTTTTAATGTCATGAAGTAAACAGGATTCTCAGAGGCTGTGAAGATGAAGTTTTCTTGGGTTTGTCTGAGTGTTTACTTGATGGCCACAGAATCCCTCTCTATCACCAACCCTGGATATGATGAGCCATTTGGGGACAATGATTAATGAATATTTGTCCAGTTGACCAGGCAAACAGAATTCTGTAGCTGATTAATTCTGCTCATTTATGGAAACAATCTACTCAATCATTCATGGTATGTGCCTACTGAGGACAAAGTGCCTGCTCATGTTACTTCGTGTTATTCTGATACATAAGTTATGAAATTTTGAAGTAAAATGAGAGTTTTCATTATAAAATCACGATTAAAGATGGCGATTTTCAGTTACATTTCATTTGTGATATTGCGTTAACTATTATTTGACTTCTGTTGTAGTTAGATTGTGGAAACCAGTTAAATGTCATGTCAATATGTGTGGGATGTAAAAAAAGATTTTTTACATCCCACACACATTGAAATTGAATTGAAAATAATTTATTTGGCAATTAGACAAGAATAAAGCATGATATTTTGTTATTTTTTTGGCATGATCAATTTAAAATTATTACATATTCTATTAGTGTTAAATTTGCCAGGAGACCCCAAAGAACCTCAGTGGGTTGTGTGTTAGGGGCCACCTTAAATTGATGCAATATTAATATTATAATACCAGAAAAAAAAATAAAAAAATTTGATAATAATAGTATATATGGAAGTTAAGTATGTTGCTACGATATAATGCCACATGTGATGTGATAACTGTTTCTTTAGTATTTTGTTGATTTGAAATTACCTTTCTTGTTATTATTCGGAATATAGTTTCATTTATTTTCTTGGTTAATCTTGCAAAAATTAAGACAAGTCCTAATTTTGCCAAATGGACCTTTTTGCTCATCAGGTACAGATGTTTTTCCAGTTCTAAGAAATGTTTTTCAGGAGACTGTTGTGAAATAGAATTTCTTGGAAACACCTGGAAGCAAAAAATAATTAGTATGTGGGAGACTATTCGGACAAAAATGTGATCTGGGTTCATCGAAAAGCCTCGTACAATACTTGACATTCTTGTATTCTGTGCAATTTCCTTTACTACTCTCTACAGTGAGTGCCAATTTGCCAATTTGAAATGAGGACCTGTTTTGGATGTTGTGGTCATCAGGTAGCAGTGACGGCTGGAGGAGTTGACCCCCATGCAACCATTGCCTCCCTCCCTCACTCTTGGTGTGGGCAATAGGCAACTACAGTGGTATCTTTAACCCTTTTAAAATATATTTAATCAATAAAATAAATAAATAAAAATATCTTGGTGTGGGCAATAGGCAACTACAGTGGTATCTTTAACCCTTTTAAAATATATTTAATCAATAAAATAAATAAATAAAAATATCTTGGTGTGGGCAATAGGCAACTACAGTGATATCACCGGTGTGAGCTCTAGAACCGCTGCCGTTAACCTTATGTTCATGGCTAAATACTCCCCTAGGAGATGAGAAAGACTCTGGATTGGCATGCCAATGGTGTATTTGCGAGGTTTACGGAATATGTTCATTCATAATCACAAACTTTGAAAAGCCACTGCATTGAATATGAATAAATTGTTTGTCCAAGCTGAATCACGACTTTAGACCTTTAATCTACAGTAAGCCTGAGGGACTGCTTTCTCAGAGAGTTTGTTAAGTATCATAACTGGATTATTGAATATTTGATTGCATTGTCATTAGACATCAGCAAACTTTCAGATACTGTCATTGCACTGAAGTATGTGTATTTGATTTTCTTCTAAATCGAGTTTCCTGTCAGGTCAATTGGGGCTTTTCGTGAGTCCCTTTGGGAAATCTAGAAATAAATAACTCTACCAGTTTCCTAATCCTCAATTTTGTTGAAGTTGTTGTCTAGTTTAATTGGATCATGAAGTCTGCCTTGGTAAGCGTTTATGCCTCAACCCATTCTTCAGGCATCAGCATCAGCATGGCTTGATTTCAGCATTGCCTGGAGGCTGGTGGCTGCAGGTTAAATCAAGCTTTCAAAAGATGGGTGTGTCGATTTGCGTCATGCAAAAAGGCCATGGCTTCATTAAAAAACAAGAGCGAAAGTCGTTAAGAAGTTGTTAAAGTGTAATAGGAACGGCGTAAATCTCTTATAGGGCGGGATAAATGCTGTGTTCAGCTGGTTTACCTTGTGGTATGACTGTTGAAACAAAACGGCTGAATCTCAGAATTGGTACCATCAAATTTCAAGGCTACAATGATTGGTAGCTTGGCATGGTGCAGCTGTGAATAGCTGATTTATGTCTGTGTCCAACACTAGCCAAACATGTACAGCATGAAAAACTTCACTAGGAACCAAAAAAAAGGTCTAGAATTAGGGAGACCAATTTAGTGATTTTCTTTGTGGAGTTGCAAATATAGCCATATATTTAGGTGGTCTGAAAAATGTGGTGTCCTCAGTGCGAGGTTCAAGTGTTTTGACTCGTAATGTCTATCCCAGGAGGTGCCATGGCCTAGTGGTTAAGGTACTCGTCATCAAACCAAAAAGGTTGGAGCCCCCACAATGGCATGGAGGAACTGAGCAGATCCTCTGTAACTCTTACTCCACTCCACCCCGGTGTAAATGGGTACTTGGCTATAGGCAGTGATGGCAACTGTAGAGTACTTAGCCCCTGAAGGTAATTCTGTGCAACAGGCTGTATACTCCCCAGGGAGTTGAAAAAGGCTCAAGCCTCAACAGGCCTGACAAGGGTTTAATTGTAAAGTCGGTTGAGACTGCTTGGATGGTTATAACACGGACTCTAAACTACATTTACTGTGTTTTGTTTGTTACATGTAGTGGAGGAGTGGGTTAGAGATTAAAAGATTAGCTGGAGCCAGTAGTCCCAGATAGTGAAGGACATTAAGGGTGAAATAAGAGCCATTGTTAGTTGCCCTGATGGACTCAGTGGGACACTCGTGGACACACTGGGACACAATGCATGGGACACAGTGGGACGCCAAACAGTAATTTGCTGGAGGCCAGAAAACGAACATGGATGGCAGATAAGCAACCTGTGGGAGATTGGAAGCCACATTGTTATGCTAGGGGGCTGGTCTGTAAATACCCCCAGAAACTAAGAACAGCCATTCATTTGGGTGAATGGGGTTTCCAACCTCACAAAAACCAACCATTGAAGCCAGGACCTTGTAGAACAGGTTATAGTGCACCTTGTGGAGAAAACTCTAAACCCAGGGTCTCTAAGAAAACCCAGAGAGGTTCCTGGGAACAAGCAGGTCTGCAAATGACATTAGTGACAGACCCACGTCAAATAGTCTCTCCTTGAAACACGCCGTCCCAGGGTCTTATCCTGTTTCTTAGTAACTGCTCAAAAACACTTCATGTTTCTCTTTAGAATGACCAACTCATTGATTTATCAGTTCAACTTGAAAGAAATCCTATTGAAAGTATCACGGCGACTGCATAAGTGATGCAGTTTTGCTTGATTTGTGATATGTTTAACTTGTTTTGTCGGTAACTGTGGAGCATTTGCTATCTTGGTGATGCTAAAAACGCGACCAAAATGATACACTGCACTGAGTTTTGATTTGGAGTCTAAAAGAAACGTTCCTTAGAAATGGCGTTTCGGAGAACGCCAAAAATGCCTGTTATAAACTTATCAATTGTCATGGTCTTAAATGGAGGAATGTAATGGACTTTTGTGTTAGAAATTTGCTGTTTTCCTTTGATATCCTCTGTGGTTTCCGTATATAGTGACTCTATTCATTTACTCAAAAACAATGTTTATAGTCATTCTTTTATCTACAAGAAGTATTCGGAATACTTTTCATCCAGTTTGCATTTGCCGAAATTGTTTGGGGGCGAAACGTCCAGGTCTAGAGGCAGCCATGTTTAGCTGTCTTGCATTTTATGGATGGGGCCATACAACGAGCTTAAACAGAGGCTCAGCAGCCATATTTCTCATCAAGTACCATTCATTTCCCATTAGTTTAATGTTGTATTGACAGATGGCTGATAATAGAACAATATCCTGACGTCACTTGTGGCTTTTATCGATTGTTTTATCGCTCTAATAATAATCATACGCTGCGTTCTTTGAGAGAATGTGTGATTTATTGTTATCCGTAATCTTGCGTAACAACCTCTTATGATAGATCATAGTTCAATAATTTTTTAATTTGTGCTACTTGCAGACCTCATAGTCACGGTTTAAAATCACTTGAATATGATGGATTGGTTAGAGACTCTTTGTGGTTTCCTGAAATGCAATTGCTAAGATGATGCTTGTAGCTTGTACAATAAGATCTAAGTAGTTGTGGCAAACAAGCCAAACATTTTCGGATTGTCTGAACACTTTCTTGAGACATTGGATATGCTGTTTGTATACAGCTATTATTAATGAATCTGTAATTTTTCATCTCTTTCTCCCTGTTATGCAAAGGTCCCAAATAAAAGGAATACATTTTTAATATCTTCTATCATGCATTCTCCTCCAAAAGTGATGCACATACCTCAATTAATATGAGGATGCTACCAGTACTTTTAAGAAGGGGAGCTGATACATTAGCTGATGTCAGAAGACTCCCAAGTGCCACTGATAATTCCTGGGTCAATTTGTCTTTCTAATTCAATTGCTTTGATGGGGCCAGATTGCCATTTGCTTGGTGATGCATACATGTTGCTAGAGGTATTGCTTCACATGAATAGGACATGCGCCCCATTGGCCAGAATGAATGAAAAAGACGAAATGAAGCACTGAACATTGTGTCATCTGTCACATGGGGGCATCCCATCTGCATACTGAATGAAGATCATCTGCTTGGATTTGATTAGTTGAGTGTATTGTGCCTTTTATTATTCTGTAGTGAGCATTTGGTTTCCTTTGTTGTTGTTTTTCTCTTTGAATGAAAAAGGTAATATTAATATGTTGGGATAGACACAAAGGCAGCCATAAATATGAAAATGTTATTTAACTGCAAATTTCCTGTTTTGTTGTTTTTGTTCATATGGTGGTTTTCTGTCACATCAGACTGAGTCGAAATAGAGATTGTTATGCTGAAATCCTCTGGAAAGTCTATTCCCTTTTCTTTCTTTTTTTCTTTTTTTACTTCATCCATTAGCTGGTTATTTTGCATCCTTTTTTCTCCACATTAGCTGGTTTTATCGTTTTTTTTATAGAGCGCTGTCTATATATGACGTAGGTGCTCTCATAATATACCCTTTTTACTGATTTCCATCGCTCACATATAAGCCTCGCAGTGTATATTATAATAATACATTTTTGTTTATTATAACCGTGCTTAAATTTTCTCCGTAAAAACCCGCCTACCATCTGCTGGAAAATACAGATGCCATTTTAGTAAATTTATGGAAGTCATTTTGGAGCGATTACGTAAGGTTTTGTCTCACAAAATATGCAGTCTCCTTTTGTTTTAAGTAAAAAATAAAATAAAAAGATGTGCAAAATGTCCCTGCAGAATGTGCAGATGCACATGACTTCAGCTAAGGTTCGACTCATGCAAATGTGTTTACTGCTGAGACCAAAGAAGGAACTTTGACGTACATGCTGCAGACATTTTCATTTTCTTTCATTTTTTGGACAGCAACTGCATGCAATTTAATTGAATGTGTCACATGCAGCTGTATGGCTTATCCATGGTTACACTAACTGTTTGGTGTTCTGTATCCGAACAACACATGCAATTTAATATATTATGTGTCCCTTTGTTGCCAACCCATAAGAAATTTGAACTCTTTGACTTTTATATTGTGGAAAAAACAAATGAGCTAAAAGTTGACTTTCGTTTCAATTTTAATTAAGAAATCGGGTTAATCTTTGCAATGTGATTCCAGGATGTTGTTCTTTTAGTTTTTAGTTTTTTTAATTGAAAAAACTCAGGTCAGATTAAATTTCCTCGATGTTGTTATTTGTGTCTAATTTAAATGTCAAATACTGGGTCGAGAAAATGCGGGTAATGCCTCGCAATATTTGGAATATAAAAAAAAAATCCCCTTATCTAAGAATTCCCTGCTGTCTCGTGAGTTCTTATGAAGTCTTTACCTTTTTTCTATTCTCAGTTTTCAATTACTTAGGAATGTATTTTTGCTTTCAAATGTTATTGTCTGTTTGATCTCGTTTCTTAGAGGAAAAATTGCCAAAAAAAATTGAGAGGCTTAAATAACTAAGAATCATGCCACAAGAACTATATTTATTTCTAGGGTCTAGCCCGGGCTTTTAGGCAGACATTTAGGAAGTCTCTTCGGTGAAAGGTTTTCTAGGAATTGGGTCATTGTCCTGTTTATATTTGTCTGGGGAATGATTAGCACGCCTCCATGCCACTTGGAACTCAGGTGAATAGAAAGCTTCTTTTTTCCATTCCACATTCATTGCAAACATGTTGGGAAGTCGCACAGGTATAGTGTAACACTCCTGAATAACTACACTGAGGTGACTGAACCCCATAATAGGACCAGTTCAAGCACTAGTCTTTCGATTAGTAATACACAATTACCTGTAGGCAGGGTTCCCACGGTCATGGAAAATCCTGAAAAATCTTGGAAAAATAGGTTGTCATGGAATTATGGATATTTTAAAAAGGTCATGGAAAGTCCTGGAATTTAAGGGGGGGGGGAAATATATATATAAATATACATATATTTGTAGTCGTTAAATTCTCTTGTGAATGATACTAAGTTCACTTTGCCCTGAACTGAAAAACTTCTGAGACTTTAATTGACAGCAATAAAAATAGGTTGGTGAGGACGGCTGTGTAGAGGCCGTTATAATTTGCAATCGTTGACTTTGTTGTGCAGATTTTATCGAAAGAAAGTCAGGTAAATTCTTTAAATGGTCATGGCAAAGTCATGGAATTCAATTGCATGATTGCTGTGGGAACCCTTAGCACTCTGCAATTCTAATACGACACAATGTTTCATTTATCATCAATATGCCACAATATTTCATTTATCATCAATATGCCACAATGTTTCATTTATCATCAATATGCCACAATGTTTCATTTATCATCAATATGCCACAATGTTTCATTTATCATCAATATGCCACAATGTTTCGTGTTATCTTTTTGTGGAGTGAATCTATTACATATGAATGAATATCTGTTCTTTTGTATTTTTCCATTGTTATCGCTATCTAATATCAGAAAAAACTTCTATAAGAATAATGCAAAAGTAATTACATGGCCCGAAACGTAGTGCAATGTTTGCCGCCCTGGATTGCTTTGCAAAGAGCATATAATTCCAAAATGTTGGTATTGAATCACACCAGGAAGTAAGCTATGTAATTATGGAAGGTGTCACCCAATTGTTAAGTGCTTTGATAAACGTTATTGAATTGACTTGGAGAACATCAACAACTGTAATGGCTTATTTCCTGTGACAGTCAATATACCCAGTATGCTTGTGAACAAACTTATTAAAAACTAACCTAATAACTTGACTGAGGCTTACAAATGTCAATTGTTTCCTTGGGAGGTCTGTATGCAGAACAGAAATTGAGGTAAGTAAATATGATATGTATAAACAGCCTGATAAAAATGTCACTCAAACCTTAATTGGCGGTTTGATTTTCTTCAAAAGATGGATTATTATGAGGCCTACAGTGGCTCCTACAGTGGCTTTTCTAGAAAGCTTTGCTTGACTACCAATTTGTTGCCAATACTACCAGGAATGACAAATTGTGATTGGTTGTTACAATGCAGTGTTAATGTTTCAGAAATGTTCTTATTTTACGAGAAAAAAGTAAAAAATATCAGAACGGCGTTTTTATGCGAGAGTGACTGCTACTGTTACATGGATGTGGTGATGACACTATGAGAGAGTATTTTGTATGTGCTTTTTTAATTTGGTTTGACTGTATCTTGTTTTAGATATATTTCTGAAACTGTTAATCATGCAGATATTTTGCTCGTATCAGCAAATGTTGTTTATCCCATCATGTTGTGTCACTTTACCAATTTGTTGCAATAACACTAAGGCAGGTATCATAATAACATCAGTTTATGTGGTCTGGTGTGAGCAAGTCTGAGACGAAAAATGATGACTATGATAAGCTGACTGGTGTTTTTTGTGTGGTTGTTTCACGAGTAATATAAGGGAGTGTCATGCTCATGTTCTTTTGTGTGTTTCTGAGCAAAAAAAATATATTATATGGTAATTTAGCAAAAAAGACACTTGTAGAATAAATCTGTATTACACATTCGGCCATCTGTACAGTTAGTTCCATAAAGTATGGTCGACTCTAGACAGCTTTAGCGACCTATTCCTGGCTTTAGCTATTACTGGCTAAAGCCAGCTGCATCGCTGTACTCCTAGTTAATAGTCAGCCAACACCAACCACTACTAAAAAGATGTATAAACCTTGGTAAATGTTAGAAGTTTATCTAATAAATCATAAATATGAATGTGCAATAGACATGTATATTTTCAACAAGAAATAACAAATATGTTTAACTCTCATCTTACGCACCAGATGATGCTGCGTGTACTTTTAGATCCGGCTTTGAGTAGCTAGCTATAGCCAGACG
Organism: Alitta virens; assembly: GCA_932294295.1. NCBI lineage: Eukaryota > Metazoa > Annelida > Polychaeta > Phyllodocida > Nereididae > Alitta > Alitta virens. Next base: position 72,854,692 of record OW028573.1, on the reverse strand, counting down.
GTTCCATTTAATGGCAGGTAGCATCGTATAGCAATAGTTGTCTAGCTTTGTCTAGGTTCAATTTGACAGGCCCTTTTTAATGGAACTAACTGAATGTGCTATAAAATTACCCCATCAGAGTTTGCACGTTCCTTTTTGCTGTATCTATGTCATCATGTCATAAGGGTAGGAAACACCTGGCCCCATCAGCACACCATTCTTCCATCACGTATGACAAATGGCAGCTAGAATGCCAACGTAATGATAAGATGGTAAGGGTGCATGTCATGTTACTCATTTGCTAGCTTGTTCCAGCATAGGTGGCCAGTAGTTTTCCTGGAATTGGGTCAGCCTTTGAGAATGATTCCTGGATACAGTGAACCTGAAATCACGAGGTATTTGTTTGTGTTTCTAGGTGGTCACTTGGAATCCCTAGAAGAGCCAATCAGGAAAGGCGTCACCATGATGCCATGGCAACAAGCCTTGGTTACAAGGAGGTCCATTTTCACGTGCTATTCTCAATTATGTCACTAATTGTGGCCAGAGAAGTCTTTGGACGAATGCCAGTGGTGATTATCTTATACAGTTAGAGATTTTCCTAGAAGTAGTGAATTAAGAATTGCAAGGAGGAATTCCTGTCTGGTGTGAATCCAGGAGTAAAATGGTGGCCGGGGTTTAATTTCTCTGCTCGCAGGGACTTTGTTTATTTGGAAAAGTAGGCTACTGCCACAACAGCTGTCCCCTGAACATGTCCCTTCCCATGTGTCCTGTTTCACTTCCTTGTGTCCTGCGACTTCTGCGTGACTGATTGTCTCCTGCATTCTCCATTTAACAAGTTTGAAGGGTGGACCAGATTTCATGGTGGCCTGTTGCTCAGCAGCTTCCTGTAGATGATGCATGGCTGTGCACAGGAATTTTGGATGTGCATCACTTTAATTTGCTTCTCAGCTGCAGCATTTATGTCCTCGCATCCTGCTGTGGTTATTGGCTGCTGCTGCTGTTACTGCTGCTGCTGCAAATTTATGCCTCTTCTTTTTGCAGACCTGTTAAAAAGTTAACTTGGGGTTATTGCTCCCATTTTGTCATCTCTGTTTGATGTCTGAAAATGCTGGAAAATTTTGCTCTTTAGAGGAAAAATCTTCACCACTTTCTGCCTAATGGAGTTGTTACTCGTGATTATGTTCTTAATTAAAGGTATGAAGAGGAAATTGGGGGTTTAGCAACTTGTGATTTGGGTCATTCATCAATTTTGATGTGTTGCTCTTTTTCTACAACACCATCAGGTTATATTATGTCATTGTTGTGTGTCCTTTGATCTCAAAAGCAACTTCATGTCATGTTTTTGAATGGAATAAACTTAATTACAATGCATTTTAATTTGTGCTGCGTGTTGGAATTTGATATGCAATCAGCCGTTGCAACATAATCTGTCTTCACATGCAACGGGGTGCAGTGGTATTTTCATTTGTACTGCTTGAGTCGTATCATGTAAATCTTTAGCTGCAACAGCTATTGCATTTTGCTTGCTATCCAGTGAAGTGTAAAGATAGCTGTATCATACCAGCAATCACATGTACCCTTATTATATAGCATTCTAGCAATCACATAGACTGTTATACATGCGCAGCTCATGTGGGCCAATTGTGTGACAGAGATTGTGCTTGCATCGACTCATCTCTGTTTGGTTTTTATAGTGAAAGTAAGAAATAAAACCGATGATAAAAGTATAGATAAAACCGATGGTCGGCAATAAATGTGCCAGCTGGACGCAAAACTTACATTGAAAGATTGAATGCTCATTCTGGTCTCAGGTGTGCTTTAGGGCCCTGCTTTGTACCCTGTGTATTTGTGTGCAATAGCCCTGTGTCATATCTGTTGGCTCAGCTTCATAGATGTCCTGTTTCTCTTTGTATGGATCCCTATAGATGTATATATATAAATGTCTCTACTCAAAATTAAGTCAGATGTGTACTATGTTATGCTTACAATTTCCAAGAATGAAATAAGCCTCCTACTTTGGGATTTGACCGGTTGGTTGGTATTAGAAATGAAAACTTGTTCCTCTAACAAGCCTCTGTAGGTTTGTGGCTAGTTCTGGATGAAAGCAATAACTGTATAAATGACATGTGCTTGCAGACGCATGAAAGATGTATATGTCTGAAAAGGGGAATTAAGGTGTTGTGAGGAATCGTGAGAGGCTCCAGTGTGATAATGTTATTTCTCTGCAGCTCAATATCATCTTTTCCTGTCCATATTATGGTAGTGTGCTACTTGTTAAAAATGCTGTATTACCAAACTAAGAAGGATAACCAATGAGTCATTCTGATTGGAAAGAGTTTCACCTTTAATATTTTCTGGTGTGGTCAATATTTGGACAAAAGAGGGATGGTGGACTTAGTTTTTACCTGGCCAATTTTGTGATGTTTGTTTGAGGTCTTTCTCATGATTTTCACGGTTGACTGAATCTTCTGGATCATCTCTTTCGCGTTAATGTCACAGAGAATGAGTGATCATGGCCCAGTGATCTCTTTCTGGTGCAAATTGCTAAAAACACCTGGTCACCATTGATCCTAATACGTTTGCTCATAATTCTGGCAAGTCATTTGCATGTCTGTATGACCTACATGTCCCTACTATATTTCTTTCTACTACTACATTTTCTTTACTTCATGACCGATCATGAAGGATTGTCATGAATTGAGGATGGGCCTCCGGTTGCATTGCAAAATTTAGATCTCACTTATTAACTCAATTTCCGACTGGTCAGATATCTTGGCTTAGCCATTTACTGCCATTTCACTAACCACGTACACAAGAGTTTTCTTTGCTAAATTTGACCAATACCCAGGTTGATTCGCAGGCAAATTAGTTGATATAATTGGCAGAGACCACTTCAGGAAGTCAGGTTGGTCAGGTTGTGTGTGCACACCAATTGGCCTGTTTGATTGGATGACCACTCACGTCCATTTATTAAGCAAAGGCATGAAGTTTTACCTGTTGACAGCCATAGCATTAAGTTAGTACAGAACGTACCAAGTGAACTAGATTGAAATTAAATTAACCTGTGTGTAATAAGTGGTAAGTGAAATGGCAGTAACGGAGAGGCAAAACTATGAACATTTTGTCCGAGTTTGATGAAACTGTACTTTAATTCTTAAATCAGCTCTGTCAGAACATGGAGTCTCTAGTGACTCCATGGGCTTACATAGGAGGCTTGCACAGAAGGCTTGCACATGAGGCCTCCACTATTAGGAGGGTTGCTCACTTCTGTAGGATTTAGCTGATGTCTAGTGACTCCATGGTCAGAAGCTGCATCAGTGCCTCGTTGCTGGACACGTCGTCCTTGGCAACAGGCCAATCCTCGGTGTGTCCTTAAATTCTTATTTTTCTGTTCTTTCTCGTTCGTGAAAGTTCAGTAAATCTGGTTTGCATATTTTCTGTTGCATAAAATCCACCGAAGTAATTTATGACTTTAACTGCAATGTTGCCTGATCATTTCACATTAATGATGTGTGCTGATCTAAAACAACTAACTGCAATTAACTGAAACTAGCTATTCGGTTTCTCTTCGTAAGCCTTAATTATATCAGACGAACCAAGCAGTGCTTTGGTGACATGAGTTTTAGTCGATCACTATAATAGCTTTAGTTTCTGACCTTTGTTGTTTGTTGCATATAATCCGCAGTTATTACAAATAATAAGAAGTGTAGAACTAGTAGTGCACTCTCGGAAGTGTTTATGTGCAATAAACCATTTTTAAGGGCCTACTTTAGAGCTATTTAACTAATAAGGATGTTATTATCTGTGGGTCTTGGACATCTTAACTGCAAAGCCTTCGGGTTATGTGGGCATGGAGTAGGCCATAGTGACCACTGACCTCATGCCAAGCAAATAGAATTGACCGTTGCTGACCATAGCTAACCATTAGTCAGTGAGTGAAGGGAAGGTGTCCAAGGCATCCTGTAATTGGATATGTGGACTAAGAATCCCTAGCCTAATAAGCAAGACTCTTCTTATTGTGACAGCGACGAGAGGAGGTGTTGACTAGAAACAATTAATCTGTGGACAGTGGTGAGTGGAATGGTCAAAAGGCTGCTGACCTGTTACTGCGTTGTTCCATGCGTGATGCTTGAACAATGGACACTATGGCTGAGATCGTTCGAATTGTTAATACAGGACTCTCATTTTATGAGGGATTGCTTTAACCTATGAGAGTCCTGGATTCACACGACGTCCTCTGGAGTTCAGCATCCAAGTCCAAGAGATAGGTTTCCAACTCTAAGAATATGGCTGTAATAGGTCATCTCGTATTACTCATCTCAGCTGACTAGACATCTCAGCTGATGTTGTGGGAAGAGCATAGAAAACTCGGGTGACACCAGTCTCAGACTGTTGTCTGGATAAAACAATGGTTTAGCTGAAGATTGCTGTATTTCCACTTCACGTAATAGGACACCATCGTGTTAGGTAGCAGTCCACTTATTCTTACACATTCCACCAGGTGTGCTGAGGGTTCGGTCTTATGTTATTTAGTCCCGCACTAAAAATAAGGCCCAGTGTGATTGGATATATATAAAAATAAATTTTACTAGTAATCGAGTGTCCAAACTATAGAGAGAAAAAAAATAATTTGACTTTATTTCAGTGCTCGTTTCTCTCTGATGTCATGCAAAAAAGTGTCTGATTGTGCTAAATATAAAACTGCAGAACAACTATATATATGAAGATGGAGGGAAGAAGGTAAAATTGTGAATTTTTTTTTGTGGTTTTGCCCCATTTAGATGTGGCTAAATTAATTTCTGTTGACTAAATCTACATGGAAAAACATGACTGATATTCAGATTCTCGTTTTAAATATTTTTTATGGCTGACACCATTACAATAAATAATATAAGTATTTCTTTAGTGGACTGCAACCTGTTACAGCTTCTCAAATCGAAACCGGCAGAGGAAGCTGGTTGCCATTGGAAGAGGGGTTTGCCAATGTACATAGAATAGAGCAACCAAAAAACAAGGACTATGAAATCTTTGCACTTTATGTCACGGTATTTAAAAATCTGATGAAACCATTGAACACCTGATATTGGGATATGCGTGATATTTTCTGTTTTAATTAAATGTTTATTCAACATTTTTGTACCGAGAAATTGAGATATCCTTAAAATTTAAAAACAAATAAAATACATCATGTAAAAGTAAGAGATGAGATGAAATAAGACAAGATACAAGTTTAATATAGGCAGGAAAAAATGCTTAAAAGAAATTTGAAATAGATTTAACATGGAGACAGCAGAATCAACTGTTTTGTTAACTGGTAAAATAGCCTACTTGTCTGGTTGGACAATAAACCTATCTACCTATCTTTATAAATACAAGATACCCACATTCAACTAACATTGCCTTTTGATAGATATTATGTTTAAACTCGAAAGCTGCAACAGATAGCTATTTCCTAATTCCTCAGCTGTGTTGGAACTAAAATAGATATTTTCCAGCCTTATCGATGACATTTAGTAATGAAGGCTCAACATAGGCTCAAAATTTGTTGGGATAGAATTTTAATGTTGATGCCTTTTATTGTGCATTATGCAATGTGATAACAAAATTACTTTAACACCACAATTCTGTGATTCGTGTCCCATGTGCTGTCCTGTTGATTCGATCATTTTCCTATCAATATTTAAAAGTGAGACATTTTGGGTTTTTATACCAGCCCATGGAAATAATTTGCGAAATCCATATTGCCTGATGTGAATTTGGCGAATGGTGTGTAATTGGGATTTTGGATTCCAATCTTTGGTTATTTTTTGTTGCTCTAATGAAGGCCAATGGTTTTACCTTGTGTTGTCAAGCTGTAAATTGACTATATTATATTTCATGCATGAGCTATTAGCATTTATGACTTATGTTTCAGTGCAGTTGACTTGTATGCAAACAATAGTTAGTGAATGGTCAGTTATTGACATCACAAAACTGACCAAAATCTGAGGTCATATGTGCTAATAGTCGAGGTGTGAATAGCACCCACAGTCATGAAAAATCCTGGAAAATCTTGGAAAAGTTGGTTGTCATGGAAAGTCATGGAATTATAGAAATTTTAAAAAGGTCATGGAAAAGTCATGGAATTCTTATAAAGACAAAAAATACATTGTCTGCAATAAAATGGGTGGTGAGGACAGCTGTAAGGGTGTGTGGAGGCAGTTATAATTTGCAATCGTTGACTTTGTTGTGCCGATTTTATCGAAAGAAAGTCAGGGAAATTCTATGAATGGTCATGGAAAAGTCATGGCATTCAAATTCATGATTTCTGTGGGAACCCTGGAATATTTACGCAAGTAGTATTAAAGGTCTAAAATATTACCTACAAAACTGCAATTTCAATTGGCTGAATTTCGGTTTCTGGGTGTAGGGTAGAGCATTCGAATAAAAAGCGCCTGAAGAAAAAAAGTCCTGGACTCCATTCAGTCCATTGGCCCACCATTCTGATGCATGGTGACGTAACGTTCTTGCTGCAATATGTTTAAATGTAAAAGAGACCATTTAAAATGTGGTTAATTTCTGCTGTTCTGTTGACAGTGTCTGCCATGGTGAATAGGTTCTAGAGCACGTTGAACTATTTGTTATCCCATTAAGATTTAGTTGCATCACATCAGATCTTATGTTTGTGTTTACCATCCACCCACTTCAGGGCCAGGGTGTGACCTTGTAAAGCCTTCTCTTGTTTCTCTTCTTTTTTTTTTCTTCTTTTTTATTTTTCAATCTTATCCGTCTACGCCAAATAAAAAAATGAAAAGAGTTTTTAGAGTTAAGAGTTTATTTAACAAAGGACAGACCTCGTTAATGTAATTGCAGCTTATTTTAGACTTCTCTGAGTGACGTTACAGAATAATAAGTGGATTGATCCATTTTAAATGGAGCTATTTAATCAGAAAGAGTGCTCAGGAATAGATATTTTAAAAACCGTTATACTTACTCAGCATTTTACCCTTGTAAAAGTTATTTGTAAATAAATCAAATAAAAATCCTGCTGGCAGCTGGTCTTGTTTGTGAAAGCTCCATGGTGAACAGGATTGTAATTGTGATGTAATGGTTTTAATTGGGTTAATACATGTAGGTTGGAGGGCTGTATAGTGATGTTTCACTGTACTCCTGGGCTGTCTGTTCATCTGTGATTTGCCAATAGGGCTTCACAGAACACCAGTACTTAATTTACATCCAAACTCGTACAATTAACTGTACTTCTTGCGCAGAAAAAATTGGCACGATTTATATTGTTATCAGTTCTTTTACCACATACTAGGGAATGACTGAAGAACATGCAATCAGCATTAGTCTCCACTCTATCCACTTGCCTTATTTACTCTCTGCTTGAATGTTGCACTGTACTTGTGTAATGGAGTCACATTGGTGTCAACCTGAGTTATTTTTGGTCTTCCGGCAAAAGTGTTGGATACTTGTCTCCATGGATACACTGAGTAATTCAGCCCTCTCCGTTTCCTGTTTATTGAATTAGATTATTTGATAGAGCGGAGCTAATTAAGATGGGAATATAATTACCTGGGAATAATTCAAGCGTAATGCGAGTAGTTCAGACTGTAGTAGTTGTGATATAATTTGAAAATAAAATAAAAAGACTAATATAAGGACTCGCAGAGGTATGAATCTTATATAAAGTAAACTTTATGAAGGATCTTTATATCCTTATATTCATTTGTTCATTCTGTTCATTCTCGCAAGATAACAAGGTGATTCTGATTGAAAACTATGAGACTTACATTTCAGCGTCACGCTATTTTCCACTTAGCCAGTGTTACAATGTACGTTGAAACACAGGCGCTGTCCAGCTAGCATCAGTGCGTTGTCAAGATATAATCTCTTATTTATATGTCTGGACACACCAGCCTCTGCTGGAGGGCGCCTGTGGTTGAAATAACACATTTAATAGGTTCCTTTTTTGGATCATAAGTTCATTAAAGATACTGGTCGGCTTAAGTGTGGGCAATAAGTTGTTGGAATGAGGGCACTTAGATCAATCTGTCCAGAAGTGATTAAGCCTGGGGATGAAGTGTTTCGTGTAATCAGGACACTCAAATGAATAAGGCCAGTAGGAGCTTCTCTTGGAAGGAAGTGTTTTAATGAAGTGCAAGAGGGAAGTTGAAGTGCAAGGATTGAAGTAAGGGAAGGAGGCAAACATGGTTGACAAAGGACAAAGACACAGGCCAAGTGTCTCCTTATTGATTGAAGAGTGTGAAGTGGCCCAAAGCATTGCAGACCAAGGTCTAAATAATAGCCCTCCATTGCTAATGTCCAGTCTGCTTGGAAACACTGGCCTTCATGGTTCTAATCAAGTATTGATCTGCTTTCGCTTTCCACTGCTTCGGGCTTATGGATAAGTTGCCGCCCCGCAGTACCCCACATCAACCCGCACGGTGGACCCCTCAGACCCAAAGAGATTAGCGTGCTCAACAGACAACCTCAGGTCATGACCTTCTCTTCTTTATTTTCTCCTTCCATAAACCACAACCTTGGTGATTCCCTTCTGAAAGGTATCATATCCTCATCTGTTGACCTTATGGGACCATCCAGCATGGTGGGTGGGTGTTCCCTTATTAAAATGACATGATCTGGTTGTTAAAAACTCGAAAAATGTGATGTCTAATACATTTTTTGAAGGTTTCATTTGGAAGGAATCGCTTCACAAAGTGACCAGTCAGTCCCAGGTTTAATAAATCCCACTTTGACTTTTGGAGAAGTGTGATCATGGCAGTCATATATGCACACTTTCCTTTGGTGTGTTTGACCTTCTGCAACCAGACTGCATTTTACCATTCCAAAGGTTAAGACTGCCATGTGTGGCATTCCACAAGAGGGCACTGCTTTCAGTGCAGTTTAATCTGCAGAGGGAGCTTCTGGTAGTTGTTGCGAAATAGCATCGGTATGAATTCACTGTTGTTGAGACCTGCAATTAAAGAGTTGCAGATTGTGTATGCGCTGCATCAGGTATGTTATGCATTGCCTGAGGTGTGACATTTATCACCTTCCAAATGAAAACATTATGATATTTGATGTGCATTTGACAATAAAAATACACAATGTTTCTCTAGAAACTATAGTATAATTTTAAAGACTCATATAAGTTTGTTTTTTTAGATGAATAGAAAGAATTGTAGGTCTTTGGTTTCAATTGTTGGGGGAGTGTTATTTTACAGACAGAAACAAAAATGACTTTTGAGATTTCTCAAACGTAACAATGGTAATTCTTTTGCAAGGAAAACTTTAGAAAGTTTTAGTATTATGGTGGATCTAGTATTTGTTGTGTAATCACTTTGTGTCGTCACCTCACAGCCCAGCAACCTAATTATGTACATGTTTTGCTCTTTACTCATCTAAAGTAAATTAAAATTTCTCTTATAGTCTATAGGCTGGCTTATGGTATTAAAGGTCTAACAACGAAATAACAGAATAATTAGATGTTCATGTGCTTATGCAATTCTTGTTCTTACCAGCAGGCAATACAGAAAAATGGCCTAAACTCAAAAAATATGAATCCATTTATATTGTATTTTTTAAGGGAAGATTTCCTAAGACTATACTCAGCCTATTGGCTACATAGTTTAACCAATCATTTTGTTTAACTAGGTGAACTAGCAATGAATGCCCATAATTAGGTCACTTGGCTTATAGGTGACCACACACAGTGAATGATGTTAAGTCGAAACCTGATGTATCATCCCGTTACACTGAAATTAAATTGACCTGTGTTAACTTGCTTTGTGAAATGGCAGTAATACTAACGAACATAAATTAGAACAATTAGGATTTCTACATAATTTGTTTGGTCTCAATTTTTGGTCATTTTTAAGACTATTTATATATGAGTTGAATGAAGTGATCCCCATGGATGGTTTTCAACTCTATTGTCTTTTTTAACTACAGCAGTTGAACATTTAGGGTATACTTTACAGTTATCGCATACAGTTTTGGCCATGGTTAATGCTGTTTCTGCTATGAATCATCTTGCTAACCTTCATGGTACTTCCAGTTAATTCTGTTGTTAAATGAAGCAGGGGCCACATGATAGACGTCCATTGGCTGAGCTGTATCGTCATATGAGAATATTGTGTCTCTACCAATAGTGGATTTTCACGGAAGGTTCTCTGTATTTCCACCAGGTGGCTAAAACAGAATAATGCAATTCTATTGGCTTAAAAAGTTCCCGCCCTTGGCTGTGATTGGCTGAAGCAAAGTGCATCCAAGCAGTAGTATTTTTAGTGCATTTTAATGTATATTTGACACCTTATCATTTAGTTGATGTTTTTTATTTATCTGAGAAAGTTGTATTTATGGAATCAATTAGTTATTACCTACTGTGTCTGAAAAGCAAAATGAGTCATAAGAGGAGAGGAAAGACTTATGTCTTGCTGAATTCAGGGCTGTTCAGTGAAAAGACTCTATTGCCAGCCCAGGATACCCAGAATGGCTGCAATGAATTAGATATTGGTGTTCGACTAGAACCTTGTCCCCTTTTACGTGACATATTTTTAGAGTTTCCCCATCCGCCGATCACTGTCTCGTAGAAGTCTTTGCCTCTAAAAGATTATTTTCTGGAAATTTGCGACTAAAAAGCTCGATGTGGGCATACCTTCCTCCGTATATGTAGAGGACAATTGAATCAGTCTTATTAACATTGTAGCTTGTATAATTGTAGGTATATTTTTCAGTTGTCAAGTGAACCTCACCTGAAATAAATCAGTTTTCCAAACTTAAAATAATATATTCTGGAATAGTTACTTGAAATTTAATATTTACTTACATTTTATTGCAGTAAAATTAACCAAATATCCCTGCTGATTACTATATATTATATTGCATTGCTTACCTGTTTGACAAAGATGAAATAGCGAGGCCATGACATCTTGCAACCTCAAATAAATAAGAGTCCTCTCTTCCATGCTTGTCATGTGCCATATCATGGACTGACCACCAATACATCCTTAACAGCCTTTCAGTCGATTTATTGTCTGATCATTAAATTGACGTATTTACTGAATTGGGTGAACTATTCATTATGTATGTCCTATATATATGGTTACATGATAATCGGAAAGTGTTTGGTATTCTGAAGTTGATGTAATTATTGATTAATAATAATTAGGACCATGCAGTGCTGGAAATGGAGACTTATTGCTGGATTAAACTTCTAACACAGTCCAGTTGTCGTTTGTACATTGTGATAAAGATAAGAATTGATTATTCTGTGCACATAGTGAATAGCGTCTTTTCACAGAGCAGCCCTGAATTCAGCAGGACATAAGTCTTTCTTCTCCTCTTACTACTAATATTGCTTTTCAAACACAGTAGATCATAACTAACTGATTGCATAAATATAACTTTCTCAGGGAAATAACAGATATCAAGTGAATGATAAGATGTCAAATATTCATTAAAATGCACTGAAAATACTGCTGCTAGAATGCACTTTTCTTCAGCCAATCCGTGGCACAGTCAAGGGCGGGAACTTTTTCAGCCAATAGAATTGCAGTATTCTGTCATAGCCCGCCTGGTAGAAATATAGAGAACCTAACATGAAAATCCACTATTGACCAGTTCTCACTTCCAGGGTGTTTCCATTGTCCTATGATCAAAGACAATTCACGTGTACACAATACCGGATGAATACATTTCAAAGTGTTGTTCAGACCTACAAATGTTGACGTGAGCTGCTATATTGAAATTCACGCTTGAGGGCATTTGGTACTCCCCTGCGGCATCAAAAACCATGCATGTGTTTTCCAAGAAAATGTACTTTTCAGACAGATAACTAAGTCAAAATCACAATGATTCGGTTTCCGAAAATCTCTCTTGGAGCGCTCCAGGGAAAAAATGGTAATTTTCATGTATGAAATTATATTGACTTCTACCGACTCCCTTTGGAATAAAAACACATCTGAATTTATTTCTTTTATCTTGTAGTTTATAGAATTGGAGACATATTTGTTTTGATGCTTCAATAAATAAGAATGCTCAAATTGAAATTCTTTATTTGCACCCACAGTAGAATCAGTACAGCAAATTAACACAAAATCAATACATATATTCACAAAATATAGCAGAGCAGGGTGGGGAGGGACGGGCAGGAACTTGGGGTGCCTGGGGCAGACGTAATGGGTACGACTACTAGAATGACCCAGTCTTGTGTCTTGTAAAAGTCAAATTTGTGTCCACTTCAACTAAAGTATGATTTACATGGGGATGACGTCACACAGAGACCAAAATGGTGCTTTAATCCAGGTTTGGATGAAGCTAACCGTTATCTTAGCTGAGTTAGCATCAGAGCATTGGAATGTGCAGGTTGACATGCCATTCAAATGGTCCTCACTGACCAGTGGGCATTGCAGCATTGAGTAGGTGAAAACAATTAAGTTGGTCTGGTTACAGGAGGTCACTGACTTCATTATTAATTTGATCTTAACAGGAGGTTTCTTGTGGACAGTCAGTTGTAGGTAGATGCTGGGCAGTTTGGTGGTCACCTGTAATTGAAATTATCAAATAATAACGAGAATGCAGCTGGCTGGCTGGCTGGCTGGCCTAGTGTTTACAACCAATTTCTATAACAACCCCCAAATGACGTCATATGAATCCAAGACTCATATTGGCTTCGGCATTCTTTCAGCCAATGGGAATCCTGGATTCACGTGACGTGGCCTTGGAAATAAATTATCTATCTATCTATCTATCTATCTATCTATCTGTCTCTTAAGTTTAGTTTCTAAGTCAATTAAATCAGCTAAAAGGTAGTAAAAGACCCCTCATATTGGTAACATGGTGCTGAATCGTGAGCTTTATCATCTCATCATTATGTCTGCCTCTGGCTGATGGTCGTATAAGCCAAGTAAGCTCCAGACCAGTGTCATTGAGACAAACAAAACATTTAATAAAAATAAATAAATAAAAGCATTGTGCCAAATCATTAATGTAGATTATTAAATTCTCAATTGAAAAGATATCAGTCTATGGAGCAGTTTCTGTATCATTGGCTTTGTGTGATATATGGTGATAGTCTAATTAAATTGTGTGCTGCCTGCAACTCTTAGTTTACACCAATGTGACATGGGAAATCAATTTATTCATCTCATTAAGATCGACCTGGCTGATAATCCTATCAATAAGCCTGTAATCATAATTACTGATGCTAGACACATTGTAGTTAAAGTTACAATACTGTAACCACCAAAATATTATTTCCACAGACTTACATTGAGGCATGTCTTGGTGTTGTTGTCGTTGATGACATCTCTGACAGTGCTGTTCATGGGCAGTGTGGGATAAGGCTCTTTCTGGTTGCAACCAGTGTGTATGACTTGAGCAACAGGTTCAGCTAAATAAGAAATGTTATAATTATCAGACACATTTTAATGAATGATGGTCAAAGGAATGTTTCTATCACAGTCATTTTATTTAAGTTCATGTGACTTGTTTGTTACTTTTCAAGTTTTGTCATTACGGTTATATCCATGTGCTATTGTTATGATTAAACCAAGGCAAGAACATATGATAACATGGCTATGTTTTTCTCATATTGAACTTAGTGTGATACATTGTGAAAATAAGGAAAATACCATCATAGTATTTCCAGGTGTGCATGCTTGTGCTGATGTTCGATCCCAGTCCCAGATAATTGACTGCCAGAGGTTTGGAGCTGTCATTGTGTTTAAATATGATTTGATCTCCCACATTTGAACCTCGTCCCAAAGTGATGATGTTGTCGACCCAAGAAATCCAGAAAGAAATGAACTGAGAATAGCTCAAGGAACTCGAGGTCACATTTTCAACGTTCGGGCCCATGGCACCTTTTTTCCGCAGAATGGTCCATCCACCAATGACGATTTCATAAAATGACTGGTTGTAAAATGTCGACAGCTTACTTGGAAACAAACCGACATGGGCATTTCCCTCACCGAAGACCTCGAAGAGAAATATTTTTGACTCATTCATATTGTAGGTGAGGTATGTGTAGTTGTACCCCTTGGTGTTTACTTTAACCTCAGCTGAAAGTATACAATGTTTCAGTCCATTAATATTGAATAATTAAGAAGTTTCCACCATTGCAGCAGATCAGAACATGGTATTTGAAAGTATTTCTCATTGCAATTTTATATACCATAACGGAGGGTATTATGGAAAGGGCGGGTATTATCGACACTTAAATTGGTTTGTTAATAAAATGGTTAACATTCTAATGTGAGTGGCAATAATACCCGCCCTGTCGATAATACCCTTCGTTATGGTACCATACTTCTAATTACTTTTTTTATTTTAACAAAAGAGGTGGTTGCCTACCAACGAGGTTGAGTTCTATTTGAAACCCAGCCTTTAATCTAGAAAATAAAGTATCTTAATGATATTTACCAGCATTTCCAAATGTGACCAGCGTTGGTATCCCCAGGCATAGTACGAAGACAAAAAATTTCCAATCAAACATTTCGCTTGGTGTTGCAAAAGTCTGATCAGATCTGTTCACAAATGCTCTGTAAGTTTCTGGAACTATCATGTGTAAGTACTATGGCCACTGAGGCTTCAGTGAATTTCATGATATATTTGCAAAGAAGAAGCTGAGAGAAGTTTTAATTATTGATGAATGCTTTGTTTTGACCCGGAGTTCAGACTGCCTAGGGATATGAGTACAGTCTTTGTGTTGTCATACGCGTATGTCATGTATAGGTTAGTTACAGTAGCGGAAATTTCAAAACTGATTTGGGGAATGTGAAAAAGAGCTTGTTTACTTAAATGAAAGGAAATCATAGTGTGTAAAAGCGTTAGGCTGCTTATGACATCAGGGTATTGAAAAGTTGTTTAAACCAATCAAGCCTGAAGTGATGGTACACTTGTAGTTTCAAAAAGGGCGTTGGTAGGGTTTCATGGTGTTTAAAATGTTTGAAAAGGCTGCAGCATCTTAAGTGTCATAGAAACCACACGGTATTGTCAACTATTTTGTCTTCACAAAAATGTTGTTGAACCTGAATTTGCACCTGTATTTCTCTGCCCTGGTATGTACAGTTTTAGTTTCATAAAATACGGTCGACTCTAGCTGTCTGTAGCGACCTGTGCCTGGCTGTGGTCTAAACATGCTAAAGCCAGCTGCTTCAGTCCATTTCTATGGCTAATAAACGTCTTACATCTATCACCAGATAAAATAAACCTTGGTAAATGTAAGAAGTTAATCTAATATATCATAAATATGTACTTTTGATCCCGTTTTGAGTAGCCAGCTATAACAGTTTTGTCTAGTTTCAATTTTACTGGCCGATTTTGATGAAATTAAATCCTTAGCCTCCTCATGGCTGAGACAGCAAACACAGGGAACTGCTCAATGCAACCTTGGGTTATGTCAACAGTTATGTACATCTGATTCAACCAAACTATCATACAAGTGTCATTGGCTCGATTAAAATTTTGTTAAACACAATACGCTCTTCCAATTTCCTAATTATAAGACTTGCCCCTCCGTAATATTTACCATTTTCCACCTCTGGCTTGAACATTGTCATTGTCTGCAAGTGCACATGAGTCGCACGTTGAATTGTTTGACAAGTGCACATAGATTTGCATATCGATTCGCTGAGAGAGAAATGATATTCCCACATCCTATATGATTATTTATCGATGCATATCACATTTACGTTTTAGTATTGAACTCAATGTTAGTACCCTGAGGCTACCTTCATTTTTCGAATGTCGAGCCCATATTCTTTGACCTATCCCAAACTGTTGTGTTGGTCCATTTGGCAAGAAGAAAAAAAGAAGAGCCATTAGAGTTTTCCCTAGAATTGGTTATTTGCTGTGGACGCTAGTTATACTTACTATATTAAACTAACAAGCGCTTGTCTTCCCTGTTTATTATTTATGCAATATGCACTAAAGATCTATAGATCACGTTTCTTATTCAGGATTTAGTCTATAGTTGTGTGTTGAGCGACTGACAGTACCAGCCCAAGTTCTTTGTGCATCAGCTCATTTATTATTCATCTTTAACTAATACCGTGTTCAACTGATTTAGTGTCTAGATTTTATGGTGACATTTAAAGATATGTAATATGGTTGTCTCGAGTTATTCAGATGTTGGTAATGTTCTTTCTGTGTGTCAATCATTGATGATAACTAATAGAAACCATTCTCATAGACTTTAAACCAGATGATTTTATGTGAATCAAAGACTCCCATTGGTTAAAGGCAGTCCCTCAACAAATAAAGAGTCCTAGACTCATATGACGTCATCTGGCATTTAGTCGATGAGATTGTTTTCCAAGTCTATGAGATTGGTTTCCAAGTATATGAGATTGGTTTCCAGGATATGATACAATCGTCAGGTTGTGGAACAAGTGCTTGGCTCACTCGAAAGTGATGTACCTGTTACACAGTGCATTCTTAAAGGTGCAGTGTTATCAGTGAAGTTTATAAATCGATTTTTGTAGAGGTCTTTCCTTCTTCAATCTTAGATTATTTCAACTTCGCACAAATCCCATACCGGTTGTCGTTTCCATGACTGGATGAAGGCAATAACGACGATTGATGACTGAACATCAGTACAGTTGAAGACGCAAGTTGTCATTCCGCCAGCAGTTTGGTCACTGAGCAAGGGACACTGCCACATTGCCCTTGTTGACACCATTAATTTGGACTCTTCGCAAGATGGCAATTGTTTTAGGACCATTTTCACGTTTCGTGGAAGTCCAGCGTGAAGGGTTAATGGCATGAATATACTGGGCAGTGAAGTTGATACCTGCACGGAAAGAAGTTAGTATGATTATGCAAAACAGTGAAGCTGGCACATTGTGCATAAATGAAAAAAAAGCTGCACGCTGTGAACGTACGGTACAATTTTGTCAAGAGATAAAAATGCCCAAAACATGACTTTCGTGTAGTGCAGTTGAGATTAGGGCCTGTTCTTCTTAATATGTCTGAGATTGACTCAACGTGCTTATTTGATACCAATCGTGGGACTGCCACACTCGAACTTTGGGTTTAACACAAATATACAAGAATTTAACCTTCAATAGAATATTATTATCATTTATTCGTACTAAATGTGTACAATTATTCAAAATTCCATATTCATGAAAATATAACTTAGTGTCTGTGTGCAAGTTATTAATTTAGGCATATAAAGCCAATGTACAATTTTTGAGAAATAGTGACTGAATTTGCCATATTCATTGAATAAGTGTTCACTTACCTGAAGGCAAGTTGTTAGGTTTCCATCATTGATGAGGTCTCTTGTATAAGTGTTTATTGGGACATGAGGAACTTGGTTGTGCCTGCTGCAAGTCCTGGTGCCTACTGATGATAAAAATGGTTCAGCTGAAAAATAATTATTTTCACAAATGTTATTAAAAAACAATAATTATGTCCTGGTTCAAAACAATGAGAAAAGCTATTGCCCTGACAATTAAAGCTTTATCACGTGTGGCTAATTCCAGTTCGATAAATTAGAACTGAAGTCTTTGCGAGCCTTAATTTAGTTTTTTCCCCCCACTTATAACAGGGTTTGCTATGTCCTCCTCGACGTTTTTAGAAGCTGAGGCATATAGATAAAAAATGCAATGATATTTTTGAAAATATCATTTAGGGCAAACCAACCTCTAGTTGTAGGACTACAGATGGTTAAAGGACTCACCATTATAATATTTCCAATCAGCTGCTACATTATGTCGTCCCAATGCAATAAAGTTTATATCCATTGGGGAATTACTGATATCGTGAAACAATATGGTCTGTTCACCAAGTTTTTGGCCCGATCCGAGCGCTACCATGTTGCCTTTCCAGGACAGCCAGAACGTCCGGAACTCAGTGTAACTTAAGGCATTCTGGCCAGTGTACTTCCATTTCAAATACGTCCCTCTTCCAGCTTCCCTTAATGAACATTTTGTACGGTTCGCTTGCTCTCCTAGTGTGATCTCATAGAAAGGTTGATTTTGAAAGCTGTTTATCTCTGTAGCAAATAATCCCACTAAGGCATCCCGCGTTCCCTTCACCTTGAAGATGATGTATGGCATCTCTTTGACATTGTAAGGTATCCATGTATAGTTGTAAGTCCAATTATCTTGTTGCAGGCTGACTTCAGCTGCAGTTGCGAAGTAATAAAAAAGTATATAAACCATTAGAAATATACAGTAAACTGTTATGATATGCAGTATATTGAATTTAATTGAATTTTTTATTTCTGTCACCTAGGTTTACCTTTTTGTATTCACAACTAGTTTCAACAAAGAAACCCTCAGCCCTTACGAGATTATTGCTTGACCTTTGGTTTAAACAAATTATATTTAATTTTACCAACGAGCTGAAGGCTCAAAAACAGGTTCAATCTTGGTTAGTATAATGTGCTTGACCTTTAAAAAAGATACAAAAAAAAAAGATACAAAAAAAAAAGAAGGTAAAACTATATAACAAAAGTGGCTATTACCTGCGTTGCATTCATTTTGCATTGAAATCTCCCAGCAAAACAGCAGAAGCAGTGACCGCTTGATTACAGCTAGCATGATTCAAAGTGGTGGATTTCACGAGCTTGATTCCACAATGTGTTTGAAAGTGGCTCTCTCAATCAGTTTCTAGTAAGTAAATATTTTGCTTGAGGTCAGCCATGGCAATAGCGGTCTTTTGATACAGTCAAATCGTTGCATGAGAACTCGATGATCGAAAGTTCTGCCTGAGAGATCAGTCGGCTAAAAAAGGCTGGTAAACTTACCATTTATTCAAATTTTATAGAAAAGGCCATATTAAGCTATATCGGAGTGTGACTGTTCTTCCTTCAGGGCACAATAGATTCTCTGTACATTATTTATATGTTGCATCAATAATCCTTTGATGGCTGTAAGGGCAATGGTTAATCAAAGGAGATATCAATCACAAGAGCAGTGAGTCATACTTACATATTATTTCCAGTTCCTTTGATGAAATGAAATCGTTGAGTGCGGTTTGAAATATTGATCATTGAAATAGTTAATACATTTATTGTTAATCGCAATTTAGAGTTTGGTTATGAATGTGCTTTACAGGTCCATAATTTGAACTCATTTATGTTTTGGTTCACTGCTTTTAAGGTCATAAAATTATAAACGTAGTCATCTGCAAACTAATGAAAGAATGACAATAGCATTGCTTGGTACTCTTTGAAGAAGGAGGCTGTGAAAGCAGCGCCTGTTGCTACTGGGAGTCATCACAAATGGTAGTATGAATAAACATGGGACAGCATTTGTCTATTTTAAAAAGATGTTATTTATATTTTAAGTGTGCTTATCATGTCTAGTTCATGCATTATATTGCGAAACTAGTAAGGAAGTTTGTGCATTAGACCTATACTCCATTTCCGAAATAGTCGAATCTTAAGAAAAAAACATTTGTACAAGTAACAAGATATAAAATAGGCCTACAAACACATTTGTACAACTTGCTAAATGGTAAAACGGGATTTAATTGAGATTTAAGAAGAAGGTCGTAGACCATTGGTGATCTCATGATCAAGTTCCAGTGGCAGGTTGAAGTCAAGTATTGTTTGATAACTCTTAACACTTATTTACTGAGAGTCTACTTCGACCAATGTGGTCTCCATGGGGACCGAGGCTTCCCAGCCATCCCATAATTCAGTGGTGTGATTCTGCTGACATCAGCGGAAATGAAGGTCTCACAGCAGGAATTTTCCACTCATGAAACTCTGTACATCAAATGTTTCAGGAGCTTCAGTGTCTGATCTCCAGGAAATGGGTTTCCGTTCTTATTTATTGCTTCAAATTTGAATCTCTAAGCGATAAGATTAGATGGAAATTTGCAAAGATTTTCTCCTTTTGTTCTTAAAAGGATAAAGACTAGAAAAAGCACAATCTATCATTTTTGTAACTGAGATGAATCCCCCCAAGGTCTAATAACAGTGGTTGATATCTTATACAGTTGGTTTCGTTTTTTTAACTAGTAAGGAAGTACACTTCTAAAAGTCATTGTCTATAGTAATGGATTTGTGTTATTTCTGTCTGTCCTGTACACTTGACCTAAATAAAACAAACCAGGTTATAACAAATACATTGTGCATCACAAATAGTTTAGTATAAGTGGATGTATTGTATTAACACCTAGAACTACAATCTACTTTTATAGTCTCTTATTAACACAGAACATAGTGGAAGAGGCCTCTCCTCGCTAAAGTAAACTGGAACTGAGAAGAAATATTGGAAAATCTAAACATCTTTAATGTAGCAGGTCCTAATCATTAAGACAGTCAATAAAGCCCTAAAAAAGAAATTTAAAAAAAGGAGAAAAAAAAGAGAAATGTAAATCTATCGCATTGGTTTGAAAAAACTAAAGCGCGGTAATACACAAGTGCTTATTATGATTTTAAAAGTGTGAGACATTTACGGTAGGCTAGCGTTGATATTGAAGTTGACTTGTACTTACCTCTTTTCTTATAATTTATGTGTCTTTTTTTTCTGTTTCAGGTGAGTGTCTTGAAAACCTTTGTAATATTGCTCCATGACCAGGTATTTATGCATTTTTGTCATTGGTAGGATTTTCTTGAAAGTCAGAAAGTTGGTCTGCAGAATACATGGTTGGTTGAAGTATTAGGCTTAGTGTGACTTTCAGACATCACTTTAATTCTCTGATATATTGCCTTTGACATACAGCTATTGTGTGCGTGAATTGTGATATTTTGAAGTAGATGCTCCTTCACAACCATACTGTTCAGATAGGTAGCTTTTAGGGGATGAATAAATAACCTCAAGTAATTGAAGAACAGACATCTAGCATATGGTATATACATGGAGTCTCTAGTGACTCCATGGTATATAGGTGCAGCCCCAGGAATAGCTGCTTCGTGTGGCAAGTTATTTTTGATGCAGACTACAAAACGCTGTTGCTTAGTTCTCTACCAAGGTGCTTGTGTATTTATGATAAGTTATAAGCAATTCATTAAAGGGGAACTAACCCCTTTTGCACTTTACCTCTCAGATTTTAGCTTGGGTCCATAGAAACAATTCCATGCTATTCATAACTTGTATATGTGCCCTGGTAATGAAATATCCTGCATTTATTAGCTCCGTGTTGTGAACTACGGAGGCCGTCATTTTTTAAATTCCTGGTGTTTTGCACTGACCGGAAATACGTCACTGTTGTACTATTCAACTGGTGAGAAACTGTCAGCAACAGTTTAGATACAGTTAATTGCACTTTCAGAGCAAGTAATTGCCATTGAACTTGAGACAAAGCAATTAGACAGAGAAAGAAAGAATTTATTAGATCAATGCTAAATAAAACGAACAAAAGCAGCAAGTAACAACTATTAGCAGAAAAATAAATAAAATAAAAGTCAAAATACATATGATCTACCTTTGGTCAGGAGACATCCAATAAGTTCTTATTTTGAAAAAAGGCTCACGTGGATGTCCCCTAAAAACACATATTTAAAAAAATATATATTATTTAATGAAAAAAAAAAGAAAAAAGACATTTATATATAAATAACAAGATCTAAATCTAAGAAATAATGATGGGATGAAAATTAAAGTATGGCAGACAAATTGCAAATTTAATAAAAAGTTTATAACAGGGATCAGTTCTTATTTGTGATTGTTTTGTTGAAAATGAGTTTTTGATATTATATTTTATTTTAAACTAGTAGGCCTATATTAAATGTTTCTAGCAATGCAACATACATTTGAAATAAGCTCATTGCAATCAATGCAATAATTATGCTGTATTCCCAAAAAATTGCAATTAACATCCTTCATGTTGTTGTGCTGTATGTTCTTGTTATAATTGCAATGAACAATGAAACGGCTTGTAATCAACAGGATTATGAATTGATTCATATGGCTGAATGCATATATATGGCCTAGCAGTGTACATAAGTGACGTCACTGTCTTGGGTGCCATGCGCAATAATGGCGGCCCACATCATGTCGGCAATTGGTGCAAATTGCACTTTGAATTGGCTTGAAACAATGTCAAACCAGCCTTTAAGACATTTCCTTTCACACCAATATATTATTTAACATCTAATTGAACTTTTGAAATTAACATACAAACTTCCATTAGTTCCCCTTTAACTAATATCCGATGTTGCGACTAATGAATGCGCAATAATGGTATTTAACATCTTGGACATTCTTAGTTTTTTTTTTGATATACAAGTAGTTTCCGAATATTTCCAAAGCAATTAATGTTCTGCTTAAAACTGTTATTATTCTTTTGGTCCCTTCAAATTATTGGACAAGGTATGTGCCATGTCTGTTTGCTGTAAGTTTAGACAATTTTGGCCATGCTAAGGAGTGAAATCACTTCTTTTTTTTTTCAGTAGTGATATTCAGTAATGATAGTTCACCTTAGTCGGAGGACACTTATCAGAAAATAACCCTCAATGAGACGTACACTCGACTGGGACCCCAGTTGTTGGTATAACTTTTAAATTGCATTTCTAATTAATTCCACGATAACAGAGTACAAGTTAATGTTGTTGACCATTATGAAGGCAATGCCACATTCTATCCAGTACAATCTACAGAAATTGAAACTTACGATCAGTGAAATTCATGGACTGCATTTATAAAGATTATGATCAATTCCTTGCATCGGAAGTTACAAAACCATCAGCTCTTGGTTTAATTTGTATGCCCAGGGTGTTGAGAGTCAGCCTGATAACCTGGATGAGCTAAAGGCAGACATGGCAAAAGTGGGGTGTCTGAAAAGAGCCCGGATGATGGATAGGTCTCCTAACCTTGGTGCTAAGATGCAAGAAATCTCTGGCACCAATGATAGCAAATTTCCCCTTGCTAATGCCTGCGGACACAGCTGGCAACATCTCGACATCCGAGTTGAGATTGTAGTGCAGACCCCAGCAGTCTCTTTTGGAACCTTTGATATCGCAGCACTTCAATTCAATTCCCAATTCTCCTGCCCTGTGAGTGTTAGTAGTCTTCCCCCACTTGTCCTGCTCTGGGAGGACAAAAAGTGAGGATGTATAGTATCTAGAGACTACAACTAGAGATCCATTTGTAGATTAGCCCACTGGTCATGTCGCCATTCATTACTGTCTGAGTGGCAGATGTGTCCAGGGATGGATTCTCCGCCAACCTAAAAAAGTTTTGTAGTGATAGTGGTGCCATTAATGTCCATCATGCCCCTAAATTCTCAATGAAAGACTAATTTATCAAAATGACAAGTCTGTAGACAAGAATAAATGAGGGGCTATGGGAGTAAATCGGGACTATAACAGTAAAGTGGTCAATTTTTAACCCATGGCTATTTATAGCCGAAAGGTTATTTCAATGGTTGTTGTCTTAACTTGGTTGTTAGTATAGACCACTATTGGTGCTATGCATTACTGACGAATATTGTCATTACTTGTGTAACAGAAATTTTAGAAAATTTGCTAGCTTTAAAAACCAACCAACAAGTGTCGTATCGATGAAGAACCCGATTTATTGGTTTACCGATGATCACTTTAATAATTCGTTGTTTATATTGCCATTAATAAAACAAATGGCACGTTTGTATCATATGGTACGACAGATATGTAACAACAGAATTCATAAAGAACATTCAACATTAGCCACCGGGAGTTATGAAACAGTATGTATTATTGACAAGTATATAACATTATTGACATTCTCTCCAGATGTGCAATATGGCCAC
This sequence comes from Alitta virens, assembly GCA_932294295.1. Lineage (NCBI taxonomy): Eukaryota > Metazoa > Annelida > Polychaeta > Phyllodocida > Nereididae > Alitta > Alitta virens. Next base: position 72,831,034 of record OW028573.1, on the reverse strand, counting down.
CACTTTGGGTGCACCACCCACATGGGTCTCCTTGGAAATTCCTAAGCATGACATAGGAATGTCAGGGCCCTTTTCTACAAGCAATTTATAACAGGGCTTTTTGGAGCCTTGCAATTGTCCTGGTTCTTCTGAGACATTCCTTCCCTCTTCAAATGGCCAATTTATTCTCCAATTATTTTGTCTTCAGACAATCATCCTATAGAGAAGGTCACTGATTGAAGCGGCCAGGGATTCCCCAGGAAATTTCTGATTTGTTGAGAATTGATACATTGTTACATGGTTCTCCAGACATGTTATTGTTCATAGAGATAGACGTTTTCTTTTATGCGAAACTTGTTAAATAAGAAATCTCCGAAATTATGGCCACTCTTTCTTGCTGTCATTATCATTCTTCTTTAATTCCTTGTCTTATCCTTCACTTGAAAGACATTTTATTTTATTAGAAATAATTACATTGCTTTTGAAGCAGCGCTGCCAGTGCACCTATCCAATATTCAATCTATTTCGCTGGGCTCATCTTTCTATGCATGGGGATTTATGGCCAGGGATTGACCACAAGGCTTATGCGCTTTGAAGTTGGAGATCTTTCACTCGTGAAGGTTAAGCATTGGATGACTAATGGGCTATGGAAATCATGACCAGAATATATTTGTAAGTGTATGAAGTTACTATGAACTTTTCTGTTAGTAACGCTGGTGGATTTTTACACTTTATTTACTCTCTGTTGTGCTAGGCTGACAAATATTTTGAGTTCATTGTTTATTCTCACATCAGACACATTGATGTAGATATGGAGTGTTTTGTTCACTCTTATTGTATATGTTGCAGCTACAGACTGCAGTGCATAGAAACTGATATACATTGCCAGTTTGTTTTGTTTTTTGGTTATTTTTTAAAATTCTATATGTACTACAGTACTAGGATAGTCGCTTATAAATGACACATTGCTCTCCTTTTTTTGTCTCTTTTTTTTCACTTTGTCTTACCAGGTGTATCATGTGCTTCATAAATGTCAGCATATATCTTTTGTTTCCGACAATCGATAATTATAAACTGCAGGAAATGAGCAGTAAACTAGTTGTCACATTTACATCGATTGTCATCCCAATGACATCCATGTACTGAGGATGAACTTGATTCTCACACATGTTTTTTTCCTATTCTTGTAATTTCTGTAATGTCTTCATTTTGGGTGGGACCTGAGCAGCTGCCTTCCTTAATTACGTGTATAACAACAGGAGTTGAACAGATCAAAGACAAGAAACATGAGAAAGATGAGGAGGGCATTTCCCTAAGGAAGCATCATGGGAAAAGAAATAAAGTGATAGGCAGAAATGAATTCAAGAAGAGATCAGGCAGAAAGCTCAGTACAAATGGCCCTCGCATGCTCCTATAAGCGTAACAGCCTTGGGCGCATGTTTGTGAGTGGTTGGCTGTTTGGTTCACTGGTAGGGCACTCTATGGTAGGGCACTCTATGACACGCATTGCCAACTCATTTGTCCTCAGAATACCGTCTGACCTATTGAGTTATTTTCTGATACAAATTATCTGATGCAAATTGTCTTGTTTTGTCTCAGTTCATCTGGTCTGAAGCGTTGTCAGCTTACATGACCAACTGCCAGAAGCAGACGTGATGATGAGGTGATAAGCTTTGGAGTTTGTTTAGCCCATATTGCACATTGAGCCCAATGGTGGGTCTTTTTTCCCGCCTCAACATAGACGCCAAGCTCAAGGCACTACTAATTTAATGTCTTATACGAGCAACGTCCGACTGAGATATAGCTTCTGAAGAGTACCAAACCCGGAATCGAACCGAGTTTGATAAATTATTGACAGATGTCTTAACTACTGGACCATCCACCGATGTAAACTAAAAGATATATCTTGCACTGTCTTTGCATGTCTGTTTTGCCCTGTTTTGTCCTGTCTTATCTTTTATTTAATGTCCCAATGTGGCACCCCACCCACACACTGTGGTTATGGTAATGTAAAACATGCATATTTATAAGAAACTTCCCGAAGCAGTGGTATTAAACTGTACTCGTATGATTTATGAAGACTGCAAAAGAAATCAGATTAGTTTCCATGGGATATCCTCACTCGAGTATGTAGATTATGCATGCGTGTTATCTCGGTGGGGCTGTAAATGTCTTTCTTCACTACTGAGTGTTTCATTTGAAGAAAAAAACCTTTATTTATAATTCCCAGTAGCCAGGTCTAAAGTTGGAAAGGGTAGATAACTTACCATCCGGGTACTATGAATAGCCTGCTGTCCGCTATTACCCTGTCGTTGGCAGAAATATGGGTTGCAGTTCTTCTTATGGTTGACCCCCTTTTCCATTAATTAACCCCACTAATCGAATTACTCAACCCTTTTATGGCGCTTAGTGCTCAAGTGGTTAGCAAGTTCGATCATGTGGGAGTAACTCGTGTGCATGGTTTCAAACCCCACTGGCATTTATCAAAGACATGATCGTAGTTTTGTTCCCAAATATTTTAATGGGTGTATATGATAAAGGACACACTTGGGATTGGTAATATCTATAGTGAAGATTCCAATCTTAGTTATCGTGTGGTTTCCTGTGGTAAGAGCAGCAAAAATAAACTCCTAGCTAGCCAAACTCACATGTTTCCCAGTTCTACAATTTGATAAAAAATATATTTAGGCCAAATGCAATCCTGCTGACTTCATGTAGTTACTGTATTTATAATACCCAGTCGGATATGATGGGCTGATCCTTTATAACAGTTACTGATGCATTTGGAATCCCTGCTGCATTACAAATGCTTCTTGATTGATGCACTGTGAGGAGCAAAGATCCCTGGTCGGATCAAAATAAATTCAAGCTGAGCAGATATTGATCAGGGCTGTGGTTTCCAGATGATATCAGCCGTTACTCCAAATACAGCAGCTTAAACGACTGCCAGATACTTGTTTCTCAGGGAAGCTTTAATTGATGTATAATGGGAAGTGATATTACAGCCAATTTCATAGACTTGGAAACTAATCAAAGCAGTGAGAGCTGCACCAGAAGACGTCATGTGAATCCAGGACTTCCATTGGCCGAGGGACTGCTTTAACCAATTATCTCCTCTGGAGCAGCTCTTTCTGCTCTTGAGTTTAGTTTCCAAGTGAATGAAATTAGCTGTAAAAATAACCCCTTAAGGAATTGGATCCTATTGTATGGTTTTTTTAACGTGACATTGTGAAATAACATCATTTGATTTAATTTTTAATGAATTGGTTAACTTATAGGCTACTTGTCTAATGCGTTATTTTAGACTCCATCAAAACAAATGAAGTCGCCTTATTTGTCTTGTGTAATTTCCTTTAAATTTTGACGTGCTTAAATGTTACATGTTGACATGTTTCTTAAGGTATTAACCTGATACTGTCTTTCCTGTTTTGCCTTTGTGAGAGGAAAATTTCTTGTCATAAAAATTTCAGTGGTTTGTTTATTTAGAGCGTCTTAGTGAACATGTCAGCTTGAAGTTGCCATTTAAATGCATGACATCATGATCGAGTGGCTTGGTAAAAGAGCCATTAGTTGCCATGTGAATGGTAGGTGCATGAATAAAGGTTCATTACACTACCTCTTATGGCCTACTGCAATCAACTGCTATTGATACGAATGGTTGGGCTGCTGACCTTTGTCTTTTCATGTTGCCTAGTCATAGAGGCACTAATAAGTCTTGTAGTTAACTTCCAAAGTTAAGGCGCTAGGAAGCTTCTGTTGAGTCTTGGGTTAGATTCCTTTCCCAAGCCCTGTGTGAGCTAATTATTCAGCTGCAGAACTTGGTTATCAATGTTTGTTGTAGCTTGGATGAACTAGAGATTCATCCAAGGTTGTAGCAAGGGTGGGTGGGTTGATTAGGGCTTTACGTCCTGTATTTCTGCACCTGATGGGCTAATTAGGACAAGCAGGGACCATGGCAATTAGAGGCTCGACTGGGAATTTAACCGGAGACCCAGTGGTTGGAAGCCTTGCTGCAGCAAGAAAATGATGCCACCCATTTGGATGAAGGTTAACCCTGATGTGGACTCAAAACTCTTAACTTCTTAGTAGGACTAATAGGCCTATGCAATATACGACAATAGACCCCAATTCGAAAGTTGGTACGATATTCGACCTGACAGACTTTTATATAAAAAGATCCCATACTCTCCAATGAAAAGCTTTTGTGCAATGCCCAATATTATGCTGAAGTATTCGGGTGCACTCACGCCTCTCATAAAAGTAACTTTAGAATATTTGCCAAAAGTTGTAACAATGCCACGCAGTTGTCTCTGGCTGGAATTGGTAATTTTCTAGGGATATTGAAGTTTCTAGGAATCATTTGATGTCTTTTGTTTTCCTGTCTTCTTGAGTGCAGAACGTTTCCAAGTGTATGACCTTTTCTTGCCTCCTCAGACAGGTTCTTATGGGGAATTTGATTGGATGAGGCTGGCCATTATTGCCAATGCATTTTTGACGTCACATTAGGCATCCCTTATTACTGCAAAATACTATCTGAACAGCATTCTTTTATCGCAGTAAAGCAATTGGTGCCAATATCGGCTAGGTTCATATTTGTGACGTCATAGATATTCCTTATTACGTCATAATGGTACCTGAACTGGAGTCTTCTTTTATCTGGATAAAGCTATTGGTTCCCATATATCTTGCTGCTTCTTGCATAATATGCGGGTTATGTCTTGCTGGGGTGTTGCTTTGTGACCAATAAGAGCAATAAAGAAAAGAAAGGAAAGAAGCTGCCGTAAGGTCTTGCCCTAAACCTTTTAAGGGCACGCTTTGTACTCTCCACCGGAAACGGAACAGTCCCACCGGAAGTACTACCTCCTTCCGTAGTGTGGGTGACTGACTTGCGTGATATTGGAGCATTCATTGGTTATAATGTTATGCAATAGGTGATAAATGATTTGTTTATTTGACAGTCTTAAATTATGATAAACTGAGTTATTGCTCAGTAAGACAAAAAATAAAATTCCAAAATGTATGAACCTTAAACATTTCAGACTAATATTTCAGACAAAATTGTATCACTTGTTTGTTCAAGTAACTTTTTTTTTTGTATATAAAGTAAGGTCTATCCTCAAATCAAATTTGAGCTGTAGCTTAGGTTTAAATGGATTCTGTTGTCAGAACCATATGTCGACAGTTTTACAAGCTGCACACTTCAATCAAGGGTTGTGTTGACATGTTGGCAGCTTCATTGATGAATCGCATCATATGTGCTTGTTTGGGTCATTTTTCACTTCACTGTATAAAAAATAATTGATGGATTGTTGTTTTGAAATCAGTCTCTTAATAGTATACATATTATTTATTAGTCCATTGATGTACACATTTCATATTTAGGTTACGTTGTTATTGAGGAACAATTGCAGATCATATTACCATCAGTCAGAGAAGACATTTTCAAAACATTTGAATAATCGATGGCAGAAAATCGTGAAAATGTGCAAAAACAAGCTGCTTTCCCAAAATGAAAACACATTGTGATCTTCATGATGAAGTGGTTTCTTTTGTGAAATGAGGTAGCTTTGACTCTTGATAGTGGCTTGGCCTTGAGGCTGGGGTCCACTGAACTCTCTGACTTGCAATATCACATGCAATATCACTTCCAAGACTCTTTGTATCTTTTCATTGGTATCCATAAATTGGGAAATTGGATTTATGTAGGGGTTTATAGGCAATTGAGACAAAGCAGGCCTCCAATTTGACTTACAACTGGCCTTTTAGTATGATGATATCTGAAATGCTAGCGTATGGCATACCAGGGTCTGCTTATTCTTCATACGAATTGTTACAGTCAGTCCACTGTTACTGTGAACAGCCTAGATTCGCGGAGTATTGTGAAACTTGAAGCTTGCATTACCTGCTGTCAGAGGCAGTCGTTATGATGAGACGGTATGTTTGGAGTCACCTCAATGGTTGTGTAGTTTCCAGGAGGAGACATTTGGCAAACGAAGAGTGTCCAGGCTGGGATTCTAAAACATGGTCATCAGATGAATGCCAGCCACTCTGGAAATCGCGGAAACGTGGGATTTGAGAGCCCAAACTAAATCTTTGAGATGCCACCAGAAAGAAAATGTATTTGAATGTTTGAAGCACAAGATTCTTGTGGTAAATTCTGTTTGAGTTAAGTTGCAGGCGTTCATCACTAGTCAGTACATTGCTAAACTGATACTTCTTCTCATAGAAAATTTGAAATATTCTCTTGGAAAACTTTAATAACTGATTTAAATTAAGCATATATATTCGCAGTGCTTGGAACAACGTGATGATCTGCAATGATGTTTTTTGTCGCGAGACTCTCTCTCTCGGGGCGTGCTAATGCTTCTGTAACATGATATTTCTGTTGTGCCCAGCTCTTTTTCTGTTATCATGGAATTGATATATATCATCCGCTTGAAATGCCTTTTACAATGCAAGTTTACAAAATGGAGTTTTGCCTGCATCCTCTGCACAATATCACACACTCAGTGGGAAGCTAATTTCAATGGCTGGCTTGCAAATTACATGACTGTGAACTCCTGAAAATGCTGTGATGGTTATAAGTTGAAACAAAAATCAATTTGACTGCCAGGACTATCAGCATGCTGGAGATTTTCTGCCACTTCCGATGTAAAACTTTTTGCCAACATTGGAATTTATCTGACAACAACTGTGACAAAATCTGCACAAGCAATTTATTCTTGAAAGGAACTTGTAATTGCATTTTCAAGTTTGGTATGAATTGTGGAACTGAAATAGTATTTTTGACTTTTGAAAATGCTGTTTGACAAATCATGGTTGTAGCGGTTGTACAGCCTAATGTAGTCTTATTATTGGTGGTCTGGGACTCAGTGTTGTCATTTGACAAACTAAATGAGGCAGATGTTACGATGAGATGACATGACATAGAAGCCACTCCATGGTACACAAGTTCAATATGGATACTTCTTGCGTGACATGTATTTGCGATCACAGCAAAGTACTATGCTTCTTGATTACGATTTAGGCCTATTTCCTTCCATTATACATAAATATTTAGATGAAGGTTATGATAAATGAGCGAACACCGCCCTGTTTTAATGCAATTTTGATCATATCCAATCGGCGTGAAGAGCTGCACCCAGGTAGCCTGTTGAACGTTCAGCCGCAGGTAGGCTGACAGGTATACTTAAAACAAAGCGCGTGTGCTTATATCTTATCTTTAATTTATCAGTGATCAAACCTCCATTAAAATATGCTTGTATGCATTCGGAAAGGGAGATGTTCATTTTAACAAAAGTGACATGGGTTTGCAAATCAGGTTGCTTAAACAGAACACATCATGTCAATGAAAAAATATTCTCGGCCATTCTGAACATGCAATAAATGAGACACGCAATTTCTCGAATCTCAAAGTGGGTGAAACTAACTTCTGGACTTGGTAACAGGCAATTATTTTGTAGGTCATTGAACATGACTGGGTAACTGATGAAGATGGAGGTCTAAGCCTAAGATATTTCCCATTTACCGGCCTAAATGGGGTCAATGTGTGGGTTGGATGGTATTTTTGGCTTTTTATTAGCTGGAGGCGATTAATAACGGACGATCTTTGCAGCCTCGTTCTGAGTCTTTTGGCGCCAAAAGTTCTCCTGGGAACATGACACGTGCTTGGCCGTTTTGACCGATTATTGCTCATTATGAAACAGCCAGGCCCCTGGAGACGGCAGAATCATGGTGGTCGTAAATTTCTCACCTTAATAATTAAAGAATATGAAATGACTAGGGATTGATTGCAAGCGTGGATGAAAGCACTGTGTAAGAGGGCTGCTGCCCACTTGGACCTTTTTGCAGCCATAAATCACTGCGCGCTGTGCTATGGTTTGTGATGTTGGACAATTTACACCCTTTCACACGGCAGCCATGTTGGCATTTCTCATTGACCTCTTTTTGCGCTCAGATATAATATTGTGACATCAGTAGACAACGGCCATTGTGAGGTCACAGAGTGTTAGAACAATGGGCAAAAATGTCAACATGGCTGTCGCGTGAATAGGGTGTACGTATGTCATTCCTTTTTCTTCACTTTTGGTTGTTTGTATGACTGATTGAGCGAAAATTCTTGCTTCGTTCGATTGCAAAAAAAAGTGCAACTGGTGCGGTCACGACTATGATTTAATGTAGTTCGTTCACCTATGTCATGATTGTATAGAAAAAGGTCATTCCTGTAGCTATTGTATCGTCTGGTTTCAGTGGTGCTTTTGCACCAGAGGACGCCACTTGTATGTTCGATGCGTTTGTTCCCTCTGGTGACTGATGTTGCTATGATTACAGACGTTTTTATCTGCAATATTGCCTTGAACGCAGGCAGGCTTATATATATATATATCACTTTAAAAAACAATTCTCTTCTGGGACTAATGTAGTCTACAAGTCGCCGACCGCTACTAATACGAAATTCTAGTTTACCGTCCCCAGAACTTTCTCTCAACTTTCTTTCTCTCAAGCTGTTTTATGTCACATAGTGCTCAGGTATTTTACCTGGAACCGTCCTGTGTATATTTCGAAAGTGGATATCCACAAAAAGACTAACTTGTCATTTTTCGTCGTTTCATTTTAACGTAGTTTCTGGTCGTGAAGTTCTGATAATGTTCATGCAGATGAACTGCAGATGGCGTTGAATTCTTAGAAGTATTACTGAGTGCCACCTGGCGAATATTGCTGCTGCATTGCCAATGCCAAAGCTATATCCTTGTCTTTTATCAATATTTTATGCCGTTGTCCTTCGTTATGGGAGAAGGAGTCTTTATATTTTTATGGTGGTTATAAGACGTCTTATAAAGTAAACGATTAAAATGTACTGCTAAATGTGCAGAGTTCTGCACTAGATTTAATCCTAAACTACTGTAAGTTTTGCTGTGTGATTGTTACAATGCATTTGGTGCATTATAAGCCCGTTTCTCTTGGAGATATATTGCTCTTTGGTCAATTGCCTTGGTTTTCACTCTTCAGTGAACACACTGTGGAGATTGGATGCTCCTAGCGAAGACCTTTTGCGAGCCTCATGCCTGTTTCAGAAGAGAATAGGAGTTCTTGAATGGAGCATCAAATACAAGTCTTACTATAGGAATTTATTGAATTGTGTATGGAGGTTTTTGTTAGTTGCCACTCCATTAGAATACATTTTCTCCTGCGCGTGCTATATGATATAGTACGTTTTATTTGTGCACTTAACTATTTTTGTCGAAACAATCGCTTAGTTTTGAATTGAGATATATCAAGGAAAAATCAGTTTACAAGTTGGCCGAAGCCCATTAGAAAAGTCTGGTGTAAAAAATGAATAAGAAATGGCGTTGTTGCCAAGAATATAACAGAAAATATATTTGTATAGGCCTATGTGGTTTCTTAACAGCTTAATAAATAACTTGTTGGCAAGTTGTTGGAAGAAACTAACTGACTTAATACTCAAAATGGCTTTGGAGAGTGTTATTCTGGACACTCAAAATGTCTCAGATCTTAGAAAGAGTTTCAGTAAAGTTAAATACATGAATCACTCAACAATATTTATCATGGAACTAATCCACTTTAATCTGAATCATCTTGCCACTCTCCTGAGCATAATCACAAGCCGAGCTACCCACTATAGGCCTGTAAAGGCATGTGATGAATAGGTGATTCCTTGGAGGGTTTGTTTTGGCTTAATTTATCAAAACATTGCCTCATTTTCTAGGAGATCTCATTCTGCTCTGAGCACATAAATTAGTGTTTGGACAATTACGCCTGTTTGCTTAATGCTGTGGCCGTTCATTATTGTGATAAGTTAGGTTGTGTAAAGATAGGGTTTACTTTGTTTGAAGACAGGGTTTACTTTGCTCTATAGAAGTTATTCCTGACTCAACACAACCCTTTGAACTTGAACCAGATTACCGCATGAGCCCAGCAGCTATATATGTGATAAGCCGGTGTCACTTTGAGTAAACCCTGTTGGTCAAAAAGGTCCACTGCAATCATGATATGCTTACTATAGTTAAAGCTACTTCTAGGAATTAAACAACGTACTTTGTTTAATATTTCTGGTAATATTACATGAAAGAAAAATGAGATATAACCTAAATCTATAAGTCAAAGATTCTGTGACTTCTTGTGGGTACATATGTTTATTAAATTTTTTAAGTCATGGATGTGCAGTCATTACAGTCTTCACTTGCAGCAAGTCAAGACTGTAATGATATTCTGGGATTGATTAAATTTGCCGATGCCCCTTGCACTCTTCAATGGCTTGTAATTAAAATCTGTAGCATTTTGACTTGTCTCTTGATAACGATATCTTTGATAATTAAGCTTATATAACCAGTTTCCAAATATGCAGTCTTGTTAATTGGCCATGCTAGAGAGATTTACGTCCTTTTTATATCACCGTTGCTATGACAACCTATCCCTTCCCGGTTGGATGACGTCACAGTTGGTTCTGTAATCACTTCCGCTTCAGCATGTGCGTGCGCATCTGGTGCTTGTCCTTAAGTATTTCATGATACATGATACTTATAATAAAAACACATGGCGGGCGTAACTAAGTTTTGCCTCTGATAATTTGTGCTGAGACTCAGAGGATGTATGTTGCATAAATGCCAGTAGATTGTATGCTGTTTTGTCTGACAGGTATGCCGGAGTCTGTGGCTCTTATTAGAACCTGTCCCATCTGGTCCCACTGAGTAAAAGTGTGTTTTAGTGCAATATTTTCTATTTCTTCCTCCTCTGCATATTCGTGATTAAGCACTCCTAATTACACGGAATTCTTATCTCTGCTGAACATGCAGCATTGTTGGGACACCTGAGCTTCTAAGTTTCAGATAATCTCCAGATTTCCACGAAATTCTAGCTTCATATTTGGCTTGGAATAATTTGATGATTTGTTATAATTGAATTGAGATTTGAGTTTGCAGACTTCTTAATTATTAACTTTTTTGGCACTTGGTGCTGAATTCCTCGGCAATATTATAAAGCAAAGTTACTGTAGACCCTCGCTGTAGAAGAATTATTTCTCAATTAAGCCACATTATTTTAATATGTAAATAGACTGTATTTCAATTTAATTAATATATTTTCCACATGACCTATAATTTAACACAGACACAATAACATCGTATTTGCCTTTACTCAATTGGATGTAAAAGTTACATATGAATTAGCATAATTGCACAGCAGATGAAATACCTCCCTTAAGGGACCACCTCGCTGTTAAAGTAGTTTGTCATGGAGTGAAATTAGGGATGGTCCTAGGGAAATAATATGCAGGTGTGGCTGGCCTGAGTGCTGTATTTGCAAAGTGGATGAGCATCATCCTCAGAGGATGTATGTTGCATAAATGCCAGTAGATTGTATGCTGTTTTGTCTGACAGGTATGCCGGAGTCTGTGGCTCTTAGAACCTGTCCCATCTGGTCCCACTGAGTAAAAGTGTGTTTTAGTGCAATATTTTCTATTTCTTCCTCCTCTGCATATTTCATCTCCAAAAACACTGCTCTTGACATGGCATCAGGCTTGCAGTACTTCTGATGCTGTCTATTTTAGAAGGTACCTTGTACAGTTGTTTCAATTTTTCGGATTCTGCAGCTGTCAGTATACCCGAATGGCATCACCTGCAGTGGTTTGTCATTAGGAAATTTACTAAAGAAAACATCATAGACCAATTAACTGTCTCTTCATGAGCATTTTCATTTTCAAAAGACCTTTGATTATATAGTGTCATGCATAAATTGATACCAATTGCATTTTCGATTTACTAGACATCTGAAGTAGTCATTTTACTATAAGTATTCTTTAGAGTCCATTTGTTTCTTGACCACAGCACTAACAATTTGATGTCAAGGACTCAGATTCAGTCTTAAAATATTTGGATCCCATGCTTAGTCATATAGACCCGAACCTTGTGCATCTGGCCTTGACTTTAAATCACCTTTAAGTAATCCTTTAATCCAATTGCCCTCTCCTTGTCAGAACTATATAGGGCTGGGGCCTAGCTCAGATTCCCGGTCGAGCCTAAGTTGGATGGCTGTTTCATCCTTTGTCTCATTGCCATGGTCTCTGCCTGTCCTAATTAGCCCAACTGGTGCAGAAATACAGGACGTAAAGCCCTAATCACCCACCCACCTTGTCAGTACTATACAGCCATTGCCACTACTAGCCTCAAGCTTAAAATTTAATCCAAAATGTTATGATTTAGATCTCAAAGTATGTTATATGAAGTATGTGGTATGTTTGAAGCAAGTGGCCGTGAAAAAATTAATTAAAAATGTTAGCGCTTCAACACTCACTGACATCCATTTAAGTCGTAACAAGGCAGTGCAATTTGACATTTTGAAGGGAGCTGTAATGCTGTATGTTGATAAACTAGCTCTGACCCTTGAGGACTGGGTAGAATTGGCTTGGGCAACAGATGGACGTCTCAGCCAGAAATTCCCCTCATTAAGGCACACCTGAGGCCTGGCTGCCACATAAGCAGACATCTTTGGCCAAACGCTGTGCACTGATACTCTTGTGCCTTGTAGCTGCAGATTTGCTGTAACAGCAGCATTGCATGTCATGTTAAAGGTCAGAAAGTAGTCAAGTGGTAATGACTTGTTATAATGGTTGCACATTGCCATATTCAAAATGGTGTCCGTGTGACTTGGACTTGTTGGTTCTCCGCCTACATAAATTATGTCTTGGATCTACATGTATCATTGGATGCATTTTAACATTGAAAGATGAGTACATATGTATCGCATCACCTAATGACAAAATGCTATAGATTATGCCTGTTTAATGTAATTCACAAGTACAATAATATATTTTTTATATCTGGTGTCTAGACCTATAACACGATATAACTATGATTGATATGGACTTTCACAATGTCAGATATATATATAACAAACAGATACTCAGTTCTGTGACAAAAATTAGGTCAATTACTGATGCGAGATTGGGAACTGTAACGTAGATAAATGTTATATAACATTTTCCTATGTAAACATTTAAAAAAAAAGTATGAATCTCTTTGAAGATATGAAACACAAATCTTAAGACTGCATATATAATATGTAATTATTTTGTAAATAATGTCAGATGAAGAAAAGATATTTTGTCCAAATTTCTACTATCCTGACGATTACAAAACCATGATAATTCACACAAGTGAGCTCTAGAGTGACCTTGGTTTTAGCTAATTTTGGATATAGTCCTTGGTTACCACTTCCAAAGATCATAAATTAAACTTTTAATCATAATTGAACGGCTAACCATGGAATTTTACTGCAGTAAAACAAGCTAAACATCGTTTTTTCAGGCGATTGACCACATGGCCTATATATAGAGCTTACTACCAGAAAAGTTAAGCTTCTTGCAGCAGTGGCTGAATTGTCTGAGGCGTTGGTCTGCTTGATAAGGGCTGGGAGTGCAGCAATTCAAGTCCAGTCCAGGGAAAAAAAATTGAATTATAATTTTTTATTTTTCATTATCTTAGTAATAATTACAATTACAAAGAATTCCAATTGGAATTTTGAATATTTGAATAAAGTCAGACCCTGACTTAGCTTCAGGTCTTGTTTCCTAATCCTATTTTAATCCCTATTTTGCTGTCACAGATTCCAAGTTTCATGAAAACGAAGCAAATGATTTGTCAAACTCTGTTGTTGTCATGTTCAGTTCTTCACATCAGAAAAGTGGAAAGTGTCCAAGCACATGCCTTGAAATGCATGATGTCAGCTGTGAGCAAAAAAATACTTCCATTCCACATAGTTATTACGGGGATAATAATTATATGTTTACATGTCATTAATATCTACTATCAACTATTATCACACAAGTCTGGTACAGGTCTCTTTTTAAAGAGAGCTTTCCTTGTTATCCCTTTCTTTATATTAGAGCTTTCTTATAAATTATCATGTATTTGCATTCATTCTGTTTCACACTGGACAATTAACCACTCCCATATCTCCTGTACATTGATATCGATGTGTTGCTAACATCGTTCGCACATTGCCAGATATCTATTCTTTATTTCTTTTTACAGAATTTTCTTGTTATATTAAAAACGACTATATGGAATCACGAAATTATATGGAACCTATTGCATTTACAATGACACTGTAAAATGGAAATATTGCTAGACCTGTCCTAGTTGTGATGCTTTGTGTCGTTTTTGTCTTTTGTCTATGGGCTGAGTGTGACAACTTATGAAACATCATAAAAAATTGATCAAAGACCTGTCTTACATTTTGCATAACAAAGTCTGTGTCAGATCAAGTCATGACATTCTACTTGTTGGTAACACAAGATATGTGATCTTTTATGGAACACAAAAGAAGCCTAGTGTTTCAGGGTTTGTCATGACTATTAGTAATAAGAAGTACACCATTGGATAACAGTTGCATGTTGTTTTTTGAGAGTGAACCTGCATTTGTTGCAAATCGTTCCAAATACACCTGACGTCTAAAAAATCCAGGTCAACACCTAGACACCACGTGACCTATCCCTATAACTGACGTCACGATGGAACAAAGAGTCAGAGGTTACTGAGTGTACCATTGTCAGCTTATACTGAAAACCATTTTATCGTCCTACTTCAAGTACTGAGTGACATTTGAATGCCTTAGGAGAATTTTGTGTCTGCTTTTAAGGAATTGTGCATAGAGGATCACTGACTTTGCCCCCTTTGATGCAATAACCCCTCTTGGCTAATCACGCAAAAGTTTTATAATGGAGGTCATAGTCTTGCACTTAGGTCTCATGGTACTTAGTACATTTGGAAGTTTGCTCTTGCACTTATAGTGTCTAGCAGCAAATGGTTAGTCTTTCAAAGTGCTTCTGCCACGTCACATTGTTGTTATTGTTAGTTAGAAGGTTCAAGCAGTGAAAGACCATTGGATTTCACCAGCCAACCTTGACTGTTTATAAAACGCAGGAATCAATATTTTAGGATAATCCCTTTGTTTGGCAAATTTCCCGACTGGTTTCACAAAACAAAGCAATGATCTACGTCACATGGGAACTTTATTTAGTTATTTTCGAGCTTGCCCAACTCACCGTGTTACCACTAATATGCTAGGCACTCTTAAGAACCGTAAAGGAGTGTGGATTTGTGAATAAATAATGAGAGAACTAGCCACACATTCACATTAACCATTTATTCACTTGGCAAACAAATCATTGGTCACTGTTAGAAATTATTCATCCATTGTAGTGTACATAGTCCGAAAAGTAACTAACAGACTTACAGTAAGCCTCGATATATTTATCAACATGGTGACTGTTCACATTCTTAGTCTTTGGCATAAGTTATCAAATAAATACAGCATTTGTTCCACGGGGCCATCTGTACAATATTCGTAAAACATCTAGAGACGAAGCAATCCATTTGTGTAAAAATACATTTCAAACAACGGCATGTTACTATGAAGAGAATACTGCAGGTTACATTACACAATCATACAACATAAATGCAATCGTCCACTTTGTTTGACCAGCACTGGTCAGTTGTGTCTCTGGGCTTCTGGCTTTTGGCACCAATTGTCAGTTTTTGATGGGAATTAGGCTTTGATGACGTGACAATCGGAGGCCTTCTGGCATGCTCTGTGATGACATTCCCACAATGCCTTGCGGTGTTCTGTAGCACAGGGTTGAGATGAGGGTTTCCTTGTTGAATCTGTCAATTAAACAGAAATTGTGGAATCCTCTTTGAGACAGAGTGGTCCGAAACTCGAAAGGAATTCCTTGCATCCTTGGTGAGCCCCCTCAAAGACAATAGCTACTTGGACTAACTCTACAAAAAGTACAAGAATCAATATAACAGAAGTCGAAACAAAAGCCACCACTACTGCAAACATAAGTTACTAATCTACTAAACAACTTACGTTCTTGTCAGCAATTCAGTCCGCTTGGATGTAGAGGTTTAGACGCCTACAATGAACTATGACATGCATATTATATTCATCACAAGGCCAACAAAATCAAACGAGGGGGGGGGGGGAACCATCAGGGACCTAAAGAAACTTTTCGCTTTTTGAACCACTCCACACAGCTTCAAGTCTGGTCGCTGTCCTCGCAGTTTGCATCCTTGCTGTCGGTTGCCATATTGTTCTCATGGCAACTGGGAGGCTTTTCAATTAAGGCAACCGTCGTTTGTTTGCACTGATGCTGTGGGGAAGGTTGCTGAGAGGAGGGGGTGGATGGTTTGGCCCGGTTGGTGGCACCGGACCCATGTCTTAGCTATATGGCTGTCTCTTCTTTGACTACATTGAACAGGGCAGTGGTCTCCACACTAACCAATACTGTAGCTTTATTCCGTCTGATGGTACTAGCGGCGTCACTACCACACCCTTCATCCAAGAAACTGTGTCGCTGGCTGAAGTGGTTGAACGGACGACACAAAAGACGCTTCAGAATTCGGCGGAATCTGCGACCGGTCAAGCAGTAGATCACACAGTTGACGGACGAATTGAGAGTCAACATAGCATTGGATATATGTATGAAAAAGCTCAGTTTGATATTGTAACCACAATGTTTGTTCAGAGTTATTATAATCCTCACAATAAAGTCAGGCAGTTGACACAATATGAAGACTGTAACGACAGTCACCAATATGGTAGTAAACGAGTCCTTTTTGTTCGGATTGTGGCTCAAAGTTAGTTTCACACGATCCTTGCGAGCACCTCGTAAAGTGCATATCAGGCGAATGTTGAGGACCAGGAGTATAAACAGTGGTGCTGCCATCCGGAACAGCAATCCCATGCATGTTTTATACACCAAGATATATGTACGATTCTTGCGAAATTCAGTACTCACAGCAAACGCTCGCTCGATACCTTGGCACTTCTCTTGATTGATAATGGTGTGCTGTTCAAAGAAGCGAGGCAGATTGTAAATCGTGCTTAGTATGGGGATTATGATAACGGCCTTGCGAGCGTGTCTTGTAATCAACACTCTGAATTTGTCGAACGGATGACATATGGCCATGAATCGGTCGGTGGTGACCAGAACCACAAACCAAACGCCAGTCATCTGAGCAATGGATGCAAAGGGCCACACGTAAGGCTCCATGTACGGAAAAATGAATTTCCAATGGGGCATCCAGTTGGTACTGTCGCATAGCGTTTTCATTGTCTGGGTAAAGAGACATGATACCAAGTAAGCATTGTCAGCTACAGCAACTGCTTGCAGTAAAAACGAGACCATTTTGTTGATGTTGTCAGTTCGTAGCACAAGGATTGCAATGGTGTTCCCAATGAGCCCTGCAAGGCACATCAAACCAACAATGAAAACATCTATGGCAATCCTGTACGGTCGGATGCTTTGCCAGTAATCGCAGAACTGCCTTTCCTGTGGGGTGAGGGTTGCTGCTGCCATGGAAGGAGCAACTGTCGAGTTAGTCCAGTTGAGCATGAGCGACTCCAAGGAAGTCATGTCGTTGCCACTGACACTTGCGGGCATCTTGGCATAAAAGCCTCCTAAAAGGGCAATCCACATTAGCACGACAATAAAACTGGTCCTTGTAATGTCTGGAGCACAATTCTACTCTGCTTTGATGGTCCTCACTGTTGTCACACGGCCGTATTGCACATCATGCATCACATTTATTTGGACATCTGAAACAGAAAACAACGTCATTAGCCTGTGTGGGAAGCTTTAAGTACCACATTATTGTTTTAAAGTCGGTTTCTATTTTTAAGCACGTTTTCTGGCTAACTGAATTACTGCGTGTACGTACACTAAAGGTATGACTCAGTTCTTTGTAAACAACTGGCTTTTAGGCCGTTATCAAGAGTTATATCGGCCATCTTTCATTTTATTCCTTGTCATTGTTTTCACGTCATGGGCAAAGTCATAAGAATCGCAAAATGGGATTACGTCATTACTCCATTATTCTGCGGACAAGTCATCATTTGCTGGCATTGTTTATAATCTTGTTTGGACAGTGGGGGACACTGTTAAGCCTGATTAATTGCATTGAATAAAAATGTGACAGGAGTGTGAGAAGTAGGGGACTGACATTGGTACACAGAGTATCCTTGAGGTGTGCCATGTAGTATCCTTGAGGTGTGCCATCAGGATGGGCTCTGTAATTACGGTGATCCGGTGTCACCTTGCATGAGCGCAGTTGGCTAAGCTCCGCAGACTTAGCTTGGCTAGATACCTAGAAAATAGTGCTTAGTCCAAGAACAGCCCCTTGCGGCACTCAGTGTGGTTGCAGTCTAAGGAATTGTTATGGGCTGCATTTATACTAAGCTAGCTAAGTATCAGTCATACTCTGAAACTATCAGGTACATTGAAGAATATGAGTAGTTCCAGCTCAGTTAAATTTCATAGATAGAGCACAGACTAGGAATTGGACCCTGGACCTCCACTAGATCTTTCAATTGCTTATGGTTTTATTAAACTGAACAATTGTCACCTTAAATTGTATCAGTCACAATAAACCACTGTCAGCTACGTTAATTTCAATACAGAGTGTCGTTACATTTGGGGCTAGCACAACCTACAGTTAGTTTAATTTAAAACGGCCGGTCAAATTGAACCTAGAAAAAGCCAGACAACTTTTGCTGTATGGAACTGTCTGGCTATAACTGGCTACTCAAAGCCGCATCTAAAAGTACATGCAGCACCATTTGGTGCATAAGTTGAGAACTATGCATATTTTAAATATTTTGTTGAAAAGATGCATGTCGATTGCACATGCATATTTATGATATATCAGATAAATTTCTTAAATTTACCAAGTTTTATATTTTTTCAGCTGTGGTAGGTGTAAGCCGACTATAAGGTAGAAATAGACAGAAGCGGCTGGCTTAGCCAGTTACAGTTGCAGCCAGAAATAGGTTGCTACAGCTGACTAGAGTCGACCGTATTTTATGAAACTAACTGTACTGTATATACTAAATGTCTAATGCCACTGGTAACAGCAAACTGAACCTGGTCTGCTCTACTTCTTGTTATCTATATTAAATGTCAAAACTATTACTACATGCATTCCTGCTGAAGATTGAAATTAGTCCTATACTATCAGTCAAAAATGGCTACTATCAGTGACCATCAGCCTATCACTTGTATGCCCCATACCCGCATCTCGGTAACAGTGTAGAACTGCCACCTCCGAGCAAGTCCTATTGTCACAGATTGTCTTCATCATGCTCCTGTTGCCCAGCAACCACTGGTTCCAGTCTGATAAGTGTGAATAATGACTTTATGATTTTCTCTATCCTGACTCTGCTTAAGTATGGGTCAATATCTGTGGTGTATCTGTGGTTGCAGGCGAGTGCCCAGGTTATATATTTACTCAGGAGTAAAAGCTTTTCAGCTGCATCATGGTTACATTACTGGCGTAAAACACCCAATTTGACACTTAAATTGAGCAATTGTGATGTATGCCAGTTCAGTTACTAGATTGATACAACAGTTAATTTTGATCGGGCATCAATTTCAAAGTTGGAAAAGGTTCCCTCTTATATTTATTGAACTCGGAAGGTGTTGCAATGTGATGCTTAATCGAGTGGGCGATAATTCTGAGGGAGGACACTTGATGAATGAATTGAAGCTAATTACTGGCTGTCTTGGGTTGAGGTAAAATTATGTGTCTCATAATTGTGTAAAAAAAAAAAACACCACTATCTTGCTGTAATGCCGTTCTTGCTGCAGCAGCATTCCTGTTTGCCTGCTCCCTTTCTTACTTTGTCATTTAACAAAATACCTTAACACCTATACACTGTAGTAGGTGTGGATTTTATGCAAAGGTTTTCATGTTTTCCTGATCCTAAAACCCTCATGGTTGTACCTTGATTCATGCTCAGAAAAATGGATGGTGTAAACAGTCGCAAAAATGAGGAAAAGGTGTATGCATGGGAAATAATAATAAAACATAAAAGATAACCAGAACGAAATGATAACAAAAGCATAACAAAAGATGTGCATGTGCAATTAAACGAAGAGGGACAAATGCACACATAAACTAAACCAATAATTAAAGCCAAAATGGTAACATGGAATGTGCAATAGTGGATTTTCACGGAAGGTTCTCTGTATTTCCACCAGGTGTCTAAAATAGAATATTGCAATTCTATTGGCTGAAAAAGTTCCCGCCCTTTGCTGTGATTGGCTGAAGCAAAGTGCATCCTAGCAGCAGTTTTTTTTAGTGCATTTTAATGTATATTTGACACTTTATAATTTAGTTGATCTTGTTATTTTTCTGAGAAAGTTATATTTATGGAATCAGTTAGTTATTACCTACTGTGTCTGAAAAGCAAAATGAGTGATAAGAGGAGAGGAAAGACTTATGTCTTGCTGAATTCAGGGCTGTTCAGTGAAAAGACTCTATTCCTTCGAGGCTACGGGATGAATGATAATTTCAACTGAAACCCCACAAGTGACACAATCTATGGAAACACTGAAGTCTTCTTATTATTGAGGTGGTTTTTATTTTGCAGCATTCTTAATGTTATGATTATGTGGCACTGTTAGCCTAACAGCCAACTTCATTGACTTGGAAACAAATCTCATAGAATTGGAAACCAAATGCCAGAGGACGTCATGTGAGTCCCGGACTCTCATTGGTTAAGGGACTGTCTAATTGAATGGGAGTCCTTGGTTTACATGGCCACCTCTGGAGTTTCCAAGTCTCTGAGATTGTTTTCCAGGTCTATGAAATTGGCTGTAGTATAGGCTGGTAATTTTTAGATTTAGTTATTTGCAAAATCAGATTACACTATTAAACCAAGTCATATATACCTATCCCATATATTTCGTGACAACGACTTTCATCCATGCAATTAGCTAACCGTATTTTGTAGCTTATTATACCGTTTTGGCCGCTTATCAAGATCCAATTTATTCATCAGTGCCAATAAACCTGTCCCAGTGTATAATGGGGCTTCTCTTTGGAAATTAGGAGTGCTCTCTTACTGTCATTTACATCCTGATTATGAGGCCTCACCAACAAGACCATTTAACTTTGATTCAGATATGGTCGGAATAGGGAGTTTCTGCTGTAGTTATATCAGGCCCACCCACTTGAAGAGATTACTCAAGGGACAACTTGCCAAGAGTCGTGGTCAGTATACTGGTCAAGAGTGACCATTCCTGAGGAGGAATGACCACTGGTCACCCTGTTGCTGTAACTGGACATTAGGGAAATTGAAGTTGTTTGTCTTGCCTTGATTATTCCATCTGGTGCATAACAACATTAGGCAGACAGTCGGGCATTGAGAGAGAAGGCCTTCTGAAATATTCAGTGCATGGGACAGAAATGGTATGAAAAATATGGGGAGACATCACGTAGCCCTGTTGCTTTGCCTATGCCATAATGTAATGTCATGAGAGATGATGACAGCATACACACCTAGGAATATCCTGGCTGGATGAATATGGTCATCACTGCTTGATTGTTATTTTTCTGGCTACGCAATATTTTTTTACACATTTGCACCAGTTTATTCATCACAGGCTCCAATCAGGATTTAAGTGCTTTGGCCTTCCAATGATATTTGTTATTTACACGTGCGTGTACCTGTCATTGTGTGCAATATGTCTCCAATAAAGCCGCTTCTCTGGAAGTCTTAAAATTGTGGACGAAGGTTTCGAATATGAACCGTTTGGCTCTTGTTTGGAACTATATGTTTCTTGAAATATTTTTGTGATAAGGACAAGAAGTTGATGTTGAGGTTCTTTCAAATTGTCATTTTTGTCATTATCGATAACCTAGTTAATATCGATAAGGCCATATTCTTTTTGGGACAAACTCAATGACCAAGTGGCTCTAAATCTTGCAAAAATAATTTTGTTGAATGTTCTGCAATAAATCGTATGGGAGGCCATTACCTTTTTGTACTAATTGCAGTAGTTTTGATTTTGTTGAATCTTTGAGACCTCTACCAGAAAATTAGATATTAACCCCAATGGAAATCTAAAGGGAACTTTTAATGGACCGTAGTAAAATTCTGGATTTGCATATTTTGGTCATCACATTAGGAATACTGTGTCCGCTCTTTCAGAGAAATTTGATCAAAGAACTTTCCTTCCTCGTGTATATAATCTTTATTCATACACCATTGGTACAAAGTTTGAGTCATATAATCATATGTGTAATATGAACTATATTATGTAGTCCTTTCTGGTATTATTTAAGTTCATTTTATGGTTGTGTGGGAGTAGGAAGGGCGGTCCAGATAATTGTTATTGGTTCTCGGCAGTCTGTGTTGAAGGTGATATCACAATTGAAGTTCACATATGTGCAAGGAGCTATCTAATGCACAGTGAAAGTCTGCCTAGGGCCAATTTAGTTTCACATCATGACTTAAATTCAGAATTTAAGTTCTTAGGCTAATTGTGTATGGTAAAAGGATTTTTTTCATATGTCGTAATTTTTTGTTTGTTTCTCATACATTTGCATATTTGTGGGATTACTAATGAAGCTGATATACGATGGGCTCTGTCATTTATTGACCATAGCAACGAGAGAGAACATAGTTGATTACGTAATGGTCACTAAGTCGTCTGTGGTCATGGCAACGCGATTTATGACAGAAATATTTCCATGGTGATAAATAGGAAGTTGCTATCAAAGTCCAATTATCTTTAGCTGTTGAGTCAAAGCTGAATGTCAACAATCACATCCCTGTCTTACTAATTAGGTGCTCTGGTCACACGACCAAATTTTTGTTATTATTTGTAATTTTTTTACATCCGTAATATGTAATATTTATAGGTTATCACATGGCAAGAGGCTGTATCTCCCTGGTATCATCACCCGAGACTCTGTATCATCCCGAGACCCGTAGTCATTTTGTACATCCGCATAAACCAGCGCTTTGTTATGGTAATTGCATTGTGCCAAGAGATTCATTTAGACTAAGATTTTCAATATGTATGCTGCGACCTAATTCAATACAGTGCTTTTCCCAAGAACAAAAAAAATGGCAACCTTCGGACACATTTAATGTATATGCCAAGTAACTGGGATACGGTCATAAGTTACATACCATTCTATCTGGTCCTACTTCATGTGCAATGTCATATAGTGCGCAAATGAAGAAATTTTTCATGAAAGTGGTTGTCAGAGAATTCATTCTATGAAGGCATGTAGTTCCTGTGATTAATTGCGTTATATACAAGGAAGTAATGTAATTATCAAGGCCATATATTTGGTGCTTCTGTTCTCACCAGGGTGTTATTTGTTTGAGGCTCATTTTGGATGATTGAGTTGACAGAATTTCTTGTGATTCTGTCTTGAAATTGCTTCATCCGATTGATGTAGAATCTTGAGCTTTGTTAACTTATGTTGAAAGTCTCACAAAAATCTGTGTAAAGACTAAAAGCAAATCATATGTAGGGAGACTACAAGCAAGTCATATGTAGGGAGACTACAAGCAAATCATATGTAGGGAGACTACAAGCAAAACATATGTAGGGAGACTACAAGCAAATCTTATGTAGGGAGACTACAAGCAAATCATATGTAGGGAGACTGCAAGCAAATCATATGTAGGGAGACTACAAGCAAATCATATGTAGGGAGACTACAAGCAAATCTTATGTAGGGAGACTACAAGCAAATCATATGTAGGGAGACTACAAGCAAGTCATATGTAGGGAGACTACAAGCAAATCATATGTAGGGAGACTACAAGCAAATCATATGTAGGGAGACTACAAGCAAATCATATGTAGGGAGACTACAAGCAAATCATATGTAGGGAGACTACAAGCAAATCATATGTAGGGAGACTACAAGCAAATCTTATGTAGGGAGACTACAAGCAAATCATATGTAGGGAGACTACAAGCAAATCATATGTAGGGAGACTACAAGCAAATCATATGTAGGGAGACTACAAGCAAATCATATGTAGGGAGACTACAAGCAAATCATATGTAGGGAGACTACAAGCAAATCTTATGTAGGGAGACTACAAGCAAATCATATGTAGGGAGACTACAAGCAAATCATATGTAGGGAGACTACAAGCAAATCATATGTAGGGAGACTACAAGCAAATCATATGTAGGGAGACTACAAGCAAAACATATGTAGGGAGACTACAAGCAAATCATATGTAGGGAGACTACAAGCAAATCATATGTAGGGAGACTACAAGCAAGTCATATGTAGGGAGACTACAAGCAAAACATATGTAGGGAGACTACAAGCAAGTCATATGTAGGGAGACTACAAGCAAATCATATGTAGGGAGACTACAAGCAAATCTTATGTAGGGAGACTACAAGCAAATCATATGTAGGGAGACTACAAGCAAATCATATGTAGGGAGACTACAAGCAAATCATATGTAGGGAGACTACAAGCAAATCATATGTAGGGAGACTACAAGCAAATCATATGTAGGGAGACTACAAGCAAATCATATGTAGAGAGACTACAAGCAAATCATATGTAGGGAGACTACAAGCAAAGCATATGTAGGGAGACTACAAGCAAATCATATGTAGGGAGACTACAAGCAAAGCATATGTAGGGAGACTACAAGCAAATCATATGTAGGGAGACTACAAGCAAATCATATGTAGGGAGACTACAAGCAAAACATATGTAGGGAGACTACAAGCAAGTCATATGTAGGGAGACTACAAGCAAAGCATATGTAGGGAGACTACAAGCAAGTCATATGTAGGGAGACTACAAGCAAATCATATGTAGGGAGACTACAAGCAAATCATATGTAGGGAGACTACAAGCAAAACATATGTAGGGAGACTACAAGCAAATCATATGTAGGGAGACTACAAGCAAATCATATGTAGGGAGACTACAAGCAAATCATATGTAGGGAGACTACAAGCAAATCATATGTAGGGAGACTACAAGCAAATCATATGTAGGGAGACTACAAGCAAATCATATGTAGGGAGACTACAAGCAAATCATATGTAGGGAGACTACAAGCAAATCATATGTAGGGAGACTACAAGCAAAGCATATGTAGGGAGACTACAAGCAAAGCATATGTAGGGAGACTACAAGCAAAGCATATGTAGGGAGACTACAAGCAAAACATATGTAGGGAGACTACAAGCAAGTCATATGTAGGGAGACTACAAGCAAATCATATGTAGGGAGACTACAAGCAAATCATATGTAGGGAGACTACAAGCAAATCATATGTAGGGAGACTACAAGCAAATCTTATGTAGGGAGACTACAAGCAAATCATATGTAGGGAGACTACAAGCAAATCATATGTAGGGAGACTACAAGCAAATCATATGTAGGGAGACTACAAGCAAATCATATGTAGGGAGACTACAAGCAAATCATATGTAGGGAGACTACAAGCAAATCATATGTAGGGAGACTACAAGCAAAGCATATGTAGGGAGACTACAAGCAAATCATATGTAGGGAGACTACAAGCAAAACATATGTAGGGAGACTACAAGCAAGTCATATGTAGGGAGACTACAAGCAAATCATATGTAGGGAGACTACAAGCAAATCATATGTAGGGAGACTACAAGCAAAACATATGTAGGGAGACTACAAGCAAAGCATATGTAGGGAGACTACAAGCAAATCATATGTAGGGAGACTACAAGCAAAGCATATGTAGGGAGACTACAAGCAAAGCATATGTAGGGAGACTACAAGCAAAGCATATGTAGGGAGACTACAAGCAAATCATATGTAGGGAGACTACAAGCAAAACATATGTAGGGAGACTACAAGCAAGTCATATGTAGGGAGACTACAAGCAAATCATATGTAGGGAGACTACAAGCAAATCATATGTAGGGAGACTACAAGCAAATCATATGTAGGGAGACTACAAGCAAATCATATGTAGGGAGACTACAAGCAAATCATATGTAGGGAGACTACAAGCAAATCATATGTAGGGAGACTACAAGCAAATCATATGTAGGGAGACTACAAGCAAAGCATATGTAGGGAGACTACAAGCAAAGCATATGTAGGGAAACTACAAGCTAATCATATGTAGGGAAACTACAAGCAAATCATATGTTAGCTCACGTTGTCTGGATAATTTTTACTATAATTTCTGACATGCACAAAGATAATAAGCCTAAACACAAAGTGCGAAAGGATGAAGGACAAACGGAGGAAAATTAGGCAAAGGTCCTTGAAACAAGGATTGGAGCACTGGCCATATTCACATTCTTAGCTATGGTCTGCCAGCCTTATAATTACTCTCCAGTCTTATTCTTAGTCTTACTCTTAAGTAAGTCTTACACCCTAGTCTTTACTCTCCAGTTTTGTTTCCTTTCCTTTATTCATACCAAAGAATCGCCAGCTTGTTAATTTTTTTCCTGTCATACTTCTCCTTAACTTAGTGTTCAAGTCAAACCTTTAATGACCTCTCCCCTTAAAATTTCAACAATCCCACTGAATATACGACGTTTGTTCTTCCCAACATCTTATTCTTAACAGTTCGAAAGCAATCACTCAACTGAACTAGTAGTGGACTACCCACCTTAGAACAGACTATCTCATTAACTAACTAATGACTTTTTGTATTCTAAACTGCAGTACTCTGCTTTGTCCATCTTTGTTCCATGGATGGATTCAAACTGAACCTGAGTTTATTTTAAGCATAACATCATGTGAATATTGATTGTGAAATTCACCCTAATTGGAACGTAACCATCATTAATATAATTTGAAGATGCAGTTAGTTAACATAAATAGTGTGTAATGTGGCAGCCCTGCCAATATGTCTTGACCCATTAGTGACCTTTCTAGTGGCCAACATGGTTTTGGGGTGAAAGAGTGAGATTAAAGTGACTTTCTTTGCAACTACTAAGTGGTTTAAGTGGATTGGAGTGTTGCTTTTGAAATGGCAAATTTATGGTCAGCCATCCTAATGGCTATTGTGCTTGGGGTTTTACAAGAAAATGGACTGAAAACTTATATCAAGTGAGATGTCCAGTTGGCTGACACGGTCTGCTTTGAAATGCCTGCTTTGCTGGGACATCCATTTGGATTTTATTATGGCCATGAATTATTATAAACTTTCCGAAGGAAAGTTTATCTTATTATTGTACGTCTTATTTTTCTTTTTTTTTTTTTTTTTTTTTTTTATTATTATTATTATTCTTCTGAAGAAGTAAAGGCTTATTACTCAGAAACTAATAAAGAGAGGGCTTTGGCACTTCAAGAGTGCACAGACAGGCAGAGCGCGCTTTGAACAGCACAAATTTCATGACCAAATTTCATGACACTTCTGCGTAATTCACAAAAGAAAAAACAAATTTAAGAGCACGGTTTCAGGAAACTGGGCAGAGATAATTCCATGGGAATTTTTCTCAAGATACCTTAGACAAATACGCAGTGCAGAAAGGAGTTTGAGCCAAATTGTGAGCCTGCTGACTGAACTATGAATTCTTTAAAAAAAGTAGTTCGAAATTTTCATGAAATTTTTTTTGAAAACCATAGAAGGAATAATGATATTGACTTGCAATTTCACACTTTAATAGTCCTACACTAGGACAACTACCATGCAAAAAATGAGCCCATTTGGTAAAGTGGTCTAGGTGGTACAGGGGTCCAAAGTTGCATTTTTTGACTGCTTATATCTCGGCTCCAAATTGAGATACAGGAATCTCAAAGACATATTTAGAATCCTTGAAATGTTGTCTTTTCAGGAATGTATAGTAATATGCTCCAGGTAGTTCCGTTAGGAAAAGCGTCAGACATTGAAAATTTTTTGTCACTTTTTGATTTTCTCAAAATGAAAAAGTCTAAAAAACACTAGAAGAACTGCTTGGATTCTCATCATTTTTTTTACAGATATGTCCTCTAATGAGTACTATGTAAATGTAAAAGGGCAAGGGCTTTGATCAAACGGCTTAGGCAATAGAATTTTTTTTCAATCCAAATTTCAATAATTTTTAACTCCATTTCTATTCAACCAAATTTCATCCAACTGGTGTCATCATGCAGAGAAAAATCAGGACTTTACACAGGATACCTTGTTTATTCACCAACCTTAACCAGTTTTGAACCTTGAGGCAAAATTCTCTTTCCCATGTTATCCAATGGGGAGACCTACCTACCTACCTCCCTGAAACCGCTGAGTCAGCAATTTTTACAATGAATGTTAGCAAATTTATGTTTCTCGCCCCAAAAAAGCAGGAAGAAAGTCTTCAATTTCATTCATATTTTGCACATATATGTCCTCTGGGTAGTACTACATGACTGTAACAGGGCAATTACCTTCATCAAAAAGCTTATGTCCTAGAATTTTTTTATCACTCATAAAGCCTAAATTGCTTACTCAGACCAAAATGTTGTTGATAGATTGAACCAAAAAAATTCACAGGAGTATATATACATGTGCTTCACAAATGTGAGTTATTTCAGAATTCTAGGTCATGGGGTCAAGGTCACAGAGTGTCCTATATATGCAATTTTCAGGCGTTTTGAACCTGGGTCCTATACAAGGTACAGTAATCAAAAAAATATGTTGTTAAACCTTTTTTCATTATCTTACAGTTCCTGTATAACTTGAGAGGTTAGGGCAATTATTTATGAGGTTTTCAGGTACTTTATTTTTTTCTCTATTGGAAATTGAATAAAAAATCTTTAAAAAGCCAAAACCCAAAATTTTTCATTAGATCAGTCCCAAAAAATGTACAAGTGTGTATATACATATGACTGAAAAAAAAGAAAATTTCAGAAATTTAGATCAAAGGGTCAAGGTTACAGTGTTTCCTACATATGTAGTTTTCATGCATTTTGAACTCAGGCCCAATGCAGAGTACAGAAAAACCCAATAGATATTTTTTGAAAGTCAGTGCTGGTGTGTGTTCATCTTATGAATAGTTTAAGACAATAAGGCAACGATTTCTGAATTTATGAAAACAATTTGTAGTGAGGACACCTATTTCCCACCCCCATGATACTTAGGAAGTTGGCACCCCTAGTAAGGCCCAATCGCACTCTGAACGTTTCATGACACCTCTGCGCATTTCAGGGTATACAAAAAAAAATTTTCTTCACGGTTCCAAGAAACTGGCCAGAGATAATGGTATGAAATTTTTTTTCAAGAGACCTTGGAGACTTTTCCAGTGCAGAAATTAATGGTACTAAACAAGAAAGATAAAAGGAAAGGAAAGTTTATCGTAATTGTCAGGGACAATTGCAAGTCTAGTTTATACTTCCAATTTTAGACGCAAGACCAAATCCAGAAAATTCTATTATTTCAGAAATCCTTTTGGGAAACTCCATGGAATTAGGACTTCATAAATAAAGATCGTAATATGGGGATCTCAAATCAAGTGAGAAAGAAGAAAAAACCCTCAGCCCCATCTCTAAGACAACCCTATTCTATTTGTTCCGAGTTGTTATAGTTGTTTCTGTCTTATATTGATGTGACCAGTCACCCCAAGATCTGTATATAACCTAAACGAGACAAGGGACCACCCCTTGACCAATCAATGACTAATCAATATGACCATCTGAGGCATAGCCAATGGTCATCCAATATCCGAGGACCAAATACCAGTAGAAGTGACCATATTCCTGCGTCCAATGCAAATGTGTTAATATTGCAGGAGAAACTGGGTCTCCTTGAGGCCATAAACCTTTGCTCTATGTTACCCCAAGTGGTGTGCCTCATCTTGGTGTTGGATAAATGGGGTAAATGGCCGCTGAGGGGGTTATAAGTGTTGTTTTCACACCCCATCTTAGGTTCTTAACCAAATATGGCTGTATTGTTGGTCATATATATAGTATTACAGTTCAGTGAATCTATGTCAAGTGAGTCTTTATTCAGCAAACCTCGAAAAAGTTACGTGTAGTGTCTTATTATGTTACTTAATAAATGCAACTTGTAGTATTCAACACTAATTTGTTCAGTTAACAGTGGTTAAGCAGCATATCTGGATAGGGAAACTGATAAAGCAGTACTATCAGCTATGCATGACTATTGCCTTTATAGGGAAATAGCTAGCTTGATACTCTTGGCAAGATGGAAGTGTCTAAATGTATATGACAAACTCCATTTGGATGTTATGATAAGCAAAATGTGACCACATTTTATGTCACAAATAGATTAATGATGCATAATGTGTCATTTGTATACTGGAATGTAATCTTTGAATAGAAAATATCAACCAAAATATTTGAGTGTCAGTGTGAGAACTATCTCGATGCTTTTGTATCATGTAAACTCAAGGAATACTTGCAAGGATTCTTGAAATGAGCATTCACCTTTCACAAAAGGGAAAACGTGTCAATAAGTTCACAGTGAATGATATATATAAAGATATTAAGGATTATATGTGTGCTTATCGGGCTCTATATGAATGCTTATTTGAACCAGGGCAATTGCAATGAAAGAAACCCGATTCTTGACATTTAATGAAATACTATAGATATGATGTGACATATGACACCAAGATAAGGTCGTTTTTCACGACTTCTATTCATCGCGGCGTGATGCTACAGAAACCGAAATTGTGAATACCAATTAATAAGGGTTTGAGTTTCTTTACGATCTGAAATTACCACAATAAATATTTCTCATTGTTGGTTTTCAATTAGCAAATGTCTGGCTATTGAAAACCCTCATTATTTGGCTGATATTGCTTCCTTGGCAATAATGGCTTCTAATTAGGACGATATCTAAAGAAGCCTGACATTAATTTATTAATGGATGATGCTTCATCTGCCTCCTTGCAGCTTGCCACTGATATGGAGTAGCATCAGTGAGAGTTATGCATTATTATGCAACAGTATTATCACCATTTACATGGAAACCATCTTCCATAGGTAGGCATTGTGCTGCTAGGCAATTGCTTTGTCACGATAATTCCGAGTACTGATATGACGGTCCTGCACAGATGATGTAAATAAGTTTGGTGAGAATATGTAAGGCCTTATAGTGGTTGTATCAAGGACCAAGAGACTTAAAGTTGTGACCAAGAGTTGTCTATGTGATTTAAGAGTAACTTTGCAGGAATTGATAGCTTGAGGGAGTGGTGCCTTGCATTTACAGATAATTAGAAATATCAGAATGAGACATAAAAAAAGTTTTTTTCTATCTTCACTTTCAAAAAATCTGTTGCCAATGCTTGTTTAAAAAAAATGGTTTGATTGATTGATTGATACTGATTCTAAGACATTCCCGTCTTAACATCTCATGCGCACGACTTACAATACGAGCGACTGACAATGTATAGTTGAGAAGTAGCGCATAAACAATGTCTGATTTGGACCCGAGACCTTCAACAGAGCTGGTCATGGCCTTAACCACAAGACCACTCAGCTGTTCAATTAACAAAGTCCATGACATCGAGCCTGATTCAAACTTATTGGATTTAAGGCTTCTAATTCGCAGACCTTCCATTTAGTACGATTGCCCACGTGCTCTGCACGCGAAGGAACATTGTTGCCTTAAGGCGTGTGCACCTGGTGGATTTGGTTCAGTAGTGTGAAAATTAGCAGGAATTATGCACCTCGTTGTGTTCAACAATTTATGGAGGCTTGGTGACTTGATTTGATTAACCTGCTTGTGTTGCGATGACAATGGTCTGTTACGTCCTGTATCACTGCACCTGATGGGCTAATTAGGACATGCAGGGACCATGGCAATGAGATGATGGATGAAACAACCATCCAACTTTGGCTCAACCGGGAATCGACCCGGGACCTGGTTGGAAGCCCAGCCCGCTAACTCTGAGCTAGGCCCCCACCCCACAATGGTCTGTTTGAACCATGAGCAGAAAATTTACCCCAGTAATTTCTTAGTGAACAAGTTCATATGTAAGAATATCATGCACGAAAGATAAAATGGTCTGCTGCCTCGCCGACGCTAATGATCAGTCTGCACATTTCACTTGTCCATTAGGTACTGTTTTGTAAAGTGATGTTTTCACCATACCATGAAGGTGTTCGCAGACAAATTTTGCATCCACTTTTCACTTACAAATGGTAACCACCTTATCGTCACCAACTTCGTTGCACCACTTCTGGTGTCTGAGATTGTTGCAAAAGCTGTGTTTGTCAAGTTCCACGCACTTCTTTGTAAACGGAACTATTTTAAACGCGTAATTTTTGTTTAAAGATGTGACAAACCACGTGGTTAAGGTGTCGGAAATTTTGCACAAATCTTCATCGAAAACTGATGACCAAAGTGTGAAACCCGTTTGTGGGTAATTGCAGAAAGGGAGCTATTTTTTTATGTTTCCAAGCTTTTTTTGGTCATTCGAATGCACAGGTTGATGGCGCTGGGAGTGGAAATTGTGCTGTCGAATTTGAGAATCATGACCGAATATCAATTCCTGGTTTGCGTGCATCCCATCCTTGGCTATGGGGCCTCATGTGTGATTCCATGAGATGTACTATCTGATCTTGACGGTCATGACATAGCTACTGCTGATAGAGCGTGGTAAATCCGCAATGTCATGTTATTGGGGAATGTACAGTGTTTTGTTCTTGCTTTTACATTTGCAGGCATCCTATGTCTGCCTCAGATGGTTTGCTTCGATTTGTTCTGTCTATAAAAAACTTTCGAATGGGCAGCTCTGCTACATGTAATTCTGTTCTTACAATTTTCCCATCTACCTAGTTTTGTGTTAGTGAGTTCCCGTCTTTAGATGATACTTTTGGAGGTACTCTAAATTTATTACTGTCTCAGCTACTCCTCAGACATACTGTTGAATACTTCACGTATCACAGGTGTCTGTCACTTTCTGTCTCTACTACAGTACTTAAAGCTCCACTGTCTGCCAAAATTACCATTTTCTAAGCTTCATCAAATGATTGAAAATCGCCTTATTTGATCAAGGCCACTAAATATGTGGAAGCTAATGAATCTATCAGGCATTAATTACAAAAAATAAATGAGACATTGAAACAAATCAGAACTAAAACATTGGAAATATAATGGAAATGGCATCACCACCCATATTTTAGTTTTGTGACGTCATCACCTGGTTTGTTTACATATTGTATTCTTGATGGCATGAAAAATGTAATACTAGGTGAAGTTTATTTATTTTATAGAGAAATAGTGAACCCAGCAAGGCTCTGGATGGTAGGTAGTCAGTATTGAAAAGACAATGAAGTGAATGCAATATATTTTGGTCACTGTCATATTGAGTGACAATCCAGCTTTAAGTTGTTCGACTTTCCTAAAAGTGCTTCATATTCTGATTGTCTGTAAGTGTCTGTAAGTGTCTGTAAGTGTCTGTAAGTGTCTGTAAGTGAACCATTATGAGATCCATGCTTCCAAGTGTCAAGCTACATGTCCTTTTTGAAATGTTGTGGACGTCACAAAAACGTGTAAGATGGAAACCTGTCACGTTAGTTTAATAGCATGCCATGTTGGCCCCACGTCAATCGGGCAATGCCCCGCCAACGTTGTGTCAATATTACATGTCATTAGGGTAGGATGTCACAGAGATGAAAACAGCTAGGTTTGATGCGTAACAGTTGCCATTACATGGTAATGCATATGTTGGATGAGAAGTGCTAGTTCTGCTATATAGTTAGCCGAGAAAAAAGGGTCTCTATGCAGAACTACTCATTATCATAACCATTGTCGTTTGGTCATTCTGACGAATACTTTTTCTGAGTTGTATTTTAACAAAAACGGATGGCTGTCTTGTAAATAATATGTATGTATTTCCCACATATTCGTAACCTGAAACATCCCTGTCATTTCCAAAAAAAGCTTCTATATTTGTCGGACTAAATTGAGTGCTCATTCCAGTGCTCAATCCAGTCAGTGTTTCGCTGATGTATGATTCAAGCTCTAAAAAAAAAATCAATTTTCTTTGAAGAGAAATTGAAACACTGATCAAAAGAGTGAATGAAGCCCAGGAAAAGATGAAAACAGATGGAAAGACATGGAAATCAATTTTCAGCCGGCAGAATGCTGGCTTCCCTTGTTTAATTATATTGTATTCATTGTTTGGAAGACTATGTTGTAGGTGAATTTGTTTCACTGATAGAAGCAGCATCTGTCACATGTGACCCAGGCAGCTAGGGCTTCCAATATGGCCCGTTTCCTCTTATGGCAACATAATCATAGCCCTAGTAACTCTTGGATGTTTTGGATGTCATCTTTCTGGAGAAATGTGATGACATATGATTGCAGTGTGTCAGATGCAACAACACTGTGAATGAAAGTTGAAGTTAGGAAACAAAATCTGCTGTTCATAGATTATCCTCAATGGTGTCAAAGATACCTCATGGGAGGCATAGAGTCTCAGGATGAACAGTATATTGGCTAAAGTGGAGTAGTGTGTTTGCAACAACACTTTTAGCAACATTTGTGTGTGCTGTTTTCAATTTGCTTATGTTTTCAGTGAATGTAATGGTAGTCTTTTTGAATTTTGTTAAACAGTAATAGTGGGTAAACTTTACAGTACTCAATTTTGGTGCCATGCGTGACTGTTATCTATTATTTCAATTAGCGTTGAAATAATTATCTGTTGTTATATACACGACTTTATCTGGCTTACTAACAAGACTATACAAAATCTATAAGGGAGAATTTATATAATTTCAAATTTAACAAAGAGGATTCTAGAAAAATTACAAAGTGTAATGAATCATAATTTATAAGTATAAAATAGTGTGAATCAACTTTTTTATATATCTAGTTTTAACATCTTCTCCTAGAATTTATCCTCAATGTATCCAGTCTCCTTGCTAGATATTGATGGACTTCTTAAGTCGCATTCTAGATATACTCTGTTAAGTCCCATCTGCTAAATAGCTGGTAATACCCGGATGTAAAAAATTTAGGAAAAAAACGAAAAGAATCTGCGGTGACCCTAAAAGAGTGTTTTGCATATGTATAACATCGGTGGAGGTTGCTTGTATTTTGTTTTGCATTTTATTTCATTAATCGTTTTGAAAGGTGGATTATTTACTCATTATTTTCACTAGGGTGTAAATTGAGCAATCTTGGTTCAGTGATTAAATTCATGTATTTCTTCGTGTAATATGTGGTCACTGCCCGAATGTATTGTTTAAAATGGTTTTGCTCGCTAACACTTTAAGGCCCCTCCTGATAAACCAACAGCTACATTGTAAGTGAGACTGCTGAAATGATGTAGTCCCGAACACAGTTAATGGGGAAGAGCTCTTAATATTGAGATTGTCTTTCTGAGTTGTATTCAATAAAATTCCTTAACAACAAATGCAGATAATGGAAATGGATATCTGTACAAGTTTATACAACTATTTTTGATTTTTAAAGTGTCACTAACTATCAAAAAACGGAATACTTTGTTGTTGTTGAATGATGAAAACAATAATACATTAGTGCAAATGGCAATTAATTGCTCTTACCTGTGTAAGTAGAGATGGGGATAATATCCAAAGATGGAAGGTAGGCTCAGAAGGAGTGGCTCTCTCTCTCTCTCTGCCTCTCCCTGCCTCCCTCTCTGCTTTTATAGGAGGTGGGCGGCTGCAAAGCATCTCTGTCCAGCCTCCCTCCGCCTCCCTGCTCCTTGCCTTGCTTCCATCCTAATCTGTTTGTTTGGAGACAGACTGAAAGGGACAGACAGATATATTTGCCAAGACAGACTCTAGGATGACAGGACGTATGAGTTAGGAAAATCACTGACATTTATGGTAAAATGGTCGCTGAAATACAGTTCAGTCCAAAAATTAGAAGAAAATAGACTCCCCATCCCAGACTGGTTATTGTCTTGTATCTATATATCAGAATCATATAAGAATACCAACCTTTGAAAGTAGATGGCATTTTGAGAGAAAATGGAACCGCAAACAACATGGCTAACATAAGAATTTTGAAATATGACCTTTCGCACGATCTGGTTTGTAGATCTTTTACAATTCATATATATATATAGAAGTAAAGGGAAGGGCGCGGTGTAGCGAAATAGGAAATGGCCACTTCGTTTACATTAGATTTAGAAGAGAACCGAGTATTTTCTTGTTTGTTAATAATCTATTATCCACTCTGGTTTTCTTGTTGCTTTTAGGAAAGTTTTAAATGTTTTTCTAGACAATAAATCTTAGTTTTCTTGGAATATTTTGCAATTTGGAGATGGTGGTAGACACATAGAATTAGGACAGTGTAAACCTCTTCCTTTTTGTTTGTCTTTTTAAGTGAGGCATATCAGATTCTTTGCTCCATTAACATGAATTCTGTTGTTACAAACACTTCTTGTCCTTATCAACCTAATTAAAGAGACCAGAGCTAGCCTGTTCGTTTTTGCTATAAATCAAATTTGTTTTTTAAAAACTCCATCACCTTTTAAGACTCATATCTGCTTTTCTTGTGAAAAATCTAAATCTGGTTTTATTAGCAAAAGGGATGCCATGGGTTTTTAAGAAAGCTACATTTGGTATAGCTCAATTAAAATCTGTCATCAAAGTGTGTCGATAATAATACTCTGAAAATAACACCGAATGGGCTATTTACCTGATCAATTCTTGGAATTGCTTTATCCTGTTTTGGGGATATTCTGGATTTACCATAGCAGGATTGAGTCTTGTAAATCCATTAGTGGTGACATTGTAGCCGTCAGTTGTGTAATTTGGTTGCATACTGAGTCCATTTTGCAATCGCTATGTATGCACTGCCCTCATCTTATAAAAATGTCTGATATATATATAACAGTCTAAATTATTCGTCCAGTGTTGAGGGTGCAATTTCGTGATATGACAAACAAATTAAAATCATCATGTAACATTTCTCGAAATAGTATTTAATTGTGTAATCAACTGATAATTACATTGTTTCGAAATATCGTGTATTTGTGAAATGAACTGACAAAATTAGTCACGTTTAATGCAGATTAAATTGATGTTTGCCTGGTATTGATATGAATTTCGTTCAATTATTTCAGTCCTGATAATTGAAGTGTACAAGTTGCTACGACCAATAGCGTTTACTGCCAAACTAGCTGAACTGGTAGGTTATATGTTGTTCGGTAAGCAAATTTGCCTCACTGGCAAATTACCTTATTGAAATTACAAAGTTATGATCAGCGTCGCCGATCCACTATTTCAGAGTCGTTTTTTTTTTTTTTAATGAAAACTTGAGGTCAGAATGGTTTCAACCCATGCTACAAGCGAAACACCTGCACATTTATGTACAACATAAACTTGGAATTTTGAAAATCGGACGAAACTGAAGGAGCTGTGTGATAAAATGTATTACGAAGTGATGACGCTAATTAAATGACACTAATGACGTTCGTGACGTTCTTCTGTGCCTCGTTTTCGTATTCTGTAGTATTAGCCAGGCAATATAACTGACCGTGATATTTGTCAGTGATATTTGATTATTATTTGTCGTAAGCACTATTGGATGCAGCACAAGTTCACCTTGTAGTAGGTACTTAAGGCAGGACCAAGTGCATATTTAAGTGTGGTCCACAGCGTAATTCTTTAAGTCAAGTCCCTTAACTTATTTTAAGGGGAAAAAAAACTGATTATTATATTTCAGCTTTCCCAAAATTACTTTAATTAGGTATTTAAAAATAAAGGAGACTTCCAAGAAATTTCGGTGAAAAGAGACTTAAGACTTGTGTTACTCATTAGGCAAAAAGTATATTACAGAATATGCTCCTCTAATACACTAGTTGCAATGTCTGGTTTGGGCATAAACTGTCTGCCAGGGCCCCAAAACTATTTTGCCTCTTGGACAGGTCTGCAGACAGGTCTGACAGGGTCCTAATGATGTTTTGCGTTGTATGTCTCATAAAGGTACAGATCTCATTAAATCAATGGGAGGTCCTGGTAAAGAGGTTGTTGGTGCCAAAGACCCACTAAGTACACTTAAGAGACCAGACATTGCACACAGCATCTCATGACTGATGATGCCACCTCTGCTTCATGACTATCATAAGATAAGATAAGATAAGATAAGATAAGATAAGATAAGAAAGGTAAGATAAAACTGGTGACATGGTGCTTATCATAAAATGTACTAAACTAAAGAAAATATGGTTTTTTCTACTTTCACTATAATTTGTTTTGCTTCTGAAGCACATATCATGGAGTCCGCTGTTTCAAGGTGGGAAGCACCGGTCAATTTGGCCAATTATATACAAGGTATAATGACCAAGACATAGGCCTATATTACAAAAATCATATAAATTGATGGAAATTATGATCATGATGCAACGTAATGTGTATGTTTTTGGATTTATGAAATCAAATGACCCAATTAATTTAATTGGCATTTCTCTGTGACCTTATTCCTATAAGTTAAGGTTCATGAGTAATTGGTTTAATTAACCTGACGAAGGCATTGTAATTGGCATAGAATAATTATGTACTGATTAAGAGACAAAATGGTATAATTGGTCTAGGTCACGGCTTCGAAGCCCTTCCTTGATATGGAAGTATTGAGATGAGTCTCCTTATACCTTGTTGTCTGCATCCAGGGTTTACATTCAAATTCGCAGAGGTGAAAATCAATCTATTGGACGTCACGTGGATCAAGGACTCTCATTGGTTAAAGCAATCCCTCAGCCAAAAAGAGTCCTACATTCACATGACATCATCTGGAGTTTAGCTTCCACGTCTGTGAGATTGGGGGTTCCAACTCTATGAATTTGGCTGTTAAGGAAGACCTTGTGAGTTGAGAAAGGCTCATGCTTGAAGTGGAAAGTTGTCATGATCTAGTAAATGGCTTCATTTCTTGACCTTGGATTACTTTGACTTTCGCTTAATAAAATGTCTCCCATTTAAAGTTAATTTGTTGCTAACGAAAAATATGTTGAGCGGTTTAATTTTCAGTTGTGAAATTATAGTTTGAAAGGTCTTAGTTTTTTATAAAATTTTCTGTTTTATTACGAAACTCAAAATTTGCGATTTGATTGCTTCTTGAAAGATGGACCATATTAAAACCTGCATTGTTGATGATGACAGTTATTGAAACATAATTATTTCATATTCTTTCTCTGTTTTTGGTTCCAATTTTGTTTTACTTAGATTCCATCCTGCTACCGAAATTACATTCTTCCGACTCCAATAAAATACATTTCGAAATGCAAAATAGGTATTTTCATCAGGTGTGTACCTGTTGTCATTAAGAGTGATACCTTTTCTGTAGTTATCACGGTTAGGCACCTAGTATCAAGGGCAGTTTATTTTCACGACTAAAAAATACAATTAATAGCTGTTTTGGAAATTATCCCATAATCATTGAGTAAGTAGCTCCATTTGAACAACCACATCTTGTTAAAGATGACAGCTCAGTCATTATTGTCATTTAAAATGTCAGAGAGTGTCTCCAGCCAAATGAGCTCCCTGCCACCAGGGGCAGCACCACCTGACTGCCCCAGCATAGGACATGTAGTGGGAACTAAGTGTTGTAGAAGTCAGCTACCTGACTGCCCAGGCATTAGTCATGCTAGAGTGGGCACCATTGTACTGTGATATTTGTTGTTATAATGTATAAACTCAATGACTCAGTTGCTCCTTTATCATATCAGAGCTACTACTAGTCTCTAGAACAGCTTAATGTGCTAGCTAGGCCTATTCCGAGCCAGAACCACTACAATTGTAATATCACATTTTCAGAAATTTCCATCAGGCCTATTGAGAGCCAGAACCAGTACAATTGTAATGACAGATGTCCAGTTAATTGTCAGCATCATGCAAAAACCATGCCACAACAAATATTAATTTTTTTAGAAAAGCCAAACGTATAATGTATGAAACATATAGACCTACTTGATTGATGATTTCTGATGCCTTCAACGTGATATACCCGTACATGCGGACAGTTGTTGATGCATTTCTTGGCAACTAGATTACCTACAGCAACGAATTGCTACTCATCTGGATCCTGCCATACTCGCACATATGATTCTCATTAGTATTTCCAGTAGTAGTGGTGGCCGCAAGATGTTGTGTTCAGGATTTTTTTGAAAGTCCATGTAATATCTCGATTGGTTAAGCACTGGGTAA
Organism: Alitta virens; assembly: GCA_932294295.1. Lineage (NCBI taxonomy): Eukaryota > Metazoa > Annelida > Polychaeta > Phyllodocida > Nereididae > Alitta > Alitta virens. Next base: position 72,791,147 of record OW028573.1, on the reverse strand, counting down.
AATAGAACTTTCAGGAAAAATGTAAAATTTTGCTGTGATCCAAAAATATTTGACTGCAAGTTATCCACAATATGGGCAGTGGTTTCCACTATTACTTAGGACAGGGCTCCCAACTAATTTGGTCACTAGTGTGATGGGGCAAATTAACTAGCAATGGTCACCTTACTAAATAAAGTCCACGAAATTACCAAAAGCACCATGGATTATATATTCTGAAAAGCAAATCAGTTAAGTGAAAAATCGTGTTATTCCTAGATAATGATCGCTTGTTTTGGCGGACAGTTTTCCCAGTACATTTTTTGCATTGCATGTGTTCAAGCAGTTTCTTAGCAGTAAGGGATTGCTGCTATGTATACACTATGAATACTGGATGAGCACGATATTGCAGGTGTGCGCTTTCTGATTAAGATATGTAGAGAGCATGGCCTAGTTTAGGAAGATGTGACTTGAACAGGCACACAATGCACTTATGGGCAGACAATGCACTTATGGGCAGAGAATGCACTTGTTGTACTTGGTTTGTTCATCATTTGTGCTGTACACTGTTGCTTTATGTTGAAGGTATGAATATATGATAATTAAACGAAAGATATACAATTAAACTAAGATGCAAACTGCTGCAAGGCTATGCATTTTATTTTGAAGTTGTTCGTCATGCCGGCCTGATGGTGTACTAAAGTAAAATGTGTTAGGAAAAGAATTTAACGGGCCACTTTGCCAGTTGAATTTATCTTACTTGACAGCTGCCTATTTGCAGAATATGCAAATAAATTGCAGTTTGCTTGAAGCATATGGAGTTCTCAAATATATGGAAACATAGTATGAGCAGTGGTTCTGTCATTTTTTGATACGGTCTAAAGTAAATTGTATATACGAATGCATAAAATAGGTCAGGAGAATATTGCGACGTCTGGAGCTGTCGCCTGCTCTCCTGTGGAACAAGGATTGTGAAATGACAGCTACACGTCTGACTGTCCATTGGTCATCTTGGCTGATTAAACGGCTGCCCTGGACATATGACCTTTGTTTTGCCAGCGATTCGTGTTTTTATGCCACAGGAGTTAAAGTAAAACAAAAAGATAAAAATGAAAGTGATTTGAGATGAAGATATGGAGCTAACCATATCCTCTGTATGATACTATAGAATTTGCAATGAAAGTTTGCTCATCAAATTTGGCATACTATTTAACAGCAGTTGTGTAAGACTGTTTTTGTTTTTTTCCTTCAATAATAGTTCCGTTGTATGTCCGAACATATGTTGTGGGACCTACATTTAATTTTCCGTTTATGGGTTTAATAAGGCCCATGTAGGGACTATACTTCTTTCAGAGAATCGGCAGAAAAGGAACGGCTCATGAAATGATTACTTTGCAAGATATTGTGTACCCTGCTATAATTGCAGGTATACTGCTATACAGTGATGGGTTCTTTTCATGTTGGAAAGAGCTTACCTTGAAGTGCTGAGTGGGATATTCCGTGAATCGTCCCTTTTAAACAATTAACAATACCTGTTAGCTATTTTTGCTTGTTCGGAGTAAGAAGTTGCATGGATAAGTGTATTGTAGGTATCGGTTTTACTTCACTTTTCTGTGAGCTTATTTCGTACTCCAGCTGGAATATTAGGAATTCTAATTGGGCTGGTGATAGAGAGAGCTGTTGAATAGAAACTGCAATATAGCATAATTAATGCATCCTTCTTTGACAAATCCTCGCACATTGAATACTGATATGAGAGATCTTGGGTCGTTATGTTTTTAAAATGTAATTATGGCATGATGAAAAAAAGAATTGAGCTTTTAGAGAAAAAGTTTAGAATTAAAAGAAGGAAAAAAAAACTTTAAGGGTCCCATTTGTGAAGTTTCAAGTCAAACTGAGTTGGTGCACCTGGTGCGGAACAAACCTCAATGCATGAGTCGGTCCAGTGCCATACAATACATGGTGCTGGTTAAAGAGCCACTCAGCACGTGTTTGGCTCTTACCAGTCACTACTAGCAGCAGGTGGTTAGCAGCTATTGCCTGTTAACCATTACAGACTGCAGCAACGACCAAGGGTTTCCAGGTGTTTGTTGTATGGCCTTATAGTTTAGTTCAAGGTTTATGTTCACACTTATTGTCTAGTAACCAAGTACAAAGTCAGTTTTATTGGAAAATTACTACTTTTTCAGTTACTGATAATTCAGACTGAATGCCCATACATGATGCTACTGTTTAGTGAATGCAAATGGAAATCTTGCATTGAATTACAATGACCTGAGATTTTTATGCCATGGCCTTGGAAAACGTTACATTTCTCGTTTTCTCCGCACTGAATTTGGTGCGAATTGCCACACGCATCGCTTTCATTGATACATAATATATATTATGTAATTTAATATCCCATAAATCCAGACTGCTGTCAATTTCACTTAGTCCTGCCTATTATCTAATTCAGTGGCGGACTCATTAAGTCTGATGTTCTGCTGTTTGAGTGTGATCGATGATGGAAAAAAAAGTAACTCTGTGTTTTTGTTTTGTGCTTTATGGGGAAATTCCTTTGCAACAAGTGCAATGGAGTATGGCCACTTTCCATGTGATGCTATGAAGCAGGGAAGCTGTGAGAAATGATAAGAAGTTGGGATGCCTCCTTTATTCTGTACAACGTCACAGGAATGAATTGTGTTTTGAGTTAGTAAACTTCACAGAGATGTTCTTTTAATATTTACCAGATTCATCCCAATGTTTTCCCCTGATTCAATTGCTTGGTCAATATTTATTCGAGTCAATTGCTTTTCGGTTTTTTCTGCCTCGTCTCTCTTGGTAGTAAGAATGACAGGCTCATTATTGCCTCAACATTTCAGCACAGGCAGAAAAGCTCTAGTTAATTGGATATTTTAAAATAATAATGTGGTGAATCAAGTCAATTTTGTTTTGTCAAGCTAAATCAGTAAATACCATTAGAGAAATACTGTACTGATAATTCATTGCCCTCAATCTTATTGGCAGTACACTGATTTTGTTTATCAGAAGTGCATTATATATATATAAATAGTTTTCAAAATGTAGATGAGAGAAACGAAAGAAAAACAATAGGATGAAAGAGCTCTTTTTCTATAACTTTAAACTGGAAGTACTCACTTCAAATTTCTTAAATATATCTTTGGTGCCATTCTCGGAAAAACAAAGATCACTAATGTTCTTACAAAGTTTCCTTAAGTTTCCCAGAAACCTACTTTGTGTCTTTGCTATTTGTGAAATTGTTTCAAAATTCATGAGTGATTGTATTTTCTAAGAAAATCCAACCAAAAAGGGGCTATTGGGACATGTGATTTCCATTGGTATATTGCTATACGTGCACTGATGTCACAAGAAATGACATACGCATTTAATTTAACCTAACTTGTTTACAAAAATATAAATTCATAATAAACTACAAATGGACAAAATATGCCACAATTGGTGTCATGTCCAGATTTTGTACACCCGTACATTGCCCCGTCAGAACAAATATTTTTAAGAAGCGAAAACGACTTACTACATTTTTAAAAATCCATTAATAAGTGTCGAGTGGACATTAATGGACAAGTTTTCAAAGGTTTGATTATGTTTCAATGTCAAGGTTCAAAGTCTCAATGCTACATGGCCAAATGTGCCACGTGCATTTTCCATGAGAAGGATAAACGCATGGAAAACACATGGTTTATGCCAAATTAAAATGAAGCGAAAACCATGCGTTTTCCATGCATTTATCCAAACCCATGGAGAACGCACGTAGCACATTTGGCCATGTATTGGTCTGATGCTTTGTCAGCTTATATGACCAGCTGCCAGAGATAGATATAATGATGACATTAAATTGTTTGGAGTCCACAACACATGCTTCGTAAATATGATTAACACCTACACTGGGCCAAAAAAGTAGCCCGAATAATCCAACTATATTGGGTACATTTACTTTTTGGCTGAGTGGTTGAAGCATATCTCTGACACATGATAATTAACTTCCTCTTATTGGTATGTTATTCCTAGTTGGTGCCATGCAGTGTTGTCCAATATGAAGCTGTCCCTCACTGTCATATTGCTTATTTTGGATCTAGCAAATGCAACAGGCGTCGTCTTACTTATAAATTACTCGTATGTATATCCCCTTACTTACCTCCATATCTTTGGTTAATGTGTTTCTATATGTCTTGTGCCAGAGGTCATGCTGAGTCTTTACTTTTTATCCAGATATTCTTATTTCTGTCTATGTATAGAGAAGAATGGTCATATCCAGCAATGCTTCATGTTTTATATTCTTATTCAGTGTTTTTTTGCTGGCTGAGAAACGTAACTAATTATAACATATTCCAATCCCATGCAATCATTTTTCATTTTTGCAACATGTGGGAGAGATGTTTGCACTAATCTGGCCCTCAAGATATTTGTGAAAACTGACTCTTTTTCTGATATTTTCTCAGTTTTCAACAATACACGCTCGTAGGTTTAATCTTGCTGTTTACGAAGGACTTCCTGTGTTAAAAAGAGATCGATGAACCCAACTTGCTCCTCTACCTCAACAGTTCCGGGAAATTAATATTCTTATAGTTTTAATAAGTTCTTAAATTGTACAAAAAAGTTATCTTTAAAATTTCTATTGTCTAAACAGGTGCATCTCATATCAGCCTTCTAGTATTATTCCGTAAATTTCATTTGTAGATGTGACCAAACCTGATACATTGTTACTTCTAAATTATATGTTTATGAATGAATGAATGCTTCCTTTGTCTCAATATTGTAAATGCGCGAAGTCATTCAGGCAGCTAGGTGGTCTAGTGGTAAGACACTTGCCTGCTCCTCTGAAGGACCCGGGCACCCTTCATGAGCTATATCCGAGCTGGATGTTGTTCGGATGAGAAGTTAAATTGGCGGTCCCTTGTACTCTGTGTCTATGCTGAGACAAGTAAAAGATCCCACCCAAATAAATGTGCAACATGGGTGGACTCCTCTCTCACAACTCATCAATGAACCCTCGATAGCAGCAAGAACTTGCCTTAGAGGGCTGCACTTTCCATATCTATCTATCTATCGACATTTGACACCGGTTTTAATTTTGAATGTTCAAATAAAAAAAAAATAAAAAATCAAGTTGTACATAAAAAATTTAGAAATTGTAAAGCATCTTGTCTGTCCATAATTGAAAACAACTGTCCCTGTGAGACAAGAACTAAGTCTCTAATAGCTGTTCCTGTGACAGTATCTTCTTGTGTGTAGCAATTGGCTCCACAGTCTCTGTTCACTATATGAACAATTATTATATTAGCAATAGGGTATCTTGACACTGTTATTGTAGTCTTAAACAGGAACATGTGGGAGTAACTTGCATTACGGGAATAGGAGCAAAAAAAAAAGAAAACAGTGAGAGAAAAAAAAGAGCAAAGTTGACTACTGCAAAGCCCCAGTGGAGTATATGCCACATTTGGCATACTTGTGAGGTGACTGGCCTCTCGGGAAAACCTAACAGACTAGGAAGTTTCCCTTCAACATCATAAGATTGTAATGGCGTCACTGAATGGCCGCATATCTTGATTGACATAATATGGTACATGAAGTACTGGTAAATATGATGGTGATTTCAATTGATGCTAAATCATATGTCTGCAAGAGATAATTAAATGCGATGGTGGGCTTTCTTTGTGGATTTGCCTGTCAAAACTTGTTTATGTATGAGAAAAAGTATACAGGTGAAAACGTATTTCTTAATTAACTCACAATTGGGCTGGAAATTTGGACTATCCCTGGTGACAAAGTCTTGTCCTAAAGTGGTCCCCCAGTCCTTTCAAATATTCATCCATTACTTTTTTTTTTTCTTTTTTTTTGTTTATACAAAATGTTAATAACTTGTATACAGAAAAGACAATAAAGAAATTCTGATTCTGGTGTTAAAAACGTACTGGTAGATGATGAAGAAACTGGCTATATTTATTATATTACACTATTAACATTGCTAGATGATGAAGAAACTGGCTATATTTATTATATTACACTATTAACATTGCTAGATGATGAAGAAACTGGCTATATTTATTATTTTACACTATTAACATTGCTAGATGATGAAGAAACTGGCTATATTTATTATATTACACTATTAACATTGCTAGATGATGAAGAAACTGGCTATATTTATTATTTTACACTATTAACATTGCTAGATGATGAAGAAACTGGCTATATTTATTATATTACACTATTAACATTGCTAGATGATGAAGAAACTGGCTATATTTATTATATTACACTATTAACATTGCTAGATGATGAAGAAACTGGCTATATTTATTATATTACACTATTAACATTGCTAGATGATGAAGAAACTGGCTATATTTATTATATTACACTATTAACATTGCTAGATGATGAAGAAACTGGCTATATTTATTATTTTACACTATTAACATTGCTAGATGATGAAGAAACTGGCTATATTTATTATATTACACTATTAACATTGCTAGATGATGAAGAAACTGGCTATATTTATTATATTACACTATTAACATTGCTAGATGATGAAGAAACTGGCTATATTTATTATATTACACTATTAACATTGCTAGATGATGAAGAAACTGGCTATATTTATTATATTACACTATTAACATTGCTAGATGATGAAGAAACTGGCTATATTTATTATATTACACTATTAACATTGCTAGATGATGAAGAAACTGGCTATATTTATTATATTACACTATTAACATTGCTAGATGATGAAGAAACTGGCTATATTTATTATATTACACTATTATCATTGCTAGATGATGAAGAAACTGGCTATATTTATTATTTTACACTATTAACATTTTATTGCTTTGTTTCTTTTCAGGAGTTACAGTCAAAGTCTTCCAGGTCGACCTCAAGAATGAGACGATCAACCCTCCAATCACCGTCCGAGCCTACTTGACCCAGACCATCGCAGAGTTCAAGGGATTGATCGCTCAGGTTGGTGGAATAATAGATAAAAAACATCACTGTATTGTCACAAAACAGCAGTTGAGATAGTCTAGAGCTTGGATATAGGTCTGCCCACGGTGTGTCGAAATGTGTCACTACATGTGTCATTTGTGCGTTCGTACTTCGAAATAGTTTATGAATAACTGGAGACTGGAGAGTTGATGGCTTGTATCTTGGCTCTTGTTGGTTTTCGTTTTAGAAGCCATTTTGAATGCCATATGACGATGTGACTATACTTCATTCCTCATGTAACGATGAAGCAATAACTGTATAATTTCAGTATCTGTCAAAAAGCCATTTGCAGTAAGTAAAGAAACGGTAGCAAAAACCTAACTGCTTGGTGCAGTCAATACAGACATACGAATCCCTAATTTAGCAGGCAATATATTTAGCTGACAAAATGCAGCAAAATGCTATTGTAAGAATGTAAAGTAATCGAAGCACAAGTCGGATAAAACAGAACATTTGACTGAATTGTGTGATTTACTGCTATGGAAATGTTCATTTTTAGGATAATCAGCTTCCTCGAGATCGTGATAAATGACAGAACTAAATGGCTGTTTGTAGAATAATGAGAATTGTCAAAACGGCTCGACACTCATAACTGTTATGCTTAAAATGCCTGAAATATAGATTAGCTCTGATACAGCAAATGAGCAATTTAGTTGTGAGTCGTTAATTTTGTAATTTGGCCTCAAATCTAGTGTAGTGCCAGATGCATTTTCTCGATGAGAAAATATCTCTGGTTTGTCGATTTTATGGTGATGTTTAATTCAATATTTAATCACAGTAACCAATAATAAGTTTAACTATCTGACCTACACCTAGACAAAAAGTTTTTGTTTCCATCTAAGTTCTTGTGACACCTATTCATTGGCTTTTTTAGTTATTTTTGAAAGACTTGTGCACCGAGTACTATGGACGGAGATACGAAGATAGATAAAAGCCAGTGTGACCCCAGTTGTTATGAGAATGCGTTCCTCATAAGATAAGAAAGAAAAAAACAATTCTGTGATGTTTTTCCGTAGATAAGGATATTTTCGTGACATTTTGCGGTGCTCTTTCCCATATGGCAATTATCAATGCCATCTTGATATTGGCTGGCTCAGCGAGCTACTTCCCAAAAAGGAGTTACCTGTGTCAGAAAAACGAGTGATTCAACAGAGCGAACACCCCAATGTGTGTCAGGGAGGACACCAATGTTTTTGACATTAATCTCGGGCAAAGTGCAATGGATGGAAATTTGGCGCACTGAGGGGACATCACCAATGTGGGTTTGGAGGAAGCAATGGCCCATGTGTCCCATAACAGCAGCTGGGCCTCTATCTTTCTAAATGTTTGCATAATATGAGGGTCTGTCATTGATGTAAAATTTATATGTCTGCAATAACATAGTGTAGATAAGCCCAGGGTAGTCAAGGCTCAAGTGGATGGGCACATATAGTGCTCTGAATGAGATTGCTGGGTTTATATGAAAATCAAATCTAATCCATCCTCACCCGTGGTCTGCATGCAACCTTATATTGCTCAGGGCATGTGAGGTTGTTTATAACAAGAATATGGAAAAGGAAACGCGGCTCCCAACATGTGTATTTGACGAAATAGAAGACATGAGAGAACAAATGGCGTTCTGTCCTGTCGAGAGATGGAGCTACGACCACACCGGTCTTGCTATTGTTTAATGACGTCATCCAATTGTAACGTCATCAAATGCACTGATTGACCTTTTGTTGATGACGTCATTAAACAATAGCAAGACCGGTGTGGTCGTAGCTCCATCTCTCGACAGGACAGAACGCCATTGGCTAAGGAAGCCGAATAGTCTTGATATACACAATAAGTTGATATCATATCAGCTACACGGAAACTTTCCCAGTGAAGTATGATGGGGTCGATATGTTGCAATTTCATGCAATTTAAGACCAATTTGCAACTGCTACTAGCACCACTGAAATATACTTCAAAACACCTCTTTGGGTTGCAGCTGTTTTGCAGTATACATGTAAAGCCTGGTCGTAGTCAGGAAGAACATAACAAATTAACAGAACTAAAAGATACTAATAAAAAGTTAATATGACCATGAATTTGCATACAGAGATACAGGATACCCTCTTTTAATTTGAAGGTGGCCCCATCTCAATGTGTGAAGTGTTGTGCTGGTAATGAAACAAGAACTTGCAGTAAGCCCAAACATGAAACAGATGATCTTTTTGCGTGGCATTTCCTTTCGCCATTTCCCATCTTCACAGTAATGCATTCTCATTTTCCTTGGTTCAATGTCACAAAATTGTTCACTAACTCTGAAGAAATTGTTCGAAAAGTTTTGGGTTCATTTATGATTATAAAAATTGGCTTGATTTCTTTAGTTTTCCCACAGGCGTTCGCCAACGTGATAGCGCGGTGTCAGCTCTTAGCGGTAAACACTACTATATAGTATTGGTAAAGTGTTTACCGCTAAGAGCTGACACCGCGCTATCACGTTGGCGAACGCCTGTGGTTTTCCTCGAACCAGTAAAGTCCAAGAAATTAGAGCAACCATGCTGGCTTTTGTATGGAAGTCCTTAATCGGTTGATTTCTTAAAAACGTCAAATGCTCATATGCACTATGACAGTGATCTTAATACAGAGCTTTGTAATATTTGTCAAAATCTCAGTTCATTGACAAAACAAACCAGTAAGAGAACAGTACACTTGCCAAATGCTGCAATGTGTATCAGGTGCATCTTGAAATTAGTTTAAAATTGGCAGCTTGCAGGAAATGAAGTGCAGGTGATATTGTCTGCCTGTGGCTGTTTGCAAAACATGACATGTCAGCGGGGTATATGCAATATCTTAATCTAATACCAACGACACAAAAAACTTGTGAAGTACCAAAAACATAGGAAGTTTCGTGGCTCAACATGTTGCAGGCCACAATCGAATGATACTTGCAAATGAGACAAGTTGAATGACCTTCAAGTGAGTTGGGTTTTGACCTTTGCTGACACTTTAATATTCACTGTCATCACTCGGACAAAGTGGAGCACGATTTGCTCCGTCACTTCTTCCTCGCCAGATCTATTGGTAGACCAACAAGACAGATTTACTCAGACTGGAAGTTAAACCCTCAAGCCGAGTCTGTCCCGCTGTTGCTTCAGAGAGTTCTAGTTTGTAAAATCATGACATGACTGTTCAACCTGCCTACCTACAAACACCTGGAGTATTTGAACTTCAGTGAGCAATAGTTGTCAACTGAAAATTTTTTTTACAATATTTCTTGTGTTTGCATTGAAATGAAAGCAATAGATTTCCTAGCAAAACATGAACAGCCAAAACAGAAAAGAAAAATAATCTATCCGACAGTGTAATGGATGAATGCCTGAGAACAATAATTAGGTGCGTGATAACACTATTTGAGTGTTCATTAATTCATGAAATTCATTCATCTTGCCCTTAGTTGAAGTGAGAAAAGATACGGATTGAGTCCTAATAATCACAACTATCAATATAGTCACGATTCCTAAAGATTTTCATGATAACAATCACAAATTGTGTGTCATGATACTTCAAATTATCAATAATAATCAGTAAGATGTTCTCCATGAAGTCTCCAAAGATGAGGGTTTTCATAATGATTATTATGGTCAATTGATTTGACAATGCAACTTCGAAGAAGGTTACTCAAGTTTCCTGGAAACAATACAAATAGTATTTTCACCAGAAATCTTTATCATAGCTGATTCAATACTTAGCTAATTCCAGCTGTACCAGGCATTACAAGCTTTAACCAAACCTAAGTGGGCACCATATCCAATTTATCCATTAGCTATGGCAGAAGGAGGCATTATAAACCATTTGCCTCTTATGGGCAGAACAATTGCACCATTGAATTGTCTTCTAAATGTCATTTCCTCAGCCGTGTTCTATTTCCGGTGCATCTCTCACTAAAAACAATGCAAGTTAAGTACAATTCTTTTAAAGTTCTGCAAGTGATTATTCAATTTCCATTTTCTCAGAATGGTCTATTTTCACCCATATATATCCAGGGAAATTACTCACTATACAGACGCGGCATCCTTCCAAAACAGACAGATTTAATATAGGCAACAGATGGTAGATTCCGAGATTCTTGTATTGCTTATTATGCGTCGGCCAAACAGAAGACGGAAGTCCAGTGAGCCCAAGCGAAATTCGGCTGCTTTTAGAGTATTTTCTCAGGAACTGTAGATACTAGAAAGTTCTACTTATTCACCCACAAAGACATAATCTCTTTGTTGGTCTGTCTTTAAAGTTTCTATGCCTTGTGGTTATAACCCTACAGTAGGCTACAACATACGCTTTTCCCAGTTCTTGTCAGCCATCAGTGCAGGAATTTTTTATTCAATGAGACTGATTCAGATACATCATATATTTCCCTTGTTTCATTGAAATTGTGTTTAAGCGGACTGTTATATTTATTTAGTTGACTGCAACATGATATCTCACAACTAGGTGACATTTTAGGAGAGGAACATAATTTTCCTTTGGGTTCCCCCTGTAATGGTTCAATTTATTATTCCATGCTATGAGTTTGGGGTCTAAAGCTGTGGAAAAATAAAAGATGTCATATATTGCCTCTCTGAAGACAGGAATTTTTTGTAGCTGTACAGATCAAAATACATATAACATTGAATAATTTATCTAATAGACGTGGGTAAGACTGTGTTTTTAAGACGAGCTGTTCTACATCTCATGCTCATAATTCGAACACCATGAGGTAACGGTCTGTAACAATAATAAAGAGGATGAAAATCATCCTGAAATATTGTCCTGGCCAGTACAAGGCATCTGTCTCTATGTGCTGATACAGGATCGATCAAATGATGCAGGGATGAGCATCAGTGAACAACAAGGAAAGCAAGGTCCTCGAATGCTAGCCCTGTATCCACCTCCGGACTGAAATGCCCCACATGTGGCAGAGATTTCCATGCCAGGATAGGCCTGATTCAGCCACCTCAGGACCTCAGGACACACCCCAAAAGCATTGTTGTGGTCCTCAAAATGTGGCGGATGAGACACTGCTTAGATTGAAGGTTATTGATAAAAAGAGGACAGACACCTGGATGATATGCACCATCTCTGCTAAGACAAGGTTGAGTAGCACAATTCTATTAACTTCTGGCAGCCAGAATTCCTAATATCGCTCAACTCAAGGACGTTTTTTTCACTTTTGTCTCATGACCATTCGATGCCTGCGGCCTTACTTGGAGCTAATAGTCAGCTGTCAATTCTTGTTTTGGTAATTGTTTAACAAGGCTGTCAGTTCTACATTGTGAGTCCACCTTGTAATGCTATTTCAGAAGATTGGTAGATAAAATAGAAATTTAAATCTAAGAAATTATCATCTCATTCTCATGCACCAGGCACTAGGTTGAGAATCGAACTCAGGACCGTCAAAGGAGCAGGAAAATGTAGCAACCTTATTTAACATTAGTATAAGAACTGGTACAAAAAGAAGTGACCCGCTTGAAGATGTATGTCAAATCTACGAAGGTTATCCATGGACAATTTTTATTGAAGGTGGTGAAAATCTCCAGTGGACTAGCATTGTGACAAAATTTTGAAACATTCTAAACTAAAAACTCTGCAGGTTCTTGGCAATTATTAGATCAGAAATACAGAGGCCACCCCTGTAATTAATTGCTTGGCCTTAGGCTAAATTCTTTTCTCTTACCAACTAAATGTACTAGCTTTGATGATTTATTGCAATGCTTTCTTTTTATACAGAACATTGAAATAAAATACAGAAGTTCCATTCATCCATGATATGAGACAGTTTTCCTGCACACAAATCCTGACCCAAAAAATAATAATATTATCAACCCAGTAAGTGCAACATGAACTTTCAGAATTCAAGGACGCAATTTGCATCATCGAACAATTATGTCACCTGAAACCATTCATGCTTTAGAGGTTATTCCAAGGAATTCAATTTAAATTCGTTGTAGCAGCCCATGAAGTGAGCAGTTCCTGGAGCATTTCAGCTGGGATTTGTGGTTGGAGGAGTAGAACTCACCCAGTATTAAAACGAAAAATTTATATTTCTTGGTAATATAATCATTTGCGTAGTTGTTATATCCAGAATAGGAGGGGGGGGGGGGTTAACTAACATTTTTGTTGGTTAAATCCCTCCGCCAACTAGCACTTTTGTTGGTTAAAGGCGGAGAGATATATAACCAACAAAATTGTTGGTTAACTCCCGAATATGAGAGATATAAATTTCTAACGTATGCTCCATTAGGCATATTTACTAATTTGTTTGATTGTTTGATTTTACTGCCTTTATTGCGCACAACAGTTCAGTTTGCACTCAGGGGGAGTTAACTAAGATTTTCGTTGGTTATTGATCACTCAGAACAATAGGAAAACAGTCTAAGTGGAGTATAATGTTAATTATCCTTTCTTTTGGAAATTATGCTGGCATTGTCTGCCAATGTCTCCAATGTAACTGTTTACAAGCAAATTCATAGAATTGGAAACCAATCTCTTGGACTGGGAAGCTAAACTCCAGATGATGTCATGTGAATCCAGAACTCCCTCAGCCAGTGAGAGTCCTGCATTCGCATTCATGCTACCTCATCTGTTAAAGTTTACCAGGAAAAAGAAACCTTTAAAATATTAGGTAATCTTAGCTATGCATCAAACCTTAAATACTAATGACCCAATTAGTAATGTTAGGGTTCTCTGGGTGACCCTGCCATTGGACATGTGGGAATTCTTCAATATAAATCAGAAATGTCTTCATAGAGCTTCTTCCATCATATCATACTTTAGTAAAAATGGGACTTCTTCACATGGCCTAATAACATGTGGCATGACATTGTGAAATGCTCCATGTTCAGATTTAATTACAAAATGACCTTCAGTTCATGAAGCCTGTCATTAGCATCATAATATGAAGCAAAACTCAAATAGGCAATAAGTTTCAAATTTCTGCTATAATTGTCTTTCCAAGGGTATCCATGAATACATTTATACTTTTATAGAATTTTGACTAATGATCAGTAGTGCATTTATTGGAGTCGCCTGCAATTTTGTTCAGGCATAAGGGCTATCGAACCTAATTATGCTTTCTGATAGTTCCAGATTGTTGCAAAATATGGGCATCTGATGAGTTCAGGCTGACAAGTAAAGACGACATTAAATTATGCTGACAAGCTAATTTGACAACATTAATTTACAGTCAAACATACTAATTTGATCAGGTGTCTGGTTTGTCAGTAACAAATTATATACATCTGGCTGTTGTTGACAGCTAAATTACACCAGTATCAAGGTCATGTCAGGTGATATCACGGTCGTGTCAAGTGATATCACGGTCGTGTCAGGTGATATCACGGTCGTGTCAGGTGATATCACGGTCGTGTCAGGTGATAACACCTTCTATTGACAAGTATGAAAACTTGTATAACAGGGCTCTTGCATATTTTAATCTATTTATGCTTCACTTGACAAACTTTACCATATTTTTTTCTTTTTTATATAAAATTTTTACTGCATTACTTTAAACAATTAAATACTTTAAGGAGTGAACATCGGAGCATCTAAACTGTGTCATGCATAGAAGTAATCCCAGTGACTCAAATATTGCAGCGCTCAGCCTGGTTACATGGAAATGTGCGTTGTGGAGCAACATTTGCAGGAAAGCTGTTAGGGTTGGTACATAATTTGCAGGAAACAACAATTATCTGTTATCAAGATATTGGTTACCGTTTAGTATCTCCTTACTAAATGCCAAACACTTATGGGAAGGAGATTAGAGCGCGCATCACAAATTGTATTGCATTTTGTAGTACCAATGCTGTTGGTCTGAAGCTTAGCCAGCTAAGCAGACATAATGATGAGATGCTCAAGCTTGAAGAAGTCCACATCATTTTACACATTTATCTTGTGGGTGAGGTCTTTTACTTGCCTCAACATAGACGCTCAGATAAAAGGCACCACCAATTCTCATGTGATCAACATCAAGTAAATTGAGATATAACTCCCATGAAGATTATTTGGGCCAAAAATTTAATCCAGGAACTTTACAATGAGACAGGCAATGTTTAGCTTTTTTTAATTGTTTTCCCAATTCATAGAATTCTTTCAATTAACCTGAAGTAAAACAATTCTGCGAAAACCCTCAACCGTTTTATGGCTTTGCTTGTAAATTCGGGCTTTATGAAAGTGAAGGTAAAATTCGTGTCTTTTTCAATGTTTTATTTATTTTTTGCCGTGATACAGAATCAGGTCAATCTACTCCTGCCTTAAATAGATTTTGGAACTACTTATATAGAATTAAATTACAGACCCACCTTCCTCCACAAACTTACCACTTCGGCAATTGCGGGAATTGTCTAAGACAGGAAGTTTTACCTGAAGTAAAATGATTCAGCAAATAGTCAAAACCTTTCATTGATTTAATTCTATTTGTGGTACTACGGATATAAAGATCTTAGTTTCCAATCTCTTCGTTTTTCTTTTTCGTGATTTATTTTTATGGTGATCCTTTTCGATCGATTAAAACAGAAATTAAGTTCATGCGTAGGTGGGGCCATTACATGCTATTGAAAAATAGAATAATATAACAATCACATCAGAAACTTATCATTGCAGAAAGTTTCTTGACAATGATATAACAAACGAAAGTGAGGCAAAGTTTTGGTGGCTTCATCAGCTATCTCAATTTTTACTACAAGATAAGGTGAATGTCAGAGAACCATATGTATCAAGAAATTGAAGAATTAATTGAAATGTCATGGAAAATTGTTCCTTAAAATGAACTTTGCTTTTTCCTTGATTTTCTGTGATAAATTCTTCAAAAGTTATACTTCGGCGAAGTTCAGGGATAACATGACATGTACCGATCAAAGTAAAAAAAAATGGTGGACTGGCATGTTCAGTCTTATTTAACTACATTTGTTGGTCAGTGAAATTTGTTTTCTATTGCAAAGTATTAATACAATTGGTATTGGTAACTAATATTATAATATATTGGTTACTATCACTTTGTAAAATATTTTGCATAAATGTTGTTCCCTAAAAGAGATAAAAATCTTCCACTTCGGTGTGGGTGTGGTATGTTGATTAAAAAAGTATAATCAATTGTAATTTGTTAGCATTTGCTTCATATTACCTTATGTAGATTCATCTTATTGTTATTTTTCAGGCCCTTGAAGTCAAACTTGAGCAAGTGAGATGTGTCCTGGAGAAGTACTACAATGAACTGAAACTGCTGACCGTACCGAACAAATCTCTCAAGGCCGAGGGGTTCATTCGCAGCAATAAGGTGAGTTGATGAATTGATGAAATTTGTCACACAGATTGCAATCTCTCACTCAGATTGTGTCAGACTGAAAAGCCAAGAATACCAAGTAAAGGAAATGCTGTTATGTGTGACTCCGCTGTTCCACAAAAATTCTTTGTAAGACTATATGTCCATTTTCCTCAAGGATGTATTTTTTCATCATGTGTTTTGCTATTTGATGGATGGTGTTTGAATTTACCCTACGGTGACTGTAATTTTAGCAGCCATATGTATTCATACGTTGGTGTTGCTGCTGCTAGGCCCAATAGAAAAGAAATCTGTAAAACGAATATTGCAGTAATAATATAGGAATACCCAGAGTTATAGGAAGATAATTAGTTTCCATGGCAAATTACTGGTCTGTGTATACCTAAACCTAGATCAGGGATCGAAATAAGCTTCAACAATGATAACCCGCTTTCCGGTTACCATGAATATTGATGTGGTAACCTACTGGTAACCCTACAAACATTTTTATATTTGTATGATATTATGTCAATATTAGAAATTACTCGGCCCAATATTATTTGAGAATATTATATAAGGTTAAAATGTGGACAGTTATAAGCTGATTTTGACCTTATCTGTAATATTTTCAACTGTTAGTTTCATGATATCATCTTAATATTTCCTAAAATATTAGAATTTAAGGTTTAACTAACATTTTCACAATGTTTGAATAATATTATTCTGATATTAGACAAATATTATATCATAACATTTGCCTAAGGTTTGACCAAGGTTTCACAAATGTTAGTCAATATATTAGTTACTAACATGATGCCGATATTTACCCAAGCATCTGAAAACATTAGTCCGACCTTATTTATAATATTTTGCATAATGTTGAAAGGAGCTTTTTGGAAAGATTACATAACATTATCTTCTTATATCAGACTCATATTTTCAAACATATTTTTCGAAGGTTTAAATTACTATTGATATAATATGTATGATAAATGATATAATATTCTGCAACAGATCTCATTATGATCAAGTAACAAACAATACAAATCATTTCTCTCTCACAAATTTATTTTGACTGTAAAACAACAAAATAAAAACAGTATAATACAAAATGTAGCAACATTCAAGTGACACAAGATTTAATGACCCTCTTCTTTAATAACATGTAAGAATACATCTTTATGACAAGCATCGATCTAATAACACTAAAGTCTTATATTTTGCTCATTACATGTAATCATGGTAATGTAGTTTACTGAACCCAGGTTAAAAAACCTCTTAGTTCAGATCGTTGTAGATAGGTTGGTGATATGTGCATGTGTGGAGTGCAGGTTAAAATCATTACGAATTTGGGGTATGATGAAGACTCAGTATTCTTTGAAAACTAATGAAATGTATAATTGCAACAAAGTCTTGTCTGCATATGGGGTTTTACACATTTTTAAAACCAGTCTTCCCGGGTGTAAGGGCTTAATTGTCATATTTCACTGTACAGTCAGAGTTCATGAACCCAACAAATAGTCTCCAGGGTTATGTCATTAGTCAATGCACTGCAGATGTAGTATTTCTGAAATCTGGAAGATCAAAGCTGTTAAACTGTCTGTTGCCTTGCAATTTTCTGAAATACAGTAAAAGATACATTCTGTAAATTTTATAGGTATGCATTGATATGTCCTGTAATTATATAAATTTGGTACTGTGTAAGTGCCCTCCTGAACGATGATTATGACAATTATGTTTGAATATTTACCTTGAAACTTTGATCAGGATGTGCATTTGGATGGCATGGCAACTGATGTTGAAAAGTAACCTGCAAATGATAAAATTTGAATTAATATGTGTGGCTTTCTCAGATGTTTTCAACTTTGCAAATAAATGGAACATTTACCAAAGAACTCCGTACTCAGAACTCGGAATCAATTTACTCATACCAATGTTTACCCTACCTGGAATCTGGATCTTCACTGGTATTTGGAGGATTGATCGTCATTTTAGACGTAACATCTGAAAAGAGAACAATTTTATAAATCATCTTATCTTTTAATATATATATCCTAAAAAAATTATCTTATACCTTATATTAATTGATCTACATTGATCTGTATTTCTACATCACAAAGTCCTACACCGCACAAATCCAAGGCCAGTTGTTTGGGCAGAAAGCATACAGCAGTTATCAGTAGGTGGCAGCACATGCCCTGACATATAAAAGCTATTATTATTACTCAAATTCATGTAAAAGAAATGGAGAAACAATATGATATAGCATTTAATATTCACAAAATTTCCATTGACAGCAATGAAACCATTTAAATTATCATGACATGATACCATGACATATTTAAATCAATTATCACTAGGTGGCAGCACAATGCCATGATCACCACTGATCAAAACTGTAATCCAATCACACAAAGGAATTTGTCAAAATCTACCAATAATATATCACAGATAATTGTTTTGATCATGTTTGCACAGAATGTTTGCAGCAATTTTAGGTAAATCGCCGCACATGAGCTGATTTTATTTTATTTTAAAACTCATTTTTATATATTATTTAAAAATGGATTGATCAGCATTGAAATTCGGTATTTAAACACTCATTGGCAAAAATGACAGCTGGACACTGATTGAATTATCATGGCATAAGACCATGACATATTTAAATCAATAATCACCAGGTGGCGACACAATGCCATGGCTCCAGGATCTTTGTTGATCAAACTGCATGATTGATCTCATCAAAGAACTTTATAATTATAAAGCATTATTCTTTGTGATTGTCAGCTAATGAGGAGATATGGGTTTTTAATGAAATAATACAAGGCTCGATCATAACACCATTCATACAAAAGCACATGGATCCACAAAATAATTAGTTATCAAAGATTATGTAATGATATAGAATGTCACACAATAAACTATAGATGCATTTTGCAGAATGTTGTGCATATGGATCATATAATATGGCCAACATAATGTCACTTAGCAATTTATTATATATACTCATTTGAAAGTGGATTATATTTAATATACATATTCATAGTACTATTCAAATCATAATTTAGAACATTATATGTTTAACCCCCTCTAGTGAGCAATTATCATGCCATAATATATGCTAATGAGTGTTCTGCTTCAGTTAATTTCAGGATATCTGGGTCTAATTGAGGGGGTTATGCAAGTTGCACATGTAATGTGATACCATTGCACAGTCTAATGCAGTTTATTGTTCTTGTATAGTTTCTATCTAATTCTAGAGAAAACAAAGCTATGCATTAGACATGAACTCTAATTGACAACAACCTATGCTTTGCAAAGATATATAATAAATTGTTAATGTCATAATTCACTTTAATATAGATTTCTTATCCTAATTATAATTACTAAATTGATTTAATTATTTTAGGTTATTCATATTTAAAATTCAAGCTAAACTAATTAATATTGTTATATTTTTCAAGACTTTTGGTTCTTGAATGTTTATAAAGTATGCAAATTTAGATAGATAGATATAGATATAGATAGATATATAGATTGTTTGATTGTTTGATTTATTGACTGATTGATTGATTGATTGATAGATAGATAGATAGATAGATAGATAGATAGATAGATAGAAGATAGATTGATATTAGAAATGAAGATAATTATATGCAATCTGAAAAAAAAAGGGTAACTTACCTACATTATGTGCATGTTCACTTTGTAGCATGCCAGTCCTTGCAATGTCTGTCCAAGTTCACCTGTGTATAAGCTGTTAACTGCTGTTGTCTCCAGTGCTGACTGCAGAGTGGAGAGGGGTCCAAGGAGGGAGGGGGTCAATTGCCCAGTCTGTGTCTAATTAGTGCATGTTAACTTGCCTGAAGCAGGGAAGCCACTCATGCATGGATACATGAGTGATTGAGACTTAATTTATATATTTTGCTACTGGGTTATCCAGTAACAATGCATTACATCAGTGTGGGTAGCTGTTTCTCTTTTAAAAACAAAACAAATGTTGAATTTTATTAAGGATAACCTCTACCCACATTTAAGTTAATATAGAAATTAAATAAATTATCACAGGAAAGTGTAATTATGTATTGAAATTAAATCACTTGCATATTAAAAAAACTTGATGTGAGCATTATATGCTCTACACTTTTAAAATAGAAAGTATTTTACCTATTAGTGCATGGGCATGTTTAATTTTTTCACAAAGAGGTAAATATATAATCTCTTCTGTGGCCAAGTAGGTAGAGTGCTGGCTTGCCAATCACAACTTTGTGGGTTCAATCCTAACACTTGGTTTTGCTGAAGTCCTACTTTTTTTCCAAATATCTTAGTTTATGATTTGCTGATAAGCTATTTACTGATATTTTAGCAGTCATGCATGTGGTAATTATTTTGACAATGTCTATAATAAATTTTCATAAAAATAGTAAGTGATCTTTTATTAATAATTACACAATTGCATACGTAAGTATGTCATATATCTTATAAGTTTGAAAATGAATTTTGTACTGACAAATATTAATCTGAATATCTTTCAAGCTTATTATAGGAAAACATAATTCCCATCTCGAAAAAAACTGCAAAAATGTTGGATTGACAATAAGAAAGAATATTATGGTTGATTAAAATATAAATATTTAAACTATCATGAATATGACCTGAATTTCCAACATGTGGCAAATATTAGAATAAATATTTGCAGAAATACTTTGATATTATTAAATCAGTATTACACCAAATATTTCTCATAATTGTTATGATAATTTTCAGTTAGCATATTTTCATGACATATTTCTCAATATTTAGCAAATATTATAATTTAAACTTTCCTGTAATACCTGGTCAGTATTAAATCAACATTAACATAAATATTTTTCTGAAGTACCCTGGTAATGTTTTCAATTAACAAGCCTTTAATATTAACTCGTAATATCCAATGAATATTTTGTTTAATATTTTTTCTTATGTTATCATCGTGTTAAAATAACATCAAAATCGAATGTTTGATATATCATTTCTCTGATGTTTGAAAATCATATCTGTATAATAACTACTCCTAATATGCTATGAACATTAAGTTTAATATTTTCTATGATGTTAATATTATGTCAATGCAACATAAAATGTAATGTTATTTAAAGACCTTCTCATAAGATTTAAATATGAGGTGTGCTTGACCTTTGAGACTAATGTTAAGGCAATATGTTAGTTAATATTTTCACCGATACCACAGTAACCTTCAAATCATATTTTACTTTGATATTAGAGTCTAACATTAAAGTCATCTTGAGAATTTTCATCTTGATGAGATTATTAGTAAATATTCAATCAATATTTAAGAATAAGGATATTTTTAAATATTACAGAAATATTAGCAGAACCTTAAATAATAATATTTTCTGCTAATGTCGGCACAACCTTCTCCAGACATTAATGAAATGTTATGGCAATCTCAGCAGCACCTTAGACAATAATATTTCCATGAAATATTCAACTAAGGTCTGCTAAATATAGTTGGAAATATTTTTGAAATATTATATGTTTGCAGGGAACCTACTGTTGTGACTAAATAATATGGCGCATTTTGTTGCAAACGGTGGTCCGTTCGCGTGAAAATAAATTATGGTAACCTCCACGTTACCTGAACGATCATTCGACTTATTTCGAGGTCTGTAGATCAAGAAAGACAAAGCTCGAAAACTTATGGAAGAATAATGTGATTATGTGAATATGATTGTATACTTTTGTCAGTTAATTAGCAAGTCGGTGTGTCAAATTGGTGTCATGTAAAAGCCGTGGCCATCTCCATACCGTAGAGCACATGAATTCCTGAACATATCAACAAACGCAGTCATGCATTCAATCTGTAAATGTCCTTCCTTCGGAAGGTCCCTGAATGCATTAGCTTTTTATGTGCATATTTGCCTTACCAGGAACATGTTTGTGTTGCCTATTGTGAATGTGTCACTGACATACATATGCAAACAGAATAAATTCTCGATTTTGGCTCATCACATAATGTCTTATTCTTAGAAGACTCACTCCTTGCTGCCAAAATAATAACGCAGAACTCTTGGCAATGATATATGTGGTAAATGGGAAAGTGTGTATGCTCATAATTTACACAAAACTTCAATAAACTAAATGTAAGTTTATGGTAGTGTGGCGAATCTTGCTAATATCTCTACCAAATGATCCAAAGAGCAGTGCACTTTAGCCTAGTGCTTGTAGGCGAGGTAGTTGCTTACCAGGATCACATTATTTTACACTAAATGACCACTGGAGGTTTTACCATGACCTCAGGTCACGAGCAGGCTTCAAACTGCTCAACCCGGGCCCCGCAAAGGATCGGATTCTGCACCATCTAATGTGGCAACCAAATGAGCCAAGTAAAGTGCAGAGCTCTATAGCTAGTCTGCCAGGTAGTTTCTTACCTGGAGTATATTACTAGAGCAGCTTCACTGCATAGCTCTAAGTACTAAACTAGATAGCAAACACCCAAGGTCAGCACACAGGTTTGCTGGATGTGGTCAGAATGCTCACAGGTCAAGATGATGAATACTGTTTACAATACTTCTTATGGGCCATCTACTTTGACATGGTTTGACTCTAGTGGTTGAGGATTTATGGCCTGATCCTGTGCTAGATTTCATTTATTTGTGAACCTCCCCTTGCTAAATGATAGATAAGTGAAATGACTCAGGGAGGTGCCCCTGCTCAGGATCAAACCCGGGTCCAGTGCGCAAGAGGCGAGCATGTTAACCATTTTACCAACTTTGGTCACAGGGTCAACAGTGCTACACCAACTATTTTTTGATATAGGCAAGCCGAAACATTTGCTGAAAATAATTAATCTAATTCCTTTGATTAAATTACCTTAACTGCAAGGGAAATTGTGTATTTTGACTAAGCAGATTCTATCATGGTCAAATAATTTGTGCCAAATTCTGCTTTGTCTTTAAATTGTAGTTCCTGTACATCTTAAAAATTAGGTCCTTGACCCGGAAGGTTGGGTTTACTTCAGGGCATGTCTCTTAACCTTCAAGTATGTGACAAGACAAAACGAATCAAAGAAAAGAAAAGCGAACAACCTCAGCTAGTTGATGTGTGTCTTGGGCTTTCGGCTGGTGATGTAGGCGTTACCATAGCATTGAAAGTGACTTGAGTGATTACTTTCTTTGTAAAATATACTAAGCTTTAGAAATAGAAACGTTGTTGATAAATTGACCTAAGGGTATTGGTGGTAGAGACTTGAAGTCGAAATAAAAGGGTTTACCGCTGCACTGGTCAGGCAAGATCTTAAAAGCAGCTCATGATTTGCTCTTGTAAGTGCTAGAAATCTTTTAAAAGGAAATCTACCAGCACCCATCAAATGTTTTAAATGTGGAGAAATTGTAACGTGGCAGAGTTAAAGTTTGACCCAAGCTACTTATTTAGCTGCCAGGTGTTGCAGTTTGATGGCCATACCTTTTATAAAATACATCTTAAATCATGAACGTGATAACCCATGAAACATCACTTGACAAATGCATTTGTACTTGTGCTGGAGCCTGGATGTATGGCTGTTGTGAATACAGACACTGAGGTCAAACAACAGTCGGATGGGATGGGCTTTTTCGAAGTTTAAGACACTATCATGTAATGTCATCTTTATCTATTAAATTGCAACTGGCATTTAGTTCACATCCAGACATATTATTGATATTGAATAGAAGAATTTGCGAGGTTACATCTCTTACAGATACTTATAAGCCTTGATGATTATGGCATTTTTGGATGAAAATATTCTTTGCTGAAAAAAAAAAGTTACTCTTTAGTGGAAACATCACGAAGACACGAAACTACAAGGCCAAAGGGTGATAACTACTTCTCAACAAGGACATTCTGCCTTAATGACCTTGTTGTTTTTTCTATTGATTACTAACATGATACTTTCGAGATTGTGATGATGTGTTTGTGACATGCAGGGATGCTGATACTTTTCAGCAGATGAGGAATGACCATGGCCGGATTGGGCAGCTGCTGGGAAGTTTTCCCGGTATGCTGCTAGGCTTTAAAAAAAAAAAAAAAAGAAGAAGAAAAGCTGCACTGAGTTTAAAAAGAAAAGAAAACAAAAAAACGGTTAATTTTTTTTCTGAATTCTGGGTTGGCCACTCCTCATCCTCATTTCCAGGGCTACTTTGGTGGACCCTTTCCGGAATGTAGAAAAAAAAACGTCACTCCAAATGTCTAACATATTTGACGTCATGCAAGCTTTGGATATGTATGATGTCTATGTATTAAAAGCAAGAATGTGCCAAACAAGGCTCATGATCCGTTTGTTCACGAAGTGTAAAGGTCCATGTAAATTGGACGATAGGAAATTGAATTCAGTTTAAGATGGATCTAAAGCATTTGTATAAAATTGATATATAATAGTCTGTGTTGAGATTTAGTGACTGATTTACCTGTTAATACGTCTGTGATAAAAATTAGTGTGACGTGTCATGCATGTCAGTGATTTATAGGTTTGGAGAGCGAGACATGTTGGTTCGAGATCTTCAAGCAGTCTTCACTCCCTTGCCATGGGATGCCGAGAACTTTGAACGACATTAGCCCGTTTCGGGAATTGTTCCTAACTTATAAACCAATCTTAATTTTCACATTAGTGTACTCTTTTGATATAAAATCTGTTGTAGCAAATACCATTTTTCCATAAATCTGTTCTACAGTTTTGATATAATGGCTCTGATGTGGGGGGAAAAAAACGAATCAGGCCATAGGGTGTCTGAGACATGCACACTTTTCTGGTGTCTTTGTTGGTGAGACAACCTAGGGCTTCTTATGAAAGATACCTTACATATAAATGTCAAGATATATAGAAGAAAGTTCTCCAGACTAATGAAAACCAAGCACTGTGTTACTGTAAGTAGTTGAGAGGTAGTTGGTATATTATATGTGCGTTGTATTGTGTGTTTTTATGTGTAAAATTGTATTTTAGCCAGCTTGTCCTGATTTTTAAGGTCCTAGCACTCAGCTTGCAGGTGAGGAAATGCTTCGCTGTGCAGAAAATTTTAAACTGGCAAACTATTAACTGGTGTGAGAGCTTGACAAATGGACATTGTTAAGTATTGTCAACTTGACAGTGAGCTCATTCAGCTAAAATTGCCATTTACCTGGGGCAGATGTAATGGTGATATGATGAGTTTTGATGGCTTTGTCAATTTGCACATAGATTTTGCTCATAACTTACGGAGTAACAGTTGAAAATGTACCGTGGACCATCCATTCACAAATAATAGGCAATAACTGAATATGGGACTGTCTGATCAGAAAGTGTTGCGGTTCTTCTCTCATTGCTTTGAAGATGAAGACCATTGGCTAAAGAATTTTTAACTCTGGATATTTTGATGGACTGTATTTTTAACATGCATGCATAATACAGCACTGCGGTTGTCGGTGACAACAGCACTGCGGTTGTCGGTGACAACAGCACTGCGGTTGTCGGTGACAACAGCACTGCGGTTGTCGGTGACAACAGCACTGCGGTTGTCGGTGACACATTGTGATTAAATGCTATTTATTTTCATAATTAGCTCACTCACACACATGTGACATGTCTTCCTTTCTAATTTCAGGTTTTTGTAGAGTGTTCAGGTGAAGAGGATGAGAGTACACCATTTGGTCAAACTCTTCTATATAAACTTCTTGACCGCTACGAAAACACGATTCGTATCCAAG